>PVKZ01000516.1:0-600000 GCA_004027375.1 Macroglossus sobrinus
GGAAGGCTCTCTAAAAAGCAACTCTGGTCCTTAGGCTGATAGATCAAGAGCTAAGAAGTAACTCTTTATATTTATCTGTGCATTTTATCTGAGACTTCCTTTTTCTTGGATCAAATAGTCCAATTGGCTGGTTTGGGGGGCCTTAGATGGATATGTAAACAGAGAGAGCCATGGCCCCCAAATGCATCTCTTCATAGAATTCTATCTAGTATCCTGTCACAATGTTCACGATAATTTCGATAACAATGCAACTAATGCCCCCTGCCTAGGGAAAGGTAGATGGGGTGAGACACTGTATATCCACTGGATTAAGAATTGAAAGTCCAAGGCTACAGTCTTAGTTCATTCCCTAACTATAGTCTCCAAGCCTCATGTGCTTTGTCCGTAACACAGTGGAGATAACTAGCCCCCAGCACTCATATTCTATGAGTTTATTAGATTCTTTGGGAGGCAGGCTCATGTACAGATTTTCAAAGGAGAAATAGACCCCAGCTTCTAAAGACAGAACCTGCTACAGACAACCCAGCCAGGCTCTTAGGCCTTTTCTTCATCACCAAGACCCAGAAATATAGGCATGCATTTATAGCACCATGGCAGCCCTGGGCTGGGTGAGAACGGAGGGCGAGGGACTTGCAGAACTGCCTGTCAGCTGAGTGTTACTGCGTTGAGATGGAGCCGCCATATACGTGGTGGATGGGAGAGATGTGACAGTCATAGAATTGAGGCAGGAGAAAGGAAATAAGCAGGCCATTGAATAGAAAGATGAAGTTGTTCCTTCACTGTTTATGAGGCAGCAGGTACAAAGCTCAGCTGAAGCCAGGAACAAAAGCCTTCAAGTCTACAGTGATGATCATTTCAGCTACAGCCGCAAAGGGGCGCGGGGCCCATGTGTCAGTCACCATGCTTCCGTGCGCACAGTCAGCAACAATGCCACCACGTGGGAATGGGTCACATGCACGTTTCACTGTTAGGTTCTCTCTTCATGAAAAATGGCAGGTTTTTTTTTAATAGTGGATTAGATCATTGTTCACAGTTCTTTTTGCTTTCTCTGAATTCCATGAATTATGTCCATACCCTGAGACTTGGCAGTGCCTTCTATTCCAGTAGGCAGTGTTTATTTCCCTGCTTATTGATGTGGGGCCAGGTCACCTATGACTTGCTCTGATCAAAGACACATGAGTGGAAGAGACAGTGTGGGCAAAGTTCTTTCAGAGCCATCACATAACGTGGCTCACCTTCTCATGTTCCTCTGATCTTGCATTTCCGTGATCTGAGACTGTGAGATCCATAATGTGAACCAGACCGCAGAAAGATCAGAAACCTGGATTCTAGCCTAGCTCTGCCTAGATCAACCAAACCTCTGCTTACAGACCCATAAGCATGAAAATAAATATTTATAACTATAAGCTATGGAGAGATTTAGGACTATTTGTTACATGGCATTAGTGCAGTCATAACCGACCAATTTATCTCTTAATTGTCTTCATTCGGACGTTGTAAACCTGAGTGGAGAAAGTCAGAGAAGAAAATAAGACCTGGTTTGGGCAAAGCCAGGAAGCATTGAGAAATGTGGCTGCCACACCTTAGTGTAGACAGTCAAGGCAGGACCTGGAAAGATAAGGCTGTCCCCACTTAACTGCCACTGCCATCTTCTTCCCTCCTCCTGCAGAGACCACGGTGCAGCCCAGAGCCAGCAGCTGTGGAGGCTGAGTCACCCTGTGTTGACGCCCCTGGCGTTTCTGGATTTCTGCGTTCCGGGACAGTTGTGCGGGAACCCACGTTCATGTCAGGGTTTCTCAGGAAGCATCAGGTAGCACCTGCAGCGTCTTAGCTGTTCTCACATTATAGTTGGGTTATATCATTTATACAATCTCTTTCCGCCCTCAGTGACCACGTGCTTCTGGAAAGCTGGAGCCGTGTCCGAGTGAACTACATGATTTCTTCCTACTTAAAGCTCGGCCCCACAAAAGACCCTAAAACCAATTAATTCATGTGTGAATGAACAAAGGAGTGAAGAGGAATCTAAAAATGGCCCTTATTCAAATTTTTTATTCTCTTTTTTGCACCGGAGCACCTCTTTTTGTAAATGGCCGTAAGTTACCAAATCAGAAACTAAATAAGTCTCACCATTTCCCCGCCAGGAATTTAATTCATAAAACTTCGCAATGCAGAACGTTCCCTGGAATGAGCCCTCGTGCATGGCCTGCCTCAATTCTCCTCTGGTACAGAGTCATTTTTTCCCATTGCGTAAACTTGTCTGTTCTTTCTCCTCAGAGGCCCTTGCAAAAACACATTGCCTCTTTTAAAAAAAATCAAACACAGTAGGATGAAGGTTTTAATGTTTGGGTTTTTGTGGGTGAATGCCTGAAGGGGTTTGCTTGGCGGTGTGGGGAGGCCTATTCAGGCCATCTGCAATTCCAGCACACGAGGTGCCCCGTGGGGCTTTGGGGGGGTGGAGGAGTCTCTCTTTGAGACCTGCAGAGCACTAATAAAACCTGCTCTTTGACCATATATAGGGACTGAGAACTGTTCTGGCTGGGGACAGAATAAGAGGAAAATCATTTACTTCACATATAAACATTAGCATGTTGAAAAAGCAGTGAGAAAAAAAAATATGCTTGCATATGATCAGAAAACTGGAAAAATAGGATGCACCGGGAGTGAACACTGTAATCCTGGAGAAGGACATTGCAAGCTGGGGCGGGGAGGAGGAGAAAATGCACTTTGATATTATCTGGGAAAAGTGTAATACCACGTGTTACCCTCTCGGTATTAAAAAACAAACCAAGAAACGATCAGTGAGAAGAAAAGGAAATCTAAAATTATGGAATGGCTTTTGGTCCTACAGGTAGGTTGGTAAAGCCAGTGGGAGAGTGAAGAGATGATTTAATTTAAAAAAACCTTAAATTTTTAAGAGAAATTGCATGTTAAAAGCAGGATTGGCTAGTAAACAAAGATGAAAAGGATGACTTAGAAAAAAAGGAAGAATTTTTGAGTTCCATCTCCAGGAAATGAAGTCTTTTTGTTCCAGGAGAGTCTATGGACAGAATTCAGAGAAGCTACTAGGTCTGCACATGGACGACGGCAAAAACATCTTTGTCCAGGTTGGCAGAGAGTAGGGAAAGGCCTCCCGACGTGGAATTTTAAAAGCCTTGTTTATTTCATGACCAGAACAGACTATGACGCTAGGGGGAACAGTTGGAGGGGAGAGAAGGAAGGGCGACCAGAATATAACTCGAGAAGCTAATGCTGGACCAGTGTTCTCACCAGGGACATGTTCCTCCCCGAGGGACCTACGGCAATGTTTGGAGACATTGTTTGTTGTCACAACTTCATGCTGCTGGCATCTGGTGGGTAAACACCCTGCAGCACGCAGGCCAGCTCCCGCACGCCTCCCCCTCCCCAAGAAAGAATTATTCAGCCCAAAATGTCAATAGCGCTGAGGCTGAGAAACCCTGTGTTAACTAAAGGGAATCATGAAATTTATTGAGATGTTAACACCTCACGCTGTGCATGCTCTACTGTTTGCAAGGTGTTTACCGCATCCATTTGTCCCTCATCCCAAACCCTGAGGTAGGCAGAGCAGGCATCCTTATCTCCCTGTGGCAACTGAGGAAGTGGACGTCCAGGGACTGCCCCAAGGTCACACAGCTGGGTGCCCAGGCCTTTGGCCTTAGCTTCATGCTCTGTGGACTCTCTCACAGAACCCCACGCGACACACTGAACATGATTATCTTTGAACTAAATGGCTGAGTGAATAGGTGCTATACTCCAGAAAGTGACTTGGGGAACGCGACTGCTGTTGAAGCAAAACGCAGAAAAGTCCCAGTTCCAAGGTGTAGTGATGGGAAGAAATCGATGGAAAATTATTCACATTGTGGTGAAGTAGCTACAGAGTCTTCTCTTTGGTAGCGGCTCCTGGTCACATGTTGTCTATACCTGCAGGAAGAATTTTTTATATACAGGAACCTGAAAGTGCTTGGTTTACTCAGAAAAGGGTCATTTCCTGTGGTTAGAAAATGGGGTGTATAAAGAGACACAGTGGGCGATGAGGCTGGGAAGGAGGCTTGAAATCCTTTACAAGGTCCTGGAGATTGGTAGGGAATGGAACTGAATTCCACCGGCAGGGAGAAACCCTGGACATTTTTAAAGGCAGTAGCGATATGACTTAACCAGTATTTTAGGAAGCTTACTACTCCAGGAAGAACATTTCTTTTAAATAACACTTATCTCTCCTGTCCATGTTACAAAATGGGTTGCTTTTAAAAGCATTGCGTTTGATGTTGGTAGGTCTTCACTGAGGACTGAGTGCTTTGCTACAATTTGGACGAAACGATTTACTGAGAAATTGGAGGCAGATGAAAATAGCATCATGGACAGCTGTCCTTTTGGGCGTCTATTTAAGCTCATGGTAAGTGAAGTCATGGCACGAACATTCCTATGAGTCGCTATCATCTGACACGAACCCAAATAGGTTTATTACTACACTTCTAAATTCAAATGAATCAAAATAAGCTACAGTGTGTCGCTGACATGTGTTAATTCGGGAGTGAAGATTGTCACCTCCGCAGGCATGAGAAAGGACAGCACTTATGTCCTTTTGGCACCCTGCTGGCTTCTACATGAAAATTGCTCTCCTTTCTGCAAATAACTTTTGACTCCCCAAAAACTTAGTTGTCCCTCAGTATCCTTGAGGGATAGGTTCAAACCCCTCTGTTCCCAAACTTGGATACCAAAATCCATGGATACTCAAATACTCTATATAAAACAGTGCAGAGCAAAGCATACCATCGGCCCTCTGCATCCACGAACTCCAAACCACAAATCAAAAACAGTACAGGTATTTATCGGGGGGGAAAAAAAAATCCATGAGTAAGTGGCCACACTCAGCTCGAACCCACACTTTTCAAGGGTCAACCGTATACTGTTTTGTGTAAGAAGGCCTGCTTTCCTGTAACATCCTTAAAATTTCCCTCATCTCTCTTCACACGGAGTTCTTTACGTGTTCCTGGGACTTGTTCTTCTAATTAAATATTTAGCTCCATGTTCTTTTCTATGCCAGAAAACGAGAGTTCTTTGAGAACATAAAGGAAAAGACCCAGCCTCCCACCTACATCCAGTTCAAGGAGGAAACAAGGCAGCTACAAAGTGTGCCCTCGGAGTCACGTTTTGTGTGTGCAGTGAGAGCCCTATTTCAGGGAATCTAAGAATGGAGCATATATAATAACAATTTCTCCAGCATCGCTGGGCTCTGCAGGGTGTGGGTAAGACTGGAAAACACCAACTGGCTCATCTACATGATTTACAGCAACAACAAATACAGCACAGTAAATACTTACGGAAATCAATGAACAAAACTTACACGTTGCAGCAGTGCCTAAACAACATTCAAAAATTAATAGCTGGTGTTCGAAATCCTTAATAAGGTAGTAAACCCTAGCAATTCTCCACCCCAGTGAGTCTGCTTGAGACTCCAGGACAGCGGGGACTCATGGCTCTGCGGGATCAGAGGAAGAAGACTCTACAGTGGAAAGCCAGGGTGGCTTGAGGAGCAAGCAGGCCTCCCGTCCTGGCCTCCTCCAGGAAAGATCCCGCTCCAGCAAAACAGGAACAACCGATGCCCCGGGCGAACTCGCCCAGTCACACCTGATGCCCTGAGTCAAACCATCCACCCAGGGAAAGGGAGGGGGTGGCTATCCTGTAGCCCCAGGGACAGAACCACCTATGACCTCTAATGCGTTGGAGCCAGAAGGGGAAGAAATAGTCTTGTCCCCTTCGTGTGAATTTATGGAAAGGATCAGTGTGTGTGTGTGTGTGTGTGTGTGTGTGTGTGTGTGTGTGTGTGTGTGACCATTCACTGAGCAAAGAGAAATGTTTGAAACTAGAACATCTCTAAGTCTGCAAATAAAAATCTGTAAATCAGAATAGGATCTGACCCAGGTCCCCACCCCTAAGTATTTCACCTAGACGACCTTCTGCCAAAAGCAAAGGACTCGCCCCCTCCAGGCCTGCCGGGTCTGGCCTGGAGGCTGGCTGCTTAAAGGAACGATTGTTTTCTAAATGTTCTCAGGGAGAGCGAACTTAAGGAAGCCATTTCAAGTCAGCTTCTGGCATTCGGGGTGCTTCTGAGGCTTATGGGTAGTTACCCATGCGGTGTGGGTGCAGAGACACACAAAGGAATGACTTCACAGACCCTGTCCTGCAGGTTTGGGAGCGTGGTACGTATTTGCAGGAAAGCACCTGATGTCTAAGAACAAGGCAGCACATTGCTTCCCTTCCACTGGACGCTCAGTGAAGACATTTCTTCTGAATGACACCTTGGCCCTACTACCAAACTGATTGTGTCCCCGACTCACTTCCTCTTTGGGGCGATCTTCTGGAACACACATGTGTGGGAGGCTTCTGTTCTCCACTTCGGCTCACCTTCCTACTGTGAATGAAATCTGCATTTCAGTCCAAGCCTTCAGCAACGTGACAGGCCGACCATGGCTTGTTCCTTCTCCACCTCGTGGCACTCAGCGGGTCTGTGCAGACTGAAGCCCAGAAAGGTGGGCAGGGCAGCGGTGAAGTGGCCGACCTGACAGCACCTTTCCTTCATCCTTGGCTCAGGCAGCACTGGACGTGTGTCCTCATCAAGCTAAATTAGGAGGTAAGTGAGCATGTTCGTCAGAACGCCTCTGCGTCAGCAGAGAAGCAAAATTGTGTCACCTCGTACCTGGAAAGGGGAGGTGGACTCTTAGGAAGATTCTTTAGGAATTGACAAGAAGCTAAATACAATGAGGCACAAAATCTGTTTCAAGCTGCAGTTTCATATTTAGTTACACGTTTTGTGTTTGTAACTCCTCGCCACTTCATTTTATCACTTGCTTCAGTACTTCTAGGAAAAGGCCCAGGGAAACAGTATCTCTTGAGTATCTCTTCTAGAGCAGCAGAAGGTTCTCATCCCCCCCAGTGCTCAGGTAGTGACCTTCGCTCCTCCTGTGGTAGAATCAGGGCTTCCTTCTCCGCTCCTGTCCTCCTTCTCCTTGTAGATCCATCTGAGAAAACATCCACCCTATCTTTCTACATCCTAACTAAACACCTTTTCTGTTGGCAATATTACACTCATCTCTATTATCTACTCTCCTTCTCCCCAAATTTTTCAGGGTGCATTATTTAGTTTATTTTTTAGTTTCTAAGACAGTTTATGCAGGCAGGTGAAAGACAAACGGCCCTATTAGGTACAGAGCCTCAACCTCAGCTGCTAAAAAAAGAAGCTAGAACAAAGCATTAAACAAGTCACCTAAAAAGCTAGACAAACGGCAAACGAGTACATGAAAAGATGCTCAATATCATTTTCATTAGAGAAATGAAAATTAAAACCACGGTGAGGTACTACCACCTACTGGAATGGCTAAAAATATAAAAAATAAAAATAAACTAAATATACCAAGTGTTGGTTAGGATGTGAAGTAACTGGAACTCTCACACACTGCTGGTGGGAATATAAAATTGTACAACCACTTTGAAAAAAAAAGAGGCCGGCAGTTTCTTATAAAGTTAAACACTCACTTACCATGTGACCCAACAATCCCACTGCTAACTGGAACAAAAACCTATATTCACAAAACAAACTTTATGCGAATGTCCATGGTAGCTTCTTCATTCAAAAATCACCCAAAGCTGGAAACAACCCAAATGCCTTTCTACTGAGAATGGATAAAAAAAAAAAAATGCTACATGAATACAATGAAATATTATTCAGCAATGGAAAGTGATGAGATCATTCTATAGCATGGATGAACCTCAAAAACACTGTGCTAAATGAAAGAAGCTGGACCCTGAAGTCTACATATGTACTACTGTATGCTTGCATTTATATGATATTAGAGTGGTTGACTATAAACAAACAAGAGGGAATGCTGAGAGAAAAGGAGCTATTCTATATCTTAATTAAGGTAGTGGTGTCTCTTTTGCACTCATTTACCAAAACCCACTGAACGATACACTTAGGGTAATTTTTCCATACGTAAATTACAATGAATTTTAAAAATACGAAGCCTGAGTTGCAATCTTCAGGCAGGCTGTGTGAATGAATGCTCATGGTGCCACCCCTCTAGTCAGACTTTCCTAAAGGGACAGGTCACTGCTTCTCTCTTCCCCGAAACAGGAGAAAGGTCACCTCAGAGTCACTGAAGATAAATGCAGATTTCTCATAGGTGTCTAGCTTTGGAGGATATTGTTACTGCTGCTTAGTTGACAGAGGTGATGCTAGCAAAAAAAAAAAAAAAAAAGTCAGCTCGTGTGGCCAGTTAAATCCAGCTGAAAAAGGGCTCTCAGGGCTGCCTTTGATAAACAATGTCATCTAGTCAGTAGCCCTACTGTGTGGTAAGTGGCAGCCACTGATGTTGAACATGGATGCTATAAGCCATTTAACACCTAGGATATCCTCCAGAGTCAAAGTGATAGGAGGCAGGCAGCCCAGCACCTGACAAGTTTAGGAAGCTCCCCAAACCCAGGTCAGCCTCTGTCCCCCATCTCCCACACACAGTGCCAGTGCCATGGGGCCACTGTCCTGGTGAGCAAGGCCTCACGCTGCCACCAGAAAGCCATCTATCTGACTTTGGCTTACTTAGGAAGCAGAGAGCTAGGCATGGCTCAGAATAGAGGGACCCCCATTGTCCCCTGACTCTCTACTGAGAGAGGTCTATTTGGGTTCCTCTCTAGTCTGCCAAGCCCAGGCCCCCTTCCCACAGTTTGAAGGTCAAAGGGGGCCAGGAGTCACCTTCCCTCTGGTTTCTGTCTTGCCCTGGCTCCAGGCTTCTCTCCATTGTTCTTTCTTCTCATTGTTCTTCCCTGGCTCCTGGTTATTCTGACCAGCAGCTTCCCTCTCTCAGCTTTCTTGAGGAATAATTGACATGTGATTAGCTGTACATTTAAAAGGATACAGTTTAATACACTTTGACATGTGCATACATACAGGAAACTATCACTAGAATCAAGAGAAATAATATATTTACGACCCCCAAAAGTTTCCTTGTGGTCCCTTTATAATCTCTCCCTCCTGCTCTTGCTTACCTCTTATTCCCAAGAACCACCGATCCGAAGTCTGTCACTATAGATTAGTTTGCATTTTCTAGAGTTTTATAGACATGCAATTATACAGTGTTGCTCTTTTTCTTTTTTAGGGAGATGATGGTTTGAGATTTATCCATGTTACTGCATGTATCAATAATGCATGCCTTTTTATCGTGAGTAGTATTCCAGCACGTGGCTACGTTATAGTCTGTGTACCCGTTCATCTCCCGGTGACCATCTCAACTGTTTCCAGGTTTAGGGCAGCATTTCTCTTAAACCAGCCAAGCTGGTCGTTCTTAGGAAACACACAGAGTTCCATGCTTCTAGGGCTTCTGGCTCTGACCCCACAGAGCATGGTTACAGTTGTCGGGGGGACTGACATGGCATCTTCACACACACACACCACTCCACTTCTCTCTCCTTCCCGCTGCCTCCATCCCAGCAGTCTCTCAAATCACAGTGGCCCCTGGATCTGAGCCAGAAAGGGAGGTGGTCCTATGAGGACTGGGAAAAATGGGGCAGTTAAATAGTGACACCTTCCCCCGCTGCTTGGCCCTTTGAGAAGGCAAGTTTCTGCAGAGTGCTAGGTTGCTGACAGCTTTTATAACACTGGTTCTTGGAACATGCTTTTAAGAGACCACTTTGGAATATCAGTGGCCGTGCATCTTAGACTGAGATGAGGACACAAATCATTATAGGACCATGCTGAAACAGAAGCTGCTCCAGTCGGCCTGGGATAGAGGCCTCAGATTCTGGGTTTCTAGCAATATTTTACATGATTCGATGTTGCTGTTCTTTAGACCACAGTCTTGGAAAAGGTCAGTCATGGGTGTTTAATCATTTAATAATTGCTTTTTAACAGGTGTTTAATCACTACCTATAAAACTCCACTAAGTACAGGCTAATTCCAGTCTTCCTCACTCCTGGAGATCCCCACAGCTATTCTGGGTTGGCCAGGGCCTCCTATGTATCTGAACACCTCCAACACTTCCTGGAAACCAGGACTGGTGTTAGGGGTGGCAGGTGTTAGATTCTAGAGCATCAAGAACAGCATCTCTTTCTCTTGTTTTCTGCCTCATGCCTTAGTTCCTGAGAAATACTATGTCCTGGAACTAAACTTAGATCATGCAGAATGGGTTCTGGGATAGGCTGAGAGACTGTTTGAAGGAAAGAAGAAAAGGAAGGAAGGAAGGAAGAAAGGAGGGAAGGGAAGAAGGAAGGAAGGGAGGAAGGAAGGAAGGAAGGAGGGAGGGAAGGAAGGGAGGAGGGAGGTAAGGAAGGAAGGAGGGAGGGAAGGAAGGAGGGAGGGAAGGAAGGAGGGAGGGAAGGAAGGAAGGCAAGTACTTGTTAGTAAAGGAGAAACTCCTAATTATGTTCCAAGGCTGATCCAGCTTGAACCCAAGGACAACAGAATGGTGAATCTCAGATGTGCTGTAAGTTTAAAACCTAGCTCCCAGGCAAATTGATAGTTGCCATATTTGGGTGGGGGGTCAGGGGGCTGAGTGAAAAAGGCAAAGGAATTAAGAAATACAAATTGCCATTTATAAAAATAGTCAGGAATGTCAAGTACGGTATAGGGAATATAGTCAGTAATATTGTAATAACTATGTATGGTGTGTCAGGTGGTATATGGTGACTTATTGGGCGGTCAGTTTCTATGTTATGGAAACACCTAATTACTGTGTTGTACCAATATAATATTGTATGTCAACAGCAATTGGGGAATAAAAAAATAAAGAAGACCTAAAACTAACAAACAAACAAACAAAACCCTAGATCCCCAGGAAAACTTTCTAACGAGGCCTCACCTGGCCCACTGGTGTCATTAAATGCCCCCATCCTTCCCTTCATTGGCCCTCCGTAACTCCCGCATCTGAGGAACAGCTATATGCATCTGGCTCATCCTTTAGCTGTAAACACTTTGCTCAGAGCCTAATTCTAATGGAGTCTTTTCCCCATAGGGACCAACTATCACAGAGCTGTCTAGGGTGGAAATGAGCTGGAAATGGTAACTTGGAATCACAGATTGCTAGGTGCAAAGTTTTGGTTAAGTGATTCATTCAATCATGCAAATGAATGTATATTTCCTGTAATGTGCACAGCACTGTGGGTACAGTTCCTTGCCTTAAAGGAGGACAGGACATAAAGTGATATATCCGCACTCATTCATGCTGGGAGGTACAAGCTGAATGTGCTAGGAGATCCGAGGAGACAGGAGTCACTTCTGACCATGGCAATCAGGAAGGCAGGCTGGAGCTGGTTAAGTGGAAAATTAGGGAGAAGGTTTTCCAAGTGAAGGGCACAAAAGTGGATATGCCCTCTGCCTCTGAGGAAAGGAAGTCACCCAGTCTTTGCGTGAGGAGACATAGAAAGGGAAGGGAGGAGACATAGAACTCCATTACTACATGAACTATATTCGGTGGCTAATTGAGGATACAGAAGTGACAGGACCAAAGTGGTGCTTTTGCATTCACTTGGCCCCAGTGTGACTCGATGGGTCGCAGTGGGGCGAGTTGGGAGGTAAAAGAACAACTAGGAGGCCACTGTCTCAGTCTAGGCAGGAGGGCCTCGGCTAGCTTGGGTTTTGGGGAATAGAAAGATGGGTTGGATGAGGAAACGGGGAAGGAAGCCTCCCCAGGACTGGGTGGCTGTACACCAGGGGTGATGGAGAGGAGGCGGGCGGTGATCACGCTGTGATTTTGAGCCTTTCTGGGAGAATGACAGTTCCACACCACGAGTTTGGTTCTAGTAAAACTGAGACATGTGTGTGGAAATGTCTGGCACGTGGTTAGAGACATAAATGGGCAGCTCTGAAAGCCAGGGTCTCCTGGAGACGGACATTTAGGTTACCCACAGCGAGGTCCTTCTACGACCATCTCTAGATTCCAGAGTGCTATTCAACCGGCTACAAAAGAAAGAAAGGCAGAGGCCTTTCCCCCGAGCAGTTCTCAGACTAGCAGAGGGAATGAGGCCCTCCTGCAGTCGCAGACTCCTGTGCCCGTGGTAGTCTGCAGTGGAGGTGTATGCGGGGTGCTGGAAACACAGCTGACGGTGGGGGGACCTCAGAGCAGATGAGAGGACTGGGGAGGCAGCAGCAGGAAGGGACGAGGCTCTTTTCTCTTAGGCTTACATGTTTTGAGTGCTTCCACTGTGCCAGGCACAGTACTATGCTCTGCAAGGTGCAGGCTTGAGACCACTGTGCGTGCTGTCCCACCAAGTAATGTCTGCATTTTGCAAGAAGATAGAAATTAGAGAAGGAAATGGAAGTGGTGGGGTAGGAAAGGGGTAGGAAATCAAGATACCGAGATGTCCCTCAGTCAAAAAGAAAACAATTTCCAATGAATGATAGCAGTGGTCAACGGTGTCGACTGCTACCGAAAAGTCCAGAAGGATAATAACTGAGCAGAGGTGACTGATTTGGGGGACTTAGAAGTCATGGTGACATTTGGTAGCAATTTCGGTTAAGAAGCATCAGAGAAAGTCATATTTTAAGGCATTAAGGTGTGAGTGGTTATGAGGAAGTAGAGGAACATTGAGCATAGATAACTTTTTAAAGAAATTTTGATAGTAAAAGAAAAAATTATGCTGGTAGTTCAAAATGAGAGCAATTTAGGGCTTATTTTTTAAGATAAGAGAGACTGGAGCAGGTTGGTTTCAGAGAAGAAGGAACTAATAGAGTAGAAATGTTCAAAAATTGAGGAGATAACTAAACTAGCTTTCAGCAGGCAAGTGTGAAGCTCTCCTTTGGCTGCTTGCCTGGGGTTGCAGCCCTTAGTGGGGGAAATGGGGCCTCTAGTCAGTACCACTCCGGTTGGACCCTGAGTTTTCCTGGAGCCACCATGTCCTCATCAGTGGATTCTTCTTAGAGTCCATTTCCCTGAGAGTAACCCACTGGCCTGGAGTGTCCAGGTTCCTAGAGGCATTATTTCTGCATTCTCTCTCACCTGAAAATAAACTCTTGACCAGACCCAAAGATCTCAAGAAACTAGTTTTCCTGGTCCTGAACACCAGAATCCCCTGATATTCAATGACAGCTGTTAAGGGCTGACCATTTGTCCACCTAGATGTCCACTGAACCCCAGCGTTGTTAACTCTAACACACAGAATTTGGGACTTCTCCCAAGACACTTAATATGGAAAACACCTTTTATCACCCATGGCTATCAAATAATCTGCCTTATTTTCACCAAGTAACTAGCATTCAGCTTTCTCTAGTTTAGTTTACTCTGCTGTTGCCTCAGCTTGAGTGTTGAGAGCAGGAGAAATTGTGATAAAGAGCATAAGTGGATGGGGGTATATCCTTGCTTTCAGGAAGCTGAAAGGAAGGGAAGGATTAGGGAGTCCCAGCAGGTCAGACTGTGCTCCATTCTCCAGCCAATCAGCCATCCACCTACCTATTTATTCATCCTCTCACTCACTCATTTATCTATTTACCAGTCTACGAAATTTGTGAAGCACTCACAATATGCCAGGCTTCAGAAACAAGAGACAAACACACAGATAAAGCCTCAGGAAAGACTGAAACTTGCCCATCAGTGACTCAGAGAACCAGGCACACCCAAATTCTCTCTTGCTTTCAGCCAAGGAGAAAGGGCAAAACCTGTTTTATTTGCACATCTCGGTGCTGGAGCTTCCCTTAACCAATTAGGACCCCAGGCTTCTCTCACCTCCAGTTCTCCACCAGAAGGTGTGAACAAAGCCATTATTTGGCAATTCTGGGCAATAAGGCAAGCCCAGGATGCCACCTCATTTAAAACCCTTGACTGGATTGCCAAATCTAGAGGTAGGATGAATGCTACCTGCCTAATAATTCTTCCTATTCATCATGACAACAGGAAAATGAGTATTTTGTAATAGTTGAAACCCAAATCTACCACCAGGCTCTGCTCTTACCTGAGGCTTCTCCACCTTCCACTGCTTAGCGGTCAGAGGCCAGCAGTGGCCCCCACTCATCCCAGTCCTACTCTGGAGAGGCCTGCTTCTGGCTCCACTTCCTTCTCACCTGGGGATTCTAGGGACTCAGGATCCCTCCGGTTTCCTCTGCTCTTCCAGGACAAGAGTGGAGCCCAGCCTTGGGCCAGGGGCAGGAAGAAGCAGGGTATTGACCACAAGGTAGAACAAAATGAAAGACTTTAGCAAACGAGTAGGAAGGGGGGTGTCCCACTTCACTCTGCCAATGCCATCAAGGGGCATGCGCAACAGATAGACATCTAAGTAACACTCACTTACAAAGAGATTCATGCAAAGAGATTCGGATTTTCTAAATTTCTGATCAAGAGCATAAATATTGTTATGGTGGAAATTTTGTAAAATGTTGAAAAGGATTAAGAAGAAATGAGAGTCACTCGGAGATAAACACTGCTACATTTGGTCTGTTGCCAGTCTTTTTTCCTTTGTCTCTCTCTCTACTATGTATTTGTAAAGTTGTTATCAGTATTATTGATACTCTTCCGTACTCTTTTTTCCTCCACTTTATATATCATGTGTCTATTCCTCATGTTTTTAAAATGTACTTTTATGACATATTTAATGGCCATGTTATATCCACAGAAAGACGAATAATAACAGCAGCTAACACTTAGAATATAGCAGGCACTTTACACAGAGCAACACATTTAATTGTCACAATAACTTAATGAGGCAGATGCTATAAAATTATCCTCATTTTACAACTGAAGAAACTGAAGCACAGAAAAGACACACAGCTATCAAGTGAAGAGTCTGAACTTGACCCCGGGCCTTCCTGGTATGCATGCTCTAACCGCTTACTCTTGCTGCTCTTTAACTTACTGACCCTCTTCCCTGTTGATGGACAGCATTCCAACTCAGGGGCCTTTTTACTGTCATAAGGAATACCAACTTGAACCACCTTGAATACACACTTTTGTACACATGCTTAATTATTTTCTGGCCAAATTAATTCCTAGGCCAAAGGAAAAACGTACCTTTAAGGCTTTTAATACATATTGCCAAATTTCAGAAACATACCAAATTATATTCTACATATATGAAAGTACTTAGTACTTTTTATGAACACTTAGCAATGCTGGATTTTTCTTGACAATTTATTTGTTAAAAATGGTTTCTCGTGATTGTTTTAATGTACATTTCCTATTCACTGGTTTTATAGAAATTTTTTTTCATAAAATTATTGGCTATTTGCATTTTTCTTTTATAAATAGCCAATTTATATATATATATATATATTTTCTGTTGGGTAGTTTCTTTTATTTTATTTGTAATAATTCCTTGTATATTAAAATTTTAAACCTTATATCTTCTATGTATGTTGTAAACATTTCTTAAGGTTGTCACTTGCCTTTTAATGTTGTTTACAATGGTTTTTAAAAAATATATAGACATTTTTAGTTTTTAATATGTTCATTGATCATTTTCCTTATGTTTTATCTTTAATGCCCTGTTTAAAAAGAATCTCCCCACTCCTAGTCACTTGTATTCTCTTGCAGTTCTATCCAAATGATGCCATTAAATGACTTGTGATCCAGTGAGGAAAATTGTAGGCAATCAGAACAGCTTATACAATGGCTTGATATTTGCCCAGCTCAATATCAACTTTGCTGCCATTTAAAAAAATGTCCCACATGGTGTTGGATAGGACTCAGTGCCATTTTGTGGGTCTCCTGGGAGCCGCACCTATCTTTCTGATGAGGGACTTTCATTCTCCACATTTCCCTGAGGGTGCATTTCCTATCTCAGAGGCTGCCTGCTTGAGTCAAGATGCATTCTTTGCTGCTGTCGATAGGAGCTGTGAGTTTCCCATCTGTGTACACTGGCACCACTTTCCTTTCCTCTCCAGGATTCTCCACAGAATATATTGACAAAAACAAACACCTAAAGCTTCCAAAGACACTGAAAAAGTGGTCCAACAATGCCAACAATTCCTTTCTTAAAAAAAAAAAAAGAAAAAAAAGATAATTACCTTTGTAGATGCTTGCTAGACCTTGTCTCTGCAGGAACAGCCCCACCCAGGGGACCACCCTCTATGTGGCTGTGATCTTAACAGTAAGGTTGTTTTCCAAGCACCACCCAGCATTCAGGCTGAGTGACAGGCAGACTGCGGGTAGTGAGCTGATTTCTCTCAGCAGCCACTGGAAATCAGAAAAAGATAAATGCACAAGAATCACACACTTCTGGTGTAGAGTATCTTCCTAGACAAACTTTAGCAGGTAGGGGATGAACAAGATACATCCTAAACGCCTGAGCAAGAAGCTGACAGTCAAACAAATGGAACCATTTGTGAGTCAAGAGCCCATGAATTTACTACTTCTCTCTCCCTCTTCATTTTAAGTAAAATGAAAAAAAAAAAAGTTTTCTCTACATAATTTATCTCTTTCCTCTAAACCTCACCATCTTTTTTCCCTTGTGTTACAATTACTACCAAGGTCTTTCAAGAGAATTCTCCACGAAAAATGTCTTCTCCCTACAATGAGCAAGGTGTGAACGAGAGGAGCTAAGACAGGGGAGGAGGGATGAGGCCCAGTCTGCCTGAAGTCTCAGAAAACAACTGTCACTGTCAGTCAAGGGAGATGTGCAATGGATGGGCATCGAAGCCACACTCGCTCGCATACAGATTCTTATTTTTTTAATTTCTGATCAAAAGCATAAACATTGCTAGGGTGGAAGTTTTGTAAAATAGTAAAAATATTGTGTCGATCACACGGTTTTCTCCTGATTCTCTCCCCATCCCACCCCGAGAAGGTACGGGCTTGCCAACGTATCTGCAACCCCGGTGGGAACTAGTAGTCAGTCCAAAGTCAGCAGCAACCTGCTCCTTCTGAAACAAAGCGGCTTCAAACCGAGAAGGAAGGAGACACCTATGAAATGTCAACTTTCAGTCACTTTCCATTTCTTCCCCCACACACATACTTCATGTCTCCCAGCCAGATGTGAAAATGGTACCATGCTAATTTGGCATGCTCAAACAGCAGACTCTCCACAGAATTCAGGATCAAAGTAGTCTGCTTAGATCTTAATCTGCTGTTTCTACTAACTTTTAAATGTTTTTCAGGTTCTTTACAAGCATCTGCTTATTAAAAAAAAAAAAACTAAAGGAGTTTTAATTATTAAAATTTCTGTGGCCTGTGGTCACAACCAGCTACCTAATAGGTGTAAAGTTGTGAGATCCGTTGTTTAAAATTATTAAGAATTTCACAAGAGCAACAGCAGAGCTTCAAGCACTGGGCCCTCCTGCATAGGGCCCTGTGTGAGCGCAGGGTCCTGAAGCCTGTTCTGCTGCCTCTGATATACTCTAGGAGTTAAACGGACAGGTAGAGACTCAGATTCTCCACGCCTTACACAGGCCAAAGAAAAAGCATCCCTTCAGAACAAAGTCCTTCCAGCCCCAGAATTCACTAGGTTCTTTGTGAAACACCATGGGACACCGACATGTGACAAATCCCACCTCATCTGACCTGCAGAGACCGAGCCTCAGTGTGACTCAGGCCTTGGCTCTGCATCCGGGGTACTCCAGAACTGCTTCATGGCCGGATCCACTGCGTGGCTGCAGGAGGGCTCAGCTTCCAAGGCCCCATCGCCAGGATTGTGGTTGTAGAGATTTGTCTGGTTCTTAAGAGATATACGCTTAAGAATTTTGGGGTGGAGCATCAAAATGCTTGCAACTCCTTTCCAGATGGTTCAGTGTGCATGCGTGCGTGCGTGCATGCGTGTGTTGGTAAAGAAAAGCCTCCCTAAGAGTACATCATGTGGAAATCTGTGGGAAGAGCATTTCAGAACAAGGAACCACAGGAGCAGAGCCTTGAACCAGGGTGCCATAGCCAGGCAGCCAGCATGGCATAGCTAAAAACCTACATTTTGGGTTCCTAAGCAAGACAGGTATCCCTTACGGATCTCACATTATTCCATCATAGCATTTATCTACGAACTTAACCTGCTCTGTGATCTGTTTATGTACCTCCCCACTGGAATGTGAGCCCATGAGAGAAGGAACCTTGTTTTTCTTAGTCACCCTGTACTGCTGTATCTCAGCCGCTAGACAGAGCTACAGCAGCAGGAACTTAATACGTATTTGTTGACCATGTAAAAATAAGTGGTCAAAATGATCGTTTAAGTCAAGAACGCCTCCAGGACTCATTTGTTCCCTCTTTCTCCTGCACACTGCTGGCCTGAAGGGAGGAAAAGAATCAGTGATGTCAATCACGTGGACTGTTCACATCTCCCATTGCAAAGAATGCAAAGGGAGAGGACGACGCTATCACTGGAAAGGCGAGCATCTGTGGAAAGGATACCTGGGGTGCACAGAAGAGGAAGATTAAAGAGAGAAATTTTCCTGCATTTCAAATCATTCCATATCATCAGAATTTGGGCCCTAACCCTCCCTTTCCCTTTATGCATCCCCCCACCCATTCTAAAATGTGTATTTGCCGAGGGAGGAGGAGGGCCTGCTGTGTGTTATATCATCTTTGCTCTGCAGCCTTCTCTTATCTGCAATGGGAATTCAAAGGACCAAGGATTAAAATACCACTTAGATCCCTCACCAGGCTCCCCAGTGGGCTTCAGGACCTGTTGGAATCAATTTCCTAAGGTTTAGGCATAAGCCCCCTACCCTGACTGATTCTATTATTTTTTTTTCAATCTGGAAATACACAGTAGCAGGCCCATTTTATAGGGAGGTTTTCATTGGGCTGCGGAGAATGTTGATGATCTGGCAGAACACAGTGGGATTCATGGCCACGTTTTTCTGTTTGTTTTTTGTTTTGTTTTGTTTTTGAGCAGAGAGGCCTATTCTTGTGCTAAGAAAAAAAAAGAAGAAGAAAAGAAAAGAAAGGAAAAAACTGTCTGGGAGATCAAAGAGAATGATAATTCTGGACCTTAAAGATTGGAGTTGGATAGATGCCACAGGGCTCAGCACTGTTGTCGAACGTGTTTTAAGAACAGCAGGTTTTTAAATGCAGCACCACATGTGGTATGGAAGAACAGGGAGGTTGCTTTCCTACCTTGTGAAAAGGTGTGCAGTAAAACACCTGGGGGTTGTCAAATATTAAAATGTAAAAAGAGGACTTGTCATGTCATAGCAGAAGAATTTATGAACCAAATATGACTTGTATGTCAGAACAAAGACCAGAAACATCTGAAGAGCTAGAAGTTTAAAAATCTGAGGGAGTTTTTATAGCATTTCCCAAACCAAGAAAACAAAATAAAAATAATGCCAACTTATTTCGATGTTTCTTTTTACTAGTGAGTTTAAAATCATTATAGAGAACAGTCCATCTGTGTAGACAGAACAACAGTCGCTTGACCTTGACACAGGTAAAATTTCTTAAAAGACTTGGCCCTTTACCTCAGATAAAAAGCTAGACACGCCAAGTCCACAGACGTATCAGAAACAGAGGTGATTCCCTTCCAGAAACAAATATCATTCTAGCCATTTGGCAAGTGACTAGGTAACCATCCTGTTGGCAGAGAGATAAAACTGAAGCAAACAGAGCTTGAGAGTTCCTGTAGCTTCTTTCATAATCGAAAAAACAGAAGAGTTGATTATATCAACAGCCCTTTATAGACTAGAAAAAGTGGCATTAGTTGATTGCAACAGATCTTAAATCATACAAATGACAAATCTAACCAGTCTAAACACATCTAACCATAAACATCTGCTTTAGAAGAACCATCATCTAAATTTTCATCTTAAGTCATTCTGTTTTATCACTTCTTGGCCTTTTGACTAAGATCACATGTTAAGTCATTATAAGTTTTAAGAACAAACTTAAAACTACTAACAAGGTCAAGCAAATCCCTTTAGATGGTTAAGCAAGGGTCTAAAGATGACCTAGGAAATGTAAAGAAAAGGCTGAGTTTATTCTTATTTTTCTTTGGGTCTTCTGTTTCTTTTACTTTCAGGCTAGAACAAGCTAATGTCTTAGAAACTAAATAGATAGGTAAGAACACATCTAGGGACATGCTGTTGAGATATCCTCCAAAACACATGATTGAAATGATAACAGTAGTTTAAAAAATAGTTTGAAATCTGAAACTATTTTCCAAGACCTATGTATGAATATTAATCAAATAACCTTTTAAAAGACCAGGCTTACATGCATTCACTTGCAAAAAAAAAGTTTGTTACATATGAATGTTGGAACCAAAACACCTTTAATTTTTAATCGACTTTTCTTTATTCATGTAAATAAAAAATTCTATTTTATTGTTGCTGTTGGATAAAAAAAAAAGTCCCCATACTGAGATTCTCAGCAAAGAGGACTGATTATGTGTTCAGCTCTGGTCTCTCTTGCCTACAATATATACCATTCATTCTCTCTCTATTTTCTTAGACCTACTATGCACAAAGAAAGGAGCTGAAAGCTTTGATTCCTGTGCAGATGGCTCAGATGTGGATCATCTTGCTTGGGATGTCTGCAGTAAGAAACACAGCATTAGGAACTGGGAGATTTGAGTTCTAGTACTGGCTCTGGCACCATGTGGCTCTTGGCAAATCATTTAACCCCTGGAGGTCTCATTATCTTCACTTATAAAATGAGGGAGGTCAGTAATTCTTAACCTGGGGTCCACAACTCCCAAGGTGCTTAAGGATAATTTTTGGGGTCTATAAACTTGTATGGGGGGAAAACTGCATTTTATTTCCACTAAACTCTAACTGAAAAATGGCATTTCCTCACAATGTGAATGTAGGCAACAAACCACAGCAATAGTAGCTGTGTATTATCTGTGTTTTGTCACCAATAGAAATCACAAGTATCTTCACATTTTAAGCCAATTTCAACAGATATCTTGAAACATTGTTTAAACCCATTATCACTTAGAAATTATCGTAGTTACTAGACCTGCTGCTAGAGATTTTTAAAATTAGTATGTTAATAAAAAGCGTACAAATACTATATTACGAATTTGTTTTTAAAAATATATTGAAAACTCTACCTCATGCCCATTAGGTCGGGTACTATTTAAAACAAACAAACAAACAAACAAAACCAGAAAATAACAAGTGTTGACAATAACAAGTGTTGAAGAAATTGAACACTTGCTCATTGTCGGTGGGAATGTAAAATGATGCAGTCGCTATGAAAAACATTATGGTGGGTCCTCAAAAAATTAAAAATAGAATTACCACAATATCCAGCAATTCCACTTCCGGGCATATGCCCAAAAGAATCGAAAAAGATTCAAACAGATATTTGTACACCCATGTTTAAAGCAGCATTATTCACAATAGCCAAGAAGTGAAAACAACCCAAATGTTCATCTATGGATGAATGGATAAACAAAATGTGCTACATACACACAATGGAATATTAGTATTCAGCCATAAAAGGAAGGAAATTGATACATGCTATGACATGGATAAAACTTGAGGACACTGTGCTAAGCAAAAATAAAGCAGCCACAAAAGAACAAATACAGTAGTACCCCCTTATGTGCAGGGTAGATGTTCCAAAACCCCCAATGAATGCCTAAAACCTTGAATAGTACCGAACCCTATATATACTATGTTTTTTTCCTATTCACACCTGCCTATGATGAAGTTTAACTCACAAATTAGACACAGTAAAAGATGGACAACAACCTACTAATAAAGTAGGACAATTATAACAATACACTGTAATAAAAGTCATGTGAATGTAGTCGCTCTCAAAATAGCTTACTCAGCTTTTCTTCTTCTTGTGATGATGGAGGTAACAAAATGCCAAACCTATTCCTGAATCTGTGTAACCATCCCTTACTTGCAGTAAACAGCTTGGGGTCATGCCGGAGCCTGCCGGCTAAGATCGAACAGTTCCTGAGAGGGGGAGTGAGGATTGAGAAAAGAAAGAAAAAGAGAGAGACAGAGAGAGAGAGAGAAACAAAGAGATAGAGTCGGGAGGGCTAACAGTAAATAATGTGCCCCCAGTTTATTAAGCACAGCATATTTATACTCTTGCAAATGCATGGGAAGCAAAATCCACAGATATTCTAACAATTGCTGATATTTACATAAGTTCTCTCACAACCTCTTTTATCCTATTCTCTGTCTCCAATTCCCTGGGGCAAGGAACGTTCAACTCTTTACATTAAGCCAAACTTCCTCCTTCTGCATAGAGCCCACCTGCCCTGCAAACTTCTAGCTTGCAGGCAACTTTAACCCTGTCTCAAGACGGGCAGCAGAAATGGCTCCCAACAGGGTCACTCATTTGAGAGTCTGCCTTGCTGAAGTCTTCGTAAGGGCCCAACGCTTTGTGGCTCAACACGCTGCCATCAGTCAGAACACATTTTCTGTTGATGTCTGCCACCACAAATGTTAAGACCTTTTTCATCTTACCTAAGCACTTGTGCACTGCAACAGCAAAACTAGTACGACTTTGTTTTCCCTTCTTCACAATTTCACTTTTATAAGATTTGTTCTTACCATACATCTTAGCAACCTCAGCGAACAGTTTTTTTCTTACCTTTAAGTCGAGAACTTTCACCTTTTCCCTTAAAGATAGCATTTCACGGCTCCTCTTTGGCATATCTGAATTGCCAACATCACCATTCTTGTGCTTTGGTTCTATTTTTAAGTAAAATAAGGATGACTTGAACACAATCACCACAATACCACCTAGTCCACCTGAAAATCATTATGGCTACTAACAATCAGGAAGCATATATAGCATAAAGATGCTGGGTAAAAGGATGATTCATGTCCCAGGTGGGAAGGAGCAGACGTCGTGAGATTTTATCACGCTACTCAGAATGGTGTGCGATTTAAACGTAAATGTTGTTCATTTCTGGAATTTTCCATTTAATATTTTTGGACCGCTGTTGACCACAGGTACTTAAAACAGTAAAAACCCAAATTGTGGATAGCAGGAACTACCATACTATATAAGTCCACTTCCATGAGGCAATGAAAGTAGTCAGATTCATAGAGATGGAAAGCAGAATGGTGGTTGCCACCGGCTGGGTGGTGGGGGATGGGAGAATGAGGTGTTATTGTTTAATGGATAGTTTCAGTTTTGCAAGAAGAGTTCTGGAGATGAATAGTGGTGATGGTTGCACAACAATGAATGTACTTAATAACACCAAACAGTACATTTAAAAAGGGTTAGTATGGCAAATTTTATGTTCTGGGTATTTTATCATAATTTAAAAAATAATTTAAAATATATATTGATAACTGTATTTCAACATGATTGACACTCCTGGAATCTTGTGCATTTTATTGTATGCATTTAAAATTATTATTCTGAAAGGGGTTAGTTGGCTTTAGAAGAATGCCAAAGGAGTCTATGACACAAAAAATTTAAAAACTCCTTTGAAAACCTCAAAAGCGTTTTTTTAAGTTTTAAAATTCTGTAATTCTCTGAAATGGAAAAAGAAGCAAAAGAAAAATAGTTGTTTTATGAAGTGCTTAATGTTGCTATATGTAAGACTATTTGAACCTTCACTATAAATTAATATCCTTTTTCCTAATAAAAAATTTAAACTGGATTCAGAAATATTAAAAATGTTCTTTAAATCCCAAGAAAGAACAATCATGTTATAAGCTGCCCTTTCCTTCAAAATGCTCACCTTGAAAGTCAGATCAGGTGCTCTATGAATTATTTTAATTACTGATTATAACTAGTCAAGCCAGGTTGTTTTCCCCCAGCATTTACCCAGATACTACGGTATGCTAAGTAAAAAACGTTAACATTATTTTATAAGTACAAAAAAATATAAAAGCTCTCCTTCTGCTTTTGTTATATCTTGACTTCAAATGGGAAGAGGAAAGTATTTCCGAACTTTAAGGCAGTTTACCTGCTCTGACACTACTGAATATAGAAACTGGGTAAACCCTGCCGAAAACGGCCTTGCCACAAGAGGCAGGGCAGTTTAGGCAAAAGGTCAAAAGGAATTTCTTTCCTCAAGAAGAAGCAAAGCCCTCTGTATCAATTCTGTTTCCCCTATATGATCCCCAAGGTTTTGTGTAATCACCTAAGCTGCAAGTAGAGAATTTTTATATAAGCTGCTAAATATTATGTCATTTGTATAGGTTGCATATCCTACAAAGTGAATTCATATTCTTTACGTCAGTGATCCTTAACCAGGGCAATTTTTTCCTGCAGGGGATGTTTGGCAATGTCTGGAGACATTTTGAGTTGTCAGGACTGGACGTTTAGTGAATAGGGACCAGGGATGCCCCTAAACAAGCACAGGAGAGTCCCCCACAATAAAAATGTATCTGGCTCAAAGTATCAATAATGTTAAGGCTGAGAAATCCTGCTTTACTTGATTTTGTTAAAAAGATGATTCTCATTTGTCTCTTGAGAGTCATTTGGGATGGTGGAAGGTGAGCAAAGGAGGAGAACAAAAAATCTTCCTGAGCACTTTAGGCTTTGCTAATAATTACCTTTAATGCTCACTGCAAGCACGTGTTTTAGGTATTTTCTCCATTTGTACAAGTGAAGAAATAGGCTCCCTGAACCCGTCATTTATTCAGGTTGCAAGGTGACAGAACTAGAATGAACCTAGACTTGGGTCCGTCTGGACCTAAAGCCTATGTGCTGTCAATTATTTGTGCTGTAAACACTGAAAATTCAGCTGGACTGTGATAGAATGAACCTCAAAAACATGAGTCCCTAGTCTTTATTAAGTCCTACCGTGCCATGGACAGATCTTTACAGTGCCCCATCTAGCCTAATTCTATGGCTAAAGCAGCATACAAAAGAAGTATTAGATTGTTCTAGGGGAGCAGAAGTTAATTGAGGAGGAAAAAATATGGATCAATATGAAATTACTAAATAATAGCACCACACATAGCATAGTATAATGAATTGAAATAATGCCACAGTATGTTGACAAGTGTTGAATTACTTGGCGTCAACAGTGAGTGCTACAGGGTTGAAAAGGGCCCCTTCAGCGTGTGCTGGAATACACAGGAAGGCTTCATGAAGGAAGTGAGAACTGAGCTTTTGGAGAGCATAAGATTTAAAGACAGAGTTAAATTCGGGAGGGTAACCCAACTATTATAGCGATGAGCATGGGGTGCTCTGGAATCAGATTCCTTATATTTAAATTCTACCCTTAACACTTAAATGGTGTGACCTTGGGCACAGCAATTTTTTGTGTGTTTGCTTTTTTCATGTGTAGAATCCAGATGCTTCATTTTCACTAGGTTATTATGAGAATTAAATAAGATAATGCATGTAAAGTCTTAGCATAGTGCTCACCTCATATTAAATGCTTACTGAATGTTATTTAAAAAAAAAAAGCTGAGAGAGAGAGACAGACAGACAGACAGACGCCAAGGATATGTCTAAGCATTTTTGACTGAGCAGTTTGAAAAAAGGGAATTGTCCTTAACTGATATGGGAAAGACTATAGGAGAAGGAATTAATTTTTTCAGGGAGGTGGATTTCAGGAGTTCAATTAGGGACCTGTTAAATTAGAGATGTAGAGTTGGCAGCTGGGTATATTGTCCTAGGCTTCAGAGGAGTGGTCTGCATTGGAGATAAAAATGTAGGAATAATCAGCATGCAGGTGATGCTTAAAGCTATGAGACTAGATGAGATCAAGGATAAAAAGAGGACCTGAGGACTAAGCTGCTGCGTATTCTGACAGTCAGAGGCTGAGGAGTTGAGAAAGAAGAAACTATTAAAGGAGTGAAGATGGAGCAGCCAGAAAGCTGAGAGGAAACCCAGGCAAGTATATCGTCCCGGAAGCCACGTGAAAAAGTGTTTTGAGGAGGAGAGCATCAGCGCACTGTAAAATGCTCTGCTGGGTCAGGTTAGATGTGGTTTGGGACATAATTACTGGGTCTATTGATAGGAGTGGAGATTCAAGAAAAACAGGAGAGACATTGGTTTCTTTGAGTACAGATAATTCTTTCAAGGAATGTTGATCTAGAGGGAATGAGGAAAACATGGCAGTGTCAAGTGGGAAGCTGGGTCAAGAGAGATTTTTCTTAAGATGGGAGAAATAACAGCATGTTGTAAGTTGATGGAAATGACTTGTAGGCGTTGCAGAGAAAAACTGATGAAGAAAGGAGGGAGGATTTCTTTACTAGTGCGAGGGGCTCGGCTCCATGACAGCAGCCGAGCTGACCGCGGGGAGCTAAGTTCATCTACGGAAACAGGAGAGCACAAAGAGAACACAAGCACAGATGGGTGCTTTCCATTTGAATCCGCTAAACATTACACGACGTTTAAAATTTGGTTCCTCAGTTGCACTTGTCACATTTTAAGTGCTCGATAACCGCACGTGACTGGGGCTACCCTATCGGGCAGAGCAGATAGAAAGCACTTCCATCATTGCAGAAAGTCCTTTTGGACGGCACTGGCCTAGGGCGTGAGCATGGGAATAAAGTGGCTGAGGTTGGGTAGAGAATAGAATCTTTGGAGGAGAGGCCAGGGTGTTGGAAAGATCATCTCTGTGTGACTTGAGACTGCAAAGACTCAGGACAGGACTAATATTGGAGAGAGTGAAGGTGAGACAGTTATTAAAATAAACAGAGTAATAAAAGTGACTGGAGACTAAGTGTTACATTCTGACAATAAGGTCATCACAGCTGAGCAAGAATGATCAAAGGCAGCCAAGAAGAGCAAGAGGAGCCCCGCTCCACCTCCAGGCCCCGTGGGAGAAGATCCAGCCATCACTGCCAAGGGCTGCAGATGAAGCAGTGTCCCTCGCAGCTTACTGTCACCTCAGTTAGGGAGCTGGAGAGAACACTCAGAGGAGAGGCAGAGGGCAGGGAGGGTTTTGCTGATGACTAACCCGAGTTCCAGAGTGCAGGAAAAGGGGTTTCAGGAGTTGGGAGGGGTGCCAGATGAGGTGAAAGGGGGTTTGCAATCATGTGGGGACAACAAATGACCTGAGTGTCCTGTGTCTAACGGGGATGGATATCAGCAGAGATGAGGGACATACTGGGGTTAGTCCTGCTGGTCACAGGTAGATAGTGAGGGATCTGGGGCTCTTGACAGGAGCTAGGACAGGTTCTGGGGTTCTCCCTGGACAGAGGCTGAGAGGGCAGTGGAATCCTGCACAGGGGTGTGTTACAGTGGGCCCAGCCTTCTCTGGGCTGCTGCCTAAAGGTGGCCTTACTGAAACTCAACACCATGAACCGAATACTGTAGTTAGTCCAGCTTTACAGAAGAAGACATATTCAAAAGTTTTTAGAACATAAAATCACTAGAACTCGGTGAAAGAAGGCCTTGAATTGCAAGTTGAATCTGGTCTTAATCTCCAGTAAGGAAGTTGAGAAGGGAGTGTCCTTGGGGGCGAAAGCAGAAGGGAGAAGGGACTGGGAAGCAGATTCTCATTTGACAGGGTTCCAGTCGAAGTTGCAGGCGGGGGAAGTTGACAGTGGAAATAGGTTGAAGAAGGTCAGACATACAGGAGTGGGCGTGGCTTCTGTGTTAGGGCTGGAGAGACTGATTTAGAAGTTGGCAGTTCAAGCCAGAGCAGACTTTCTGTCCCAGATGTTCCCCAGGCAGAGAGAGGTCTTACGACTACAGGGAAAATGGAATTGTTTTCTAGGAGTGAAAAACAAGAAGAGATTAGAAATGGATTTCAATTTAGAAAACTTGATAAAATCCCAGGTGTTGCTCTCAGACTACCCGTATGATATCTCCTCACTCGCTGTGTTCTGAAGGATTCTTTCTCAATTTTATCTTTGGTGCAAGGCCTCTGCTTTTGAAAAGTTGCTTGAACAGTGACCCCTAGTGTTATAAAGAGAGTTCTGCTAACGGACAAGGCAGTCTGAAATGAAAATTCCTTCGACCTAGCAGTCACTGAATAGATTCATATTGCCAGAAGGTATCTCAATAAATGATTCAGTTCATCTCTCTGCTTTTAGGGAGGACATCACTTAAACAGTTCCAGGTCACATTCCTTCAAGGCAAATGTAATGGAGCTTGAGAAAATTCAGAGAATGGCAGCCAGAATAAACAAGGGGGAGATGTATTGTCCTGCAAGTATAGGGTTTGTTTTTTTTTTTTAATGAAGAAGAATACACTACAGACTAGAAAGTTCACATGCATAAAACACTGAATAGAACAAACAAATTTCCAAGGACGAAATCTAAGAGGCACCTCCTTGAAACCGTGAAGAGGTCACTTTAGCGTAATGCTGGCTACCATTTCTGAGCATTTGTTTTGTGTCACTTACGACCACCCCTAATGTAAGAACCATTATTATGTCTATTTACTGATAAGGAAACCAAGGCATAGCCATCAATTAACTAGCCAGTGTGGTACAGCAAAGGGGGGCAAAAGCAGGATTGGAGCCCTGGCTTTTTGACCTCCACGTGTATGGTCTGAACCTTTAGATTCAACAATCCTTTAGTAAACGGGAATGCTAATTTAGACATAGGATGCAAATAAATTGGCAAAGGCTAAAAATGTAAATTTGTTCAAGAAATTTTAGATGTGGACATGACAGTTTGAGAACATCTGGGATGTTTTCAGGCATGAGTGGCCTGCCAGAGTTCCTCAGTCGTAGCAAACCCCTCATCTGACCCCATGTGCTCATTCTCATGTCCTTACTACCTATGAAATCTATGGACCTTCAGAGAACAAACCCCATGCAGACTGAGTCATGCATTTCAATTTTTTAAAATCCTCACTAGCAGAAAAATTCTTCATCTAAGTCCCTCCTGTCAATGCCCATTTTCTTTTATTTTGCCATCAGTGAAGATGGGAAACAGCTGGACATAATCCTCTCGAACCTTTTCTATATGTGAACACTGTCATTAAGCCACTCTCCAGCCTTCTGGTCTATCCACCTTCAAGATACATACTCTCTGTTCTTTTGAATGTCTCCACAGGTCTGGTCTATCTTGAGGAGTTAACTCATCTTATAGGAGCATCTTCAATCCTAAAGAGAAGTTTGTGCCTATGTAGTTGACAAATCATAAAAATATCAGCCTCTATAATACTTATACAATGTTTCTCATTTTCAGAGGACTTCCATATATATACTTTACTTTGTCCGATTTTCACGTTTGTTCCTTTTTAGCAGAAGAGAAAGTGAGGCTCCAGAAAGTGAAGCGATTCGCCCAAGTTCCCATAGGGGAAGAGTGGAAAAAATAACAAGGTTTGACAAGAAAAGAGGGCGTGTGGTATTTGATGGCTCAGAAGATAAGAGATAATTTTTTAGAAAACATGAAAGGATTGAAAAATAATATTTTTTTGCCTCTCCTGTTTGTTTGGGTAGCTGTCAGCATCTGGCAATATAAATACCTAGCAAACAAAACAAGGCAAGTACAGCCTCCCTTTCCGGTCACCCTAGGCACTTTCATACCTGGAGCCCAGAGCCTCTCCTTCGACTTAGAGGACTTAGGTAGCTGTCAACTCAGTGTCCCCTGATTATTATTATGGTGCCAGGCGTTGTTCAACCACCCTACACATATCAGCTCATGTAATCTTCACAACAACCCTGTGGGGTGGGAGCTATTTTTACCTCTCACTGGATAGGGAGGAAAGAAGCACAGATAAAGTAAATAATTTGCTCAACATGGTACAGTAGTCCTGGTAATTATAAAGGTAAAGTTTAAATAAACGCCTTTGAAATTCTGCTGGTAAGCAGTTAAATATTTTTTTCACAGACTATGAACCATTATAATGCTATAAGGTAGGCTGGACACATATGATTTATCTGACACATGAGAAATTTGGGTCTCAGTAGGGTTAAGTCATTCAGAGTTGGTCACACAGTGAGGCAGGGCTGATATCGGTTGGCACCCACCAGTATGACTGTATTTATGCATTATAATGGTAAATTTTTCTGTACAGGTAGGCAATAGCTGCTGCCTCAAGTTCCCCAAGAAACCCCATCACTTCTGCTACCTGGGCCCCTTCCCTCAAGCCCTTCAGGGCTCCCTATAGCCCAGCCGATCCAGGGGCCCTTGCTCCAGTGACGGTTTCCCTCAGCCCTGGCAGGTTCCCCTTGGGAACTGGCACTGGGTAGACAGAGTCGGGGGAGGGGCAGGGCAGGGAGCCAGAAGAGGGAGGGCAGCCCAGGACAGGAGGCTTTCAGGGGTGTCTGCTACACAGTTGGTTTCACTTCTCTGCATTTTGTCCAAAAGACAAAAATAGGATTTAAATAACAGCAGAAAATGTATTTTCTCTTTTGTTTTTTCATTGGCTGGAGAAACTGTAGGTGTCTGAGCAGGAAACAGCCCCGTCTGTGGTGTGGGGGTGCCTGGGGGACTTAGAAAAGAGAGGGCCAGCATTTGGGGAGAGCCAGGGGGCTGAAAGTGAAGACTAAGGGATTTTTCTTGTTTCTATTTGGTGGATACATGATGATACAATATTCATGAAACCCTCCAAAAATGCAGTGTCAGGCCTCTACTTGGTACTCAATAAATCTTTGTGTACCTTCTTGAATACGTTATAATGTGAGCTGTCTAAAAAAGAGCAGTAAGAGTCTGCTTTTAGCTTTGAATTTAGTGGGGGATTATTATAGCTCCAGAGCAGACATTCAGGGGCCAGGGAGGGGTTACCAACTATGGAGACATTGTTTCTGTAAAAAAAGAATCTCTGAAATGGATCAGTCGTTATAAAAACCAATGGCAGATGCCTGTATGCTGATGTGAGAAGATGAACAGGAAGAGCATGAGTACCTCAGAAAAGGCCTGATCACAAGTGATTCTTTCAAGTGTAGATCCACTGAGTTAGTTCTGAGTCTCCTTCAGCTTCACATGGAAGCAAATAGAAGCAAAAACAGAATAAATGGCACAAGACGAGAAGACAAAATGATGAAAGATAGAGCCTGAAAACTAGCAAGGAATTTATGAAGAAGTGTCACTTAGTTAACAAAGAGGGTTCATACAGACTCTCTTGTTGGGTTTAATAACCTTATTCTTGCAAAGGATATAGCAGGAAGAGAACTGAGTCGCACAAAGCAAAGATGTTTGTATGACTCTCCTAGGGCTGCTGTAACTTGGTGACTTAGAACAACAAAAATTTATTCTCTCACCGTTTTGGAGGCCACACATTCAAAATGAAGGTGTCAGCAGAGCGCCTCAGGTTCTGAAGGCTCTAAGGGATGATTCTTTCCGGTTTCTTCCAGTATCTGGTGGCTCCTGTCATTGTCTGGCTTGTGGCAGTGACTCCTCTGCCTCTGTCTGCACATGGCCTTCTTCCCTGTGTGTTTCTCTGTGTCCTTTCCTCTTTTTATAAAAACACTAGTCGTTGTATTTAGGGCCTGCCCTAGATCCAGGATGATTACCTCTACTAAACTCTTAACGAATTACATCTGCAAAGACCCTACTTCCAAACATTTCCACATTCTGAGGTTCTGGGTGGATGTGAATTTGGGGTGACATCATTCAATCCAAGACAATGTGTAACTCATTGCAAAAGGTGGACGAAAGGGTGGGAGATTATGCATTTATCAAACAGGAAATTCACTTACTCATTGTGATTAACTTGTTATTCTTACTACAGCTCACTATCTAATAATTGTTGACAGTCAAAAGTAAACTTGATTTTTATCTGTATCCTGTACAGCAGTGGCTCCAATGCTGGACACTGGAACAGTACTGGTTCGAGGGGAGGGTTTTATAGATCAGGGCTTCTTTCCCCATCTAAACCCTGTGGGCTGATGAAGGCCACAGGGCCTCCAGCCACCCAGCCAGCTATGAGCAATCACTGAGTAGGGGCTCCAACCCTGGGTTCTTCGGGGCCCAGTAAGGAATAAGGGGAGTATGAGAGCTGTCAGCGAACTTGCTTTAATTTACACCAAATATTTCAAAATAAGGGACATGTCATTAAGAGTGTTACTTCCATTTTAAAAAAACAAATCTATGTGGAACAAAGTCTAATAGTGAATGATAAAGGTAAAATCTGAGAATAAATTGAACATTTATGCTCCACTTCATGGTATCCCATTGACTATATAACCAAAAGTTGATAAATGTACATCAAACTGACAATTATATACAATGTAATGTAAAGTTAAATTTCATGTTGCAATTCTCCTAAATTCAAAAATTACGTATATATTTGTAAAACTATATTTTATCTGTGTTCGTTGTCAGACTACAACATTTATGCTGTGTCCTCTTTACTTTTTGAATATCAAATTACTACTTATTTTATGAAATAATAATGACAATAAATTTCTACCTCACAAAGCATAAAGGGGGCAACTTTTTGTTGGTTTTGTGCTTTACAAATATTTCAATTACACAATATTCTGTGTAATCTTGGAGCACAAAATGATTACAGAAATAGATTTCAAAATATAATAAAGGTATTGCACCATAAGAAAACCTGCCATTTAAAAGTCAAACTTAAGAGATATACTTGTTAAAAAATTATCTATATTATTTTGCTTTAAAGTAGGAGAGTTTGTACTCAAGAGAAGGTACACCATGAACATCATTTACATAATAAACTTCCAAAGTGCATTTATAACATGGTTCCATTTTATATTTAAATCCAAAGATTCAAGAGGATAGATACTTTACAAATCAAATTATGCCTCCTATGTTTTCCATAAGGCAGCTGTCAGTAGGTAAGTTGTTCCCGCTGCAGCCCTCACCTCTGCTACCACCTGACTGCTCACTGCTGCTCACCAGGCACTTTGAGATCAGGCAGGAAGAACAACTTCAGTGGTGGAAGCCATACCCAGGCTGGACATAATTGTTCTGCCCAGGACATGGGCTTTTTTCTGGGCCCTTACGCTGATTGACCACAACATGACAAAAACTGCTGGTGATGGCAAGGTCACTAGGTATCACAATGACCTTGGTCTTCCTTCAGATAGAAACGCTCACCCCTCTCTTTTAAAGTATCAAGTACTTAACTCCGTCCAAGGTGATCCAAGGGGAGTGGCTTATGGTCTAATAGTGTTCTGTCTTCATTACCTCCTTGATTTTTCCATGCACAGTTGCTTCTGTGTTTCCCTCCCTGTGCACTTTGGGAGAAAAGGCATGTGTTTCACATTCCTTACTAAAAATTATTTTTGTCAGTTGCTTATAATTAGAAAGGCACTAAATCAAATTGTCTTCCAGTCTTTCTGAATATTTTAAGCTTATAGAAACCAAGGCCTTATTCATTGCATTTCAAATGTTTTTGAATTATAACCAGAGGCCTTATTTACTAATGTCCAATGAAAAGTCATATTCTAAGAAATATGTAGGTAATATGGCTGACTTGCTTTCTAACTGATGCCCGTGGAAAGTTCACCATGTAGTTGCATATGTAGATGCAGCTATATGCATATCTCTGGCTGGTTCCCAGTGAGATCTCTTATCTGCCTCAATGGAAATACATAGTTTAGCTCGATGCATCAAACTGCTTGAGTCCTACACTCCAGACGAGCTGGCATAGAGATAGTAAAAATCTAAAACATATGAAAAATATTTAGCAGTTTCTCCTTGGTCTTTTTGATGTGTCTGCAATTTATACATGAAAGGTATTATGTCCTTGGAAATGGCCTTTCTTTAAATCCCCTCCCCACCTACCATCGTGTCAGAGTCTAATATATCATAGTGTAAGCCAGATATAAGTATCCTTTTGGATTAAGCTGGCTGGTAAATTAACTTATGCTAAACAGCTATCTGCCCATGCCTGTCAACTCTATCATCCTTGTCTGTCTCCTTTTCCTTTCCCCAGACATTTCATTTCACTGTGGACAACATTTCATTTCAACTCCTTGCAATGTATAAAATTTTTCAGTGAACAGAATTCTCACTGACCCTTTTAAAAATGACAGGATACTGGTACACCCCAAAGAAGTTCAATAACACAAGACTGCTTGGCTTGACTTCCAGCCTCTTTCAAGCTAGACTATACTTCAGAGACTGAGCTCTTAAAAAGGAGCACCTGTCCCACCTGTGCTCGACTCTCAGAACTGGACTTAAGCCTTCCTTATAGATACATATCACCAAGGATGAGCTGTCACATGAAGGTCTTTAATGGGCTCGTGGGCAAAGGTCATCTAGGAATCAGATCAATAGATATTTTGAGCACTTGCAATGTGAACTTGGATGTCAGGCTGGTGTCAGGGTCACCTTAGGATCACATGATCATAGTATGCTTTATGATAACAAAGAGATCCATATTCCTAGCACAGCAACTTTCCCAAAAGCTTCTATAAATGTACTAGGGCACTAAGTTCTCCTACCTCCTCGGTCTCATTACAGAATTACTTTTTGTACAACTATTTATCAAGGTCCTACTAAGCTAATAAATGCTGGGAATACAATGCTAAAAAATAGAAGTGTGGCTTAGTTCCTCACAAAACATTTGATCTGGTTGAGGAGCTGGACAAGAAAACTATGAAGAAAAGGGGCTGTGAAGAATAAAATGTTATGGGAACACACAGAAAAAAAAAAAATCCCTTATGCAGGTCTTGGGAATAAGAAGGGCTTTCCAGAGGAAGTAATATCTAAGCTGAGACCTAAAATGTGAGTAGAATTTAGATAAGGGAATAGAGATGGGACCATATTAAAACTCTCCTGTGGACTAAACATTGGCTAGGTTCACTGTAGTAACCACTCATTACCTATAGGTAATCCTTAAATATTCTGTGTACCCAGTATTATTCTACGGATTCACAAATATTAACTTCTGTGCCCTTTGCAAAGTTGTATAACCTCTCTCTGCCTCAGTTTGCACATTTATAAAGTGGAAATGATAGTTCTGACCTCACGGCTTTGTTGTGAGAATGAAATCAGGTAATCCACATATAATTTTTAGAATAGTTCCTTGTACATAGTAGGCGCTCAATACGCTTTAACTCTAATTAGGTTGTGAAATCTCCACCACACCATGCTTTACTAATGTGCTGTTCTTCCTAGTTCAATAAATAAATGCTTTACCAGTTCTGAGATGGGATCAGTGAAGGGAGTAGGAGTGTTTACCAGAGGGCCTAGGACGTAAGTTGAGCCATTACTTAATTTGGATGAGCAGAGTAGAGTGGGAAGGCAGCTGGGGGAGGGAGACGGGTCGCTGGGGCTGGAGATAGTCACACTCCAAAGTGCTTGAATTCCAGCTTGATCATTTACTAGATTCCCCATCTATAAAATTGGAATACTATTTGCCACACAGGGTTATTGCTCTTCGGGTGTTATATGGAGTAATGAACATAAATTTCTTAGCACAGGGACAGGAACATTGTAAACATTCAGTATAGTTAACTAACATCACTATCACCATAGAAGAAATAGAAAGGCAGAAATAGAAGCTCGTGAGACAACGCACCTATTCCGTCCAAGAATGGAGCTAATCCTGTATCCCCAGAATATATCACACCTAGTGATTTTTCACCTACATAAGACCTTCTAAATAACACAAATCAGGTTTAAGTGGACACTTAAGTTTTAATGGTTTGGATCTGGGGCATGCAGAGTGGGAACTGATTTTGAGTATACTACATAGAATACATTTTGTTCTTAAACTGGTTAATGTTAAAATTATTGGGAAACAAAATTAGTGGAGAGGTGAGTTGCCCTTTCTTTAACCCTTTCAGAGTTGTGCTCCTTTTAAGTCACCTTGCTGCTGCTGGGGCAGGGAACAAGAAGTCTCATGAGCTAGCATACTTTCCAGCCGCTCCTTGACATGCTTGATATAAACGTCTACCTCCCAAAATAATTTCCTTGGCCTCAGTGCTCTTTTTGACTCTGGTATTCCCTACTTGATCCTTTCATCCAGCCCTACTCCAGATATCTTATAGAAGAATGAGCTTAGCCCTGTCTAACCCTTTTTTTTTTCATATCTATGGCAGGAATTATTTTAATCATTTTTTTTCAAGTTTCTTCATGAAGATTACAGGCACATTTGGAATAAAAGGACATTTTTCTCTTGACAGCTTTATGCAATTAAGGTGGAGTTTTGTGCATTTATCTATAACATATACAAGCCCTAGGTTAATCAATAGACTCGTCTTCTACAATCTACATTTGGACGTATTGTAAATGTGCAGTCTTGCTTCCTTATATATGACACAGAATATATCACATTAAAAAACCTGAAGAAATTCTTCCGACCTGTATTTGTTATCCTGTACTTCACTTGCCAGGCTTGGGACCCTCTGCATGAAACCTTCTGATACAGCAGCTCATACCGAGCTCTGTTCTGTGCTCTTGGTGCTCTTTCGTCACAGGGATTTGAAACTTAGCATATAATGGCTTTGGGTATCCAGCATATCAATTCTGTCTTCCCAACTAGATGGCGAATTCCAAGTAGAGACCAGGTCTTTAACTCCTCTGTATCTCCCTCTGTAACACAATGAATGCACTGGCAGAACAGGCTCTGAAAATAACGCTTTACCCTTACGTGACAGTCCTACTCCCAGTTCTCAAATAGCTTGACTAATAATAATTGTGTGATTGGATCATTATTTTCTTTGCTCTGAAAACAGAAAACACGTCATCCCTGGGAAGTTAGCTTGGGGTCTGTAATGCTCAGTGTTTAAACATTGTGTTTCTGATGCATCACTAGAGGCTAATATCAGAGAGTGTCGCAAGGGGCAAGTCCTGCTTATAGAAAACCATCCTAGTACTAATTCCAGACTCTGCGTTCAGCTTTTAGAAAGCACAAGGCCTCAGATAGTTCTATTTATTAATTGGATTTGGCAATGGGAGTTAATTCCTCATAAAAATATACAAACAAGATATTAAAAATAACATTCAAAGAAGCAAGTTAAAAATACTGTGCCAAAGAAAATCAAATTGCTTAATTCAAATACAAGATTAAAAAATAATTCTATTAAAAATTTTAAGTATTTATTTGGAACACTGAGGGTTTAAAAAAGAAGATTCAGATATGGATGTTAGCTCAATAGCCTCAGAGACTAAATTTTTTTTTTCTTTTTTAACATTTTGTATAGCTTTTAATAATGAAGGCTTTATAAGTAGTAGAAAGATAAAGCAGGGTTTCTTAATTGTGAATCTTGTGAAATTGTAAGCAAATTTTATATGCATGTTCTTTTTCTGAAGAAAATCCAAAGCTTTATTTGGTTTCTCAGAAAGAGCTTTTAATCAGGAGAGATTTAAAAACATAGATGTTCTTCTTACCACCACCCTGAGTATATATAACAGAAGAGTTACTTCCAAATCATCTTTATTCCAGTTATGTCTCAAGTTTCAATGCATTTTTCACTTCTTTCATAATAAACAAACAAACAAAAAACCCTCTTCCAGTCTCAAAATTTAAAAGAAAAAAAACATGAGTAGTATTTATTCAAAGGCTAAATGTATACAGATTTCAGGGGCTTATGGAACTTGACAAGGATTTCTAGAATTGCTCTTGAGAGCTTGACCATCTGGAGTCCTGATAGCACTGGGCTGCTAAATCATTAAAAAGTATTAGCTTTTTAGTTGCCTGATTAAAAACGTGGTATCATCTCCCTTCGGTCCCACAAAACCCACTGGAAGTGCTTAACTGATTCCCACACAGTGAAACTATTCATCGGACGGTTAATTAGGAGCAGAGCCTTTTCCAGACTGAAAGACATCTCTAAACGGCTCAGCACAGTGTGCCTGTTACACACATTATTGGAAGAAAGAAGTTGCTCGAGCTTGTGGGAAAAGTTCTTACGGAAAACAAAAATCAAAACAACCATCTTTTAACCAGGGGCATTGTGAGACATACTTTAGTTTCTAAAAACTCTGGCTTCTTGTTTTAAGTAAGTAGGGTAGAGGTGGAGCAGTGTGAGAAGAAAAACAGGTTTTCTGTGAAAAGTTTTGCTCCTGTTGATGTGCTCATCATAAAGCAGTGAGCAAATGCTCCAGCTGAGCACAGAGGTCACTCCAGTGACAATAGCAGCATTTGGAGAGGACAGCAAGTTGTTCTAAAAATAGATTTTCTATCTTCTATGCTAAGGATAGCTGTAAAATATAATTAAAATACCAAAGAAAATATCCAAAGTAAGAAATTAGAAAAAAATCTTATCTATTGCGCTTTACATGCCCTAAAATATACTTTTATTCTTCCTTCTTGACCCCCACACCCGTGTGTAACATAGAACAATACATCTTGTTACTATACTAGATAAGAGAAAAAGGGAGAGGGAAATCATTTCTTAGAGAATCATTTGCTCTTAAATAAATATTTATTTTGCCTTTTGTCGTGTTTTTCTCTCTCCTTGTATTTTCAAATTCTCCTGTTGAGGCTTGAACCTTAAAACACTTAGCTTTCAAGTGAATTAGTTACTTCTTTTCCAGTAGCCTTGGAGATGTTTCATTCCAAGTAGGATATTAATTCCCAGTGAGGCCATTTGAGAGCAATGGCCTAACATAATTCAAGCTGCCCCATGAAAAACCACACCTCAAAAGAGAGAGTTTGAGGAGAATCCTGGTTATTATTTAACTTGCGCTTCCTTATTACACATGTAGTCATACATATTTGCAGAGAAGTTGCAGAAAGGGAATCAGGAATGTTAATATAAGACTTGAAATCTGTTTTATTTATTTTTGTAAGATGTGTGTGTTATAGTATGACCTTATCTAATTGTTCCATATATATATATACTCTCTTCCTTTTCAGGTTATAATTCATATTATCATGAAGGAAATGGTTTCACCCCTGTGGCAGTGTGTGTTGGGAGGAGAGGGAGACAATTACAGAAATCTTAAATGCTCTCAGTTCAGGGCTGTTCCAAGTTCAGGAACGTGAAAGCTTCCCTCCCTCACCCGCCACCTTTTCACCAGGTGTCCAGGGCCCATCTGCCCTTCTCTCGGCCAATTACAAGGTGAGTTGTTCCCATGGGGAAGTGACAAGATCTGCCAAGGTCCTGGGGCTAAGCCTGGAATCTTTTCTGTGAGGTGGTCACCAAACAAAGTACTGGCTGCTGTCACAGGAAGTCTTCTCTGGGGGCACTGTGAGGCAGGAGGATGGTAGATGCAGCTCCAGGCCCAGGCAATGGACACTGTCCATTCCAGCGCTCATTCCAATGGGTACTGGGCCGTCTGCAGAGCCAGCTCAGGTCTCATAGTTTCTGGACCTTCAAATAATGTCCCCCTCAGTAACCCCTGGCTGTAACCTCCCTCATTAGTGTGTGGCCCCATCGATCTCTGCTCCCACGGCCTTTCTCATCTCTTTTCCCCCCACACCTGGAGGGAATCTTTTTTTCATGTGGGCAGAAGACTCCACTTCTCTCAGACTCAGCTTTCTCTCTAACATTTTGCCTGTGTTCTGAGTCCCATTATGCTGCTGTGGCTCAGGCTTTGGAAAACAAACATGGGAGAACTTCTTTTCCGCCCGCATTTTTTCCTGTGAATAAAATAGTGAATGAATGCTTAACCAGTCCTCACTACAGGCCTGTCCCGGCAAGGCCTGGCCTCTCTACACAGCTCGTCACCTTTTCCTCACTCCAGATGCTTTCTTTCAGCTCCTTCCCCCCGTCAGAACCTTCGCCCAAAATGGTCTTCTCCTTTCATCTCCCTTGCCTGGTTAACTCCGATTTGCCCTTCAAGTCCCAGGTCTCAAATTCTTGACTCTTCTTCAGTGACTCCTTTTTTGACCTGATTCAGCTTAGGTCAAATTTCCACGTATGATTTTATAGAAGCAGGTACTACTCATTCAGAGTATTATTTATGTCTGCCTTCTAACTAAAGAGCTAGTTCCATGATGGCAAGGATTTTTTTTTTCACTCTCACCATTAAATCCTCAGTGCCTACCATACTGAGTGTGATAGGCTCTTGTTTCCAGAACAAACATTTTTTCTTCCGTATCATTTTTAGAGCCACTAAGCTTAAATCAATTCCATGTGGAAACCCCCTCTGAGTAATTAATTAGGTAAGGTAAATCTGGACATCCTGGGATTTTGTATTATTTCTCTAAGAAAATAATTGAATCTGGAAGACAATAATCAAATTTGGAAGAAAAGACTCAGCGTTGAAATATCACCACTAAGTAGATACTGTGAAAGGTTATTAGCCTTGTAGTAGACTTAAATTGTACACACTACTGTGCGAGAATGCAGAAATATACTTTTTTAAAAAAATTAAACTTTACTTGCCCACAAGCCCCTATTTCCATTCAGTAGCAAAAAAAAAAAAAAAAAAAAAAAAAAAAAAAAAAAAAAAAAAAAAAAAAAAAAAAAAAAAAAAAAAAAGCCAAAACCAAAAAAAATTAAAAAAAAAAAAACTTTATTTTTTCGACTTAAATATAACTGTCCTTAGGTTTAAAAAAATTTCTTCTGGATAATTATTCAGACATTGTAGGAATTAAACTCTTCCCCAGTATTATTTCTGGGTATGACACAGGAACTTGTTATAAATAGAAAAGACACTATGAAACAATAAACTAGTCAATATACAGTGGTTACTTCCCCTATAGGAAACAAGATCCTTGACTCATACCACACACAAAATATATTTATTTTTAATTAAATTAAATTTATTTATTTTTAGGCGAGGCAACCCTTAATTGACTTCACAGATTGCAAGGACCTTGTCAGCTTGCAATCCCTTATTTTTTATGCCTACAGCACCTGATCTTCCTAGGTGGTCTCCCATCCAAGTACTAACCAGGCCTGACCCTGCTTAGCTTTCGAGATCAGATGGAATCCAGCTTGTTCAGGGTGAGACGGTCGTAGCACAAAATAAATTTAAATATGAAAATAAAACTTTTAAACTAGTAGAAGAAAATATGGAATATTTTGTGACCTTCAGGTAAAGACAAGAGGAAAATAATTAGTAAAAATAAAAGAAAGAATCAAGTGATCTCTAGTATGTTAATGAAATGATCTGGCCAGAAATCACACTTGAATTAATAAAAAAACTTTGGTGTTGTGACTAGATATAAAATAGTCAAAAATAATTTACTTTTCTCTATACTGAAAGTAATCAGAAAAAAAGGGAAAATATTTCATTTGTAATAGTAACCAATCTATATTCAGGAATAAATTAAGAAAATAGAGGATAGATATGAAAATCTAAAACAAACATGATAATATCGATATTATGAAATTGCTAAATATATGTATTGTATATACTTTCCTATACTTTTTAATTAAAATTTTAAAATTATAGTATGTCAAATGAATGATTATTCTCTTGTGATATTATACATGAGTCTTCTTTTTCCAAGTTTATCATTGGCTGACTTCACAATGATTGTAAGAAATCAATGTGGTAGTAGTACATAAGTCTGAATCTTTTTTGTTGTTACTTGCTTTATTTTGTTTCCTTACTTTTTGGTAACTAATAATTATATGGAGAATATGAAATTCTCTTAGATATTCATTTTAAAGTGTAGGGCTGAGGCAAATATTCCTCTGCAAACCACTCCAAGAGTTGAGAGATGCAATTCTGGTATGGGAGGCGGAGAGTTGTTCCTTAGTGGGTCAGGTAGAAACATGAAAATGGCTTGTATCTCTATGCCAAGTTATCTGTTTTGCAACATAGAAAATAAGGTGTGGTACCAACGAGTAACCAGACAGTGACTTTGCATTCACAAGGAGAGTTTAGTGGCTTGCAAAGAGGAAGTTAGGGGAAAACAAAAGTCTGTTCTTTATTCCTAGCACAAGAAACAAGACTCACTTTTCATTTATTTCTTCAGTTGAGCAAATGTTTAATCATATCAACAGCTTGCTTGTATTTAATAGGTACTGTAGGGAAGGTATAAAGGGAATATACAACAGTCTCACCTCTAAAAAAATGATCTTGTTGGGATTTGACAACTAAGAAAAAATAAAAGTCCAGTAAATTGAGACATCTATCCTTTTAATTTTTCTCATTAACATGTTGGCTGAGTTCTCTGATCAAAGAAGCTGACTTCTTTGAACTTAAATTGAGCAAACATATAAAGAAAAATGTGTAATTTATAGTACATTAAACTAGCAAGTCTAGTTTTTCACCAATTCAGTACTATGCCATTGGTCCTATTTTACTTAGCAAGGAATTTTCTAGCCTTTGTGGTGATAGTAAGATGTTCAACAAGGAGAATCACAGGAAGAGGAAATTTTTGTTCCAGAATTTGCAAGTCAAATTAAAAAATATCCACTTCAGTTCAGATAAGCCAACTGGCATACACACCATGTAAAAGAAGTTAAATTAAAAGTTTGAACCTTGATGTTTTATGCAATATAGACATGTATATTTAATCAAGTCTCTAAAACATTTAAATAGTTTTCAGTCTTTTGTATTTGTTTTAAGCTATTATAGGACTGTACTCTTTTTTTTTCCATTCCAAAATATGAAAAGCTCTGACCTGACATGAACCTTTTTGGCAATAAACATATGAAGCTATTCAGCTATTTATAACCTTTACATATCTAACTCCATGTGAAAATGTTTCTTGCAAAATTATTAATGTTTAATTGTGCGATGCTACCCTAAATCCCCCTGGGGGTATTATATAATATAGAGTATGTGCATATATTTTCTTTTTCAACTCTGAGAAATTCTGAATTCTAAAACATGTGCTCTCAGGGCTTTGGATAAGGGACTATGGAAGTGTATACACTGCAACAAATGTCCTCACTGTCATTGTTTTGTTAGGATAAATTTACATCATGTACACCATATATTTAAGTCAGACTTTCTGGGTTTGAATCCTAGTTTTATCATTTATTAGCTATATCTATACTTCAATTTTCTCAGTAGTAAAATGTGAATAACAGAGTTATTCTGAGAACTAAGTGAAGTAACACATGCAAAACACTTAGAACAATGATAATTATTCAGCACTTAATACACATCAGTACAATTATAATAACAGTGTGCTAATTTATATTTCCAACAATAGTCCACCTAGTTCTCTATGGTCTTACCTATTACCATCTTTATAACCTTGTCTATTGTGATAGTCCCTCAAAAATATCCCATTATTTTACTTGCATTTCTTTGATTTCTAGTTGAAAATATTTCATGCTTCTAGCATTTTTATTCTCAATGATTTTTGTCACACTTTTAAAAGATCTTCCCTATTAAAATATTTACATTTACCTATATTTTTTAGTATTTGCAAATTTCTTTCCTTTTTCTCCCTCTCTTTTCCTTCCTTCCTTTCTTTCTGTCTTCTAAGAGTTCATTTTGATGTATGACTTTTTAAAAATATTCTCTATTGTTAGCCAGTTACCCCAATACCAATTACTGAATAATCCATCTTTTTCACCGATTTAAAAACTTTTATATGCTAAATTTTTGTCCTTTTCTGGACATCATATATTATTCCTTTGATGACCTGTTAATTCTCTTGACTACATCGTATTGTTTAAACTTCAGGTAAGTCAAAATATTTTTCTCAAAATTTTCTTAGATATTGATACATAGTATTTACTATTAGCAGATTTCAATAAACCTGCATTGGGAATTTGATTGGGATTAACTTGGAAGAAGTATATATTTCAATATCAAGTCTTCCCATTTATTCAAGGACATGATATATTTCCCTATTCTTAGTTCCATACACTTTAAAGTCCTTGTGTGCTGGCACAAAGAAGAGGTCAAGTGAGCACATGGTGAGGTGACTATAACCCCACGGAGAGCCTTCACCATAAATGGACCATGCTGGCACCCTGGATCTTGGACTTCCAGCCTCTAGAACTGTTAGAATATAAATTTCTGTTGTTTAAGCATCCCAGTCTATGGTATTTTGTTATGGCAGCCTGAGCTGACTACTACAATAGTGTATACATAACTTAGTCTTCCCCCAGACTCTGCGTTGCTTCATAAGTTAATCACAGCCCAAGGAAATAGTACAATTGTATAAGTTAATGTGGTGACAGAAAAGATTACTCCATGATGAATACTTATTTTATTGAATTGCTTTGCAAAGGACCAACTCAGGAAAAGATTTCTGTCACCTTGTTCCCACATTCAAAATGAAAATAATTTTTTAGTTCTACAGATAAATTGCAGATTTCTGGAAATGCTGGCTTTCCTATTTTATTGCCTAGAAGAATGTCAGTAAGAAAATTGTCACTGATGCTTAGGAGCTACAATGTTAATATGGGAGCATATCTGATAGTAGTAATGAAAGTACCTCTCTAGTCATTCCTTATAGTTGTAGAACACTTTAGAGTTTGTTACATGCATTTATACGTGAAATTTTTTTCCATCCTCAAAAGAAATTCAAATGAAGGGAGTAAACAGATTCAGAGAAACTAAATATCTTTCCCAAGGTAGCATAAAACTAGGACTAGATTTAATTTATTCCACTGAATGAAATTTTTTTCTGAGAACTTATTGTGTGTACACTATGGTCCCCTATCCAGGCCTTGTTTCCTGTGATCTCATCTCAGCAACTAGTGTAGCTTCTTGGCTGCCTTATGTCAATGCTATCCTATCGTTAGCTCAGGTAGCTCCTGGTGCCTCCAAAGATCCAGGCCACCACTGGACTCTGAATCTGCGGGCAGACGCACGGTGCTGCCTCCCCTAGGGGCCAAGCCTCTCTCTGCCAGTCTCTCCACTGCCCTCACTGAGCCAGAATGGAAAAGGGCTTCTTTTGACATCTGAGGTGTTTGCTTGGGAAGCTCTTCTTCAACTCTCCCTCCCCTAATTTTCTCTTCTTCTCAATTATTCTGCTTTGCATACAGTAAAAGGGAAGTTTGCAATTTGATCTTAGGTCCAAATGAGAAGCCAGGCAGGCAACGTGAAACCCACAGGCCTTGATTTACTCATTGTCCTACTTTATTCTAAACCAAACCTTTCTCTAGTAATTCAGTAGCCTTTGGTAGTAAAACAAATTCAATTTAAGAGTTGTTGCTTGATGAGGAAAAAAGAAGAACAAACTGTTGAAACATCAAAAATTTATAAGGCAAGAAACAATGAAAATACCACATTTACTTGAAAAACAGGTGAATTACAAGTCTTTTTTTTTTTAAAGACCAGTGACATTTAGTCCCAGCTTTATTTGACTGTGTTGAGAGAAGATAAACCAAGAACAAGGAATGCAGTGTGACTATGTCCTAGGAAAAGGAAATTAAAACATTTTTATTCCAAGAATTATTTAAATCTAGATGTCTTGTAAACTAGACATAATAGTGTGCAACATCAACAACTTAATAGTTATTTTTGAATTAAAATCTGCAGGCATCTTTTTCTTATTATTCATATAGTAGTCTTACCTTATTTTATCATCGTTAAATTTATTATGCCCCAGATGTAAAAAATGAATCATATCATGTAGGGGAAGAGGAATAGATGCTTTTAGCACTTAGGAAATATTGAAGTTGTTTTAAATATTTTCAACAGAACTCCTTTGGAGCCTCTGTGTTAGAGTGGTACAGAATTACCAAATGAGAAAATATCCTCATATTTCATTAGTAATGAGGTTCTCAGAAAAGATTTTGTGAATATTGCTATCAGCGTAGATCAACCCAGCATATTATCAGAAAACTTCACCCTCAGGCTCCTAAACTCAAGGAGAAAATAATAGGATTTTCTTTTTTAAGAGTATAGAAAAGAAGCATTATGGTATATAGTTAGAGAAACATAGGACTAGGTGACAGGCAACTACTGTGTTTTAGTTTTGGCTTTGAGATTTTAACCAAATCATTTAATATGCCCAAGTTTTAATTTCCCATTTGTAAAAAAAGGAGATAATAATTCTTATGCTATGGAATATCTGGAATTATTAAATTAAAAATATTTGATATCAAAATGTTATGAAGTGCAGAAAAAATAAAAAATTGGTTGAAGGCTCCAACATGCCAGGTACTATAGTTACAGGTGGAGCTCAGAAGAGCTTCTTTAGGTCCATGGCTCCACCACACTAATATTTTATACCAAATCATTAATAAAAATGTTTTTAATTAAATTTAAATAATCCACATTTTGCTTTCAAAGAAACTTTCTTAATTTTAATATATTTTTAAGGCTTGCTATTATGAAATCTCAAATGCAGAGTAAATCAACAGTGGAAAATAAAAATACTTTCTATAAAATACTTTTAGTTGGCAGACTAATAATAATTTATAATAAAAATAATTGGTATAACATTTTACATTTTTTTCAAAAGACTTTTCAAAGAGTACCTTAAATTAGCTATAATAAGTTCAGTAAGTTTACAATTTAAAATTTAACAACAAAAAAGCCTGATACATTGTTCTATTTCTACTGTTTAAAGACTATTTTATAAATATATACTAAATAAGTTCATACAATATTTTAAAACATTCTGTAGATTAAAACTTCCTCAAACAGAAATTTAATTCAAAATATTAACCAAAGTAGGAGGAGGGGATTAAATACATTAGAATATGCTGAAAAAACACTCAGTTTTCCTGAAAATAAAATTCAGTATAATCAATAAAATAATTAAATATTATAGATTATAAGCTTCAGCTATTAAAATTAGAAAACCATCCAAGAATGACATATTTTCTTTTCTAGTAACAGCATGTATTTGCTTTTAAGAGTAGTCTTAACAGAATTTAAATATGAGTTTAATAAATGTTTCTATAATATATTTTTCTATTAGATACACATATATGCATACAAATATTAGTAAGAATCAATACCATCTTCTGCTTATAGATGACAGACAAATCTGATAAGGTTTCTGACCAAAAAAAAATCTTTTGTTTGACCTTATATAGAAATACTTGAAAATAGTTAAGACAAACTTTTAATCATGTTGGGATATAATTGGGTGAGATTTTATTTTTAGTAGTTTTTTATAATTTCTTATTAGGAAGATAATCTGGTTGTAAGAAAATAAAGTAATTTAAAATTAATACTTGATACTTAAGAGCCTAGTTAGAATATATGGAATATATGTATTTATAAAAATAAATAAGCAATAATAGATTTTTTTTCTTAGATGAGGTAGTTAAAATATTCTGGAACATAATCTGAACATTAAAAAAAAACAAGAGCAGTCACCAATTCAATCCGTATGAATCAGATAACTGGAGAGTTTTTTATTTTTGACATGTATACTATATGTTTCAAACACAAGGCCTCTGAAATACATTTCTAAGTTCCAAGCCCTTGCTAAACTGAAATTCAGTTTTTTTGCTTTCTTAATCATTGCTTAGTCTACATAGAGAACTTTGCAGTTCAGACTAAAGACATTTGCAATTTAACCAAAGATTAGTAGTTTTTCACTTTTTATATTTAAGTGGTATTTTACATATGGCATATAGTAAAATACATTAGGAAAAGCTATTACTCCTCGGATGTTGTACAATAAACAATTACTTAGATGATAATGAGTTAACAAAAATTTCAAGGTCTGCTAAAGAATTATGAAGCTCATCATTCATATCTTGACTTCTAAGAAAATTTTTAAGAGTATCTAAAGCAGTTATTGCCTCATTTTTTGATGGTAAAGTGAGCTCAGTTCCCAGAGACCCACTATCCTCCTCCTCATCAGAAGTACAGAATCCAGTTTCATCTGATTTACTTTCTTTGGTCCATATCGTTTCACCATCCGGTGCCGCTTCACATGTCTCCAAGTCATCATCCAGGGCAGCATACTCTTCGATAGACAAACCTTCAGGAAATTCTACTCCTGCTGCCTGGGCATGGGCAACCAAATCCAGACTAGTGTCTATCTCTACATTTGTCTTGTCACTTTCTCCCTGTTGAGATTTAAATCCTGCATCTTCATAGCTTTTAACAATCGTCTCTGGGGTTACAGCCCTCCAACAGAGATGCAATGTATCAACTGCATCTAGTAGGGAAAATGTAAATTCTTGGCTGCCTTCAACAGAACTTAAAAATTTCTTGATAAGACAATGTCGATATTTGATTTTAAGGCTTTTAATAACACCTTGTTTCATAGCTATAAATTTGGAAGACAAACATGATGGAAAAAATGCTAACTCAATAGACTTTAGGTTCTTAACCTCTGGATGTGCAGGAAAAGAATCAACAAAAATCACCACTCTGCGTTGCTGGGCTTGAAATATCTCATCAAGCTTCCGCATCCATTGTTCAAATACATCTGAGGTCATCCATGCCATTCTGTTAGCTTCATAATACACAGGCAATGATTTTATGCCTTTGAAACAATGTGGATTTCTGTTTTTTCCAATGACAAGCAAAGGAAGTTTCTCTGAGCCATCCATATTTGTCCCAACCACCAGAGTTATTCTGTCTTTGCATAGCTTTCCAATTGAGCATGTTTCTCCTTTAAATGCAAATGTATTCGTAGGTAACATTCGATAAAGCAGCCCAGTCTCTTTTATATTAAAAACATTTTTCGGATGATAATCATTTAAATAATAAGGAAGTATGTTTTGGTGCCAGACAGTTGAAGGGTCTACTGATATATCTGTAGCTTCTACAGGTTGAGCTCTAAATACTAAACCATACCTGGATTTAAAGCGATCCAGCCAACCATTACTGCACTTAAAATCATTATGTCCCAGTTTCTGGGCAAAATCATTAGCTTTTAGACGCAGCATTGGACCATTAACTGGCACATTTAGACACTGAGCAATTCGATACCACCTCATTAACGCCTCTTCCAGATCTGTGTAAAAAGCAGTTCTCAGTCTTTTTCTCTTTGGATCAAATCTCAGAGATTCAAAGGCTTCTAGAACTTTGTCTTTATTCTTCATAATAGAAGACAATGAATTTTTCTTTATTCCATATTCAGCTGCAATCTCTGCTTTTTTCTTGCCACTTTCTACTGCATTTATGATGTCGATCTTTTCTTCAATGGATAGACTTTTCTTTTTTTTCACTGTTACAGGCAGAGTTGAGGCATCCACAGAAGCTTCTGCCATTTCAACCAGTGCCTATAAAGAGATTTCTCCTCTTCCTGGTATCTGTTTCTTAATTAAATTTCTTTTCCAGTATGACACAAATTGCTGCTTTCTATCCACTTCATACATTAAAAGGTAGTATGTGTCTAATAGTCTTATTCCTTAGGAAATTGATGACTAAATATATTTTTCCCAAAGAATCTAAATAAGAAAAATGTTATATACAGCTAGACTAGTTTAGAAGAGAAACTTCCTTCCCAAGACCCTGTGCAGCTCAGTTTATAGTTTATTCAGAGTTCCAGAAGTCAAGCTAAAATAGAAATCTCATTATGCAAACCTGTCCAGTCCTGCTGATATATTTTTGGAACTTCAATCCTTTAAGACGATCCATTTTATCCATGCGCAGATTCAAACTCCTATTAATTCTCCACAGAGGGCCTCAGAGATAAGAAGAAAAAGCATTCATAAATTTTCATGCAGAATGTTACCATTAATTCCCACGTCTCTTCAGGGCAGAGAAGAAAATGGTAGAATCCTTCTAGGGTTGGACAGTGTATCTTCTGTCTCTTGAAAATGTGAACAAACAAATAAACAACAAAAAAACAACGAGCATTTTTAGTAGTGATATGTCAATTAAATCTCAAAAAATATATGCTAATTTGTTAAGCTTTTAATAATAAAATGGAAACGTGTTTCTGAAAATACAATAAGCAAAGCAGGAGAAATGCTTACCTTCTAACGGGCCTCCATAAAAAGCTCTCTACCTCTGCTCTGTGCATTTGAATTCTCACTTGCCTTTGAATGCTTTCTAATATATAGTTCTGAAATAAACCAGACAAATTTAATCTGTTTTGAAATGTGGGCTTACCAAAATTAAAGAACTAAAAATGATGCTGGTTAGATCTTTGGTGGCTATTTTTTACAAGAAGTCACAGACTGCCCCCTCTGACTTCTCTAAAAGAAACACATAGTCAGACAGTAGTCACAAGGTTCAACTTTTAATAGCACATGGGAGACAGCATCCCCTTTATAGAAGTCTGGTAGAAAATGTTTCACTAAAAGTCAGATCAAATGATTTCATTACATAGTTTAAAATTTTAAATCTTATTCTATCTAAAAGCTTAAAAACCTAGTAACATTTGTATCAATGTCACATTACAACCGACCAGAAATACTTGACAAAATGCATAGGAAAAAAACAAATTATTGAGAGGCTATAATGCAGAAAAATACCTAGACTAAAATTAAAAAGAGTGGCCATGGGTCTTAACCTCTCAGGACCTCCACTTACCTGTAAATCAAAGGGCTTATAGTATAAGGACATGGACTTCAGTGCCAGACACACCTGAATTGACAAGTGACTCTGACACTTAGTACTTACGGGATCCTGGGTAGTTTACTTAACCATTTGATCTCAGCTCCCTTCTTTGTAAAATAGGGGTTAACTATAGCACCTACCTCACAGAGTTATTTCACATTTAATGGGATTCAATGAGAAAGTGTAAAGCACTTAGCAGAGTAATTAGCACCTTAAAAGGTGTTCCATAAATATTTGGTGTCACGTGATCTCATCTTATCACAGCATTATCTTCCCTCTAATGTCCCTTTGGCTGTGTCGATCTATAAAATCATGTATTTTGCAATATATACTGAGAGCAGAGCTTCTTAAACCAAACAGTACTGTGAGAATAGTCACAGCACTCAGATGGGCAGCAGCATCTTCTCTCTCAGAATCCATAGGCTGTAGGCCTCCCGCAGGCCACTGCGATAAGCTAATCTGATGGGGGTCACACTGTGTGAGATAGTGTGGACACTCCTTCCCTCTAGTCTTCCTCTCAGTCCTCCCAGGTTCCAAATTTGATGCATGCATTTTTTTTTTTTTTTTGGCGCAAAATGTTTTGTGAAAACTTTATCAAAATTCCTCTGCCTTTGTTGTGCAAATCAAAGAAGTAATTTTTGTCATATGAATTCCAACCAGGAAAGTAGTTTGTTGTTATTATTGGGAAAAAAAAGCCTTAATAATAACTATAATAGCCAAGGCTTTAATTTCCCAACCGCTTTACTTGGGATATTCCAAACAACTCAGGAGGAAGGTAAAACCGGATTGCAAAGCTCATACAGCTATAATGTGGTTCAGTGCCATCTGGAATCCAGACTTCCTAATGTCAAGTCTACAATTCTTTTCCTCAAACCACATTGGTGTGGCCTCCTGTAATCACAGTTACACATTCTATGCCCCCAGCCCCAGCAAGTCAGCATTTCCAATGCAAATCCCCCCAAAAAAAGCGGGGTGGGGGGGGGAATATCAGGCCTCCATAGCAGAATAGGCCATTAGAAATTCTATGAACACAAATAGTAATCTATGGAGGGCTGACCTTTCTACATAAGTAATATTTGACCATTCAACTAAAAACAAAACAAAACAAAAACTTGCTCATATATGGAAACTCCCGTACATTTTTTCTATAATTTCCTATAAGTCTACAATTATTTCAAAATAAAAAAATTTAAAATATCTTGTTCTTACTAGGAAGATACCAACCTTCAGAAATTAAGGTAGCAAGAACCAATTTTTTAAAAAAGACTAAACCAAACAAAACTACTCTTCAATTGCCCAACTTCTCTCTCTCCTTTCTTTTGTTCTTCCCAGTCTTCTTTTCTTCTTTTTTTCCCTTCTGCCTTATTTCATTTGTCAGAAACTCTACCATCTCAAATAACAAGGATTATAGAAAAAGTAACTTGAATTTCCCTTACTCATCCCAAATAAAGCAATATAATATACTTAATCAGAAACTACTGGTTTTCTTAATCAAATTAAAAATAGAGATATGTTTATTTAGGAAGATATTAGGGTTTTTTTTCTGACAGTTAATGGTATATGTTTCCTTCCAAAACAGTTGACAAAGCTATAATTTTCCATGGTAAGATATAATATATCTTTATTCCTGAAATGACCACATTTCTTATGACAAATCAGACAATCTAGACTTTTTTTTTCCTAGAGAAGAAAAAGCACCTACTGCCTAAATCAATGAAGCTGACACTTTCTATTTTTCCATTGTCTAAGGTCTGGCATATACATACATACATATATATACATATATATGTGTATATATACATACATACATACATATATGTGTGTATATATATATACATTTTATACATATAAATTATATATATATATATATGAAGGCATGGCATAGCTAATATTTCTCAGAAGTACACATTCTCTCAATTAAACTCATAAATCATGCTACCCCTTGAAAATATTACAGAAGAGAAATTCTGTACTACATCTTTGGGACTATTTCCTTTATATGAAGAGAATAAAACCAGGCATTCTCTACAAAAGATTGACCAACTGAACCCCAAATAAAGAAAACAATGGTCAACTCTACTGGTACTAAAATAAATGTAAATCTCTTTTCAAAACAAGAGATACCTTTTTGTTTTTTGTTTTTGCTTATCAGAATAGTAAATCTAGTGTTTGCCAGAAAGCAGTAAGGTAGGGTACCAGGAGGCACATAAATTGGTACGAAGCTTACAGAGGGCAAATTAACACTATGATACAAAAACCTTAAACATGTACATAACTTTTATCCAGCAATGCCATATGTAGGGTATCATCCCAAAAGAATAATTATAAATGTAAAAATCTAGTTTACAAATGTTTTTGTTTTCTATTGCTACAGAACAAATTACTACACGTTTAGTGGCTTAAAACAACAGCCATTTATTATCCTACAGTTCTGTAGGTCAGAAGTTCAGGTGGTATATGTAATTTAAGAACAAAACAAATTAACAAAAAAAAATAGAAACAAACTCATTGATACAGAGCACATTTTGATGGTTGCCAGATGGGGGGTGGGGGGCTTTGGAGGGGTGGGTAAAAAAAGAAAAAGGATTAATAACTAAATACAAATTAGCAGTTACAAAATAGTCATGTGGATGTAAAGTATAGCATAAGAAATATAGTAAATAATACTGTAATAACTATATGCTGTCAGATGGGTACTGGATTTATTGGGGGTGATCACTTTATAAGTTATACAAATTTCTAATCACTATGTTACACACCTGAAACTAATAGAATATTATATGTCAACTAGAATTGAAAAATAAATAATTATTTAAAAAAAAGAAGTTCAGGTGGGTGCAACTGGATCCTCTGCTTAGGGTCTCACAAGGCAGAAATCAAGATGTCAGTCAAGCAGGACTCTTATCTAAAGGCTCTGGGGAAGAATCAGCTTCCGAGTTCATTCAGGTTATTTACAGAACTTAGCTTCTTGGGGGTGAAGGACTGAGGTTTCTGCTTTTTTGCTGGCTGTCAGCAGAGATGCTCTCAGCTTCTGGAGGCCTACATCAGGTACTTGCCTGTGTCCTCTTCATTTCAGCAACAGAGAACTTTTCTCATGTCAAAACTCTCTCACATTTCCAATCTGTCTACCTCTACTGCCACCAACAGGAAAACAACTCTCAGTTCTTAAAAGGCTGATTTCAGGCTCACCCAGATCATCTCTTTTAACTCAAAGACAACTGATTACTAACCTCAATTACATTTACGAAATCCTTTTTGCATGTAATATAACATAAACATGGGAATGACATCCTATCATATTCACAGGGGAGAGAATTATATAAGATGAGGGTCATTGGGAGTCAGTTTGGAATTCTACCACACTAGACTATTCCTCATATTATTGTTTCATAATTATAGACAAAACTGAAAATAACCTAAATGTGTAACCAAATGTATTAGGTAAATAAATTAAAGAAACTATATGCTAAGATACTACTGAGTCACAAAAGGAGAATATTTAATGATGAGGAAAATTCCATAATATATTAAGAGAAAAAAGCAAAATACAAAATTGTATGCCAACAAATACAACATGTACTGAAAGTTGCATGAGACCAGAGGCTCATGGCTATTCCTACAGTGCCTAGTGCTCAGCAAACAGAAGGTTCTCAATAACAATAATAGAAAAAAGGTATTAACCAAAATGTTGAATGTTAACTCTAAGTAATGAAATTATTAATAAGTTCAGTTTTTTTCTCTTTATAGTTAAAACAATTTCTACTCTTATGTTTGACTCATTCTACTATTCACAGGCTTCTTTGAGTGACCCATTAATCAGTATCTTCTAATAAAGGATTTGTTTCCAGAGAATTACACTGTGCAATCAGTAACTAAATCTCTCTCCATGAAAAGGGAGCTCTTGATAAAGAGTGATGAAATTATTGCAATATTACCAGAATTCCCCTAGAAAAGCTCTGAAGGTAGCAGCTTCCCCTTTCTCTTGAGGAAATAATATTGACAATAAGTATACAGTATTCCACATCTAAGGCAAAAAGAAAAGGGCGAATGCATATTTACTTTATTCAGAAAGGAGTATTAACAATATCTTTTAACCTGTTGCCGCCATTCCTTCCTGGTCTATAAATGAAAGACAGGCTACCAAAGTTCTCTACAAGCCAAATGAATAAATGGTACCTGATTTTTTGAAAGCTGAATAATAAATAGCCAATAATAATGCAAAGGTAAATGATTAGAAAATTTCCTTGTTATAAGCACATAGGATAGGCAGCTAGTCTCTTTTTCTTACCTCTCCAAACATAATTGCCAACTGAGAAAAAAGTAGTTATTGTCTTTTCTTCCTAAAGAGAATGGGCCACAGAATTCCCTAAGCTCTAGGGAAGGAAGAAAGGAAAGAAGAAAGGAAGGAAAGAAAAAGAAAGAAAAAGGAGGGATGGAGGGAGGGGAAGAGGGAATAGGGAAGAAGAAATGCAGAGAGGGAGGATAAAAAAGTCTCCATCTAAGCAAGGTTAGGTTTAAAATAAGATCTTTTAGTTAGTATGAAAAATGTTCTCCAAAACCCAAGAATACCTGTTACAGCTTTGCTTTTCCCTAAGAAAGTGCATAGAATTTCACTGTTTTCCATCACCAGTCGAAGTCGTTTCCAGTGTTTTCTTCTAGCCAATTTACATTCTAATTTCCCTTGGGGCAGCAGAAATCATGGGGGAGATTAATCCTGTGCACAGCCTTGCACAGCATAACACTGTGTGTGAAGACTGACCATGTTCAGTACTAGAATCACACTAGACTAAAAAGTACCTAACAAGCCGAAGTTAGTATTAGTTCCAAGTGGTTCCAAGTCCATCAGAATGTCTATCAAAATCATCAGCTGCTTCTAAGGAAACAATCCAGCTAAGGAGAAATAACTAAAGTAAGTGTCCACTTCCTAATATAAAAAACACTTGAGTCTAACGGACCAATAGACTAACGGTAGTGAAGCTACGCATTCCAAACTCAAGACAGCTAGCAGGAATCCTTATGGCACCAGCCAGCTCGGTTAGGTACACATTCAAGCACCACTGAGCACTGCCAAGCACCTCCTCCTAGCCACCTTTTTGAAACTCTTAAGAATAACACTTGTACTTAGTTACTAAATTCCATTCTGTTACTATACAATAAGAGCAGTAATTATGCTAATTGGGATCATTTTCTTATAATTGAGAAGACTAACAGGATGGCTTTGAACAAAAAAGTCCAAAGTAAGGTATAGAACTGAATAGTTTGAGTGAGTTGGCATATATATGTGCTCTTTTCTTTTAAGGATAGAACCATTTAAGGGTCCTTTATACACAAATTTAAGTTTGGGGATTTCAGTACTGTTTTTGTCAGAGGAGGTTTCCTGGAGATCTCAGACAATAAATATTGTTATTTCACTTTTGTAATATTTGTAGTGTCATGGATATTTACTATTCACGGATAGGGGGAAGATATACATACAGGGATATACTGTTCACTGGGCTGAAACTCCCTAGAAATTTGTAGAGGCAGAGTTCTGCCTTTGGGCACTTACATATTAAAAATGTCCTGTCAACTAATGTGACAAGTAAAGGCAAGTGAGAAGTACGGTCTAAAGGAGGGTAAACCCCACGGGGTTCAGTCACCCTTCATATTTCTGCACGTGAAATGACGGTAAAAATGAGCATCCATGGCTGTCAAAAGACAGGGAGTCCAGAACTTTGAAGGGACACGTGTGTAGATGGATTAACTGTCTGTACTGTATGTAAATGAGCTTCAGGTATGTGTAGCGCCACTGCTGAGCCATACATTTTCTCCATTCCGTGCTGGGGCTAGGGAGAGTACCCGAAGGACAGGTTTCGGCCTCAACTTAGGAAACTTCAAAGGTCTCTGAGAGAAGAAATTGTTCAGCGGTTTCTGTAGACAGGGCAGCGATCTACTTAAGTAACCGGGAGAGCAAAGAAAGCAGAAATCAGTTGTCTGGATAAAGAAAGAGGAGCACGAAAGAAAAGTATCGGGGATCCACTGTCAGTGGGCGAGCAGAGCAGAAAGTGACAGAGCAAGTAACAAGAATGCAGGGATGCCGGGCTTGGGGGTCTGGTCTTCCTGCAGGGGGTGGGCGCGAGTGACGTAGGCGGAGGGGGGCTCTCCAGGCACTGAGGGAGCAAGGGCGAGGCGCCTGCTGCCGTTTGCTCCCTTAGCTCCGCATTCCCTCCACCCTCCCATCCCGCGAGGGGCTGGAATAACCTCCGTGCTCTCTCGCAGCTGAGAAAGAAGCTTTGGCTCTCCGGTGACATGCGTGGCGGTGAGCTACGTCCACCTCTACCCTCCCGCCACCGGCTCACCGTCTGTCGGGGTTACGCCTAACGCGTGAGGCTGGGGTGAGTGAATGAGAAAGAAGGGATGCTGGGGACTCCTGGAGACCTCCGACCACTCAAGATCAGGCCAGCGCGCCCTTCCACAAGCTCCCAGCTCTGGCGGGTGTATCGGAAACCTGGCACACACCCCTCTGTGATTCTGCGGCTGTCAGTAAATTACCCGGGCAACGGCACCGGCGGAGCCCCGGATGTGGTTGCTAGGGCCGCAGTGGAGGGGCGGGGCCAGCCTCCCGGAGAGGGGTGGAGCGGCCTCGTGGGAGGTGCGCTGGCACCATAGAGACGTGGCTGGGCCAGGCACGATTGAGAGAGAGAGAGGCCATCCAGGGCCACAGACAGCGCTACTTCCGATCTCCTCACTTCCGTCTCCGCCGCTTTCTGTGCTGGTGTCGTAGGCCGGCTTGGGAGGCCGCCGGTCTCTGCCCTCCGCGGTTGGTCATTGTAAGGCTGTGACAGCTGCAGTTGATTCCCGCCCCTGAGGAACCGAGGTGCGTGGGGGAAGGGAAGAAGGAAAAGTCCCAGGTCTCGTTTCCGCTCATTTCTTAGCGTTGAGACGATTCCAGAGCTGCGGCAAGGATAATCCTCGACGTGAGAGCTGCCGGCTTCCCAGGCGACAGGTGAGAACGGAGCTGGCCCACCTGGGAAGAGGCCGGGAAAGACTAATCTGAGGTGGTTGGCGGTAGTGGACAAGTTCCTTTGGGATTCCGGACTTTCACATGGCACTTCTATCCTTAGTCTGTGCCACATCTGCCCAAGTATTCGGCCTCTGGTTTCTGCCCCTTCGTTCCTCCTATCCCCCTGAGTATGTCCCCTGAAACAACCTCTTCAGGGCGGCACCCTTCTTTTCCTGCATTGGGTGGGAAAAGGGGTTACAGGATCCAGGTCTTGCTCGACTTAATCTTGGACCTTCAGGTTTTTTGTCCAGCCTTTATTGCTGTCCTTTTCCTGCATCCCTCATTTCCTCTTCCCGCAGTGAGAGGAAGGGAGATGGATAGTGATAGTCCCTCCGAGAGATTCATCGAGCAGTGGTTCAGGGAGGAGTCTTGCTTATGAAATGTCCCAAGCCTGAGTATGCTTGTGGGGACGTCCAAGGAGTGCTGGAGTTTGGGAAGGAAGTTGTGCTCTCTTCTCGTAGCTTCCTCTTTGCCAAGTTACTCCTGTTTACGTGTCTAGGAAAAGGAAAGAGTTTTTATTTGTTTGTTTTAAGAACAGTTCCTAGATGCTTTTTCCTTTCTTTTTATTATTACTTCCTGTGTTTTGTTTTCTCCCCCTTGAGCCCTTTGATCCAAAAACGTTTGTAGTCTTCAACTCCTGCAAAATCGTTTAGCCATCATCTTTTAGGATTTCTGTTTCCCTCCCTTAGTTTTCTCCTAAAGTATATTATTTCTCTAATTCGGCTCTTATTTGATAAAGAAAAATGGAAGATTTGCAAGACTTTTTATAAATTTGTGCTTTCACATGCAAGGGTGTGTTTACTTTTGCCATTTAATTAACTTAATTGGCATGGAACTATGCACCAGAATTGGTTCCCTTAAATCAGTCCTGTGTTAAGGCTGCAGGAATTGGCCATTTCATTGCTGCTATCTCAGAGTGATTACAACACACTATATGCTTGTACTGTTTTAATTCCACTTTTCTTCCGTTTATCCTGTTTGATTTCCTTGCTCAGCATGACCAACAGCCTCTTCCAAACTCCATGTCTAACACTCATTATCTGAGAAAATAGAAAATATTTCTAATCTTGTTTTCTAGATTAAAATCACTGCCTCAGTTACTTTTTTAAATTGTTAAATTATATTAATTCTGGGTTATGTCTTGGGATCCATCGTTTATGGGGTCTGTGACTTATCCCCGACCCTAAAATTATGTGCAGAGTTTTGTTTGAGTGCTTTTTTGGGGAGTTGTGGGAAGTCCATTCTTTTTATCAACTTCACAAAGGAGATATATAACCTCAGAGAGGATATATAATCCATATATGGGTGTGTGTGTTTGTATAAAACCACACTGTAGTGTTTTATTGAAGTAGATGAAAACTTTTTTCATGGGGCTGTTATTTTTTCAAATTATAAATAGCTTTTTTGGGTAGAGTAGAATGCAGTGATTCTAGCTTTATACTGAAATCTTTCCAACTACTTCAAAACGTCTGTGTTTCTAAGTTCCTACACCTAGAGAAGGAAATGAGTGCCTACTTTAGTTCCTGATTTGTGGTTTTGTGGTTTCTTTTTAGAGATAGCTGTTTTTGGCCAATGCTGTGGAGATCCAGGATTTATAATTTACTATGTTTATTGCTTTTTAAATACTTATTAAATATCACCAACCTGCTAGGTACAGTTCAGTATAAAATGTTTAAATGCTGGTTGTACTTTGCTTTCATTTTCTTGTTTTTCACTTAAGGCATCTACTCTGGGCTTTTGCTTTGCTAGAAAGGGCAAATAAGATATTTCAATAGTGTGGTCTATAAGCTTTATATTGCTTCTTATCTTGAAATCCCCTTTCTCTCCATTCTATATCAGGTATATTAATGATTGTTCTCTCTTGTGAATAAGTTAGTATCCTTCCAAACTTTATGTAGGTTTAGAGTGCATATTTAAATTTACCAATTTGGTTGTGAAGTGTTTGTTCATCAAAGATTGAAGTTCTCAGTGTTTGACAGTTGTTTCATAAAATGTTAGAATTTGAAGAGACCTACCTATACAGCTCATCAAAATCCATATAGAATAACCAGTTTCTTCTGTTTAGCATCCTTTCTTGGAGGATCACAAAGTATAACTTTATAAAGATTATGCTAAGTTGGTTTCCTTCTAATGTAATGACAAAGTCAGAAAATAGATTACATCTAACACCATAACAACAATTAACATTCTATTGCTTACTGTGTACCAGGTATTATGCTAAGTGCTTTATACATTTACTTCATTTAATCATTTCAGCAACCTTAAGGTAGCTGAAATCTCCATTTTTACAGATGAAGAAACTAAATGATTAACGGAAGCTAAAGGAACCTGTTCAGAATTATACTGGTGGAGCCAGGATTGAACCTAGGTTGTCTGACTCCAGTCTGAGTTCTTAGCTACTCCTCTGGACTGCTTCTACTATATTTCCTTTACATCTTTTTTGGCATGAGTTGGGGTATCTCACCTGATTTTTTAATCAGACATTAAGATCTTTTCCTTTATTAATCTCCTGTGGATGAACACCTTGTTGAATGTCATACTGAAAAGTAGGAAAGAAGAAATAAATTTGGAGTGTTATTTGATAGACTTTTCCCTTGGGGATGGCTATAAATCTGTACATATGTAGGGTATGTATGTGCGTTATGACATATTAGGAGTAGAAAATATGAAAATAAAGATTTTAAATAATAAACATGTACATCATTGTGAGAATCTGGATGTATGCATATATTCCAGAATGATAAATTTGGGGTGGAGTAAAGAATAAATTCAGGATGGAAAGAGTAAATTCAACAGAGAATTTAATATAATATGGTTATAGATGAAAAAAATATATGTACTTCCACATAATATGGAAGATGATAAATTAGGGACCATGGCAATCTAAAAGTCATATGTACACAAGCATTAGTTCTAGGATGTATGAAAAAAACTGTAAAACAAAAGAATCTGAAATGATCTTGTTATCTTGGGTCCCTACTAACTTTAGGCAGTCATAGAAGCCACTCAATAGCTCTTGCATAGTTTCAGCTTTTCTCTACAAGATAAAAGTATACATATATTTTTCTCTTTCTTCCCTCCATTCCCCTCTCCCCCTTCACTTCTAAATCTTTGTCTTAGAATAGTTATAGACAGACATTGCTGGAAATTGCTCAAATCTTTTGTAAAAATATGATGATATCTTGCCATACTATCACTAAAGGAGTTTTATTTGTTTCATTTTTGTGTATCTGTGATAGCATTGGGCTAGCAGCTCTTTGATGTTCAGGCTTGATCCCCTTTGATCTTTTGGGAAACTGACAGACACACTGTCTTTGGAGCAGGAGCGTAAGACCAGCAGAGTTGGTGGCAAGACCTGAATTATCCAGAGGAGGGAGAAAGTTGGCCCACTTGTTTCTGCTAGCATGAGATAGTGTCTTAAAACAAGTTTTCCAAACTTTTCTGTATCATGGCACACATGGAAAGTGGTTGTATTTGTATGATGGACTATAGCCAAGCCCTCCCTGGCTTCCTGAAGGCTGAGGTGGGGGAGAGGGGCGGCATTAATGTCTCAGCAGATCTATAATCCATTCTTGGTGCACTGGTTGGAAAGCTTTGCTCTAGAGAAGAGGAATATGTTATTCTTTGTTTAGTACCTTCTGTTTATTTAGCATATAGTAATTTGCAAAGCACGTTCATATTTTTACCCCAGTCATGTCAAGTAGGTAGAGCCGATAACATCACCATGTTAGAAATGAAGAAATTGAGATTTTAGATAAAGTGCTTTGTATGAGTCACATACCTAGTAAGTGACCGGTCGGGAATTCAAATCTAGGTGGAAAGAATTCTTAAGTGTTAAACCAGTGGCCTGTGACCTCCAAGATGGCCAGGACCCTATGTGTTGTATTTCAGAATGCCACCTTCAGCCTGTGGGGAAGCTCTCGGCACACAGAAGTCCATTTATCAAGTGCTACTCTGGCTAGGCACTTTATAAATGCTACCTGTGTGTTAGAAATTGTTATTTTCTGTTAGCAGTTGAAGAAACAGGTAGAAACCAGCAGAAATAATTAGCTCAAGGTCACTCAAGTAGTAAAGGAGAACCACAAGACCCATAACCAAAGTTGCTTGACTCCAAAGCTTGTACTCTTTTCACCATAGCGACTAAATGATTTAACAACATCGCAGGTAGAGATTGGATTCAATGGAGTGTGTGACATTAGTGGCAAGAGGGTGATGATGATAGTGGTAAGGGAGATAGGCAAGTGGACTATTAAATGTTTATTTTTAGCTGTTTCAAGGTAGAGTTCTAGAAATGATGGCTATCTAATGGGATTTCCGGGATGTTTGAGGATGAGCGTGGGGTAGAAGAGAAATGGGGTAAAACTCAAAGAGAGTAATGGGTCATTGCTGCTACAGGTACAACTACCTGAATGGTTCTATATATGGTTAACGTTAATTGTAGATTATTTCTTAAAGGTAGGTTTACAGATTATTTTTATTCTTTCCATATTTCCTAATTTTTTTATATGACATTAATTACTTTTAAAGTTAAAATTATTTTAAATTATATAAGCAATATATTCAAATAATATAAATTCAAATCATAAATAAGCAGATATGGAAACTTCTACTTCTCTAATCCCTCTGTTTGCACACCCACTCCCAGTGAATTCACAAGATAGTTGTTGGGGATTAGGTGAAATACCTGAGGAAGCTCTAAACCCGCAATAATACTGTAGCCACTGGCCACATGTGGCTATTTAAATTAGTTAAAAATAGGATTTAAAAATTATTTCCTTAGACCAAGCACATTTCAGGTACTCAGTAGCCACATGTGGCTAGCAGTTACTTCATTGGGCAGGTATAAAACATTTCCAACAATACTGGCCAGTCCTGCTTAAACTTTAAAATATTATAAGATTAGTGACATAATTACTAATTACTGTTGAACCAAGATTTAAAAAATCTCTGTCTCCCCACAGTGCGCAGTTTTTGTTTTAGCTGATAAGATTATGGCCATGGCCTCTCTCCGCTTTTTGTTTTAACTAAATTCAGACGGTCAAAGTCTAACGTTTTTCTTGGGTATTTGGGGGTTATACTTAGCTGTCTTTCTAGGATGTCAGCTTTTCTAAGAACATGAGTATTTTCTATTTTCTTGGAAATCTAGACCTGTGTATCTTGCTTTCCTAGTTGGCACTGCCTCTTAGTATGTTAAAGGTATCTCAAATACAGTATGTCTAAAACTAAACTGATTTCCCCCTTATTCTCCCCAAACCTCCCAAAATGTTGGCCTTCTTTTTTTATTCTTTATTTCAATGAATGACCTCATTATCTTTCCAGTTGTAAAATTCAGAAAACTAGGCATGATTCCTAATAAGTCCTCTCCCTGACACATCCAATCAGTCAAGTTCTATTAATCTTACTTTTTAAGTATCTCTTGAATCTGTCTACTTCTTGCCATTTCCACTGCTACTGTTTTAGTTTGTTACCATCATCTTGCCTGAAATTTCTATAGTAGCCTCCATTCTTGTCTGCCCACTTGTATTATCCATCCTTCTCTAACCCATTATCCATCCTGAAGGCACAGTGACTTATTTTGAAATGCACATCTGGTTATCATTCCCCATCACTTCCTTTTCCATCTTTTTATGACTTTCCATTGCTTTTAGGGTAGAAATGAAACTCCTTAACAGTGCTTAGCCCTCTAGCCTCATCTTTTACCATGTTCTGCTTAACTCTCCTCTTCACCAAGCTTGCCTTCTTTTGGTCCTTTGTACTTGTCTTGCTTCTTGCCATTACAAGGCCTTTCCTCGCATATGCTTTTCTCCTTGTCTGGACCACTCTTTCTTTACTTTTACTGCATTTGTTGGCTCCTAGCCATCCTTTGTACCTGAACTGAGGTTTTGCTTCCTTAGAGAATACTTTTAATCTCCCAGAGTAGGTAGTAACATCATGCATTTACAACAGTTGCCATTTACATTTATTTGTGATCATGGGATTATCTTTTTCTTCCACTGCCTCCAAAATGCTGTGAAGACGAGGGCCACATCTTTTTTTTTTGGGCTCATTATTGAATCCCTAAGACCTAGCTGAGTGTCTGACACCTAAATATTGATTGAATTACAAAGTTGATGTTATTAAAGACTTCAGTTCATGGATTTTTGTAATATAGGATTTTTAATATTAATATTTATAAATATAGTAGTTAAAATAATAGTAGTTAAACTACCAGTTATACTGTTTTCCAAAGTACATGAAAACACTTTTATAATAAAATTTATATTATTAATTATTGAAAGCAATAATTATAAAATATAACACAGTATTAGGTTATTTTTTAATAAACTCATATTTTAAAACATTTGCAGAATTATTGCAGAGATAGCATAGAGATTCTTATATATCCCATACCCAGTTTTCTCTATAATTAATGTATTTTGTTGGTATGGTACATTTGTCTCAATTCATGAATTGATATTCATACATTATTATTAATTAACATGTGTTCAAATTGCCTCAATTTTCTCCTGATGTTTATATTTCTAGGATCCCATCCAGGATTTAGTTGTCATGTGTCCTCTTAGTTTCCTAGATGCCTTGTTTTTGATGACAAATTCATAGTTTTGAGGATTATTGTTCAGGTATTTTGTAGACGGTCTGTCAGTTGGGATTTGTCAGATGGTTTTCTCATGATTAAACTGGGCAATGTGTTTTTGGGAGGAAGACTACAGAAGTAAAGTGCCATTCTCATCATATCAAAAGTAAATACTGTCAGTATGCCTTACCACTGTTGATGTTAACCTTCATCACCTGGCTTGAGATAGTGTTTGTCAGGTGTATCCATTGTAAAGTTATCTTTTTCCCCTCCTATTTTTTTACACTGTACATTTTAGAAGAAAGTCACTATGGAAGGTACACGCTTAAGGAGTGGGAAGTTATGTTCCACCTCCTTAACAGTGGGGAATATTTTGTCTTCTGCCTCTTGCCCCCCACTTACTAATTTATTCAGTCATTTTTATATATATCAATATCAACTCATGGATATTTATTTTATACTTTGAATTATAATCCAATACTGCTTTACTTATTTTGTTGGTCAGATTGTTTTATCTTTGACCACTGAGAGCTCTTTTAGTTGATTCCTATATTCCTTTGACATATCCCCATCTTTGTAAGTTTTTTATTGTTGTTTTATTTTTTCTTAAGCACCTTCTTACTTTCTGGCACTAAAAGATGGTCCAGACTCATCTTGTATATTTCCTGCCCCAGTCCTAAAAGATTTTCCCAGTTCTCCAAGGAGTGCTAGTTCCCTTTATTGAAGAATAGTATTAGAAACCAAGATCTGGGTATATGTGCTTATTATAGCTGTGGTTGCTTCTAGGAAATATAAACTAACTCATGAATATATATATCTACAAATATATATCTACAAATATATTATATATATAAATGTGTATGTGTGTGTGTGTATATATATATATATATATATATATATATATATTTATATTAAGCTTTATTCTTAGATTATTTACCCTGAGCTTTTTCCATTGAAAAAAATTACCTGTGAATATTGAAGGGTTCGTTTTAGATAGTTTTGGGAATTTAGAAACAGAATTAAAGTAACTCTTCGATTCTCCTGGTTCTTGGTTGGCTTCACTGCTTATGTCCTGGAATTCAGGCCACAGTACACTGAATAATTCAGAGTTTATTTACAGCTAGTTTCTTTCAGGGAGTAATTTAGTTTTTAGAGTCTTATCATTTTACTTCTCATTAGTTTCTCTGTAACACAATCTGGTGGGGAAAATAAAAAGATTTCTTCAGTTGTTAATGATGGTGGGGATGGGAATTGGTAAAATATCTGTTAGGTTGATTTTTAAATTGTTTCCTATTACTACATATAATTGAGAATTATGTGTGTTTTGCAAAAGCTTTCTACTTTTGAATTATCTAGACTAATGTGTTTATCATAATGAGCAACCTGAACTTAATTTATCACTGTTTAAAAGGACTTACAGGTGTCTAGCAAACTAGCTTTTGTAGATACCAGGTAGCTGTTGACATAAAGATAGAAGCATAATGTAAATGATTCTTTATTATCTTATTTCTTTTTATTTGGTTATTCTACATATGAAACCAAATGTAATGTACTTTGAACTTATTGTTTTGCAAACCATTTTTAGTTCAGTATCATTTGCATTGGACAGCAGGGAAAAAGACTTTCCTATTTAAAGATAACAACCATCATAAAAAACAAAGTTATTTTAAGTGTTTTAACTAAACCTGAAAACTTCTGTATTTTGGGTATCATTTTTCAAATCTAAACATATATAGTTACTTAATGTGGTCACTGTGTATTTTAACTCTAGATATTTTATCGTAAACAAGTCAGTTCATCTTGAAAATTAATATTGAATTATAAAATTAAAACAAGTCTTACCAGTCTCTTCCTGTTTATTCATGAGAAAAGATAGACATATTCCAATGGAATGAAAGAAATGGAGCCACTTTCTTTAATCTTTAGCCTCGTAACCAGTCTCTGTAATATCAATGATGTAACAGTCTAAAGAAACTAAACAAGTTCAGCTCAAAGCAAGCCCAAGTTTTGCTACCTTTGCCCTAAGTTTTCTTTATTTACTGCCTTGGCATTGTCCTTGACAGTCAGAACTCCTTGGTCCCATATATTATATTCATGATGCTTCTCCAGCTTTTTTACTGAGGTACCCCAGAAAGAATAACCCTTCAGATATTTCTTTGGAAATTCATATACTTCATCAAAAAATTCAAGTTATTTCCTAGAAGACATGTGTATTGTTTTATTTAAGTTAATTTTGCTTTAGAGTCCATAATACCATGCTTATTTTAATAAGGGAGTATAAATTGTCATTCCAGTATGATGTACTGTGTTTATCCTATTTATGTCTGACCTGTTTATATCTGCCTTCAGGTGCCTTGAGTCCACCATTTCAGACCCCCTGTGATGTGTGAGTCCCTTAATTTGAAAAACTCATGATTTCTGTTCAACAAAGTTAATCTAATACATAGATCTTCTAGTATTGAACTTCTGAGTCTTTAACTCATTGGCATCATGGAGACTGTAAATACAGTTTGTTTTCTGGTACCCATGGAGCAATATGTTTCTCTTATGTTCCAAGATCAAGTACCTCCTGCCTTCTTTTCCCTAGGTCCTAGGAAGACTGAATGCATTTAAGAGTTGTAGAGTATAGAATATTCCTTTATTAAATTATGGTTAAAGTTTTTATATAGTTTCCCTTTGGGTAGATCTAGTCTGTTCAGTTTGTAGAAATGAGAATGTGATTTTGATCATAAAATCAAAACAACTCCAAACAGTAGGATGAATTATAAACTTCAGGTGATATTATTTATTCCTTATGCATTTTTTTATAAGTGCTAATTAGTAATTCACTTTATAGGTCGTTGGTTCTTACACTCATCAGTTAAGGAATACCTCTGGCTGATTTAAGGTAGAGCCTCAGAGATGACTTAAGGCGTTTTTGGCCTCCTGTATAAATCCACCTGTATGGCCTGACCATTAGTGGTAGTTTGTAATAGTAATTTATCATTCTGTTTTGAAGACAGTTTTTAAAAGATAACTGTGAATTTATGCAAAGATCAGAAAACATTTTAGACAGCACAAATAACAAGTCATTAACGTTTTAAATCTTGTCATTACTCATGTATGTTATCAAAGTTAAGAATAACAAACTTTTAAAAAATAAATGTAAAAAGGTCAGAGCCTTTAAAGAATATGAATAAAACACAGATTGAGTACTTATCTCTGTAATTCTCAGAAATTTGATTCTGTGTTTCTCTGTCTGCTGGGGATTACTTGGTCTTTTCTTGATCTGGATGATAATGATATGTTTTCCTAATTGGTGCTACTGTTTAATACAGAGGAGCAGAGGATAACTCCTATTTCACAAGAAAGTAGAAAACAGCAAAAATGAACTGCCTTAACTTTCTTCCGTTTTCCATTCCACTCTTCACTCCTTGCATTCTTCCTTCAGTATAGAAGGTTGCCTTCTTCTTCCTATGTGTCCTCAGTGTTGTGTATCAGTGGGATTATGAAATCCATATGTCTTCCTATTGGTGATTACTATCACTTGGTTAAGCTGGCTCTGTTGCATTTCTTCATGGTGAGCTGTGATTTTATTCACTTACTATCTTTCTGTTTTCAGTAGATCAGTACTTTGTGAGAGATGGCTTGGAGATTATGTAAATCCTATTTGTCCTCAAACTTTAACCTCTAATTTTAATGTTCATTAGTAGATCTTGTCTGCAGCATTTATTACTGTGATATTTGCCTGATGGGGATGCTCTTTGCCTCTTTTTCTGTTTCGTAATTGAGGTTTTGTTGTGAAGCAGAATTCTCTCTTTACCCTCATTTACTTGATGATTTATATCAGTATGGGCTCATTAATATTTGCTTTATTTTATGGGTTTAAATCCAGTACTATCATTTATTTTGTTGCTCAGTTTGTTTCAGCCTTAGCCATTAGGGATTCCTTTACGTTGACTCCTGTGTTCTTTTGACAAGCCCCCCTCTTTTATTTTTTATTTTTTGGAATTTTCCTTACTTTTTTGACACAAGAAAATGTTCCAGACTCATCTTGTATTTTCCCTGCCCCAGCTTTACAATCAACTATTTCTCCTTAAGAGCTATGGTTCCTTTCATTGGAGAATGATGTTTAGAGACCAGGGTCTGAGCATTATTGCTGTGTATCACTGCTTCTAGGCCCTCTCAATGAACTAGCTGGGAAACCGGTACATACACATGCATATATGTGTGTATGTAATACACACATGCGCACACTCACTAAAAACCATGAGTTTAAACTGATAACTGATTCCAGTCCAGCGCACCATAGGTTTTATTTTAGCATCTCTTCTTTTTTTGTTTATAACAGTGAGAAACCTAGTTCTCCGTATCTACATTCTGTTTATTTGTTCAATTCTATTATACACATCCTGTCATTTTAGAATTATTAATCCATACCCCATGCAAAACACTTTTACTGCATTTATATGCAGTTCTTTTTGTCTTAAGCTAATGCTGTCTAGTCAAGATACTCTTTTCTCCTTCCCTCCCCTCTCCCACCCCCACCCTTATTTCTCCCTCTTTTTCCCTTTTTCCCCTTGCCTCCCCTTCTGCCTTTCCTTCCCAGAATTATTAATTTATAATAAAGGTAGCTTTATTTGTTGGTGATTTGATACCATTTTGAATTTTCCTTAAATTCTATTTGGTTTTAATTATTATTATTTTTTTAATGAATGATATGTGAAAATAACTATGGTGCTGAGAGTCAAAATTATTTAAAAATATATATTTAGAGAAGTGTCACTCCCTCCTTATCCCCACTTCCCTGTTCTTATTTCCTACTTTTTCCACTTCCTTTCTACCTGTTCTCTGTAATTAACCTATCTCCTTAGTTTCTGGTTTATCCTGCTTGTATTTCTCTTGTTCCAGTGAGGAAAAAAATGTGTATTTTCATATATCTCCTTTGTTTTTCCATGAAGGTAGCATATCTATAGGTATTTCTGCCTTTTTTACTTAAACAGTATGTCCTGGAAATCATTCCATGTCCAGAGAGATCTTCCTCGTTTTTTTTTTTTTTTTTTAATAGTTGCATAGTACTTCATTGTTTGGATGTACCATAGGTTATTCAGTCACTTTCCTATATGTATACATTTAAACTGTTTTCATTATTTTACAATTACTACACTGTGTATATATTTTTATATCGTTGGAGGTTTATTTCCAGGATAGATTCCTAGAAATGGGATTGCTGGGTTCAAAGGTAAGTGCATATGTGATTTGTTCGGCATGACCAAAGTTTCCTCCAGAATGGTTGTACCAGTTTGAATTCCCATCAGCAGCATACAACAGTGCCTGTTTCCTCACATCCTCACTAACAGGATGTTTTGTTATATTAAAATTATTTTTGCCAGTCGAACAGGTGAGAAATGGTATATCAGTGTTGTTTTAACTTGGATTTTTCTAATTGAGTGAATTTGAGCATTTTTTATATTTTGGATTGTTGTTTTAATGCCTTTTTGTTATTGTCTGTCTCTTTTTCTTTTTTTAACTTTCTGATTTTGTTCTTTTTTCCATTTGCTTTTAAGAGTTTGTTATATATTGGGGATATGAGGCATTGTGGCAAATATTGTGATTATTTTCTCCTAGCTTGTTAGTTTTCTTTTGTCTTTGTAGTGTTCATGTTGTACAGTTTTTAAACATTCTTATTTAGTCAAATTTATTAAAATTTTTAATTGTCTTTGGATTCTTAGAATTAGAAAGCCTTTCTATACACTAAGTTTGAGGCGCAGTTCCATCCATGTTTCTTTTACATGGTTTTATTTTTTATATCTAGATTTCTAATCCATTTGGAGTTTGTTCTTGTGTATGGGATGAGATATTACTAGTATTAGGTATTCAAAAAACATCTAGTCATTTGACTTCAGGGTAAAGTAACTTCTTAATATATTTCTCTTTATTCTAATAAACTAGAACAGCTCTTAACTAAATTATTTAATGTGTGCCTAACACATTTTACTTTTAGGTATGTCTGACTGCAGCAATGATACTACTACTCTTGATGCGTCTAAACCAGCCACAGAAGAAGTCAAGTCTAATTCTGAGGTGATTGGGTGGTATTTTTACTGTTATTTGAAGTCAGCTCATCTCAATCAAAGTTTTAGACTGTCCAAATTGAGTGAGTGAGTCTAAACATGTGCCTTGGAAGGGAATCAACCGTATAGTGTTACCCTGCTATACACACATAGACACAGGAAAGAAGTAGGAGGAGAGAGACTTCTTCATAACAGGAAATAAGTTACCATTTGCCTTTTCACATAAAAATGATCATAAAAGTTGGGGTCGTGCTATAGTTGTAGTTTAAGTATGAATTGAGGGGTTTTTTTTGAGATAATTGTGGTAATAGGTTCACATTTGATCTCATATACTCCCATATGCGCTCTCTGTAGTTAGGTGTGCATCAGATCTAAGCGTAGAGTTTAGAGTTTTTTTCTTTGTTTTTAATACCAAGGTCTGGACTTCACTTCACACTCACTGAATCTACAGTGATAAACATGGGGCCACATGTATTTTTTTTTCTTTTTGCAAGTTCTACAGGTAATTTTAATATAGACCACGTAAGAACCACGTTGTAGTTCATTAGAACAAAGAGAATTATATTAAGAAGTTAATTTAATATTGAAATCAAGCTACCAGGTGTTTTTTGAATACTGAAAACTAGTACTACTTCTCATATATATAATGCTTAAAGATTTACAGAGTAACGCTTTCATGTTGGCCCACCTTGGTCCTTAGAACAATTTGGTGTAATTCAGTTAGGTAAGTAGAATGACTGTTATAGTCTCCATTTATCAAATATATTTAACTTTCAGAGAAGTAGTAACTGACTTTTAGGAACTGGCAAGGCTGGAACTCCAGTTGCAGTGTTTCTGAACCAGTTTTCCATCTGTGTATCTGGCACAATGCTAGTAGACACAGTATTTCTTCAATCAGGGCAAGACACTGTGAGTCTGTGCAACAAGCTTTACTAGAGAGTTTAGGTAACTTATTTTTAGTCCAAAAGACAAAGATGGGTTCTGTTTGGGAAATATTGTATTATCTGTGGAGGATTCAGGATTCTTTGTGATTTAAAATAGTTTGGCTGTTTACCATTTATCAAAGCAGTGTTGTAGTTATATTCAATTCTGAGAAACTAGGAAATTATGTATTAACTCATGGATTTAATTTTTTATGGTTAAATCTCTGAATCTATACTGTTGAGAGATGATCAGAGAAAGTTTGTACATGTCAACTATAGTAAATATTAGCAGCCCAGCCAACGATGGGACTCATAATAATAAATGAAAGCATGGTTTTTATGGTTTACCACTGGGTTTTATCTATGTGAATGTCACTCAGAAAGATTCTAAACTAGAAGTTTCCTGCTCAATAGAGGAGCCTGTATGGAAACCACTGCTAAGTAATTGTTCAAATTTGTCTGTAAATTAACAATAAAATCTGTGTTAGGTATTCCCTGTGTTTTTAGCCATAAAGAAATGTGCAGTGTCTATAGGAATATTGTAATTTTTAAAAAAGAACAAGCATGTGAGTATAATATGAATCTATGCTCAAATATAAAAGTATATGAGTTTACAGTTAACCAAAGTAGGCTTTAGAAATATTTTGCGATTTTAAAATTCCCTATTTATTAGTATCCTACTATCTTAAATCTGCTTTTTTCAAAATTCATAATGTAAATATTTAGGGGTCAAATTTGCTTATAAGAATTGTTTTATTATTACAGCTCTATATGTATTATGACCATTCTCTGAATTTAAGTGTTTTATACATCATCATTTTCAGTAATTCAGACTAATCTTAGTAGAGCTTGGCACATACTCATGGTCAACTTGATGAATGAATGAATTCTCACTCTACTAGTGTAAGTGATACGAGTATTGGTTTCTTAGGAATAGAATATAATGACATTGAGTGTCAATAGAATATAATGACATTGAGTGTCATTTCTTTAAAAAGCAAAACAAAACAGTAGAAACTCCAGCATTTTAAATTGAGCCAACCTTGAACAAGAAGAGACTTAGTTTATTTAGGTTTTTTTAAGGTGAATTGCCTTGCTCATGATCACTTAACTAGTTAATTGCAGAACCTGGGGTGATGTTTCCATTAAAATGTCTATCTCATCAGTATCTGTAAAAATGCTTCTGCATGTTTGTTTTTTTTAAAGACATCAAGTTTTATTGTTGTTATTGTTCATTTTGAATTAAAAAAGAAGAAAACATGATCTTGGCTTGCTTTGTTCTCTGGTCCAGTCTTGACAAGAAAAGATAAAGGTAGATTTTGTTCTTTACATTTTTAGTATTCAAACTTTATACCTTGAAATGTGTTTAAACTGCCTCTTCTATGTCTGTAGAAGAAATAATAGCCTAATAGGCACCATTCATTGAGAGCTTATTAGGTGCCAGGCACTGTTCTGGGGTTTACATATATTATTCCATTTAATGCTACACTAACCCTTTTGCAGTTGAGGTTTTCTTCCTTGTTTTGCAGGTTAGGCAACAGATACCTGAAAGGGTTAACATAGCTATTGAGGAAAAGAACTATGATTAGAACCCAAAGGAAATGGAAAAGAGTAAATTTAAGAAACTAATTAGGAAAAAAAAATTATTTAAAGGTAGGAGCAAGAAGTTTGAAAAACAGGCAAAAAAATTGTATTTTTAAAAACAAAAAGGGAAAGAAAGCACAGTGGTTTGTGTTAGATATTTATTAGGGTATCCTCGGATTATGAACTGAATTCTTCTTTTCTGTCTGCCCTTTAATGTGGTAATACTAATACATATACCAGTTTCTAATATCAAAAATATACAGATATTCACATTCTTTTATGTAAGTAACTCAGAGGTCTAAAAAGTGAATTGAGTACAGATCCTGTACTCAAGATGCATGTTGGTTAATTGAGGAAATTTTTTAATAAGTAAAATGTAGACTAATAATACCTTTATAGAGTGGTACAGATGAAGAATTATGGCAGTTCAGAGGAAAATCAGCCAGGAATATCAGTGAAGGTGGCATTTAAGCTGAGTCTTATAGATGGGGTAGAATTTGAGTATGTGAGTGATGATGGTCACTGCTTGAACAAAGGCATGGAGAAAGAAATTGAGAGACATGTTAAATGTGAGTAGTGAAGTTTGATTTAACAGGATATCTGAAGAAGTATAATGGAAAGATAGTTCAGGTCATATAAGGATTTTGAATGTCAGGAGGAGTTGGCTTTTATATTGTAAACACTTTGGAGGGAGACAAATATGTTAAATATATACATAAATTATGTATATATATATGATATGTAGGTGAGGTTAATAATCTCTTTATAAATGAGGAACTTGAAGTTTAGGGAAGTAAGTGACTTCTATAAAGTTATGAAAAGGGCAGAGCTTAAATCCATTTCTCCTGATACCTCAGTTCTCCTGATATTTCATGTAGTAGGCTTTATTCACCTAATACTTTTGAATCATGTTGAGTTAATGATTTGTAATAAATATATTAACCATTTTTTCAAGGTAATTTTTACTGAAACGAGAATTTTAAGGACTATTTGAATTATGAGTTTAATAGGTTTACTTTCTCTTTTTGTAGGCAAACAAAAACTAAGTCATTTGATCTGACACAGAAAGCATTTGTGTTTTTTGGTATTGGAACAAAATGTGGCCTCTGTTGACATGCGTAATTAGTTCACTAAGCCCTGCAGCCTTCATAAGTCTGAAGCCATCACTGTAATAATTAGAGCCGAATATTTGCGGCTTTGCTTCTTCTTTCAGTTTGCTTTCTTCACTGTTGTTTTGTCTAGAATTGTCTGAAATTTAGAATTTAGTCCTTTAAATTAGAAGAAAAGGTAGCTACTACTTGATAGCAGAACAGAAATACTACTGAATATATGTAGCCAGTGACCTGAGTATTGGAAATATTTCACTGTATTTTTTAACAGATTCTCAAATAACTTTTTTAAATGGTAGATTTTAAAAAGTTAGAAAAACCTTAAGCTTATTATTATTATACCACTTTATTTTCACTTGCTCAGTGATAAATTAGATTAAAAAGACAATGTTAAATGTGTGTTTTAGAAAATATAATGCCTTATACAGTTCCAGAAATCTACTTAAGACCAAGACAAATTATTTTATATCCTTTCTAAAAGTTTCTACCCTGTTTCTAAGCATTTTAGAAATTAGATTTTCCCTTTAATAATATTTCTGGTATGCCTTCTCTTGCATTATTAATATAAATTTTTAATCTTTGGATAAATTTTTGTTACTGTTGCATAATGAACATCCACGGGATGTTCACCTATAAATGCTGACTGTCAGATATAAAGTCTTTTTTAATATTATGACAAGATATATTTTCAGGATTTGAAAAACATAAATCGTGCCAGGAAAAATTACATGAGCTCTTTTCTTTTAGCCTAGATCTTGGGCATCTACAGAAAAGGCTATAAGCTGAGAGTTGAATTGACAGGGAGAAGAGTTACTGTGCATTCTGAGGATGTAAATGAAGTTAGGCATTTGGTCACTTAGTTACAGTAGAGTATGGTATGAGAAGCAGTTGGAGAGCTAAGTAGGGATCAGATTGTAAGCAGTTTGAGAATCATGTTATAGTTATTGTAGGATTGAGAAACTTTGTTTGATTATCTGATATTTTGAGCTTCTATGTAATAAGACACAGACTCTGCCTTTCCCCAGCCTCATTATGTGGAGGCTTTCCCCAGCATTGGAAGGGGGCCGAGGCTGGGCAGCCAAAAGAACTAGGCAAATGTAGTACTTGGCTAAAGTCTAACTTGGCAAGTTAAAAAGAGGCAATCTGGTTTTGCTGTTTCAAAAGATCTAGGATGAGGGACACTGAATCTGAGGAACAGAGAGATTTTTTTAATGCTCTTCCATTGTTTAGGTATTCTCTTAGAGGCAAGTGCTTGTGATTTAAGACAGGAAATAGTGTCTGTAAAGAACTACAGTAATTTTTATAGTGAGAGGGTGTTGGTCTAAAGTATTTTTGTCACAGAGACATTTTGGAAAATGACGAACTTCGTTAGGTTTCAGAGCTGCGAGTCAGTCCCTCCTTGTGGGTGAGAACTGTGATCAGGGCCATACACCTGCCCACCCCCATCAGACTAGGGTGGTCGCTGTGGTGGATTTGGAGCTTGCAGAAAAAACTAGATCTTCTGCCATTAAAGATGATAGAATAGAATTTTATCCTTTAAAAAAAATCAGTTTATTGAGGTAAAATTTACTTACAGTAAAATGCACCCACTTAAAATATACAGTCTGAGTTTTGACAAATATATAAACTTGGGAAACCATCATCACAATCAAGATACAGAATGTTTCCATCATCCTAAAGTTTCTTGTGATCCTTTGCCCTCAGTCCTCCCCTCCCCAACACTCTCCTCAAGAAACAGCTGATGTGTGATGATATGTTTGATTTATATGTTCTAGAGTTCTGTATAACTGGAGTCATATAGTATGTACTCTTTTGTGTCTGGATTTTTTAGCTCAGCATAATGTTTTAAGATTAAGCAATAGTTATTGCATACATCCATAATCATTACTTTTTATGGCGGGGAATATTTAATTATATGTGTGTGTATATATATATCACAATTCTTTTATTGATTGCCCTGTTAATGGTATTTTTTATTTTTTATTTTTTTTTTAAGTTTTGGGCTCTTAAGAATAAAGCTGCCATGAATACATTTATACAAGTCTCTTAAGGACATTTGTTTTAATTTCTCTGTTGAGTGCTTAGGTGTAGAATGGCTGAGTCATATAGTCAAATGTATATTTATTTTATAAGAAATTGTAAACAGTTCTCAGTAAAGAACTTTTCTACATGCCCTCCAGCAGTGTGTTAAAGTTCCAGTTACTTTTACCAGCACTTGGTATTGTCAGTCTTTTTAAGCTTCAGCCATTATTGTGGGGTTTATAGTCGTACCTTTTGTGGTTTTAAGTGTCATTTTCTTGATGATTAGTGATATTGAACACCTTTTCTGTCTTACCATTCATATGTTTTCTTTTGTGAAGTATATGTTAAAATTTTGGCCATATTTTATTTGGGTTGTTTGTTGTCTTTTTGAATTATAAGATTTACTTATATATTTGGACTACCAATCATTTGTCAAATACATTTTTATATTACATCTATTTTTTTCTCAGTCTGTGGCTTGCCTTTTCATTTTTTTAATCTGAGAAATGTTTGCTTACTCCAAAGTCATTATTCAATCTACTAATAAGCCGATCAAAGGTAGTCTTTATTTCTCTGTATAGTGATTGTGATCACTAGCATTTCTTTTTGGTTCTTCTTAGTATTTCTATAACTCTGCTTTACATTGTCCATCTGTCCATGCATGGTGTCTACTTTATCTTTTACAGCTCTTAGCATATTAATCATAGTTATTTTAAATTCCTAGTCTCATCATTTCAACATCCTTGCCATGTCTGGCTGCGATACTTGCTATTTGTCTTCAAATTGTGGTGGGTTGTTTTGTTTTGTTGCTGTTTTGTAGGCTTGGTAATTTTCTTGATAGCCAGACTTGGTATACTGGGTAAAAGGAACTATTGTAAATAGGCCTTTAGCCATGAGGTGGTGGGGTGTGGAAGGAGGGAAGCATTCTGTAGTCCGTGATTAGGTCTCAGTCTTTAGTGAGCCTGTGCTTCTGACTGTGAACTTCTCTAGCGTCTCTCAGTTTTTTTCCCCCACCTGCTCTTATTTGTGTCAGGGTGGCCAGAGTGTGTTGGACATGGGTATTTTCCTGAAGTCAGTTAGGCACAGATTGTACCCACGCAGGTTAGGTTCTGGTTTCTTCTGAGGGTAGTCTTTGTTAGAACAGAGTGCTCTGGTGTATTTCAAAATGGTTTCATTTCTCCTCCCCTTCTGGAATGATGAGGGGATTTTTCTCTAGTATTTACTGTGGTGACCTAGTCCAGCTCCTGGAGGTAAAACTCATAACATTGTGAGGTCCTCCTTATTATCCCTGGATGACTCTCAAGAGTGTCCGTCTACACTGAGCCTCCCTCCAGTGGTTCAGTTACAGTTCAGGTTTCCCCGACCCCTGCACTGGTTCCCGAGGTGTTTTCACTCTGAGAAGCCATGACTCCCTGTATTCACATATCTGTCTCTCCAACTTTGGGGGCAGCAGTTTGCCCCCATATCCTCCCCTCGTTCAAGAATCCAAGAAGAGTTGTTGATTTTTTAGTCTGTTCAGGTTTTTAGTCTGTTAGGATGGTGTAGCAACTTCCAAGCTCCTTACATTCAGAAATGGAAACTGGAAGTCCCACTCTCAAGGTCAAGCCTTAGTACTTCCCCCACCCATGGCAACCACTGTTCTGCCTAAAATCTTTGTAACTTCTTGGTTTCTATTTTAATTGAATCATACAGTATGTACTCTATGAATCTGGCTTCATTTGCTCAACATCATGTCTGTGAGATATATTTTAATAAGCCTTTTATATTTCATAGAGGTAGAAACCAGACCACAAACCTGTTTGCATTAACATTCGCTTTCAGTAGTATGATTTAGCCTGTAATAATCCCCTAAATTTATGTTCTTGGCAGCAGATTCAGTTTTATAGATTAAAAACACATACATATATATACACATTTATTTTAGTTGTTTGGTTGGGTTTTGCTGATTTGGTAATGCAGTGCGGTATTGAGGATGGCAGCTAAGTTCAGGTTTGAGCATTAGAACATATGTTGTTAGATATTGATTCTGTTCCTAGCATATTTTTCTGTCAAGACTTTTATTCTAGTGGGCACCGTTGTTGAGTGTGTGAGGAGAGAGGCACCTGTTCTCTGTAAAAAGTGGAATAAATTGTTTAGCTTATTCTGAAGTTTTTTTAATTTTTAAAATAAGGGAAAATAGATTATTGTTAAAATCCTTTACAGATATGAAATTCTAATTTTAACTTGTAGTCACGCTTTTTTTAAAATCACGTATGTTTTGAGCAAGAAAATTTTTTACCAATCATAATTGATGTTCTCTTATTGATTAACCATATTTGGTTTTGAAGTAAATGTATATTTCCTCTGGTTATAAAATTAAGGAATTATTTTTAAACATTAGTTGACCTTTAGAACAGTAAAATCAGTAAGACTTAATTCTCCTAGTATAGAGGCTTAAATTTTTTTGTTACATTAAAGAAAGAAACTCTTTAGACAAGAGCTGACCTAGAGGCTCATTATATAGAATAGCAAAAGTGAGCTGCTTTTTGAATTAATAATCAAGCTTGGCTTTCTGTAATAGTTCCAGTTGTAAGTGGTAGTCCATCATAACACTATTCACAAGGCACAGATATTGTCCCTTGGCACCTGAAACAAGTAACATGTTTGTTTTCTTTTTCACGTCATGTGGGTAATGTGCTGATGTCATAACAAGGTTTGAGGGGGGCACATCTCACACGGCACGAACACCCAGTCATCATGCTGATGAACTACAAAAGGATCTGACTTGCTTTTTTAATTAAGAAATTTGAGTGCAGTTTTAAAAGCCAGGTGCATTTTTTATTATATTAGTATCATGTTTATCATATAAGTATTAGGTCGTAATTATTTTAAAAGATGCTATAATGGTGGCTTTTAAGTGCCATAAACATGAATATAATAGTCTTTTGAATATTTGCCTTTTATGATTTGGTGGTGTTTATCACTATTTCTTTTCTCCTTTTAGGAGTCTATGATGGCTCAAGAATCTCCCAAAAATTCAGCAGCAGAAATTCCAGTGACTAGTAACGGGGAAGTTGATGACTCTCATGAACATGGCTTTAATAGGGTAAGAACATTTTCTTTCTCTTAATACAAAGAATCATGATCAGCCCTTAAATGTTGAGACAAAAGTAAAAGACAGAGTTTAATATAGGAATATTTTCTTAGATTGGCTGATATGCCAGTAATCTGATGTTATCATACAGAGATGACTAGGGAGATGGTGTTAGTGGTTTGTCAAGATTAAGCTCTAGGCCAGTGAGCGTTTAGGCTTTAATATTATTATCAGTTCTTCTGTATGACCAGAACAAGAGTGTATCTGATGATTTTGGAACATAACTTTACAAACCTACTTAATTTTACTTATGAAAAGAAAAAATACTAACTATAGATTATCCTTTTTAAAAATGGCTCCATCTAATCTCTTTTCTACATGTCTTTAGTACATGATTCCTAAGTGTATTACTGCTACCTTTGCTGTTCACGTTCCCAGGTGGCATACTTGACCCAGTGGAGAATGAGCTGCATTTAATTTTAATCAACTTCTTATTTGAAATTGAAATTAAATGCCTTTTAATAGAAAGACCATAGGTTTGGAGAGATAATCTGGATTCAGTTTCAGCTATGCAATTTCTAGTGGTGTAACTTAGAATGCTATTTATTTAATTTTTTCTAGTTTTTGTTTTCTAATCTCTATAATTGAAAATCTTTTCTACTGGTAGGGGAATGTTAATATTAAATATGATTAATATGCTGAATATAGTCCTAGAAATGATAGTAATGTTATTATTTCTGGAGATATTTTCATTAAGCATCCCTCTATGGTATTTGATATATATGTAAAACTTTAAAAATACAGTTTTCATATTCTTGGTTGAAACATACAATGGTTGAAAGATACTTGAATTATTTTACAACTTAAAACAGGATTCCTTACTTCGTATATTTGAGAGTAAAATTCTTTATTTTAGTTGAACAGACAGTTACAGCTCAGGATTTCTTGATCTTAGCACTAAAGACATTTTGAGCCAAATAAGTTTCTTGTTGTGGAGGATTGGCCTGTGCATGGCAGAATCCCTGGCGTCTTCCTACTAGACACCAGTGACACGCTCCAGCTGTGACAAGCAAAAATGTCTCCAGACATTGCCAGATGCTACCCAGGAGTAGGGAGAAACTCCTCTTTGGTTGAGAACCACTGTTTTAGGTAGATCATTTTAATTAATTCTAGAAAATGCCACTGAATTTCACTTATTTTTGCCTCATCTTTGAAGGGAATTAATTTGTCTTCAAATTTTAGGTTTCTTTTAATTGCAAGTGCTTTAACTTGGTTTCTAAGCACCTATGGCCCAATATAGAATGACTCACAGAAGAAAAAGACTCTTAAATTCTGAGCACACAAAGGACATTTTCACTTCAGGTTTTAGTCTTTCAGGTGTTCAAAAACTCTAAGACACACCTGCAATAATAAGGAAACTCAGGTTACCATCATTAGACTCTACCAATTACTTTATAAACTACTAATTCAAATAACTCATTATATCAAAATGTTAGTTAATGATTGCTTCATCTTATTTTGGGCAAAAGCTCCTCCTGCAGATTTATTCTGCAGCTCTTTCTTATCTGCTGTATACCAGTCACTGGGGATGTAGCGGTGAACAAAAATACCTGCTGTCAGGGAGCTGATCTTCTCATAGACAATCTAATGGAAGCTAAGCACTTTTTATCGAAGAAAAAAGCAGTACATACAAAATGCTGCATTATTTTGAAGATTCACCGACCTTCTTGAACATTTTCTTTTTCTTTTTGTTGTTTTGTTTTGCTTTTTTAGCTTTGACTTTAGCTTATGCACAGTGAAAAGCACAGATGTTAAGCTCAGTGGAACCACTACCCACATCAAGGTGTAGAACATTTATTTCCAAGACCTTAACTGGCTCCCCGTGCCCTCTTCTGGGCAGTCCACCCCGCTCCCTCCCTCCCAGGGTGATCACTTCTGCTCTAACTGCTTATAAATTGGAGTCATACACTATGTAGTCTTTTTTGATTGGCTTTCACCCAACATTACGTCTGTGAAATTTATTCGTGTTGTTGCTTGTTGGCAGTATTTAATTTTTTAAATTATAGTATAGTTTTCCATAGTGTTAATATACCACAATTTGCATCTTTGTTCTTCAGTTGATGGATACCTACCTTGTTTCTTGTCTGTGGCTATTATGAATAAAGCTGCTGTGTCCATTTTTGTACAGATCTTTTGGTGAATATAATCACCTATTTCTGTTGGATATATACCTAAAAGTGGAATTGCCAGGTCATGGGTACATGATGTTTGCTTTTGATAGACATTGTCAACTGGTTTTCCAAAGTGATTGAACCATTTGACAGTCCTACCAGTAATGAATGTGAGTTCTAGTTTTTCTATATTCTTACCAATTCTTGGTATTGTCATACTTTTTAATTTTAGCCATTTTGATGGAAACATAATAGTATCTCATGATGGTTTTAATATGCATCTCCCTGATGACTAATGATATTGAGCATATTTTTATATTCGTACTGACCATGTGGGTTTTATCTCTTATGAATTGCCTTTTCAAGTCCTTTGTCCATTTTTCTATTGGGTGTGTACCTTTTCTAATTATTTGTAGGAGTTTTTTGTATATTCTGGGAATAAGTCATTTGCTTGAATGTGTATGTTGCAAATATTTTTTTCCAATCTGTAACTTGCGTTTGTACCCTATTAATGATATGTTTTCATGAACAAAAGTTGTTCATTTTAATGAAGTCATTTTACCACTGTTTTCTTTTAGAGATTTTTGTGATCCTGTTAGGTTATCTTGCCTATCCCAATATGATGAAGATACTCTGTATTCTTCCAAAAGTTTTATTGTTTGCTTCTCATACTTTGGTCTTTGATTCATTTTGAATTAAAATTTGTGGATGGTGAGATGTAGGGGTTAAGGTTTTTTTTTTATAATATGAATATCTTACTGATGTTTGCCACAGCGGGTGGAGTAGGGAGCTTTTGCTGTTAATCAGGTGATCACATATATGGATTCTCTATTTTATTTCTTGGTCTTTTTGTCAATACCATATTATCTTTTTCTTACTATAGTAATTAACTCTGGAACAAATGTTAGCTTCAGCCTTGATACCTGGTAGTTAATTCCTCCACCTTTGTTGTTCTTCACGGTTTCCTTACTTTAAACCTATCCGTGAGTCTTAGTTAAGAACCTTTAAATGTACAATCTAGTAAATGAATGTGTTTGGTTCTCCATTACTTGTAGTCATGACATTTAAAAAAAATTTAGATGCAGTGGTCCCAAGACCTCTCCGGTCATTAGAGGAGGCAGGTGTAATGCCTGGTGATTTCTGTTAGTAGACTAAAACTGTACTTACTGTAAAAGCACAGAGTGCATATGGGGATCAGTCTGACATTGTTAGAAAGTGGCACTGGGGAGGTTTTGGGGGGCACACTAAAAGGTGGCTGTAAATGTCACTTGGGCCTGTACAGCGGTGGTTCTCAAACTCTGCAGCATGATCGAATCACCTGAGAATCACTCCAGACCTGGAAACTGGGTATTAGCCATTTTAAAATTTGCTGTTTAAATTCAAATCTAGGTAATTTCAATGTGCTGCCAAATTTGAGAACCAGTGTTATGGATAAGTGCTTTTCAAATTTTAATGTGCTTATGAATCCCCTGGATTGTGTTCAGATGTAGATTCTGACTCAAGAGGTGCAAGGTGGGGCCCTAGAGGCTGCATTTTAATAAGATTCTAGGTAATGCTGCTGCTATTGGCCAGTGGGCTAGTTTAATAGCAAAACCATAGACAATGGGAAACCAACCAAAATTTCTGTGCGAGGGGGTGACATAATTAAAGCCGAGCTTCCCAGAGATGAATCAAGCATTCCTTACATTGTAGATTTAAAGGGGAGAGAATGAAGTAGGAGATGAGTAAGGAAGCTACAGAAGGAGAGGGAGATGCAATTAGAGAAGTCTGAATGGATCTTGATAGCAGGATCACTGAGGAGAGGTGACCTTGTCATATTCAGTGCCACACACAGGGCTGTTGATATGGGGTGGACTTGTAAAAAGCCCTACTAAGATCTAAAAGATCTTATAAAATTAGTCTACTTTGGTATGTGGTCCTTCCAGCAGTATGAGTAACTAAATAGCAGAGCATTTATGCCAGTTCCCTTGCCTTCCCCTTGTGGAAGGGACCGTTGCGCCTATCACTTCTGTTCCCCTTCCAGGCACATGGAGGGGTTGCCTGTGCCTGCCATGGTCCAGCCCCAGAAACCTGGCAGAGGCAATCTGGTGGTCTGGTAAGCCTGCTGATGGAGATGCTCCAATTCTCGTTAGCTTGGGGATGTTGCTTGAAGACCCTGAACCTAGTGACTCACGTAACCCAAGGGACCACTGGGGAAACCCAAATCTTCACACCTCAAGAGGGCTTCCTAAAATCCTGAAGCTTTCCTGGGAAATAAGATATTTCTGAAATAAATGTTCTTTCTTAGTCATCATATTTTGTCTTCCTTCCCTTGTTCCCCGTATCATGGCTAGAGAGAATCAGACATTATAATTTGGCTTTTACCTCTGCTCTCTATTTCAATCCAGACTCCCTCGAAGCCAGTTTTCTACATTCAAAGTTTTAACTAAAGAGTGTGACACAGATCTGTTGTTAAGAAGAATCAAATAATATTGGATGATTTTTTAAATTAAAAAAGTAAGTGTTGCTTTTAAAAATCTTAGTAGATTGAGGATTTAGCTTAAGATTCTTTTCAGACTTCTCACTTCACACCAAACCAAAGCCATTTCAGAAGGCTCTAATGTCAATTAGCTAAACTTTACCCTGAAATTAGATATTTGAAATCTGCAAATGGATGTAAAACAGATTCTTTGTAAACATAGTATTAAAATAATGATTTGAAACCACTTCAAAGGCAAATGATCAATTTTAGTTGTATTTCATAATTTCGTCTTTGTTTATTGACAGAAATACCTATTTCCCAAGTGAATAATGAGCAATGTCCTCGGAAGATATTCTTTTCTATCCTGACATCAGGAAATGGAAAGAGTACTGTATTGGGCACTTGATAAATATTTTTTAAAATTAAATTCATGTATAAGCTAGACCTAAATCTCTCATTTATAAAATGGAGTTAGACATCTTTTCATCTCCAAAGTTTATGCAGTGCTCGTTTAGGATTCCCTTCAGTGGGGAATGTGAACCTATCTTAGCTTAAAATTTGAGTATTTCTCAAAGAATGTTTTTAGTTCTATTCTCAGATTCTTAAACACCCTCAAATTGTCCATCCACCAGTCTGTTTTATTTGCTTCTCATAAACTCAATTTTTAAAAATTCAGAATTCATTCTAATTAATCATTATCAGTTCAGCTGTTTAATTTGCTTTCTTTGCTTAGACATAATCTTATAATTGTTATCCGTGTCTAAACGTATAACATATTAATAATAAAGCCCATGTGAGATTTCAAAAAAAAAAAACATTACTTGCCTTTGAATAGCACAGAAGAAAGTTTTTTCAAATTTTAACTTTAAAATAAAGAGTCTTACTAGAATGAAGTGAATTAAACCATAACGTAGCTGTTCCTTGCTTATGCAGTCAAAGCCAGTTAGCTGGCTGCTTTGTAAGTTTACTTATGGTTAATGTTCAGTTCCCTTTTGGTGATTCCCTTGCAATATTATTTTCCTTTCTAGTGCGAGGTAGAGCAGGGAGAAAGGTGTGGTCCCGGAGGTTCCCCCTAGTCGGATGTGAGTTCTACCAGTGGGCAGGGCTCCTTAGAAGCAATACAGCACTTGGGCCAGCACAGCCAACTTCACCTCCTGAAGAAATTCAGCGTTGTAAAACTAGTTTCTGTTGATAAATGCTTTTATTAAAAATAGGTGAATAATGAGTCTCTTACATTTTTTATTGTGCTTTTATTAAATTAAAAATTGGCTATGTAATCCCTTTTACCATGAGTAAAAACAATATTTCAAAATGCCTTTCGACCGTTTTGAATAAATTACACTCAAAATCTATTAGGCTTATCTTTATCCAAATTTTGGCATACATTCTTTCCTTTATTTCCTGAGCAATAAAGAAGAAATAGCATGTAATCTCAAATCTATATTTCTATTTTAATATAGACAAAAGTTCATAAGAGTGTTAAAATGTATTGCTTAGCATTAGACCATATTTTATAAACTGGTAAAGAAATCTCATATGTAAAATCGGATCATAACCAGAGTTTTCTGAGGCATTTTACTTATATACACTTTCCTTTTAGACCTATTTATTATTTAAAATCAAATAATGGCTTTTATTTAATGCATATTGCATAATATACTTCAAAAAGTATAGTCTTGTATAAAATTAAGATGGTAGCTTATTAAGTTGTTATAACTTGTCTGGCCAGCTGGTGTCACTGTGGCACAGGCCATGAAATGTAAATGTTTCTGTCTCATTGCAGATGTTTCATTTTTTATTTGATTCCCCTTCTCAGTCTGTCCAATGAGAGGCTCTGGTTAGATGCTTAACGTTCATATAGAGATTAGAGTGGAAGAACTTGTCATAGGAATCCCTAGGCAGCAGTTTAACATTTGTCGATGTTTTGAAGTTTATTACTCTTTTTGTAAAGATGAGGGGAAACAGCTATATGTGGAGTACTGGTAGTCTAGAAGTACCAGTGGAAGGCTGATAAAATGCCAACCCTGCCTTCTACCCACTTGATAAGTAGAATGTTGGAGAATAATCAGCTTTGACTCAAGATAATTGTAGAGAGGAGACAATGAGGACACTGTGAGGAGGTTACGGATGCTGCATTGTGTTCACAAGGGGCCTGGGGATGTGGAGATCTGCTGAGTAATAGCTTTGCAGGTATTCCTTATAGGCAGCTGACTGGTAAAACAGCAAAAGGGACTTAAATTACCAGAATTCATAGAACATTTAACATAAAGTTTTCAATTTGTTTCTTTAAAAATTATATTACGTAAATGCTTTGGAGAGTTTTATCCATTTTGAAGAATGAGATAGGATGATTAGGAAATTTCTTAGTAAAAGAAGTATTAGTATTACATCTGCTAGATGCTAGAATTACTAAAGAGGAATAAGATGAACAGACAACCTGGTCTTAGAGAGCTCACAGTTAGTAGGGAGAGAAGGTATTGATAAATTAATTTTTATACCATATGAGAAGTGATATTCTAGGCCAAGTATAGCATGGTCTGAGAACTGGTAGGAGTGAGGAAAGTTTACCTGAGGAATTACTGTCCAAGCTGAATCTGAAGGATAAGCTGGCCAAATGAAGGGTGAAGAATATTCCCACCAGAGGCAACTCTAAAGCCATGAAAAAGGTGTGAGACCATAGAATTAAAAATTCACTGTTGTTAAGGAGGAAAGTGTAGGGGCAGATGTGTGAGAAATGAGGCTAGAGAGGTAAGTAGGGGCCAGATCCCACAAAATCTTAAAATCATATTGAAGAGTTTGGACTTTTTTTAAAAAGGCAATGGAGGACAACTAAATGACATAAAATGAAAGGGTCTCAGTCCAATTCGCATTTTAGAAGGTTGTCTCTGTCTACAATTTGAAGAATGAATTTCAGAAGTGACAAGACTAGAGACAAAGGAGACAGATCTGTTAAGTCACCAAAGGAGGAGGAGAAGTGAGACTTAGGACTTTTCTTTCGTAGAGAAACTAGAACTAGTAGAGAATGCCAAGCCATTTTTAAAGATGTAGATAGGAGGAAGGCAGGGAGAATTTGTGTAAGGAAATTAAGGGAGAAAAGAGTTTGTGTAATTTATAAAATAATTGGAGTATCCTTATAAATTCCTGGTAGTTACATATCTACTTTGAGAATCACTCCTTTATATACTATCTCCTCACCCTAAGTAAAAGGAAGGATTAATTAATCTTCAGTTCTGCTTATATTTTGTAGTGTTGTGCTTCTTACTAAGGATGTGTATTTTAAAGCAAATTTGCTGGACATTTTGTGTTTTTTATGTGTTGGTGTTGCACTAACTTAGTTCAAAAGCAGATTACCATGCTAAGTTATAAATTCTAAAGTTACTATCTTAAACCCATTTTTTTTAATGTGCAAAATGGAGCCAAGTTATTTTGGTAAAAAAATGAGCCCCTTCACAGCTTTATGGAAGCTAATACTACAAACATTATTATATATCTTAAAATATACGTGAAGCTTTTTTGCCAAAAGCATTATATTTGTTTTAGCTTAATTATTTGAAAAAAAATTTTTAAACTATTGAATATTGCAGCATTATGCTTATAGCTTGAACAGAAAGTTAACTTTAGGTTTATTCCATTTTATTGTGTAGTTGTTAAGCACAACTTTGCAAAAGTCTTAAATTTTGACCGAATGTCAGTGACATAAAAATGCAAATCAGAGATTTTATGTTGTTGGTTATAAATGGGCTCATTGTCTCTCAAATCTATTCCGGAAACTATAGGAGTGAATACAGTAGCAGATATTTTAAAAGCTACTAAGCTGAGCACAGCCTTGTAACTGAGATACTTTAAAAAATTTTAAGGGTTAATGTAAAGGCATATTTTAAGTTTTTGTGACCTATCAGGATAAACTATAGTATTCAGAAAATATGTATTTTACAAAAAACAGTCAACAAGCTCATGAAATAATGAGTGTTACCTCACAAGTCATGCATTCCTCTCACATGGCCCACGTCATTTGTGTTGCATTTGCCAACCAGACCACTATCAAAATGATAATTCTGTTCAGAATCTGAATGGATGCATTCGTATCACTTTTAGTTAGACTCCTTCTGTTATTAACAGTTTAAGCATAGGAAGGCCTTAGGGCTTTTTGGATTTTACATCTGTTTTACATAAAACAGGAGAGGATTTTTTATTTTTTTCTGGGATCACTTTTGTTTGTTAAATAAAGGACCCTGGGAGATCAGTGGGAGGAGTCTGAGTGGGATGTGATACCTTAAAGTTGTTTCTCCTAGAGGCCATGACAAGATGGGAGGTGTTCCTGTAACTTTTTGAAAACTTAGGTAATCAGAGATATTCATCATGTTTACTGTTTAATCTGTCACAAGCGCTCCTCTTCCCAACTACTGCTACTACTATATCTCTTTTTACACAATATTTTATGACAAAACGGATGATTCATATGCGTAATGTTTTTTCAGGTAAGTTCCAAGAATACAGCAAACACAATTCTCTTGGACTTCTATGCCATTTGTGTTTTTGAGTGTGTTTAGAACTAAGTTCAGCAGAGTTGGGGGATATGAGTAATATGCAAAACTCAGTTTTATGTCTATACGTTAGGCATAAGTAATCCAAAAATAAAATTAAGAGAACAATTCCACTTACAATAGCATCAAAAATAATAATATACTCAGGAATATGTACAATATTTGGATACGGAAAACCACAAAACATCATTAAAAGAAGTTAAAGAAGATTTTTAAAAATGGAAGGACATTTTATGCTCATGGATCAGAAGTCTTAATTTGTTAAGATGGCATTATTCCTCAAATTAATCAGGTTCAGCACAATCTCTATCAACATCTCAGCTGGCTTTTTTGTAGAAGTTGACAAACTGATCATATGTAAATACAAGGGATCCAGAATAGACAAAAGAATTTTGAGGAAAAAAAAAAAAACAGAGTTGTAGCACCCACTACTTTTGATTTCAAAACTTCTTTCAAAGCTACAGTAATCAAAACAGGATGGTACTGCCATAAGGAAGACATAGATCAATGTAAAAAAGTTGGAAGTACAGAAATAGACCTTTATATTTGTGATCAGTTTAGCTTTGACTACGGTGCCAAGACAGTTTTCAATGTGGAAAGAATAGTCTTTGACAGATGGTGCTGGAATGACTGGACAGCCACAAGCAAAAGATGAAGTTGGTCCTAGAATCCACACCCTATCAAAAATTAACTCAAAATGGATCAAAGACTTAAATGTTAAGAGTTAAAACTGTCAAACTCTTAAAAGAAAAACAGATGTGAATCTTCATGACCTTGCATTGGGCACTTTACTTTAGTTTCTTAGATATGACACCAAAAGCACAAACAACAAAGAATAAGTCAGACTTTATCAACATATAAAACTTTTATTCTTCAAAGAGCATCATAAAGAAGAAAGTAGAAAGGCAGCCCACAGAAAAAATACTTACATATCATTTATCTGATAAAGGATTTGTGTCCTGCAGCTCAACAGTAAAATGACAAGTGACCCAGCTAAAACTGGGGCAAAAGATGTGAATAGACTTTTCTACCAAGAAGACCTACAGTAGATTGAGATACTACTTCTTTCTTGCCTAGATGGCTGTAATCAAAAAGACAGATAAGTGTTGGTGAGGATGTAGAGAAATTAGAACCCTTAAACATTGCTTTTGGGAATGTAAAATGGTGAAGTCATTTTGGAAGACAGTCTTGACAATTTCTCAAAAGGTTAAACATAGAGTATCATATAACCCAGCCAAAAATGAGTACACTAATGGTCATAGAAACATTATTTGTAATACTCAAAAAGTGGAAACAATCTAAGTGATGATCCATCAACTGATGAATGGATAAACAGTGATATATCCATAAATGGAATATTATTCATCTATAGAAAGAAATGAACTACTGATACATGTTAGCAGTATGAATGAACCTTGAACACAGTATGCTACAAAACTATGTGGTTCCATTTATATGGCTGTCCAGAGTAAGTAAATCCAAAGAAATAGAAAGTAGATTAGTGGTTCTAAGGGGCTGGGGAACGATAGTAATGGGAAGTGACTTCTAATGGGTACAGAGTTTTCTTTGGGGGAGGGGGTGATGGCTACACAACTCTGTAAATATACTAAAACCACTAGCATACACTTTAAAAGGCTGAATTTTATGGCATATGAAGTACATTTCAATACCTACTTGTCTACCGGTCAATTAAGAAATGGAACATTTAAGTCATTGTTCTTTCCCCACACTATTTGCTGATAGTTTGGATGTGGGTATGAGAGAAAAAGAAGAGTCAAAGATAACTCCTAAGATTTTTAGCTAAGATTTTGGTAATAGAGATGCCATTAACTGAGAGAAGAAAAAACTGTAAGTGATTTTTTTTGTGTGTGTGGTATATTGAGGTGTGGAGATTTACTATGGAATCAATTTTGTACATATTAAGTTTGAGATGTCTTTTTGATATGCAAGTGGAAATGACAGGTATGTGGTTAAGATATATTGGAGTTAAAGAGGGAGGCCCAGGTAAAACATAAATTTGGTAGTCATCAGTGTATTTCTAAAGGCCAATAAGATCATCCAAGAAATGAATGTATGAGAATAAGTCCTCTGAATTGGGACACTTCAGAATTTGGAGGTTAGGGAGATGACGAGGAATCAGTTGAATGTGTAGCATCCTCAAGGAGAGGATATCAGACACTATTTCATAAATCATATAAGATGAGAATTTACCTCATTAGTTATTCAGGGTCCACTATACCAATCAAGTAATTAGCTAGGCAAAATTAATAAGTTTCTCGAGAAAAACCCTTCTCAACACTTGTCAGTTATGAAAGACTGTATCTGTTAAGTTTTGACTTTGCACATTAGGAAGCTCAAAATGTTAGTTCTGAGTTTTCAAATTGTAGCTGTAAATTATGTATGGTGGAGTAGATTATTAAGAAAGGATTTTAAAGATATATTTGTCTTTTAGTGCATCAATAACTTGTTATTTTGGAAAACTGGTAGGATGCATTCATAGACTCTGGTTATGAAAATTGAGTAATTCTTCATATCTAAGCCAGAAAAAGAAGGGACTTTTAATTGGAAATTAATGTTTCTTGGCTTTCTCTCTTTTTCTTAACTATTAAGACAGAATATTAAATATTATATTTATTACAGTAAAGTTCCAGTTGGAAGCTAATGTACAGTTAGGTTGACGAATATCAGTGTTCATTGTAATCTAGATAGCAGGAAATTTCTTTTACCTCACCTTAGTTGACATGTCAGAGAAGCCCTCTTTGCCAAGCTAACCTTGAAATCAAAGGGAAATTAACATTGCAAGTGAATGATTTGTTTATACTGAGCACGAGCCAGGCTTATCGTGATTATATTAGACTTCAGTCAGTATTTTTACTATTAAACATGGCTTTTTAGTCATCTTAATTCTGTTCTTTAAAATGATTTTCCTAATATAGCAGTAGATTAGAAATTTGAAAATTGTATTTTAATATCTACCTGCTGCTTAGTTCTAGAAAAATGAAAGTATTTTTTATTTGACATGCACTGTACCTCTTAATAGCAAATCTTATTGAGTTTGCTGCTGATTATACATCATTACAGAATGTCGTGTGACAGCATAAGGAAATACTACATAGTAGAGAGAAAATTAAGATGCAATTAAAAGGACACAATTATGCTGAACTGTGATGTGAGATTTTTTGCAAAAATTTTCTCTCTTATTCAAATTTTGCTAAGGATTTGAAACGTTCATTGCCAGCTGGACTTGGTCTCTCAGAAACCCAAATTACATCTCATGGTTTTGACAGTACCAAAGAGGGGGTTATTGAAGCAGGAACACTTCAAGGTAAGAGCCCATATACTTTTAAAGATGACTGGGGTGGAGGATGGGAGAAGTTCATCAAATGCTACCTTTATTAAGAAAGCATAAGAGTTGAGCCCTTTAATTCTGTGATAAAACACCAATTATAAACAGACTCCTTTTTTTCTTCCATTTAAATAATTTAGGAATTATTTTAGTAATAGTCATTAGATAAATCAATGTGCATAATTTCACTGATCGTTATTAGGGAATTGATTTTAAAATAGTGAAGTAAAAACTCAAAAATTAAGAATGCAGATTTAAATTATTTTAGCTTATAACCACAAACTATATAGGTATAAGTCAATATTGATTTGTACAATACACGTTTCCTATTTCAAAGCAATTAGGAAAACAGAACTTTTATTTTTTATACTATACATACTGTATAGGAATAAGACCAGCATTTTATTTGGTAATTTGCTAAGAGGACTCATAGGACTCAGTCAATAATCCTACTTATGGCTATGATTATTTCAGCAAGAGTATGCCAAGCACAGTTAGCAAAAGCCAAGAATGCCTAAGGCAAAGTTTGGGGGAAACTAGGCCCAGTGCAGTCACACAGAACATGCTTAATTCCACTGCTGTGATAACATGAGAAGAACTGTGACAACATGTGTGAAGTATTACTAATCAGGGAAGCTATTAGAGACTCACTGCCCAGGGTTTTTATTGGAGATCGTTCACATAGGCCCGCTCTAGCTAGCATGTACCAGGATTGCAGGCTACCAGAAGGAAAGCAAGTGTTTAGTGTGGACCACGTAGTTTATATAAACAGTTTAGGCATAGTGAGCCAGTCTTAACATTCTGAGAATGGAGGAAATCTCCAAATTTAACTTCCCAGACACAACCCACAGTCAGTCTTGTAAGCTGGTCTTTTTTAAGGATAAGCAGTTGGACTTGCTATGTTAACTCTTTTCTGCACTTTTCTATCCCATATATATGTCTATTTTTATATGAAGAACAAAGTTGCCTCCTTTTTTAATGTTCTTTTTAAGTGTTTTCTCATTTTCACGAGTCAAAGAAAGTAAAACTATATAACATTAGGATGTAAAAACTATGTTTTCTTGACAGAGCTCTAGTTAAAGTAGTAGTTATAGATTATGTTCAATAAATGAAGTATGTTAATTTTAATATGATGTTGTAATCTCACAAAGTGAAGAAAAGTTATTTCCATGCCTTTGCAATCCTTAGCTGTCTTGCAGATAATAGTATTCTATATTTGAGTGCCTAAAATTTTGAGAGTTTAAGATAGAAGGCTTACTTTGTATAATGTGACACCATTTTTGAACGAATAACTAATTTCCAAATTTAAATATCAATATAGAATTAAATACTTTTATTATTAAGACATTTTATTCAGTGAAATTATTTAGCTGACATTTGGTTTAATCTTTTTCCCCTTAAATGGAATAGTATTATACAATAATTAAAATCAACTGGCCATTGTAAACCGCTATGCACGAGTATGAAAATGCCAGTCATTTTCAGTTGCTTATAGATCATCCTAATGCTTCAAATTGGAATAAAAATTATGTTTCACGATAATGGCAGTAATTTATATGTCTTCGAATTTATAAGATATTTTTTAACACAGGCTGCATTATTAATATATCAAAAAAGATAATCATTCTGCTATACTTATATTAATTAAGCATTTATTGGAAAGTTGTAGTTTTAAATGCCTTTGTTTTAAGACATATATAGATGGAATGAACATGAGAAAGAGCAACATGATTGAAATTGAGGAAGTAGGTCTTAGGAAAAAATGTTAATGTTATTGAAATTGCATTAGCTCTCTGGAAAAATGACTGAATGATGATGACTATATTACTTGAACAGTTATTACAAGAAGACTATTAGCAATTTACTTTTCCATCTCTAGAGCAAATTTAATGGAAATTTTACTTAATTTCAGCCTAGTAACAAATATTGAAATCTGCTTAACAATTATTAATCGTTAATTAATAATTAACAATTAATAATTGTTGGTTATTGATTAATAATTAATAATTAACAATATTATTAATTATTAATTAATAATAGTGGAAATCTTGAATAAATCAAAGCTCATATAAGAATGACATGTACTTGGTACCCAAGTTTTGTTTTAATGGGGTTTTAATCATTGCATGCATATATTCATATTTCTAGATTTCTGTTGTTGAGATGAAACAGAGCTAATATATCAAATTTACTCAATTAGCAAGTTCCTAGACTTTTAAGAATTATTTTTATGGGGTATTAGTGACCAATTTTAGTAACTAATTTACTCTAAATTAGTAACTGAAAGGATTGAAGATACAGAGAAGTGATAATTACCCTTGAGAGTGAAGCAAAAAAACTGAAGTACCCAGTTACTCAGCACCATGTCTTTTGCTATTTTAGTTTGGAAAGTTCTATATCATTTGTTACATATATTATGCACATTTCATGTTGTGTCATCAGATTATGTTTTATGCAAGATTAATAAACAATAATAACCAAAACAACAGGACTCTGTTCCTGGGGTCATTAAGAAATGGAACTACAGCAGTAATTTACTTAACACTTCCTTGTGTAATAGAAACCTGTGCCTTGGATAGTAGAGACACAGTCTTTTTAAAACTGGTGATTGAACTGGATAATCTATTAAAGTGCCTTCCAGCTCAACAAGTAACTTAGGGATTGGTGTTTCTGTATTGAACTTGACAATGAAGATATTATAGTGTGGATTCAGAACATCTGAGTCTCTAATAAGCTGTTTTAACCTCTCTGAGCCTTATTTTTCCTATAGTTTAATGTCAAACTAGTTGATTTCCCTTGTCCCTTCCATTTTCAAATTTTATGGTTCAACAGATTTAAAGAAACAGGTATCTCTCACTTTGAGAGGTGGCACCAACATATATACGTCTATTGCATGTTTGGATTTTAAATGTTAGATCCAGTCCAAATTAAGATTTTTAAATTATTAAGGGTCAGAGCCTTATTAAGCCCCTCATTAAGGGACAGAGCCTGAGATTTTGTCTTCTAATGAACTCTCAGGTGACATAATTGATGTAGGTCCCTTGCATCCATACTGTGAATAGAAATGATTGCTATGTGGCATTTCATTTATGATTTAAAAGTTTTGGCTATAATTCCTGTGAGGGCTATGATTCATTTTCATTTCTGTGAATTTTAATTATAAATTGGATATGGTATTACATGCCTTTGAATTTCTACTTGAAGAGCTTTTATTCATATGTAAGAGTACCAAATTATAAAATATTACTTATGCTTTAAATCAGTCAACTATGGGACTTTAATCACATTCTAGTAATTGATTTGAAATAGCAGAGTCAAGGTAAAGTTCTGTTTAGATGTGATCTTGCCAAGTTTCTTATAGTTATGTGTTTTGTTTGGTTTTAATAGTTTAATGAAAAATTTATACAAAAACTCAACTGGTGGCATTAATTTTTTATTTCATTTCTGCAAGAAATGGAAAATGTTAATTTCAGTTTTTAATTCTAGTTTTTAAATATTTAAAGGAAATGTCAGTAAACCTATATTCAAAATATACAATGTGTAGAAGAGGAAAAGGATTTTCACAGTTAAATGTCTGCCCTTTTCAGGTTCCCCAGCACCGCCATCTATTATGTCTCCTAGCAGGGTCGCAGCTAGTCAACTGGCTCCGCAAGGAAGTGATTTAATTGTTCCTGCAGGTATTCACTGCACTGATTGGATAAAGCCCTTCTTGCTACGCTACAGCTAAACTAATTCACTCAATTTCATAATCACTTGCCTTATATTCTTAGGTGTGTGTTATTCTGGCTTTTTTGATGGCTGCTTTTTTTTTTTTTTTTTTAACAATAAGGGAAATAATCCTTTTAGCCGTAACTATCTTTCTGGCTTTTCCAAGTTATTATATATATCAAACCTGAAATTTAATTCACTTTAAGATTAAAAATATTATAAAATTTGATTCATTTAAAATCATCCTTTCTTTGTTCTGGAAAATGTAGATTCACTTATTCGATCCTAAACTCTCAGCTTTGCAGCTCTGCTCTATTTTCAGTTTAACAGGAAAGGAGCCTTCAACAATTGGATTGTTCATTGTTTGGAATGAGTCACATGGAAAAGGTTGTTTCTTCCTATTTTCAACCTCATCTTACAAATAGTTAGCAGATTGTAACAAAATACCTTAAAATTTACCAGTTATACCCAATGAAAATATTTGAGAAAAATTTATTTCTTCTCATTGAATTTGTTCTGCATTTTAATATTGCTGGACTATGAAACGGGAAAAAATTGAACTCCATGTTTTTATAAGAAATGTTAACATTTCGTATTTTGTTTTAGGAGAATTTTGTAAATTTTTAAATGTGTTTGATTTTTTTACCTTTTTTGAGCTTAGGTTATTTTAAGGCATAGTAAAGCCCGGTCTGGCAATAGGAATGAGAAAAGAAATTTTTGCTGACTCAACTTTTTAAAACCATTTGTTACAACTGTTTCTCTTCTACTTACTTTATTGTTCTTTTAAAATTATTATAAAGTTTATATCCCAAGTTATTAGTATTATAAGTGTTTAATATTCTATGAAAAAATATTTGAATGTTAAGAACTGTATAGTTGTAGAGTTGATTTTATGTCAGCGCTTTATACTGCCTTTATAAATTATGGCTTTTTTTGGTGGAGGGCCTCTTAAAAAGAGGAGGTACAATGTAGGTCTCATTTTAACCCAGCTTTTCATAGTGGTGGTAAGATATTTTTAATGACTATTTCAAATTTGATTTGTATTTTTAAATCCTCCAAAATTATAGTAATAGTCTATCGTTGCTCTGTTCTGCGTGGTACAGTGAAAGATAACTGTAAGGGGAATGGGTGCTTTCAGATTTTTAGGGACACAGTTTTTTTAGTGTCTTTAAGTTATAAGATTAATTGTAGAAATTTTGTTTTTTTTTGAAGTAAACAACACCTACTTAGAAAAGAAAGCTGAATGCAACATTTATTTTTAAAGAATAAGACAAACACAGCGTTTGTGTTTAATAGAAATATTTTTTAAGCGTTAGGAAATTATCATCAGTGATTCCAGGAAGTTGTAGTCCTTCACTTTGGGAACCTTTTTATTTTTTAAATGCACAAGTACTTAATTTGAACAGCATCAGTGTTTTGTTTTCTTTCCCTACTTGTCTTTATCTGGTTTGTGTTTTTATCTTTTGTTATGATCGTACAGGTGGCCAGAAAACACAGGCAAAAAGTGGACCAGTTATTCTAGCAGATGAAATTAAAAATCCTGCAATGGAAAAGTTAGAACTTGTTAGAAAATGGAGTCTAAACACCTATAAGGTTTGTAATTTTTTAATGTTTCCACTCTTAACTGGCACTGAGAATTTTTATTTGTATGTTATTCACATGATTTTCAATCATATGAACATAGAGGAGAGCATAATGCCATCTAAACATAAAAATGCATTTAGAAAATGAAGTTTTTTGTTTTATTATTGATCTTTGCATGAATGTAGTTTAAAAAGTCAGTAGCAAAAGAGTAAAAAAGCTACTAAAATGCTTCCTAATTGATAGACAACACGTAATCGAAAAAGAAATATATTGCCTTGGAATATATTTAGCTGTAGAACTGCTATAGATATGTGGGTCCCCACCTCCCTCTTTTTGATACTTTACAGCAACTCAATGTCAAGAGGAATTTATTCGTTTTTCAAATTTGGAATTTTCTTTTATCTTAGTATAATAGCTAAACACTAACTGTACAGACAGCATCATATTACCAGTCAATTGGATTTCAAAAGTCAGTGTTTTTAGTTGAATGGCTTCAGAGTATGGTCATTTTTCTTACTTGGTCATTCTTAATTGGTGGTGATTCTTCATAAAACAAATAAGCAAATTATTTAATCTCTACTTTATTTGATGTATTACAAATAGCTCAAGCCCCCAATCTGCTCAGTATCTTTAAATCTTAACAAAGACAAGACAGTAGAATTCATAGAATAGTTAAGTGGATGGAAGCCCTAGCAGCTCAGATTAGAGCCATAAAGCTCTCTATATTTGTGAATTGGTTGCGAGTCTTTTTAAATCAGAAATTGTTTATATTTTTATACAGAGCACATGTGTCTTATATATCTTCTCAAGAGTAATGCAGAAGTGAATTTATTCTTTCAGTTATACTTTAAAAATATCTGAGGTCTTTTACAGAGGTATGTTTTCTTAAGATGTTAAAAGTGCCTACAACATGCTCCATTAATCTTTCCAAAAACTACTTAGCTCGTGCCAGTTCAGAACTGAGGAATACCAATGGTAGTTGTAAAAAATTGATGCCTTCTTAAATTGTCCTCACTGAAGACATTCTATTCAATCATTGCCCCTTTTGTTCTCTAGGATGTAATTTTCTCCTTTCATATATTTTTTTTATATTCTCTCATATCACAACAGTTCAGATATTCAGATTTCAACTCATCTTCTCACTGATTTGATGTATCTAATTTGTCATTAAATGAATTCTGCCTCAATATTCTTTGACGTTATCCCCTTTCCTTCATTCTTATCTTCACAGCCGTACTTCATATGTTTATTACTCTCTCATATTACTATAATAGCTTCTCAACAGATTCTCTTAGACAACATATTGTACTCTGCCTAATGTGATTCGCTCTTGCTTCAAATCTTTCAGCCAGTCCCCATTGTCTTTAGAATGTCATGAATTTGACCCCATCTACCTTTCTGACTTTATCTCCTGCCACTCTGCTCTTCCACCCATGGATCCAGTGATCCATACCAGCTTATCCAGACTTCCTAAACAAACCCTGCCTTCTCACACCTGTTTTGTTCCTGAATCTGTCTTTGCCTACTGCTTAGAAGTCCCCATTGTGCTCTATTTCAGTTGTTTATCTTTCATACCAGACTAAGCTTCATTTATTCATTTATTAAATTTATTTATTCAGTCATTCCTTTGTTCACTTAGTTGTAAAATTTGCCTCTTAACTAGTAACATTCTATGTCCACATACTTTGAACCCAAAGAATTACAGGTTTTATTTTTGAACCAAATCCTAGTAATTACAAATTACAAAGTTTAAGATTTTGTTCATTTAATTCTTCCTCTCTTATGTCATTTAGTTTGTGTTTTCTATATGCTTTATCTTTTTTCTTTATGTGCATGTTATCTATTCCTTTTATTATCTGTTCCTCCTACCTCTACAATAATCTCAGCTGAATCATTATTAAGATTCTGTAGTTATCTTTTATATTAACATACCACACACATTCAGCCTTTCATAAAATTTGTGTTAATAAAAATGACCAGTCTTTAAAATGTCGTACACATGGCATAATACTGTGGAGTTATTATTTTTCTCAGAATAATCACTTTATTTTTAACTGAAAAATTTTTTTATCAGAACATAATTGGATATTTCACTCTAAGTCAAAAGAGAAAAAGGCAGTTCGAATTATATGATTTTATGGAGTTTGTAGCCCAGTATGTCTTTGCCAACATAGGCCTCTCAACTAAGAGAGCCTCAGAATGTAATGACCTTATTGGCTCTACATGACTCTGTTCTTGTGGCCTCTACCATTTTGGTCCACACTTTGAGCTAATGTAAGGCATTTATTGTTATTTGGATAATCTTTGAAGTATTGATTCTGATTTGGTTGATTTAGGACTGTACTACTTATCCATTTTACTCTTGAGTAATAGTTCTGGCTATGACTTTAACTTCCTCTTTCTTGGACTTCAGTTCTTTTATGATTTCTACCTCTTATTTCTTCTTTATGTTTCTGTTCTCTAGCAAATGGTTCAAGGCTTTTCCTCAAAGAGAATATTTAGCACACCCTTTATTTGGTTGTTATTTTGGCTCCAAGGCCAGTATGGTGATTAAAACCAAATATATAATAGGGGCAATTTTAAGTTTAGTCCTTTAACCCATCTTTTAAATATTATTTTATTCAATCTACCTGATTTTTCACAAACTTTAATCCAAAATTTATTTATTTTTTTTATTCTCATCTATAGGAACAACTACAAATACTGAGTTTTTCTCTTTGGTTTGTTTTTATACATACCAAACCTAGTATGGAATAGAATACTTTTCAAGATTCATCTTACTTTTTTCAAGAATAATCTCGATTTTATTCAGAGCTATTTGTCATTTTTCCCAAACACTAAATGTTTTTTTGAAATGTTTAAGAATTTACAATCAGTATTGACACCTTTATGAAATTAATACGTTGTCTTTAAGCCATTATTTTTTAAATTTTCATTCTAGTTTTTCTTATATTGCCTTATTCATTTACTGATTGACCTATTTCTCCTGTTCAGTTTCTAATATTTACTTTTATTCTCTCTTTTTCCTTATCTTTCACCCTTAATCTATCAGTTGTTACCATGAAATAATTTTTTTCCTGTATTTAAATGTTTTTATTCAGTTTTGGCATTACAGAAAAAGCTCTTGGTGCTATTTAAATACTTATACTAAGAGTACACAGTGACTATCTTGTAAATTCATGAACTGTATGATTGATATTGATTCATGGTATTTTGTGCACTATTTATCACTTTATTTTTTCTGCCCTCCCCCAATAGGAGATCTCCATAGAGCAATAATTAGCTTTTGCTTTTTCCTACCTGTTAAACTTTAGTCCATTTGTCCTATTGTCTTCAGAGTGAATTCTTAATTTATAAACATGGAAAACCAAATAAGGCCACCAGCTCATTGTGAATTTTCAGGGACTTTGAAGAAAGATAGAGAACTGAGATTCTTACTTGTTTCCTATTTTAAACTTGATTTATAATAATTTCAGTACACACTAGAAAGCAATTTAAATAAAACTTTTCTCTTCAGTGATCATATGAGAAACTTGCCCTGGGATCCTGATGAGTGGGTAAATGCCTAACTGCTTTCTGTTTTCTCACAACAGCTTTCTTTACAAAGCTCCACCTAGGCCATCTCTGGTACTCTCAGTTCCGCTTACTTAGATTTCTCTTAAGAGTGTATCGTTCTGTGTATTGGAAAACAAACTCTGTAAGTTCAGTTTCAGAACAGTTTCAAGTGTCCAGATTTATCTGAACATGCCTCATAATCACTATCACCTTGCTCTTCCCACTGCCTTAGCTTCCTGGAAACAAAACAACTTTTGCTCATTAATTAAACCTTTGACCCTACTGTCTGCTTGTAACCATTACTTCTGTGGAAAAATGGCCACTCAGACAACAGTAGACATTTCTTTCATTTTGCCCAGTCTGCCAGGCTCCTTCAGTGAATTCTGACTGCTTGACTTTCAGCAGTCTGGGTTGCTATGGAAGGTGCCACATGCTTTGGCTTGCGAATAGAGTAAATGTCTCTGGTAATGGTACATAGGGAAAATCCTGGTGCGGATGAAAGGGGAAAATGAGTGGTGTATCTCTTTTATCTTGTTACTATTTCAGATATTACTTCTTGTTAATGTTTTTATCATTAAAATCACAAAATCTACACTTAAACCTTTCTCTTGATGTTATTTTCATCTCCCCAGAATGTTTGTATGTTTTCCATAGAAGTAGTTTTATTTCCTTTGTATGAGTTTGGCCTCTTACCTTTTCTTTCATTTTCAAATTATATACATAATTTCTCTACTTTTTAAATAAAGAACTCCTTTATAAAAAATGTTTATTCGTAAAGATCCTTAACTGATGATAATAGAGAATGTGTCATAGGGAATTAATTTTAATTTTAAGTAGAAAAATGAGTGGCATATAGTATGCTAATAATAAAAAGATAGATATAACAAACAAGAAAAAAGATAAACATAGATTTATTTGTAGTGACAAAGAAAAATCTCAAGATATTTATTCATAGAAAAGCAGTGTTTACATATTATGTATAACATAGCTTAGTCTTATGTTTACTTTAAAAATATTATGTATGTGGCTATATAAGTTTAAAGGAGAGTCTAGACTACCCAGCAAACTGTTAGGAGTTTTCTGCTATTTAATGAGATTAAAGAAAGGAAGAGGAATTCATCTTTTATTTCACTAATTGTTTTAATTTTTGCAACAAATATTAATTTTAACCAAACTTTGAAAGATATGATAAAAGAACAAATATGTAAATTTCAAAGATTGCCAAAGATTTACTGCCTTTTAAGAATATTTTTGTTAACTTTAAGTGATGAGTTCATTAATGCCCTGCGTGGTTACTCTTAAAATATATTATTCAATAATGAAATTACTTATTATTTTTTATTTCTAGCAAAAAATACTAGAAAACTTATTTGTGTGCTCTGAATTAATTATTTTGGGGGCAGGGTCGAATAACAATTTAATACTATTCTACCTGAGCTAAAGTAAAAGAATTCAGGAATCTCTAATATCTACCTATTTCTCTTCCTTCCCTCCCTTTCTCTTTCTCCATCTCTTCCCCTTTTTTACTCCCTCTTCTTCTCCCCTTCCCCACCCATTCTACTTTTCTCTTTTCTCCTTCCTTTATTCCTCCTACTCACACACATACACACAGATATTTAAGGAAAAGATATAAAGGAAAACACCATTTGAAACCAATAGGAGAATATAATTTTGGTATTCGTATTATTCCAATATTAACAGTCTAATATTGTTTTTAAATCAATGTCAAGTATTTCAGTTGTTTTAAATAATCTACCCAGGTGCACTAATCTTGAATTATGATTATGCAAGAGAGCTCATCTGGTAGTTTGTAAATTAGCTAGATAAGTCTTAAAATTTCCTCTGATTAGTAATAGTTATTAGGTTTGTCTGGTAAATTTACTTTCCGAGTCCTGATAAATTTCTAAGGGGACCAACAATTTTCAGTTTGTGTGAAACCCAATGGCTAGCTTGTGTGAAGCCAGAAATGGTGTATGCCATGTGCTCTAGCATTTGTACTTTGGGTTATTATTAGTTTTTTCTTCTGTTCTTTTCTTTCTTCCTAAACGAAGTGCATCTTTCCACTTTCAGTGCACTCGACAAATTATCTCTGAGAAGCTAGGCCGTGGATCAAGAACTGTGGACCTTGAACTTGAAGCACAGATTGATATATTAAGAGATAACAAGAAAAAATATGAAAATATTTTAAGACTGGCTCAAACATTGTCGACCCAGCTTTTCCAGATGGTACATACCCAAAGGCAACTTGGAGATGCATTTGCTGACCTGAGTTTAAAGTCACTAGAACTCCATGTAAGATTATTTTAAATAACTATTGGGAGGCGAGAGGGAGGAAAATGGCAATAGGGATATTCTAGGAGGTAATTTGTTACATTTCTGATTTGCTGAACTCTTAATAAAATTGGAACCTTGAGGTGTTCTTTTCAGATATCTCATATAATTTTTAAGAAGGCCCAACTGACTTCTGTCAACAAAGTGAAACAGTTGTATTGAGGTTTCAGGGGAAGGGAACTTGGAAAGGAAAAAGAATACTTAACATGCCTGAACCCAGAATCACAGCTCTGTGTATTGCTGGGTGTGGATAAAATGTAAATCTGGCATCTATTGAAAATCTTTTACCTAGTCTTCAACTGCCTTGAACAAATAGCAGTTTGCTTGACTGGATTTGTGATATACTTTACTGAAATCATTAAAATAAATTATTAATTTTAAAATGGAATTATTTTTCTGAATATTTCTGTAAGTATTTAGTAAAGCGTTTCCTACAGTTTCTTATGCTATCTGAGGTAACTCCTTTTATGTCTTTTTTCCCTTCACCTGGAGCCAAATGGTGTAGAAATCTCTTGCCTTCAGACTTCTAACTTGAAGAGTTAGATAACTAAAGTATTAAATCATTTGATAATATCTGGAAACTTAGAAAATTTGGTTAGAGATGGTGAGATATATCATAATAGTAAAAACTATTGAGATTCAGTCCTGAGTCATTAGACAAAAAAATAATGAATATTTGGGAAGTGGAATAATCATAACAGCTGCAGTTATTGAATGTCCACAATTCCAGTGTAATGGGCTAGGTGCTTTATAGCCTTTATAGATGTAATTTGTCTAACAACACTACAAGAAATGTTATCTATATTTTATTCATGAGGAAACTGAGGCCAGGAGAGGTTAGGTAATTTTTATAAGATCACAAAACAAATAAAAGGTAGAACTGGAATTTAAATGTAGACCTGTTTATGTTTCTCCATGAGCTCTTCTTGTCCCTTTAAGTGGAATCTTTGAAGGATCAGTAACCCAGACATAAAACCCACAGTATAGAAAGAGGTAGCCAGGGTATAGGGTCTGGAGAGGTGTTGCAGCTGTGTTATCAATGATGCTACACTCAATAAACCCTGTTAATTATAATAGTTAACACAGATTGGGGCCTTAGTCTATGCCAGGTACACTTCTAAGTGGTTTAAATTAGTACATCTAATGCTCGAGCTGATCTAAACATTCAGACTAATGTTAAGTATCTGGGCACCATGGCCTAGCCAACTAGACATAAAATTAACCATCTCAGGTATTTTCATCTATTTAGTCATTCAACAGAAATGACTCCATCATGCAACATTTTTGGACAAGAATCTGGATCATCCTATTTTGCTAAAAAGATATGATGTATTTTATGATGTTTATGCACCAAAATGTATTTGGTAAGACTTGTTAGTGAACAGATGCTGAAGGCAAGTGTATATACAAAAGTGATTTGAAGGAAATAGATAATTCACTGGACTGAAAATTCTAATTGATGTTTATAAATGTAAAAATAATGGTAAATTATAACCTGTTGAAGATGTTTTCAAAATCTGAAATTATTAACAAAATGGAAGTTTTTGTATCATTCCGGGTTTTTCAGAGAAATAGAACCAAAGTAGAACACATACATAAACACACGCGCGCGCGCGCGCGCGCGCACACACACACACACACACACACACACACACAGAGATGATAGATAGATAGATATTAAGGAATTCCCCACATGATTTTGAAATCCATGGGGTAGTTTAGCAGGCTAGAAACTCAAATAGGACTTCTATGTTATAGTCTTAAGGCAGCATTTCTTCTTCTAGGAAAACTAAAGGCCTTCAACTGTTTGGATAAGGCTCATCTGCAAAATGGAAGATAATTTCCTTAAAGTCATCTTAAATTACATCTACAGTGTTTATCATTGTAAATGTTAATCACATCAACAAAATATGTACCTTCGTAGCAACATCTAGACAAGTGTTTGACCAAACAACTGGTTAACACATAAAATTAACCATCACAGTCTAACCTTTGTCAATTTAGCACTTATACACTTCTCCTTAAACTATATTTAATCTTCAAATAAAGAATGACAAAGTCTCACTTACTGCTTACATGGTACAGCTATCCTGCATATTAACAAAGACACATTAACCCTTTCCCCAGAAGATGCAAAGTCCTTGGATGACATTCACTTTTTTCTTTGATATACTGTAACTTAAATACTATAATGTAAAGTTAACATATCTTATAAAGAGATAAGAGAGGAAATAAAACAGATGTTTGCTTTACACACACACACACACACACACCTAACTGTAGCTTCATAGCAACATCGAGACTGGTGTGATAATAAAATAAGGAAGAAATAATGGTTGTAGTCCTCATTTCTATAAGTAGTTTCACGGTCATAGTAGCTTCCACTATCCTTTCCATATTGCATTTGCACCTAACTAGCACCTCAGCCTGTCTTGGTTCTTTGCCTTGTAGGGTGACCTTTATTCCTGAAGGGTCCAGGCCATTGGTAGTCCTGTCTGAAATGGGTTGTCGTAGTTTTCCATTGACATTAATCACAGGGCATGATAATACTAAGGGATTGCCTATCCCAGGCATATTTTTTCTTATCTCCATTGCAGAATAGCAGTCCAGTTTCCCCTGGGTAATCAGAATCAGTCATGCCAGCCAGCAACAGTCTTTGCCTGTTGATTCTTATGACGAAAGTTCATGGAGTGCAGTGGTGAAATATTGGCATCCACTACCTCCCACTTTATGCCGTATTAACAGATTCATGGAAAATACCACAGAGCATGGCAAATAGTGGAACTGAATAAATTATGATGGTTGTGATGGCTGTTGGAATTGTGGCATTTGGGAGTTGGGGAAGAATTTAAAGATTAGTCTAATTCCTTCGTTTCTTCTAGAGAAGCACCCAGAATCCACTGGTAAAAAAAAAAAAAAAAAAAAAAAAAATGTCCTAAAAGGGATTGGAAATGATTTTTTAATGAATGCCTGTCATCTGTCAGAATCTTTACACGGGTTATTTCATGACACTTTGCTGTCAAGCCTGTACGGGAATGATCCTCATTTTTTTAGTAAGGAAATTGAAGCACAAAGAATTTGAGTTATTCACAAAAGACACAAATCCAATCAGTGGCAGAATCAAGATGTGAACTCCCAAACTGTTTTAATTCTCAAACTAGGCCCATAAGTATTTTATTACATGCCTCCTGACTCCTAGTTCTATTATACCATAGCACCTCATTAAATTGAATTTTCTCATTTTAGAGGCTAACGTCTACATCAAGATTAGGAAAGTTTACACAATCTATATTAATGTCAATTATCAATTAATACTTGTGATTCTAGTTTTTTACTGCTCTGTATTATTGTTTAAAATAGCCCATTTGTTGTTAATCAGGTAATAATTTCTCTTAGTAAAACTTGATGTTTTAGATCCAGTCAGATGCTTCTGTTATTTGCTCCTGATGTATAAGTTTAATGGTAAATGATGGTCATTTACATCTGGTAAATGTAAATGACAGAGCTATAAAAGAGTAAAAAAATTCAGATGTTTTGAAACTTTGTTCTCTCTATATACAAAGCAAGCAAATTTTTAGATCAAGAAATTGGCCTTCTTCATTAGTAGTAGATTAGAACTATTCTTGATATATATACCTTTGATTATTTTGTTTAGTTTATTTGTAATTGCTAAGGCAATTTACAGTAAGGTATAAAATGCCCATGTCCAGCTGAGAATACTAACATAACAACTAAACAAAGTTTAGGAGTCATGGTTTATGTTATTTTTAGTGCCAAAAAAGCATATTTAATTATTTATGTATTTATTTCTAATTCATATACATATGTATATTCAGTTCTATCTGGTCCTAATTGTTTTATATTTTTTACTATTATGTCTCTTGTACCTTACTATAAAAAACTTGTTTATTCTAGCCAGTTAAGTTTTTAAATTATACATTACAATCTTAAGTTTTATACACATATTCTTTACAAAATTGTAGGTGAGATTTACATTCATTGAACAGAACAGTGTCAGTTTATTGTTGCTGTGTGCTTTGAATTTAGGCCTGTTTTTCTCATTGTAAATATAGGATTCTAAATTCTGCTATATAGTTTTTCAGTCTGCTGCTATTTCATCTTACTGTACTCTAGTTTTGTTGTTTGTTTTTAGTAAATGCTTTCTAGGTTGTATAGATTTCCCAGTGGCTAAATTAGGACTTATGGCATTTTCAAAATTAGTAATGTGAAATTGTGGCTATTGAGAACTTTCAGAAATGAACATCGTTATGGGGATATGATGTAATGATATAGCCTTTGTTATGCAGTGAATGGACGTTTCCTAACTTTTTATGAACTATGAGTTTTATATCCAGTCCAACTTGCATACTTTTCTTCCTCTTGTTGATTTTTTTTTACCTTTTACTTCTTAATGAATACCAAAGGTAATAAGTATATTTGTAATGTTATGTGAACTTTTTCTAAAAGTTGTAAAAATGTTTTCTTCCATGTTATTCTGTGTCCAGTAACAGTCATTAGTAGGTAACTTAGCTTATATAAAAACTTGGTACCAAAAATCTTCAGCTGTTTTGCCTTTTATTTTAATTTTGAGTGATATTCTTTTTATGTAATCCTATTATCGATTGAATATTTTATCAGTAGAAATTTAATTATAACTATATTGATAGCATTAAATTTGCATCTTGTAAGATTCTAGTTGACTAAATATTACATTTTTTTAACTGAAATTAAAAACTTTTATAGATTTCAGGGTTCTTAAATTGAGTGATACATCTTAGAATATGATCCGATTTTTTATTTGGTCAGACGTGTTCCTGATAATCTGTTGATTAATCAACCTTGGGCTGGAAAGCTTTCTCTGCTGAAAATTTAGAGTTAGTTCTTGCCGTAAGTGACGGAGTCACATGTAATGTTTGCTGAGCCAAGATTCAGTTTATTCAGAGAAATGAGTTAAATTGGTGTGAGTGATCCTTCCTCAGCTGTGTGCCTAGATAGACCTGAGCTTGGGAGTCAACCGGTCACTAAGTTTACAAAAAAATGTGTATGGTTAATATTTATACTTTGAGGAGATTCAGTCAAAACACAAAAATTGCCATCTATTTTACGTCTGAAAGTTTTAGCCAATTATTACCTAATTTGGTTGTGAAAGTTATAGTCTCTGATTAATAATCTGCTATCTTTTTCTTCTTAACAGCTGTGCTTACAGTATAATAGAAACAAAGTGTAGAAATGAAAATATTCTTTCTAGTTCAAAGTAGTTTAACTTTTTAAAATTATTTGATTTGAGCTGTGCATCTGAGCTGATGATTATTTTGGTTTACTAGACTTTTTGGTAATTATATAGCTGGTTGTGATTTAAATTCCTATTTAAACATTGAAAGAAAAAAAACTTCTCTAGCTAGGTTTCTAAATCAAGATATATTTTCATTAGTGATATATTCGAAATTTTTTTAAGTTACATTTACTAATTTATCACTGGATAAATTAAGGAGACTTTTTTTGTTTTAGGAAGAATTTGGCTATAACGCAGATACCCAGAAGCTCCTGGCAAAAAATGGAGAGACTCTTCTTGGAGCTATTAATTTTTTCATTGCCAGTGTGAACACTTTGGTGAATAAAACAATTGAAGACACATTAATGACTGTGAAACAGTACGAAAGTGCCAGGTAAGTATAAATTTACACTATATCATCTGTTTTATAGATGCTACGTAGTTCAGTCAAGGTTTTTGGTTGTAAATCAGAGAAACCAACTCTGGCTAATATGAGCAAAAAAAGAATGTATTAGAAGGTTATAAGATAGCCCACAGAACTAACAAGAAAAGCAAGAGAACAGATGCTAGAAACAGGCAAGAACCAAAGCCAAAATAATGCCTCAGAAGAATCTAATTAAGACCCTGATGCTGGGTATCCCTGGTCCTTGATGCTGCTGCAGCTACCATAAAGAATTTCAAAAAGCCTCCCAAATACTTTGCTTCATTGCCTTGAGAGTGTCCAATTGAGCCTTGGTCACGTGTTCTAGGGAATAAGGAAGTGAAGAATCTCCCAGTTTCAGCTTCCTTAGGAGGCGACAGAACCTTGGGTATTACCAGGTAGACATAGATCCCTCTGAATCTGGCCTAAGCTTACCTTCCTCTCTTACTGCCACAGCTTCCACAACAGCCAGACTCAGTCTCAGTGATTTCTCTTGAATGTACAAGCTCATTTCTGCCTCCATGATTTTGTTTATATTGTGGATACCAACTCCCTGACCTTCCATTTATCCGGATTATAATCAGCCTTTAAACTCTTACAAATTTACTTTTTTACATAAATATTTGCCTTATGTCTTTATAGGTGTTTTCATACATTTTATACATACACATGCATATATGATTTCACTCTCATAACCATCCTGTTAGGTAAACAAAGTACATATCAATAAATACTCAAAATGTCTAAAAAGTAGCAGACCTGTAATAGCATGTTTCAGCTTTTGATTCCAGGCCCAATTTTTTCCACACTCTTTCCAGTCCCCTTTGAGTTTTTTCCTCTGACCACTTGAAATTTTTATTTTCTGTTATACTTTTTGAAGCACAGTTGAAATACAAACTTTACCTTCTAGAAGTGTAACTGTACTTTTTGGCCTGTTGCCCTAGTTTAATGATGTGAGAAATGCCTGTGAAAACTCTGAATTCATCTTGTCCTTTTTTGCACTTGAATGCATATTCTTAAGTATTTATTTTCTTAGGCTTTGCATAAGTAAAAGCCCAAAAGCCCACTTGGAAAGTTAACTTTGATCTTTTCAGAAGAAGAGATTTTTTTCTGTCCTGTGCTGTTTGTAATTTTCAGTTTAGGATTAACATATGAAATTCTTAATAACTTAGAACTGAAGCTCAAGACACATAGCTGTGGTTGTCTGGTGGGAGAAGGGCCGAGATGGGGCTGTGTGCCTTATTTAGGTTTTGGACTTGGTTTTTAACTTTTCTTTATTGTTTGAATCATTGACTAACATAATATTGATATCAGAAGGTAAAAAAGAAGGAAAAAGGGAATCTCTCAATAGGATATTCCTCAATAACGTTGAAGGAATCACTCAATAAGATATTCTTCAATAAGAATCCCTCCAGGAACAGTTTTAATAATTGGTTCTTCTGTCTCCGTTTAAATCTTTTCATGGGTATTGTCTGTATTTTTCAAAGGATTTATTATATATATTTTTTATTTCATTTTATAAAAATTTGGTTATTTTCCAATTCTGTCTGTTCCTTATTCAGAATATCCAAACTTGTTCATAATGAATACTCTTATCTTTTAATCATTTTAATATTTCTGGGTTTTGAAGATGAAAATTCTTTTGTCTCAAAAGTATCGCCACTTACCTCCCAATTAAGCATTACATGTATCTAGTTTCTGTTTCTCTGCTTTATAATTGTCCACCTATTGTGAAATATATTTTAGTTACTAAAATATATATTTAAATCTAAGAATATTTTATTTTAAACATGCAGTATCTTTCTTTTCAGCCTTTTTTCCTAACATGCTTTTAAAAATATTAAACCATTTTAAAGAAAGACACTTTTAGATAACGCACTATTCATACACAAAATATCTTATATATAATTTGCAGGGGAGAAAAGTAAGCATCTAGAGATTAAATGATTTGCTCACTTAGAGCCGATTAAAACCCAAAATGAGAGCCATGGGCTCCCTACCTTCTCCTTTGATCATTAGGTCTAAGCTTGAACTGGATTAATCTCAGATTTTCACATCTTATTATAAAAATAACTTTTGCATCTTACAATGAGAAATCTTACTTAAAGTACAATGTGATATAAGATTTTAGTTTATCCAACATATAGGTTTGTTTGAAACTTTTGAACAAAGTTATAAATCAAGTTACATGTACTTGTTAGCTGGTTCTTAGGAAACCTTTAGACCACCTCTAAAAATTACCAATAGTAATGATCTTACCCCATAATTTATTCTTTTTGATTGAAATTATGGTATATGATTTAATTTATCAAGCTTAGCTTGGGATTTGACTTTTCTATGCTTTTTCTGAAGTAGTTGAGGAATTCACTAGTTGTAACACTAAAACATTAACTGCTGAAGGAGAACATTTTTTTAAAAAAAAGAATCCCAGATTAAAAGTTTCTCAGTAGCTGAATTTTCTTCCCTGTCAAAACCAGAATTTACTGACTTTTAGGGCTAGGGTCAGCTATTTGATCCAACACATAAAGTGGCAATTTAGGCAAATTTCTGGGTGGCCTTTTAATGCTTCCCATTATGCATTGTGTACGAGTATTTCCTAGCCTTCTGGTGCTTCATGTGTAGAAAATCTTGTACTGCCCATTCAACACTTCGCAGCAGCAGCACCAACAAAGGAGTGAGTTGTGGTCAAGACTTTTCAGATGTGGACACCTGTTCTCTAGAAGTTTTACACAAGCCATAAAGTAACCAGCTATCACTAACTTTATTGATATGAGCTCAGTTCAAACTGGCAATCTTGAAGTGAAGAGTTAATATTTTGAAAACTTAGTGTGCTTCTCTTCCTGGTTGTAATGGGCATGTTAGAGAAGCTCTTGTGGAAGGTTTTACTTTGATACCATCTACAAATTAAGGGATATAAGGTCAGTATTATAACTCTGATTATGTTTAAATTAATCACTATTGTTTAGAAATGTGTTCCAAGGCTGTTGAAGGATGTTTGTCTTCGCATTAAAGCACCACATACTACTTTTTAAAAAAAAAATTACTATTTATTTTTGTTCTATTTTTTTCCTTATATTTTTATTGTTTTTAGTACATTTACTTCTGGCTGTTGGTCTTCTAATTTGGCCATGATAATAAGCACTCTAAAGATATTATTACCTGATCCTAAGTACTTCATATGTATGAAATTGTATGCATTTAGAGAATATTATTCCCATTTATGGATGAAAAACTGAAGACGTCAGAGCTAGTGAAGGGCAGAGTTGTCATGCAGTTGGTACAAACCTGTGGGATTTATATAACTTACATTACCAACTCAGATTTGCCTCCAAAATATTTAGTATCTCTCCCCTCCTTTTTAGTTCCACTGCCGTTGCCCTGATTCAGTGACTCATTTTCCTTTTGCCCATGGTCTTATAAAAGGTTTCCTTGCTCCGTATTTCTTAATCTTTAACTCCAGTTCATCCTCCACTCCTTATGCTGCCACTATTGTCATCTTTCTATCTTAAAGAAATAGAACATGTTACTTTCTAGATCGCAGTTCTTCAGTGGTTTCCCATCACTTGCCCTACTGGATTAAATCTTATCCCTTTAGCGTGGCCTGTAAGGCCCTGCTTAATCTCAGTCCTGCCTTCCTATAGGACTTTAATTCCTTCCATTATTGTTTTCCAGCTGTAGGATCTAACATACTGAATTACTTCCCAGATGTTTCACGATATCTTAGAATGGACAAGTGTCCATACTTTTCTCTTCTTGGAATGTTTCACTAGTTTCTCTGCCCCAATCTACCCTGTAAGCTTTTCTCATTCTTTAAAATTTAATTATAGGATTTTAATTCTGTTCTAAGATGCCTTTCAAATACCTAATTTGGTATTTCTTCCCCCTTATTTCCACTGTACCTTGTCCTCCCTCCCTCATGGCAGCTTCCATTATCTCATTTTGTCATTGTTTAAGAGCTTCTTTCCTTCTAGACTGCTTCTGGAAGATAAACTTTATCTGTTCATCTTTATAGCTCTATCTAGCATAATGCCTGGAACATAGAAGAAGGTGTTTATTTAATACTTGTTGAATGAATCGGTGTATCAGTGAATGAATGAATGAATGAATGAATGATCTTTTGTCCCTGAAAGATCAAGTTTGTTAAATTCAGTACAGGTTAGGAATAAATTATGCTCAATGTGAGAAACTGATGTATTCTTTCTCAAGTCATATATACAATATAGTTTATGTTGTTTAAAATAGTCTTGATTCTCAGAATAGGAGATGTGAATTATACTACAGATATTTGAATAAAGAGCATTAGTTTCAGGGCATAAGGTTTGTGATGCTGATTTTGACTAAATCAAAGGTTACTTTGCTTCCTCTTAGCTGCATACTGAATAGTCGAGACTCCTGGATAAGTCATTGTTTAATAAGCAAGGTAATATTGTACTTACACAGTTGCTGTCATAGAGATATTATGAGGGACTGTGGGACTGTGGAGTGATGGTGGGTGGGATAACTATTTCAGTTAGTGGTGGGCAAGTTTTAGGGGGAGGCATCTCAGGGAACACAAGGTGCTTAGTGATTTATCATAGATGCTATGTTACATTCTCAATACTAATGTTATGGAAATCCATCCTGAGTTGTGCTGTCCCACACTGCAGCCACTAGCCATGTGTATCTGTTGGGCACTTGAACTATAGCTAGCCTGAATTGAGTTGTGATAGAGTGTAAATTACACAGTAAATTTCAAAGACTCAGTACCCACCCCCCAAAGTAAAATAGTTCATCAACAATTTTTTACATTGATTACATTTTACAATGATAATATTTTTGATTTTTTGATAAAATAAAATATATTATTAAAAAAGATTAAATTAATTTTTATTGTTTTAATGTGACTACCAGAAAACTTTGTTACATATATGGCTTGTGTTGTATTTCTCTTGTACACTGCTCACCTGGACTCGGTGTAACTTCCTTTTATCAGTTAGTCTGCGTATGTCATTCTAAAGTCTACTGTCCTCACCTGCTCTGCCTTATCAATATTACCAATTCACACGGGGGATCGATCACTACCCTTGATCTTGTTAGCATCAGATTTTAACATGTGCTTTTTAAACTGGCTTTTAAATTTTGGAAATTTTACTTGTCAGTTAATACTGTACTTTGGAAGGGATAATAATGAGATTAATAAGCAGTTTGTCCCCTTCTCTGCTTATATTAATAGTTCTTTGTATTAAAGAAAAATAATTTTAAAAGGTACAAAATATGTGAGAATTATTATGTATTAATGTATAGTATGACATTATTATATATTTCCAACTCACCCCCTGAACTTATTTTATGCTGTTTTTGTAGCATGCTTCATTTATTCTCTTCTTTCCAGGATTGAATATGATGCATATCGTACTGATCTAGAAGAACTGAATCTTGGGCCGCGTGATGCAAACACTCTGCCAAAGATTGAGCAGTCACAGCATCTGTTCCAAGCACATAAGGAAAAATACGATAAAATGCGCAACGATGTTTCTGTCAAGTTAAAATTTCTAGAAGAAAATAAGGTAAATTCATTCTTTACTTTCTGAGATCTTTCTGTGGACTTTAAAATAAAGCCACCCTAAAGAGAGATAATAGAAAGTTTTTTGTTGTTGTTGTTTCTGTTAATTCTTTTCGTTACAGTTCCAAGACAGAAGTCCATTTATAATCAGTGTTTGAGTTTTTAGGAGTACACCAAATTTATTTACCTCTCTGTCATAAAATCATCATCAACTTCACAGTCCCAGTTTTTCATAACAATTGGCAAAAATACCTGCCATTTAATGGTTGATCTTCAAATTGGTGTTCATGTCAAGTGCTTTAAAAAGGTTTTTAATGATGGATTCTGCTCTGGATATTTTAGAACCTTATTATTAATAGTGGGTACACATTTTGGGAGGAGACCAGCATTCTTCTCAGTAACTGATAAATAGGAAATTACTAAAAGGTCCAGTATAGGGCTATATTAGCATACCCTAGAAGAAATAAGCCAAGAAATCAATTGACCACATTATTTTTATGTGACATGAACATGTCCAAGACAATGAGAGCTGAGATGGGCTGCCGTAGGCTTCATTTAGAAATGGATTCCTGCAATAACAGGCTCCTGAGTTTGGGTTTTTAAGTAAAGGATAGGATCTCGTGTTTAACATTTCTTCCACTGCACGTGTACTCAGTTTTGTGAGGGGGTTGCAGTTCTGGGCATGGGAGAGCCAGTAGCGAGCACAGTACAGAGTAGCTGTGGCTCAGTCCCATGGAGTTGGGGTCTTACCATTGCACAGTGGTGGTCCCCTACTTGTTCTTCTCACAGCCTCTGAAGTCATATAGGCCTTCAACTCTGCTTCCTTTCATGTACCCTCTTAAAGTTATCTTTTCATTCTTATTGTCTATTGACATCTTCTTGTTTTCCTTAACATTTCATTAGAAACACTTTGGGTTATCATAAAAGTTGCAGAATTACATTTCCTTGAGATCTACCAGGTCCAGCCCCTTTGACCACCCCCCTCTTTTTTTTTTTTTTTTTAGCTACAATGGGTGAAAAGTATTCACGTGAAAAACATTACAGTGGCAATAAAGGAAACTTCAGCAGAGTTATCATATTGCACAGGATCATTCAAACAGCACTGTGCAGCCTTTTGGCATTCATTACCTGAGCACATCAGATGGCATTCGTTTTAGTCATTCATATATATGCACATATAATAGATCAATTATATTGTTTAATATTACAATGGATAGGAATATATCAAAACCTAGATATAGATGTATATTTTAAATATAAAAATGTTTTTGACATACTGCCCTATAATGGATCAGCACTAGACAGTGTGGTGCTGAATGAAGTATGCTAGAATCTTTTGGGCTCTGTCCAAAGCTAATTTGAAGGGGAAGAATTTGGGGGTTCAAGACCTCTGCAAATAAGGAAAATGATTTTAGGACTAATCTATAAAATGACAATTGCATTCCATTGGGATCTAATGATATTGTGTGGTATTCTGTAGGTAGTGAGATTATAGGTAATTTTTGTTTTCTATAAATTTTTCTGTATTTTGGACAATTTCTTTGAAAGATTATATTGCCTTTCTAAGAAGGAGGGAAAGTTCTTTTGGAAGAATCAGTACCCTTAAACCATATATGCTTATATGATTCTTGCCAGAGTAAGTAAAAATAAGCACAATTACACAAGGATAATCAGTGGCCATTGACTGCTGCTACTTTTATTGTAACTATTTTTGAAACTTGGCAGTTGTAGATCTCCAGATTTAGATACAAATCAGGGAAGGCACTTCTTGTCAGTTACCATGCATTTGACATGTATTCTCTCACTTAATCCTCATAACAGCCTTCCTTGCAGTAGCCATAGAAAGAAAAGAACACTGTGATTTCAAAACTGAGCAACAAGGATTGGGAAATCAACATAGGAAGCTGGTTTAGCTGGAAGATTATGAGGGAGGAGGGATGGGAATTTGTTCAGTATAACCTCGGAGTTCAAGAAACTGAAGTGGTAAACAATTGGTAGGAAGTTAATGATGTAGGTTTGCAGTTGGGATGAGCAGGGTCAGAGCTTCAGAGATAATGGTTTGGAAGGTATTGTTTGAAAATAATGTTGTCATTGTCACATCCTCTCTTTTATTCTCAAAGATTCTGTGTTCTCAGGTGACCTGGAGACATTCTTTGTTTTTGGCTTTACACAGTTGCCATCAAGCTAAGTTTCAGGGTGAATTCAGTAAGCAGCTGTGTCTAAAATAGAATCTGTAAACTCTGACCTCTTTATCTTTTTATTTAACTCTTCAAAACTATAAAGAGATCGTGTTGCTTTCTGTTATATTAAGCAATAAATAACTATAATTTGGATGAAGACATCCATGAGAAAACTTCTTCTTTTTTTTTTTTGTTATTGTTGATCAACTTTTACCCTTTTTTATTATTTAAAAGGTCTTACAAAATGAGGAAAAAGCAAGTCTTTTGGCCGCAGACTGTCTATCATCCTTGTTTGCATTCTTGGCAGTTTGAAATGCTTCAAATCTGAATTTTTTGGTTCTTTTGTTAACCTACAGCCAATTTGTGCCTTAATATCTATTAAAGGCAGTTGTCAGATAATCTACTTAGCACTTGAATTTTAACAAAATGTAATATACTCTCTTTCAAGTATCGTATATTGAATTTTTTAAAAAACAAAAGTTTTTAAATTTTTGTGAAACATCAAGTGTGCTATTTGGTAATTTGATGGTATCCTGAAGGTTACTGCTTTTCTTGAAAGCTGTTTTGGCAGCTTTTTGGAGGAGGCAGTGGGGACTATTTTTGGTTCTTGTGTAAAGGCTTTTGGAGTGTCTTCCCATAGCAACAGTTCTTTTCTAAAATGAGACTCCAGATAACTAGACACCTAGTATACTCATAAAATAAAAGTAGATCGTCATTGAGTAAAGTACTAAGAACTGTTCCTGTGTCTATTGTAGTAAAGTTTAGTGGCCAAACATTGTGAGAATGTTTTTGTTTTGTTCTTAGAACTTCTTTTAAAATATTTTTGAAAGGGACAGGAGGGTGGAGTCTTAGCTATATTTTAGAATTTTGAGTTATTTATATGTAGTTAGTATAACCTACCTTCTTTGGCAAAGCAAAGGGAATTATTGTGTAAAATACACACATGCCTGTGTATGTGTATGCATTGATGCTGAGTGATATGTGCACACATCTATATTTGTCATAGATTTCTATTTTTAGGAATAGTTTTATCTTTAATAGAAAAACTTGTATTCTTTTACTATAACAGTCTATACTCTGTGCACCCCCCACCCCCTGTGATATATTGTGTTTATCTTTAACTTAAACAACCCTTAATAATCTCCAATATTCTCGTCCTTATTTACTAAACAACATTGAATTGCAAAGCATTCAGGACAAAGTTAATTAGGCCCTTCTAATGTTTCTCCTTTCATCAATATTTCTCTTTTTCTACACCTTTAAATAATGTAACTTGAGCTGTTTTGTGGATTGAGGCAGTTTATTTACCTTTGATTGTTCCTTTCAAGGTTCAAAACAAAACATAGGCTACTTTAGTAAAGAGGGGAAAAAAAAACAGACATTTTTGGTGCTTTTTAGACTTTGTGAGAAAGGATACCGGGCCTCCTTTAACAGCCCTCAGAATGCCTAGCAATGGTGTAAATGTATAGTCATCATTTAGCAAATACGTGTTTGCGTTTCTTCCCAGAATTAGAGGTAAGCTGAAGGCAAGTGAAGGAAATGGAAGTAAATGAGAGTCAACTAGCAGGGCAAATCCTGATTACGTCACTCTTTTCTGTAGTGAGGACAAAGCATGCTCTCTCAGAAATGCTTCTCTCGTCTACAGTGTATACTGCTTACACAGACAGAGGAAGCAAAAATTAGAGGAAAATAATGCAAATTATTGTGAGCAAACCATGTTTATTTTTTTAGAAACATTTTCTATGGCTTGGAACCATGTAGACTGTGAAAAGAGTAATTTTAGATTGTTTCCTTTAAGATGACGATAATTTAACTTAGGAATGGTAAATTTCTTTTCAGGGCTATTAGGTATTAGGGAAAAAAGAAAACCTTGATATATCAAAAGATTTAGCAAAGCATTTTGGGATATAAATAAAAAGTAAGGATCTCATTAATTTTATTATTTTAAAAAGAATAAAATTTACTCTTACTTTAAGGTAATCTCAGTTAATTAACTATAACCATTACATGCAGTGTTTTTTTTTCCATTATTATATTTCAGTGACTTAAAGGATAGCCAGAGCTGGGGCAGGGGCATAAAAAGATGGAGCAGACTTGGGTTCTGTCCTGGACACATATTTGATTAATATTGCAACATAATTTGAAATTTTTTTCTCAAAAATTGTAGTCATTCTGAGTCTTACGTTAATGAAAAAACTGTTGTTTTCACTTATATCGTGTTTCATATATAATCATAATACAGTAATATTCTTGTATATTAGAATTTTTTCTAATATATTACAGACTTATTTTATATGCATCTTATTATAAATTTAACTTTCAGAGAAAAATCCAATGAACTAAAGTGGTGAGACAGGTGAAAGAGGAGAATACACTGAGAATAAACCTAAAATAAACATACTCATGTAATATGAGATAGCTGTATATCTAGTTGTGATGACTCAGTGGCTTTATGCAAATATGTACTATAATAGAAAATACTCAGAGCCTAGAACCTTTTTGTAAAATATGCTGTAGATGTTTGAAAAAACTTGGAGGGCAAAGGTATCCTTTGTCTACTAAAACTTCTCTTTGAGAGGAAAAAATACAAACCTCTGAATTTAAAAAATAGATACATGCCAGACTTTAAGGAGCATGTTAATCATTACTTAAGATGTACAAGCAGATATGTTCTTGAAATCTTTTTCCCCATTGTCAAAAGAAAAGAACTTAACTTACTTTTTAAATATCCATTCCAATGACATTCATCTTTATTTCTGTAACTAGAGGCATAAATAGTATTGGCTCTTGGCATTTACTCAGAGGGCAAATGAAATTAAGTTCTATAGGTAAAAGAACCTTACCTGGTTCAAGATAAAAAATAAGTAAATAAGTGTTTATGGGTTGAAAATGTAAGTATTTAAGTATAATAAGCAACCTTAACACTGTGCAAATGTGATTACCTACATTTGGATCCTATGAAGCATTCTTTTACCCATGCAATTTTACTTTTAAACTTAATTCCTGAGTTTATTTCATCATGTAGTTTGATATAATTCCATACTGTTTTTGTTCTTTTTCATTCATTTAACATTTTTTAGGTATATACTGTGTGCCAGAGTTGGGGGATAACTTTCTTCCCACCTTCTAAGTTCTTCTAGCTGGGCTAATAATCAAATTAACATGAGGCAGAGTAATAAGAGAAAATTTCCAAATTTTATTATTGATGTATGTGGGAGTGGGGGACAGAAGAATATGAGACCCAAATATGCATTGAGTAGTTGAGATTTATTTGTCACTTTGGACAAAGGGGTCAGGGGTCTGGGATTTCGGAGGGAAAACAGTCCATTTATAGGTAAATGAAAAAGAACAAAGATGCAGTAAATAAAATTTTGCTGGGCCACCCAGAAACAATGGGACACAGAGGGATGTTCAGTAAACAGGCTTGCTTTGCTTGTTTTCTCACTGTCTGCCACATTTGGTTTATGTTATGATGCGAAGGTGATACTGTCTTCCTTAAGCTGGTTTTCTATCTGAATTTCTTTAGGCAGGTAAAGGGAAGGATCAAAGGTTCTTTCTGAGGCTTTTGTTTCTTTTTACTTATTAATTTTTAGAATCTTTTGTTTCTTAGTAACCAGCCTAACCTCATTATTCCAAAAGGCATATTTTGGAGTGGCGAAATTTTAGTCCTGCTTCACTAGGAAGTGTTCTGGATATTGATGATACCCATTGGACAAAAGTAAAAAATTTACCGTCAAAGAGCTAAGAAATAACATTGATCAAATCATACCAAAAATATATACATATGTATAATTTTAGTTGTGACCTGTGCTTTCAAGGAGAAGTTGTACATGGTCAATTAAGAGTAAACAGGGCAAGCTTCCTTATTCAAGTTTTGAGCATTAACTAGGTAAAGTGAGAATATTCCAGGGAGAAAGTATAGCATGTGTAACAGCCCTGTGGCAGGAGCGCGTGTGGTATTTTTAAAGACTGACTGTGACTAGAGCATAGAGAGAAGAATGGGAGGTAAGCAGGGCCCAGACCATACAGGCCTTAGATACCATGTTAAGGAAAAGTTCATTTTAATATCAGTGGGAAGCCATTGAAAGAATTCTTGGCAAATAATAGGACTAAAATATGGAGCATAGATTTCAGTAGGACCTAAAAGTGAATATAGTAGTTTAGACAAGGGGTGATGGGAACTTGGATAATGTGATGATACGTAAGGATGATTTAAAAGCCTCCCAGGAGTGATAGCTTTAGAATTATAAATTGCTATTTTTATAGATTTGACTTGGTGTTTTTCTGTTTTTTGTTTTTTGGTGAACCAAAGGAATCAAGGGATACTTTAAAGGTAAAAAAGAAATACATATAAAATATAATTGGCACCTTTGACATTTTATTTCTTTATTCAGCAGATATTCATTGGTTGCATTTTTTATGCCAGTCACTGGGTTAGATAGTAGAAACACGGACAGTCTTGCCATCATATAGCTTACAGTCGAATAAGAGAAATAGACATTAACTAAATAATTACAATAATACAAGCTAACGTTGTGAAGAAAATAGAGGGGTCATGTGAGAATACAAAGAGAAGGTGCCTTGGTGTGGGGGTTGTGGAAGGCTAGTTAGAGGAAGTGACACTGGGGCCGAGACCCAAAGGGTCGGAAAGAAGTTAACTACAGGTGTGTGGAGGGAAGGGGGTTTTAAATAGAAGGACTGAGAAGAGTAGCTGTGGATGAAGCTGCACAAGTAGATAGGGCCTACACAGGAAAGAAATGATGTGTGTGCAGGATTATTCATTGCAGCATCACCTGTAATATCAGAAGAAGAGAAACAACCCCAGCAGTTCAGCAGTAAAGGACCAATAGAATAAACTGTGGTGCATTTATATAATGGGATGCAAAAAAGAAGAAAAAGAATAGAGATGTTATTGATAGGTCCTCAAAACATATTATTAAGTGAAAAGGGGAAGATGCAAAGCAGTGTGTAAGAAAGGAAGAAAATAAGAATGTATAATCGTATTTTGTGCTTGAAGAAAAATCAGAAGAATTAACTAATTAAAATCAGTTACCTCTGAGAGGAGCAGAGTAGTTGGAGATAGTAGTGGAAATGAGACTTCTCATTATATTTTTTATATCTTTTCAGTTTTAATCCTACCTATTCAAAGAATCAGATTTAACTTTAAAAAGAAAGTAAATATAGTTGAAAAATATTTGTCTTTTAAATAGTATGCCTTATCTTTTTTCAAAATGAGACTCAACTAGATTTCTACTTTTTAAACATAGACTAATATATATTTACTGTAGCCTATAATTTTTCTCTTAGCTTTAAAATCAAATGATCAATTCTTTGTTGGAAAAAATAGAAAAATAGTTAACTTGCCTAGGACATGAGTTCTCTACATCATTCTTAAGTGACAGATTAGAAATGGGGTGATATAGTACTTTTCATTTATATCAGAAAATAATTTTATTTGCTGCTGTTAGTGGTTTGGCTTGTAAGATCCCTTTACATTTTTTTTCTAAACCCACATGAGGGAGGAAAAATTTGCCTGTGGTTTGCATTGCCTTCTTTCTCTCTAGAAAAGAGACAGAAGTTAACTATCTTTATATAAACTATGCAACCAAAACAAATGTGTTATGAGTTGAATTTTAAATTAGCATCATCCAAGCCATGCTTATTCAGAATCAATCGATAATTGATCATCTGAGGATCTATCAATAACTTCCTATTTGCAGTTGTGAACTGGTGAACGAGGGGGAGAGAGCATGCCTAGCTAACCAGTCAGTACAGTCAGTCTCTCTTGTGTGTTGTGCTAAGATTTACAGCATGTAATTTTTGTGGAGGAGAGGTATTTTGTACCCAAGATTTAAAAGCCTCCCAGGAGCGATAGTTTTATAATCAGGAATTGCACTGTTTTTATAGATTTGACTTGGTTTTTTTTTTTTTTTTTTTTTTTGCGGGGTGGGAGAGTTTGGGGGGGAGATATTATAAAGTTCTTGTGTTTTCTGACCCTTTTGGTCAGAAGTGATTAACTTATTGGGAGGGTAGGGTTTGAGTTTCAGTTTTCTGTTGTATGTTATAGGAGGGAGTCGTTTGGCCCTTTCACTTTGAATGAATAGGATTCAGTTATAAAATTCACTTCTTAACCATTATTGCTGCAATGTAGCTGTTTTATAAAATGGTTAAAAGCTGAGTACTACTCAGATCCACATTTCCCTATTTGGCCAACCTTGGGGATCACCCAAGTCAATTTGCCATGTTTTGTAATACAGTTGATTTTTTAAGTGATCAGTGTAGAATTTGAACAGATCAGTGATAATCTGTATTGGTTTTGGTGGCAGTGGCATTACTGCACTTTTTTTTCTTTTAGTTCTTAGTAGTTACAGTCTTCAATTTACTTAAAAGTAAAACTTTTAATTAATATTTCTGAGTAAAATCTTAGAATACACTAGCAGTGTTTAAGAAGTTGACTTTGCATTGTGCTTTTTAACCTTCCCTTGAAGTGGTCTCAGTAATGACTCAGCACCTTGTGGTTGACCATATATATATTCATTCCATGACTCATCTACATTTTGCTTTGTTAGATTAAAAAAAAATCATTTGATAACTAGGATTCTTCTTTATTTCTCTTAAACCTCATAGCATTCTGCTTTTTCTGTTTTTAAGTTCTTAAGAGATGCTCTTTTTAATAAGTTTTTTAAGGTGCTTGTTTTGGGCTGTTGGAATATTTAGTTTTAAAAAATGTTGTATGATTTATGTTACTTGATATTTCCTCCAGCAACTTGAAAGTTTCTTTCTTTCCCTATGTATTACCATTGCGCCCAGAGCCTTCTCCCCTTAAAATACAGGTCACACCGTGCTGTGAATGCTCGCTAATCAAATTCTTCTCCTAGAAGCAAGCTCCGTGGATGCATCTTAGGGCATTCCCTTCCTGCCATAAATGTATTGGTTGATGCTGATCTTTGAGTAATTTCTATATGGAGAAAGCTCTCATTAAGTATTTTATATAATATCTATTTGTATGTGTATCTAATCTGTGATCTGGATGATCATATACTAATACACAGATGATGACGCTAACGTTTAGAGAGGTTAAATAAATTGGCTGAAGTCTCATAGCCAGGATTCAGATGTAGACCTGTATAACTCCACAGCCCTGCTTTTGGTTAACTAAAATGAAGCTATAATGCTGCTCCAAGTAAGGTTCTTAAAACAGCAGAGAAAAGATGGATTTTTGTAAAACACAAGCCATATTGGTTACTTCCAAACCCGGAGCTCTTAGAAGGGAGGGAGGAAGCAGAAGGAGCTAACACCATGAACCATAAAGCAAAAGGGAAATAGAACTTTCTGGAAGAGAAAGAAAACCTGTGCATTGAGAATTTTAATGTAACACTGGTTAAAGAATTATATTACCACAGTTTTGTGTCCTGCCATTACTAGAGTTTACAGATTATGAGTGTTCAGTTACCTTCTTTTTGAAAACAACTGCCCTTTTTCCCTTTTCGGATGTTTTTTTTAAAACCTGCTTCTCAGTGATTTGTTGAAACCTATCCCAATGACTCAGAAAAATAAAATCTGTTCTTCTACCTCTGCTTATAGTTCATATTTGTCTTTCCTTCTCTGTCTCCCTTCCCAGTGCCCACACCTTTATTTTTGATAGTGCCTCTCTTTCTCAACTGGTAGTTTCTTTAACGTGACAGGCATTTCCCAATCTATTACAAAGTAATAAAATCACAAATCTCATAAAATACTAAGACAGATATACTTCCCTGCTTGTTCTTCTTCTGGTCTCCTACTTACTGAAGGAAAAAAAATCAATGATGGGCAGAGAAATGTATAATTATACATTTTTAAATAGGAGTAAAGAAAGGAATTAATACTTTACACATTAGTAGTTAGAGATGTCTCACTAAAGAATGATTTTGTTCCACCCCTTTGTCACATGTTTAAGACAACCTACCAACTCAGGATGGTTGTACACATAATAGAAACACCTGTTTTATAGAATTATTGGGAGAGCCAGTAATTAATCTGAAGTTTAACAGTTATAAATAAATACATTAAAACTAATACCTAGAAATTCCCTCTTCTCTATTACTTCACTACTTTGATAAGGTATATAATCTAAATTTGATTTGGAAAAAAGTTCATGTGGTAGAAAGAAAGTAACTTTTTATGGGTTTGATGTCTATGAAGTAATACTTTAAGTTTTTCAGTCGGTAACTTTGTAAATGGTATTTATTGGCTACTGATACATGCTGTGTAGGCAGGAGGAAGTTTTCAGTGTATCCACTTGGCATCACCCTGCTCTTAAAGTTCTCTTACCCAGTTTCTGTTTAAACCCCTGGTTGCCTCTGCTGTGCTAGTCAGTGTCAAAGTTTGGTTTCTCCTTTAACAATTAAAGTATTGTATGCCACATTTTAGGTCATTCACCAGATGTTGCCATAGTGGTTTTGCTTATGTCTGTCTGATCTGCATTGCTCATTGTTTGGCAGATCTTTATGAAAGTTCTTTGTAATTGAGTTCACAGTGATTTACTATATTTCTAAATTACTGTAATTGTTTCTGATGTTAGGTTTGGAAAATTTGTCTAATTTGTCATCATCCCATTTCTGCCTAGAATTGTTACCTCTATCTTCTTTTGCTTCTATTTTAAATGTTAGCTTTTCTGTTGTTATTTTATTCTTATAACCACTTTAATCTTTCCTAAGTTAAGGCGTATGTCAATAAAATAGTTCAATGTAAATTTTTCTTGCTCTGTAATTATGAAAATATACACGAAAATTTAATAATGTATTCTTCATAATTTTAGAAAGAATGAACATATTTCATCTGCTCCAGCCCTTGTATTAGATCCTTGTTCCTAGGATGTTTAAATAAATGCAGCTTCAGGGCCAGAGACCAAATTAGGAAGTTAAAGTATATCATTTCTGCATTTGTCATTTAAGTGCTCGGCCTTTTTTGTTTGTTTCAGACTTCGTTTAAAAGCTTTCCAAAATCTTTATTGCTGTATGAACAGAGGCAGGTTAAGCCAGGCAAAAGAACACGGGCCAGTCTTGGAATAAGACATTCCCGAGTTCCCCGAATCCCAGCCCATCCACTTCCTAGCTGTCTGACAGTAGGCAAGTTACTCAACTTTTCTAAATCTGTTTTTTTTAACTGTAACATGGAGAGAATAGAACACTGTAGAGTTGATGTAAGGGTGACATTATCTGCCACTTAGAAAGTGCCTCACAAAAGGTAGCATCACCCACCATATCAAAGAATAGTCTACTAAAAATACTTGGCTGATTGATTCTGTATGCTCATCACTTCTCATGATCTGATGGCATAAATATAGAAGTAAATTGAAAAAGTAGTAATGACCTTAAAATATTTCCTCAAACATTTTGGCTTTTTGCCACTTCTCCTAAAAATAGGATTTGACCTTTCTCCCACCTCACTTTCTTCCTCTTCCAAAGCCAGTTCTGTTTGAGAAGCCAGAGTCTTTTCCTAGATTGATCGTTACAAGGCCAAATAGCCTAGTAGAGTGAACCTAATAAATGAGCCAAATAAAATAGTACTTTTAAGTCTTGTTAAAACTGCTAATATATAGTGGCAATAGCAGAGCCATTACTAAGATGGCAAAAATTAGTTATCTTTAAAATTATATTGCAACTGCTTTTCTAATATTACTTAATTCTTCCCTTTAATTGGTAATGATTTGTATTTATTTAATAACCAAAACATTCCGAGGATTCCTTGTAGCATATCTGTCAGAACTGCTTTGAAGATATATGAATACATATTATAGTGTAAATTAGTTAATCAAAAATATTAACTAGGAAAGCAAAATATTTTGGTTTTGATTTATTTTGTTTAGAAAGTATATTTATATCGAAAATTGGTTTAATTTCCCCTTTTTTTATTTAGTAATGGTTTGATTGGATAAGTCTTTACCATTCTAATTTAAATTTGTATCTGATTTTGAAGACAAGCTACCAAAACTAAAACTTTGTATTAGGATATAACACATAATCAGTGCTAACAGAAAAATGAAATAGTTTATCTGTTTTGATGTAAAATAGCTTCTGAGATTAAAGTGGCAGTGAAATTTTATATTTATAATTATAAGTTGAAAATTATAAATTATAATTGAAAAGCTGCTCTGAAGTGTGGGTATACTTTTAAAGGCTTTGCATATCAACCTTTGCATCGTTACTGGAAGAATGTTTTTGTGAAGATGGGTATTTATCATTTTGTTGTGCAAACTAGAATGCAGTCCTAAAAAGCACCCTCTTTTCTTGGATTCCCATGGGTTGTTTCACTGGGGGCTGGCTGGGGGACCATTTTAAAAAGAGCTAATGCTCGCATTTTGAGGCTTTGTTAGTGAGCCACCAAGACTTCCTCGGCTACAAGAAGAGGAAGTGCCTCTGTGTTGAGTTTGTCACTACCCCAGGGAGCAGGGAAACTGGCTTATGTTGTTGACATTTGTGGGGTTAGCTAAAGATTATCTGATGCCCGTCCCACTTCTTTCTGACTCTCTAACTTTCTAAACTGTTTTAACAGCTGTCTAGAGATCCAGTACATGAATAAATCCTGTACTCTGCTTTTATTATCTCTTCTAATTTTAAAACATGAGAATTAAAATGCAAGTCAAAAAAGTTTTGTGACCCAGAGCAGTAAAGTAATTGGTTAGAACCTGAACCTATTTCTAAAATTAGAATTTCACACTAAACATACAGAAGCTCCTGAGTTGCTCTGTAATTCTAAGAACCAAGGATCATCTGAAATAAGAGCATAGAAAAGGCCAAATAATATTAGAGCAAGGTGAAAAATTACTTCATGACTCAGGTAGCCCATTAGTGTGAAACCTTTAAAACAAAACAAAACAAAAACAACAAAAAAAAGCCTAAAAAAGGAAGAGCATTTCACAGGCTGGTTCATAAACTGGTACATAAACTTCCAGTGGAATTTAACCTCTAAAAGAAGCGCCAGTTTCTATCCTTAAAAATACATAGGGATGTTTTTCTATTGAAAGAAAGGCTTTTTGAGAGCTCTTTGAGTTTCCAAATACATGTATAGCTCTATTTAGAAAGCAGTTTTTTTCAGAAAACTTTACAAGAAAGGAACCATAAAATTTATCTTAATTAATTATCTTAATCTCAATTTCTTCATTATGCAAGTGAGAAGAGAGTTCACATAGTAAACTTGGGTAATGAATGCGCCTGATTTTCCTGTATCTTTTATTCTCCTTCAGCTATATCAGCTTCCTTCTAGTTAACGGGAATCTCTACAGGCGAATGAAAAGATTATCTACTTAATGGACAGAGAAAGTAGAAAATTAATCAATGGTTTATTTTGTGATGAATTGCCTTGTTCCTGATCTGGTAATAAATGCAATTTTATTTTATTTTATTTTATTTTTCTTCCTATTCAATGGATTTTTCTCCTTTTTAATGTTATTTTCAGATCCAGTGTCTTCTGAATAATTGGCTTTGCCTCTACGACCTTGAAAATAAACTTCTTCATGATCTTTGTCTAGCCAACTTGGGAAAATGCCATTTTAGAGAAGGAAATTTTCCTTAAGTGTGGTTTGCAAAAATTCAAAATGCATCACAAAGCAATTTATAAGAAATGGAACATCATATTTTAGGGATAGATAGGAATTTTCCTCAATTATCTGAAGTTCATTATTTCAAACTCTATAAGTGAAAGTGATTATCTGGATTATAAACAGAATTAATTTATGGCTACATTGAGAATTAGAATCTGGAAAAATTATTTGGAACTTTCTAATTTAGTTTCATTTTTAGATCTATTAACTCATAGTTTTTATTTTTGATTATCTGAAATGAGAGTCATAAAGCTTCATTTTTCTATTTTTTTATCATTAAAAAATTACATTGATATACATATAAAATAATATATGTAATACATATTTAAGTTATAAAGCATAATAGTATAATGAACATCTGACCCCACCACCCAGCCCAAGAACAAGAACATTACCAATAACTTGTTCCTATGTTTGTGTTCGTTCACTAACCCATCCCCTTACCCTCCTCATACCTTATATTTTATCTATCTGTTCTACTATCGAAAGATGCTTGAATTGTTTCTGTGTCTGCTATGACTGTCCCTGACCATGTCTCAAAGGACATTATGTGTATTCAACTTTTTAAGATAAAGCCACAAAGTGTTTTCCAGTGTGGTTCTACCAACTTACGTTCCCATCAGCAGTGTGCGTAAGTTCCCTTTGGTCCACATTCTCTTCAAACAGAGTACAGTGCTATTTTTGTGTGTGTGCTCTTCATTTTTATTTCCCTATTTATTGACCACATGTATCTCTTCCACTATAAAATGCCAATTTATACCTTTACCCCTACTTCTAATGGATTGATTTGTAGGAGTTCTTCATATATTTTTATACAAATATTTTTTGGTTATGTGTTACATATATCATATATATCTTCTACCCATTGTGACTTTTGATTTACCCTCTTTGCGGTGGCTTTTGACAAACCAAAGGTCTTAACTTAAAGTAGCTTGAATTATCAATCTATTATTTTATTGTTAGTGCCTTTTGTATCCTATTTAAGAAATTTTTTCCAGCCCAAGTTTGTATGAATTTTGGCTGTATTCTCTTCCAAAAGTTTTAGATTTTTTTGCTTTTCACAATTTTAAATCCACCTGAAGCTGGTTTATTTATGTTATGTGAGTTAGAAATCCAGCTTTCTCCCCAAGTGGATAACCACTTTCCCAGCATCATTGTTTTCCTCCACAGCTTTATTGAAGTATAATTGACATGCAGTAACTGCACATGTGTAAAGTGTACAGTTTAACAAGTTCTGACATTTGCAGGCACTTGTGAAATCATTGCCAAAACAAGATAGTATGTTCATCACCCCCAAAGTTTCCTCAAGCCCCTTTGTGATCCCAACCTTCATTACCAGGCAACCACTGGTTTGCTTTCTGTTGCTATAAATTAGTTGGCATGTTCTAAATTTTTTATAAATGGAACCAAACAGTTTATACTCTGGTTTCTTTCAATGAGCATGTTTTTGTGATTCTTTGATGTTACACCTATCAATTGTTCATTTCTTTTTTTGCTGAGTAATATTTCATTGTATAGAAATGCCACAGTTGATCTCTTTATCTTTTGATAGGCATTTGGGTGGAATCCAGTTGTAGATTATTTTAAATAACGCTGCTATGAACATTCACGTACAGGTCTTTGTGTGGACATACACTTTCATTTCTCTCAGGAGTGGAATAGCTGGATTATATGTATAGACACATGTGGGGGATAATAGATGCATGTTTAACTTTTGAAGAAACTAGCAGACTTTTTCAAGATGGTTGTACCATTTTACATTCCCACCATCACTGTGTAAAAGATCCGTTTACTCCACATCTGTGCCAATAAAATATGGTTACTCTTTAATTTTAACCATTCTGGTGGGCGTGTAGTGGCATCTCATTGTGGTTTTAATTGGAGTTTCACTAGTAACGAATGATGTCAAATATCTTTTCATGCACTTGTTTGCCATCTATATATTTGCTCTGATGGAATACCTGTTTAAATAGTTACCCTATTTGTTTGTTGGGTTGTTTGTCATCTTATTCAAGTGTAAGAATTATATACTATAGCATCAAGTTTTTGTCTAACACATGTTTTGCAAATATTATCTTAGTATGTAGCTTGCTTTTTCATTTTTATGTGTCTTTTGAAGAGAAAAACATTTTAATTTAGATTAAGTGCCGTTTATTAATTTTTTCTTTTATAGTTTATGCTTTTGGGTACTACTCAAAAATCTTTGCCAAACCCAAGGTCATTAACATTTTCTTCTCCTGTGTGTTTTTCTAGAAGTTTATATAGCTTTTTAGCACTGACATTTAGGTCAGTGATCGATTGCGAGCTAAATTCTGTCATTGTGATAAGGTGTAATGGTCATGGTTCATTTTTCATGACTCAGTCTCTGGGTGGCTTCTGTCAGCCCACTCTCTTGATGAGCTTATGAACACTCCTTTCACCCTTATAGCTCTGGGGCTATTGCAGAAACAGGGCTAGAGACCAAGTATTATAACAAATGATGATTCTGTCTCATCACTTAGGAAATCATCAGGGTTTTAGGAGATCAGTGCCAGGAATGAAGAGGAAGACCAATTGTATATTCCTTATTATGAATCAGGATATCACAATCTTCTTCTAAGTTCCAAATCAGTGGATTCTAAATAAATGAAAGTTTATTTTACTAAGAGAAGTCAATGTTGTTTGAAGATTTGACTGTCAAATAGGTAAACTCAGATTCCACTGAAATGGAATGAGTACTTATTCTGTGTCAGACAGTGTGCTAAGTTGTATCTGATTTCACTTAACCCTTAAAACAGTGCTACAAACTCAGTTTGGTAATGGCATCCCTGATAAATGGATAAAGACCTTGACTAGTGAAGTTAGAAGTAACCTGTGCCTGGTATCACAAAGAAACTGAGAAGTGATACAACTAAGATTCGCATGCTTGACTCTTTACTCCAAAGCTCTTTCTGGTAATTTCTGTAAAGGAAGAGTCCTAAAAATAGGGAGAGTTTATTAATTACCTAGATTAATACCAAACATAAATTTGAGGAGGCTGTGACCAGTATCAAACTTTGCCTAATGCACTTCTTCCCAGAAGATCAGAAGTAAACGTTTTCCGATACTATATTATATATAACATTTACTCCAAAACTACAGTGAGATCTTGGGGCCAGATAGTAGCAGCTTTGCCTCTCTTGTTTGAATCTCTGTTCCCTAGCTGCTTTCTCTCTTAATTTATCTCATGTAACACAACCACCCCTGACGCCTTCCCTCCCCAGGTACAGGCTTTGTTCGGTTCCCTGTTTATCACCCAGCTCGGCCTTTCCTCTCTCCAAGGCTGTCCACCACTTTTTGATTTTTCCCCTTTTCACTGTTTTTATCTAAAACTCACATTCATTGTTAGGAAACTGCATTCTTAACCTTTTTCATAGATGTACCACTTAATCTTTTGCTACATAACAAAACACCCAAAACTTAGTGGCCTGGAACGGCAATGACTTCTTATTTCCAGAAATTTATGTGTTGGATAGGTGGCTTCTTCTGGTTCCACTTCCTGCTGGAATGTTCGCTGGGTGCTGGGCACAGCTGGAACAGACTCTTCCTCTCTCCCTGCGGGCTTTCATCCCGAAGGAGGCTAGGCTGGGCTTCCTTACAAGGTGGTGGCAGTGGCCCAAGAGGGCAGGCACTGGCTTATCAGGCCTCGTTTTCTAATGTTACATGGCCGAGCTCACTTTCATTTGTTAAAAAACAAAATTCAGCCAAGTAAATTTGGAGATCTAATTGGCTTTACTAAGTGATTCATAAATCCGGCAGCATCCCTTCTAGCAGCTAGAAGGGCCCTCCAAGGAGATGGTACAAAGTGGAAGGCTTTTATAGATGGAAAGAACATGGACTAAGAAGTTAAGAGTGGATCATTTCGAGCAAGAAACCTCCCCTTAGGGGAAGACCTCACTAGTGTGGATCAGGAAATTTTACTCCAATGAGAGGCTGGAACTGGCATTAGATTTGGTATTGTGGGCTTTTAGCACAAGTGACGCCATCTTGAGCCTATGAGGTTTTTTTTCTTTTTAACACATTGTAGACCCACAGTGTGGATGTTGAGAGGGGTGATTTTAGGGGGCCATTATTGTAACAGTCCACTCTAATAGAATATTTCACTCACCTCCTAAATTGCCATCTAGAAACCTGCTTTTCCTGTGATTATCCTTTTTCCTTAATAATTGCCCCTAGGTTGAGGCTGGTCATCCTTTTAAATATCCCCATATCGCAGAACCAGGGGTCAGGGGAGTTAGACCTTTCATGTCCCATTGTTCTCTTCTAGCCTGTCTTGAAAAAGCCCTGTTCTCTTTACAAGTACCTGTGTTTTTTTGTTTGTTTTTAAGTTAACCTGATGTATTTCTACTACCCATTTATCATACTAATGGTTATTTTTTTGCTGCCCTGTGCCTTACTTATCCTTGTTTTCTTTTATTAGTTTATACAGATATTTTTAATTTTCATTGTTTCCTGCTATCTGGTCCTCTTAAACTGTATTCCTGCCAGAAACTTTCTTTGTCAGAGGAAGAGAAAAAAATTCCTTTTGTTTTGAACAACTTTTAGGAGATCAGCAGCACCAGACCCCCTATAGGTTTGAGTAGTTAGAGAGTGAGCCCACGTTCTTCTCCAAGCTTGAGATATGAATTCCCTGGGGTATCACTACATATTTTTTTTTCTTGTGTCATTTTCCCCATCCTCTAATAATGTAAGCTCATGAGGAGTGGGTTTCTTTAATGTAACGCCAACCCTAGAATAGTGCCTGGCACATAGAAGATACTTAATTAGTATTTGTTGAGTGAATAAGTGAATGAGATAAAAAGATATCTAAGATATTTTAAGAATCAGTTACTGAACGTATGCATAGAACAATTCATTTGTTTTTAAATATTGTATAACATTTCTCAAAGGATGCGCAACAAAATGTTTAACAGTGATTTTTAGGCAGGAAGGAAGGAAGGCGGAGAAGTACAGAGTGGATCAGATTTTACTTCGTAATTGTGAGCATGTTATTTTTATAATACATTAATTTTAAAAATAAAGACTTTACAAACTAAAAATATTTAATATGAATATGTTGTGTTATTTCCCTTAGAGAGGTAGATTGAGGAAGAAATGGCTTGAGAGAGTATGCGTATATGTATTTTATGTGTGTATAACATAGTGACTACAGATGTCATGTCATATATAAAATGTTATATCCTATTTTTTCACTTAGCATCATATATCAGATCTTTTTACATCATTAAACATTAAAGCTCAGTTTTAATGAAAATTGCATTGGATGGGTAAATCAGAGTGGATTTTAGACTTTCTCTATTGAACATTTTGCAGTTATAAATAAGACCCCAGGAAACAATTTTATTCATAAGTCTTTATAATGCTTTGCTGATTTCTCTAAGAAGGATTCATAGAGGTAATTTTACATGGTTAAAACGTATTCTTGATAGCATTACAAGTAATAAACAATTGAAAGTAACTGAAAGTCATATGAACTTTAAGTAAATTGGCTTTCTGGACAATACGTCCTGCCACATACTTGATTCTTTGCAGAAACTACATTATTTAAAAGTATCTAGTTTACTCAGTTTCACATAAAGCTTAGCCCTAGTGACGTCCATACTTGGTTTGTAACATATATAATAATTATTTATATATAATTTTTTCTCTTCAATATTTAATTTTGAAAATTCTTAGTTTTGGAGGAGATTGATATTTTTAATTAATGTCCTCAGTAATATTTTAAAATAGTCAACAGAGTCCGGGCTTACCTCAGAGAAATTGCGGGTTGGATTCCACACCACCACAATAAAGCGAGTCGTAAGCTCTTTGCTGGCGGAGGGTCTTGCTTTCAATTTGTGAAAAATGCAACATCTGTGAAGTACAATAAAGTGAACCAAAATAAAACAAGGTATGCCTGTACATATTTAGCTTCTTAAACTGACCTCTTCCTTTTAGGGAATTAAAAGTCACCAGAGGCTCAGTTACCCTGCAAAGCAATGTACAGTTGGTATGCGTAAAATACTTTGCATTATTAAAACAGCTTTTCCTGAGGAAAGAGACACTATTTAACTATGCCATGAAATAAATCACCTTATATCTCACTGCCGTTGATGTTAATGCTTGGTCTTGTAACTCTGCCCTGTTCACAGGTCAAAGTATTGCACAACCAGCTGGTCCTTTTCCACAATGCCATTGCCGCTTACTTTGCTGGGAATCAGAAGCAGCTTGAACAGACACTTAAACAGTTCCATATCAAATTGAAAACTCCTGGAATGGATGCCCCATCATGGCTTGAAGAACAGTAAAATCACTCCTGGAAAAAAAAGAAAGTCACATTGTTATATTTCTAAACAAACCTAATAAGAATTGGGTGGGGAGGAAGGGATGATGACCATTGTAGAGATTCTTGGACAACAGCTTTAGTTTTTCCCTTTTTCATACTTTAACAATTGAACTGTTAAATTTGAGGGGATGGTGGGTGGTTTTAATGTAAACATAATTTCTAGAATCTGAACACAATAATTTTCTTTTTTGAGGAATCCTTTTGTATTGTGAGGGTCGATGGCTATTTCTGTAGTTTGAAAACATCTAACATAGATTTGCACTGACCAGATAAAAATTCAAGGGTTTTGGTCCTAGAAACGAGGGCCAGTTGTAACTTTTCCAAAGGGAGGTTTACATGATTTGTATCAACATCAGATATTTTATATATGAATATATTAAACATCTTTAAGAGATTCATTTTCATGTATTGTCTTAAAGGAAAAAGAAACTATTTTGCAGAGTAAAATTATATGATGTTTCTGCAGCATCCACACACAGATGGCCGCTCTAATGGATGACTGACTGGCTTGTGGAGTTGTGGCAAACACCGTTTTAATAATGAATCTCTACCATTGTAATCTTGTTTCGATTTTTTTTTTTTAAGACGCAGGAATCACACTATCATTTCTACGAGGCTTTTGAGCTTATGAATTTGCATCATCCAAAGTCATAGGATGGTTATGTTATCTTTTAATTCATAGTGAAACCTGTTTAAGAGAATATTTTTTGACAGGTGGATTTTGGAAGTAGAAATTCTTGATGGTTTCTAGAGTAGAAATCTGCTTAGAACTCTAGTTTTTTGGTAAATTTCATTTTGACAGAAGTGAATTCCTAGAGAGCTTTCCTTGACTTCCATATGTAACAATACCGGTTAAGCCTTAAATCACAGATATGTGCCTTCTCAGATAACAGTAATTTTCATTCAACCAATGTACATAATCCTAAGGAAACCCCTTTCGGATACTGTTTGATGTGTCTTTTCCTTCCTTAGAAAGGAGCACCATGTATAAATGTTCGGTTTCTTTGTATTCATTAAGCCATGTTTTGGGTTTATGGTAAAATCAGCTTTTTAGTTTGCTGTTTGGTTTTCTTCATTCTTTTTGCAGAATGGGAAGACAGCAGTTTTTTCATGTGAGTAACGGAAAGGCATGTGGGACACTGTGGTTGGTGACAGCAGAAAGGGAGTGGGGAAGGCCAGTCCAGTTCAGTTGCTCAGCACTGTTGGTTTTGTGTTATGTGGTTGGCCTGTCTGCTCTGTGGTGTATCAGTAATGTAATCCTTTTTAAATATAAGTTCTCTTGATTTTTTTGTCAAAGACAAATTAATATTTTGAGAGGTATCCCTTTACGTGTTCAATTCTTTTATGTTGAAATGAAGTACTTAAAATTACTGTTATACATGACCTTCGTGGACTGTAAGATTTGTTATATATGTTCAAATGCCTTTTAGCTGGCTTTTTAAATAATATGCCTGTTTCTAGTGCTTAATACAATGTAATGTGATTGTAAATCATAAACCTATTTTAAATCATTCCCTCCTGTATATTTGTACTCTGAGAGAGCCTTATTTTATTCTTCCAGCAGAATTACTACTTGTGATAGTTCATTTACATTCCCCAGAATGTGCCTCTGGTGTGAATTTTGTATTCTTATTAAAATGTTTGCTGCAGTGCCTTGTTTCTCTGGCCCTTCATAATTTAAAGTAATAAGAAGCAACTGTCTGGAAATTCTGAGATATATGATTTGTTTTTTCTGAACTTTAAAAACAGTAACAAAAATGGTGCTTCTATGACTTCTGATTGTTCTATCTCTGTAAGTTATTATTTCCCCTCAGTTGGAATCTCTTGGGAGAACATGTCCACTAATACCACTTTTCAATAACAACTGTAGCAGCTAAGGAATTAATGTTTCGTGGATTGATGATTTTTCAGAATAAACTAAAATTACTAGTGACTCTGAGTCATGGGTACATGTGCAAAAGAAATAAGCAAATAACTTATTAGCCAGTGGTATATTTACTTTGTTAAGAAAGTAATTCATGTTCATTGTAGAAAAAAATTAGAATTTCAAATAATCAGAGGTAAAATAACTTCCCAAGTCAGTAAGTACTACATGGGACCACCTAACTCTCCTGAATGAAGTTAGACATTTTCACTACCAGTTATTTGTCTTATACACTCTAGTTTGGATACCCTTTAACATGCATGCATTCATCTTTGTACTCTGACCTAGTTCTTCCCTTAGATTAGATTCTTAGAAGTGAAAATGAGCCTTCGAAGTATTACATGCTTTTAACAGACTTTTAACAGACTCTGTTATACCTATTGCCAATTGGCTTCCAAGAAAGATTTTTCCAGTTTACACCTCCAAGAGTGTACACACATGCCTGTTTACTTATTTTTAAAGCCAATATGCATAAAGCATATACTCATTAGAACATCACTTTGTAAAAGTTTCAAGTGGGAAGGGAAAAGCTATTAGGAAAATAAAGGCCAAATAATCAGGATTTGGGGAATTGTGGGGTCTGGGGCAGAGAAATGGTTGACTTTTATTACAGTAGAAATTAAGAAAAAAGGCACACTAAACAACAAGACATATTAAAAATTTTAAGAATTTGGGCAAAAATTGACTCAGGCAGTGCCAAACCAGAAGTGTTTAGGAGCCCTCCACCAACAGGAGCTAGACAGGGAAGGATTTTTATAGAGAGGTAGGAGCAAAGCAAGGAAGTTATTTGATTGGCTGTAGCTTAAGTGGTTTGCCTTGCTTGGGAAAGGCTAACTTGGCTATTTGTGATTGGTTGTCCTTAGGTTTTGATTTTTCAGTTTTGAGCCATTTCAGGCTTACCACGCTACTAAGGAGGCATTGAAGCCACCTCAGTCTAATGGTCTTCTTGTTTAATTAACAATCCCAAAGCTTCCAAGTCTTAGGGCCCAGGAAGGACCAGGGCTTGCAGAGGCAGTTTAGCTGAAACCTAGAGTTCAGGAAGCGTCTTTTCCATATTCAAAACACATTCATAATGTCACTGAAGCTTACTATCATTAATCCCATGGCGTGTGAGACAGATTTCCTTAGAGATTATCTGCTTAGGACCCTTTTCACAGATGAAGACAGAAAGGCCCCAAAATTTATAAAATAATTTAGCCAACCCCCGTCTCCAAATTTAATGCCAGAAGGTATTTGCAATGAAATATATGAATTCTGTGCCCCCCCTTTAAATCTTACCATTTTAACTGCATAATTAAAAGATGTCAAAAGTTGTTTTCTTCTACCAAGGTTAAGTGCAATGTATTCAGTGTCTTCTTAGTTGGAAAAAAAAGTCATCCACCCCCAAATGGATTCATATTAGGTATATTTCAGAGTATATGTGATGTTTATCCTTTTAATCCACTGATCTTAAAAGTATTCTGAAAAATCATGTGAACTTGAAAAGTGCTATATAATGTAAAGTCATGTATATCAAAAAGGTAAAAATAAGTGTCTTTTAATCATGGGAAAATTTGAAGAAGAATGTTTCTTCCTCATAATGTGCCTAGGCTGGAGATGATTGTAGGTGTAAAAAATAAAAGCAAATTATTTGAATTGATAGTTCAGGACAACATTTGTGACTAGTTTGTACTAATTTTTGTGAAGTACGGAAAATGACTGACTTTGTAATAATATTTCTAAATTTCTTTTGCCAGTAGCTCTTGCCCCCCACCCCCGGCGTAGCACTTTTCTTGACCTTTTTGGGATGCCTGGGAGAGCTGAGACCATCTGAGAGCCTTCATCACTAAATTCTAATCAAATTGAAGTATTTAAAAACTCTGATTCCTCCTGTAAGATTACAGATTTTTATATCGGCAAAGACTATCCAGTTGCAAATAGTTTTTTTGTGGGGTTTTTTTTTTTTTTCCTGATCGAAAGGCCAGTTATAGTCTGCTTTAGTTCAAAGTTTTTCCAAGGGCCACAGGCCCTTTACTGTTCTTACACTATAGCAAGACCTATTAAAATAGAATGACAAGGCAAACAACTTTCTACTTTTGAGAACTTTCATTAAATTCCGTTCTGTGCTCCCACTTGAAGGTTTCCTGCTAGGCGGGTTTCCTGGCATCAATGGGCCTTTATAATAAATTGCCAAGTGGTCCTCCTAATGTACAGGAAACTGAAGTTCAGCTGTGTTTTTGTGGAATAAAGATTAACTCTTAGTAGTCATGTAAATTAAGAGAGACCTATTTGTTATTCTGCTGTTAACTCTGATATGGAAAGAGGAGACTGTACATAAGAGGAAGGGAAATTAGATCCAGTCTGAGAACCTCACCGCTATTCCTGTGCAGTTAATTGATTAATATACTATTAGAGCTGGGAATTTCAGTAACACCTTTACAAATGAAACTTCTGCAGAAAAACAAAACCAGAGTTTTTTGAGGTCTAAGCTAGGTTTTGCCACGTGTCGAAGAATGTGACCTTTTTGTAACTATGGTTTATCATGAATTGTTGATTCATAAGGAAGAAGAGGAACAAGATACCATTTTGTTGATCTTAGACAAAAGTAACTTAGGCTTTCATAGCACTTGCCTTTGGGTACAGGAGTACGTATTTGTATAACTATCTCAGCGGTGAAGTGTATGCCTTGCTGGCATGGAGGCACATGAGGAACGAAAATGGCATATCTTGGAGTTTTGATTATTAAAAGTTCCATAGAAAAAGCAAAGTCTCCCTGTAAAGACATTTTTTTCAGATGGGGGTAAAGTTTTATGGGGGAGGGAGAGGAAAGCTAACTTTAATCTGGTTTGTCTTGCTGAAAAGTTTTAAAATTAAGTTTTCAGAATAACGAATAAATGCTTAAATTATTTCTATATGTGAATATTTTTTTATCCTCCTATATGATTTCTAATCCTATATTAGGAAGTTTCTTATGAAAAGACTTACAGGTGAAGTGCCATGATGTCTGAAATTTACTCTTAAGTGGTTCAGCAAAAAATATATACATTCACACATACTCAAATATATGGAGAGAAAGAAAAGAAAGCAGTGGAAGACGGCTTAAAGGGATATGGCCGTATGTTAGCAGTGGTTGATTCGAGTAGGTGATTGGATGTGTGGAGTCTCCTTGCACGAGCGTTTTAGCTTTTTCTTGCTCAGGGTGGCAGTCCAGCGTGTTTTGATACAGCCAGTGGTACCACTGGCTTCACTCCTGCACCTGGCCGAATCCCTCCTCTGGCATGTACAAGAAATTGGTTTGTACTCGGAAACACAGAAATTCAGGAAAGTGTAAACTTGAACAGTTTTCTGTGTATTAGTAAAGATGACAGAAACAGGGCAACCGAAGAAGCAGAAATAGCTTAGGACGTGAGACTAGATAGAAAAAAGTCATGTAGGAAAACACGGGTTCACTAGATTGTTTTTCTCTCCTTTTTCCCTCAACTACCTAAATAGCTATTTGAACTATAAAGGAAGTTAAGGCCAAAAATAAAACGCTAACTTTATTTTAGCTTAACATCAGTGGTTTCTTCCGTCTCATTTTTCTCCCCTTCTTGTGAAGAAACATATACTACTATTCTGTAATGCTACTCTAGGTTTCTTAAAACTTAGCTACTTATAGCTTCATTTATAATAACTTAGACTGCTTTAAAAAAGTTGTATTTGTACACTGGTAATTTTTAATAATTTATTTTTCATCTGAAAAGATTTTACGAGCTGGCCAAATTTCTATTAATTCACACTTCTGAACTTAATAAATTAGCTTAAATCTTTAAAGAACTCCCCAAATAATAGATGTTTACATTGTTCACAAATTGTTTCCTGTTCTCTCACCTCTACCTTAGGTCAAAACCAGAAAAATCCAGTGGATTAAAATTTTCTAACTAGGTTACAACAATAATAGAAGCAGCAAAAAAGCCCAGATGATGTTTTGAGAATTGAGTTTTTGCCATGGCAATGGTTACTATATAATCACTGGTACTATCAAGTGACTTGAAAAAAAATCTAAGCTTAAACGGTCATGAGTATTTGCTGAATGACTGGTCAGTTTACACGTGTTGACTTTCCCCATCTGATTCCACTACACCCTCAAGAGGTCCAGATGGTCCCTGAAGTGGGTCTCGCAGTTTCTTCTTGGACTGGTGTTGGCCACTGGAGAAGGCCAGACCTTTTTTATTCCCTAGTTACAGTTGACATTAAATATCATATTAGTTTCAGGTGTATAGCATAGTGGTTGGACATTTATATAACTTATGAGTGGTCACCCCAGTAGATCTTACATCTACCTGACACTATACACAGTTATTATGGTATTATTGACTGTAGTCCCTGTGCTGTACTTCACATCCCTGTGACTATTTTGTAATTGCCAAATTGTACTTTTTAATCTCTTCATCTTTTTCACTCAACCCCCAAATCCCTTCCCATCTGGCAGCCATCCATTTGTTCTCCGTATGAGTTTGTTTCTGTTTTGTTTGTTCTTTTATTTTGTTTTTTAGATTTCATGTATAAGTGAAATATGGCATTCTCTGTCTATTTCACTTAGCAAAATGCCCTCTAGGGTCATCTATGTTGATTTCATTCTTTTTTTTTATGGCTGTGTAATATTGCATGGTATAGATGTACCACATCTTCTTTATCCATTTGTCTTTTGATTGGAGCATTTAATCCATTTACATTTAAAGTAATCATTGATAGGTCTGTAGTTATTACCATTTTACTCATTGTTTTCTGATTATTTTTGTAGTCTCTGTACCTTTCTTATTCCCTTGCTCTCTTGTATGTTGATGACTTTCTGTAGTATTGTATTTGGATTCCTTATTATCTCTCATATATCTCTCACATCTTTTTGGTTTGTTACCATATGCATCATATATACCAAGCTATGTTTATAGCAGTCTATTTTAAGTTGATGGTCACTTAATGAGGAAGGCCAGACCTTTAATTCATCATTTAGATTTCCCATGGTACAGTCTTTTAAAAAATAATCTTTTATGTTCTCTAAAAAGCTCACGATTTTCTTTAAAGTTTATTTAGCATTTTCTACATTAAACCAGACATAAAGAGAAAATAGAAATTACAAATGAACAGCTATAAGTCTAATAATTTTTTGTAATTGAGATGTTTCCTAAACTCACAAGAGAAGGGAAAATAAAGTATTAAAGTTTCACAGCAGGCTGTGGACCTAACTTTCCTCTTTGTTCTTTAAAAAAAAAAAAATGCAATAACATAATAAGAGACCATTGTGCTGTCTTTGGGTTTTCAGGCTTTTAGAGTCACTATTTGTGCTCATGGCTGGAGCAATGAAAACAAGTCTTTTTTCCCCAAGATACAAGTAGCGTCAGTCCGAGCCACTCCAGACTTCCTTGCCAGTGACCTCAACACTGACCTTGACCTATTCTAGGAAGAACCCTGTTTAGTCCTTTTAGCTCATTTTATGTGAATTTCTGTTCATTAGTAGTGAACTGAGACCACTCAATTAAGAAAACCTTCATTCATGATTCATTTCATTTCCAGTGTGCTGACTTGTCATTATGATAGTATTTTTCCCTTTACAGTAGCCTCTTCAGCATTTGTACACCTAGTCTATGGGAAGAGTTTACCCAAGCAGTGACAGAGCGAGATGGCTGGCCGACCAAGGGAGCGCTTGGTCTTTAAGATCAGGAATCATCATCCTTCAGTGTACTCCTGAGAGAAGTAGAGGATCCACTCTACACACTTCAGTGTTCAAACCTTTTCATCAAATTTCAGAAGATAACTCGGTCCCAATCACACTTCTTCCCAAACCACGTCAAAGCTGGAGGTGTTTTCCAGTCTTGCACGGGGCTGTGTTGCTTTGGGTCGAGCATCGGCATGTCTTCTGAAAGGGTTCATTCGACTGGCCTGTACAAGCCTACCTGTCTTCAGCTCACTAACATGTCATGCTACCTGGCTGTTCACTTCACATGCTCTTAGATCCTGCTCCAAAGAGCTTGCTTCTCATGGGGTGGATTCCCTCCTGGATCACACTGCAATGACAGTTATCATTGCTGGAGTCTCTGACTCTGGAGGGCTAGAGGCACGCTGGCGTCCTTCGCTGGTGATGAGGACCCAGCTGGCACACACCACCTCCCCAACCATCGTCAGAGCCCTGGGAATAGATACGACTGAGAAGATAAATAAGACAGTCCCACCCTCAAATTTTTTGGTTTAATGGGGGAGAAAATCTATGCAAATCCTGAGAAGAAATGGTTGAGGAGAGGGGAGGGACCAGCATGGGGAACATGCTATTAGTGGTAGAGTGTGGAAGCAGCCAGCCTCAGGCTCCAAATAGGAATGTGCATGCGCGTATGTGATGCAGAGAGGTGCCTTTTACCACTCTGCCACAGCAGCTCGGTCTGTGGAAACGCTCCTGCCCGCGTTGTCAGACACAAACCAGATCTCAAACAATACAATATCTGTTCAAATCCCAACGTCTTCCCCTTCCAGCAGTCTAACAGAATGCTCCATTCCTTCTTACCTGGCAGCGCTAGAGTGTATTTGGACAAGGAGGCAGCATTTGTCTGTAGCTTCTAGGTCATCAGGGGAGAATGGTTGGTCAGAAGATTTAGTCAACCTGAGTGTTCCCATTTCTGAGAAGGAAGATAAATTAATAACCAGTTACCTAGCAGCTCGGATGTGTACGTTATATAACTGGGCAAACAGGGACCAGGGAGCATGTGTGTTTCAAGGTCACCCAGAGTAGCCTTAGAATCTGCAAAAATGGCTTTCAGGAATTTGAAAACAGTTCCAATAAAGCACTTTATTGCCGTTTCGATTATTGCAGCCTGATGAAGAACTCAGCTTATTTTAACAAGGAAGCCACACACATGAAAAAAAAAAAAAAAGCCTTTGTTGGTTGTCTCAAGATCTTTGGTTCAAGTAGAATAACATGTGACATCTGTTAAAAATATGGATGTTAATAAAATTTGGGGGTGAATCATAATCTCCATGGTTCCCCCTTTACCCCTGGTGCCCCTGTTTCCACTCTGGCCTTCTGAATTAGCCCCTCCAGTTTCTTTATGGTGCTTCTACCCAGCCTGGCACACAGGACAAAGGTCTTTGAACCATCAAGTGACTTCTATAGACTCTGTACCATGAGCATGGGGATCACAAGGGGCCCCCTTTTTTATGAGGCTCCTGTGCAGTGGGGCTGCTGGGGTGGAATTCCTTCCTCTGCCTTCCCCTCCAGTAGACAAGGTTTAACCTGATTATGGCCAGCAGGCAAGCAGGCGCCCTTGGAAATTAGTCTCCTTATTGAGATAAACTGTAGAGAGGGCATGCTTATAAAGGAAAGAATTCAAAGCTAGAAAATATGTTCAAATAGTTGATAATGGGGGATGTGAAGGAGGAAAATGAAGATGTGTTAACATCTAGCATTTTCTCTGCTTTCCCTTATTTATACTCTTCTTAAATTACCAATGTGATGTGACTCTGTGACCCCAAATTTGGAGTAAATAAGGATCCACAGAGAGAGGGTATTCAATTTCCTGGGAAAAGAAATTGCCCCCATCTCTCTCTCTTTTGGTGAAGCCATTTCCAAATAGCACAAAAATAATTCCATTGTACAGCGTGAACTATAAAGTTCTGTGTTTAATCTTGTGTTGGCCCTGCATCCCCTCTCCCCACAAGTAAAAGACACCTAGAGCGACACTGCCCATCAGTCACCACACAGAAAGCACTAAGACGCAATCCAAAACTCAGCGATTCAGAAGCTTGTTTACCTGTGCCTTTAACAAAGGTGTGTGGTGGGGAGCAAGCCCAGGGTGTTCCTTAGAAAACCAGCAACATTTCAAGAAAAAGTAGTCATTGGCTCTTTTCTCGAGCCCAGTCCTGAGAAACCACCACCAATAGAAAAATACTTTGTACAGATAACTTACTCTCTTTTATGACCTAATATGCAATTTAACACACAAAAAAAATTGATCATATGTACAAAAACACCGAAAGGAACTTAGAAATGCAAGGGGAAATTTTTTCGTCCATTTTAAACTACCTTTCTGAATTGATTAAATATAGGAACCTCTTTTCTCAGGAGGGGCCAGCATGCTAAGATGCTAAAGCACCCTTCTTCCATTTTAGCCTCGTCAGGCCCACAGTGAGATGTAACTGAGCTGATTGTAAGCTGAGTGGTTTTCATTTTATTTTACTTTATTTTTTAATTAGTTTCAAGTATACATTACATTGGTTAGACATTTATATAGTTTATGAAATGATCCCCTCGATTGTTCCTTCTCTCCTCTGGCTGTACACCTAGCCATTATATTAAAGCCAGCTGCATTTCTATGCCATGCTCCCTATCCTCGTGACCATCTATCAACTACTAATTTGTATTTCTTTAACCCTTCACCCCTTTCTCCCAGCCCCCCAACCCCCTCTCCTCTGTCCATCACCAGATTGGATAAGGATCCTTTTTGTGGCCAAAGCCAGTCAAACTTTTAAAAATGGTATTTCCACCAAAGGGCTTATGCTCTTTACTCTCTCCAAAAATGGTCCATTTAATTATTGGTACAAATTTGGCTTGAGAAATATTAAGATGCTAATTGTTATGGGCTCACTTTATTATTCACTCTCATACCCAAAGCATTTACCTTCTTATTAAAAATAGAAATTTAGTGCAAAGGGATTATTCATAACTGCTTCACTAAACTAAGTACAAATTCAGTTTCCAAGGTGAGTAAAAAGGTCTTTACAAATTGCTAAGTCACCAACATGTCCTTTTTCATACTTTTATGTACCCTACGAAGTTTTTCACAGGATGTGCACATAGTGTTTTCACACACACACACACACACACACACACACACACACACACACTACCACACTACACCACATACCAGTATTGTTGATTCATTAGGTTTCTGTTTGGAGACTGCTTGTACTGCGTGTGTTATGATTTCAAATTACTGTTTGCTATTCTAACTTCTTAGAAGGGTAAACAATTGAGAAACATTTAAAACCAGTAGCAAAAGAAATTGACATCTGACTCTTAAACTTAATTCTTTTTATTGAGACACTTATTTTTGATGATGGATAGTGGAAAGAAGTGATACACTTCTATGTTGTATTTTAAAGCTATTTTTCTCCTCAAAATTTGAAAAACAGCTAGACCCTATACTTATAATTAACACCGACCACTTTTCCAAGCATCGTATCAACTGTAAACTAAAAAAAAGGCCTAGCTGAAGGTTTTCTTGGTGAAAACTCAGTGATATATACAACGTGGGTTTGAACTGCACAGGTCCACTTGTACACAGATTTTTTTTAGTAAGTACTGTAAATTTATTTTCCTTATGATTTTCATAACATTTTCTTTGCTCTAGCTTTATTGTAAAAGTACAGACTATAATACATATAGCATATGAAATATGTGTTAACTTACTTTTTAAGTTATGAGTAAGGCTATTAGTAGTTATGTTTTGGGGCATCAAAATTTACGTGATTTTGACTCTGTGGGGGTCAGCATCCCTAAGTCCTGCATTATTTAAGGGTCAACTCTATTTCTTTTTCCTCAGTCTCCTCTTCCATCCCTGCCTCAAACATACACACGCACCCCTTAAAAGGGAGAAAAAGGACAATGTGCTCTGCAGAAGCATAGACAGGCAGGAAGAGGGTCGTTGGCTGTCTGTGTACCTCACCACTGTATGTTGGGCGGGGGTGTCTAAACTCCTCCAACCTACGGACAAAGCAGGTGCTGTTATTGACGAAGCACCTGCATTTACTTCTGGAAACGGAAATGCCATCGATGCTGCCATGGACATCAGCATCACGTGTGAAAGCATATTCTATTTAAAACTGTCAGAAATCACCACTTAGCAACTGGAAAGAAAGTTTCTCCCTTTTAATGGTCAGAGCACAGTCACTGTTTACTAGATTTAAGGCCAACTTACTATTTAAATGTCTTAGCCTGTAAAAATAAAACATCGTTTTGTCAGTTCAAAGTTGGTAGGAAAAGTAAAATAGTGTCTGCCTATTGCCCGTAAGATATTTGATGCAAATTTGCATTCATAGTGACAGTAATGATTCCGCTGGTTTTATTTATTTTATTCTTTCTACTTTATGAAGGAAACAAGGTCTAGCAATGTCTCTTAGAAATAACTGTTACTTGAAGGGTTGGTGAGTCTTTGCAAGTCTATTTAACCATAGAGTTCATAGAGTTGGTTTCTTTTGCAGTTTTCAATTTTATAAGCCAAGACACATCCTATAATCTAAATACTGAAAAACTGATCTCATCAGATATGTTTTAAGAAGAATAAGGATTAAGTAAACCTAAGTCTTTAAGGGGGTGGGGAGTATTTAAAAATCAGTCAAATGCCTGAATCCTGTGCCAGAGGGGACTCATTTTAGTGTGTCCACTGTGGTCCCTAGAGGTCCCATGAAATCAGCTCATAAATTGGACTTACTCCTCAGCAAATAAGCCTATTTTAGAACTATAAGCCTATTATTCTTTAGAAGGGATCTTGATATTTGATTCATTTTTATTTGAGGCTTTGTTTAGTGGCTCCTAATGACTGACTGAAGTACCAAATACTTGACGTGGGAGGAACTAAATAAAAGCTTCTCCGGGCTGAGGAGGTGAAGCCAGAAGAAAGAAAGTGAACTGGGCAAAGGAAATAGAGCAATATGGAAAAGATAGCCTGGCAGAGGGAAAAGCAAGCTGCAAACTGTTCCGTAGAGCTTAGAGCTGCCACCTGTGATGCCCATTTGCTGGGCCACACTAAGGTGCTAACGCACTTCCCGGAGAGGTTTGGCTGGCTTGGAAAAGTGTAAGCTGGCCACACTGCCCACTGCTCAAGAGCACCTGAGTAGCAGCAGCAGCAGCAGCAGCAGCAGCAGCCTCCAAATCACGAACTCCAGGGGCTGGGCTGACTGTGGGCACAGCTGGCCTCAGGAGTCTCGCCAGCCTTCCTCACAGACAGAGTGGCTGGCACATTTCTGGAAAACAGATGAACAGCAGACTTAACTCCCAAGCACACACGTAGGTGAGACAAGGGTGTGGTTAACAATCAACATATTAATAGATGAATAAATTGTTCTCTAGATATGCAGCCTTAGATTAATTCGCTGAGACATTAACTCTATTTGAGAGCTGTGCTCTGCTCTATTCAAGTACTTTTTGGCCACCTAATAGGCACAACATAGAAAATGAGAGTCAAAATAAGCATGACACATTCAGGAGCAGCACACATGCTGGTAAATGAGATGCTTCAAACTGTGGGAGTCAAGGGAGGATGCTCCCAGAGTGTCAGACTGAAGAATGCCACTTTTTCCCATAAGCACATATGTGAACCTATAGAAGGTAGTGAACACATAGGTAATGTGATACAATCAGACGTTTAAAAACACTGACCTGGCAGGAGGGTCAGGGAGAAGAGAGGAGAAAGAGATAGAATGCTGAGCCAGAGGATGCAGGAGGAGTCCAGTTCAACTTCTCAAGAACCAAGTGTGATGACTGGCACATGGCCAACGGCAAATAAATATGTTTCCCCTTCCTCTGAGTGGGGCTGGCGTGGTGGCAGTGGATATAAAGTACAGATGTAAGAGAGATTACTTGGGGAAGAGAAACAAATTTGGCAAATACTTGGACATAAGGAATTTAGATGAGAAAAAGGAGTAGAGGAGCAGTGGGATTTCTAATTTTAAAGATCTGGTCTTAAGGGGGTGCAGGCAGGAAGAGACTAGTTTTGAGAGAAAGATGAGTTGACTTTGGACATTGAATTTGGACTTGAGATATTACAGGGACAATATGGATTCAAGAGTCCCTGACACAGAGGTGAAATCAGAAGTGGATTTGCCTTGAAGCTCAAGTTTTCATGCCTCTTACTTTCCCTGGATACATATGTAGTGTTGCATTTCTTTAAAAAGTTCCCTCAAGACTTATACAAGCTTCAGGCCCCACAAAATATGTACCAGTCCAGGTTGAAGTCAGAAATGCAGTATTCAGGAGATAATGGGAGATAAAAGGTTGGAAGAATCCAGTTACTGTCCTCAAAGGACAAGACGGGTCAGTGGAGGAGGCCAGAGAGGCAGAGAGTTGTCCTGTGGGCCAGGATGCTGTGGGAGATCAAAGGGAAGGGGGACTGAGGATGGGTCACTGGACTTGACCCCTAAAGAAGTGACTGATTTTACAGCACACACTCAGTACAGTGTGTGTGTGGGTATGTGTGTGTGTGTGGGGGGGGGGCAGGGGGAGCCCAGGTTGGAGCTGGAGGTTGAGGAGTAGGAAGTGTGTAGTGGGTGTAGACTCATCTAAGGAGGCAGACGTAAAGGAAGAGAATGTCATTCTGCTCACTTTTGATACTGTCATTTAACTTTTGCCTCTATAGTCAATTTTCCTTTGAGAGTAATATTAACTCCCTGGTCATGGGACTTTTACTACATTTCCCACTCCTAGAGATTGTCTGTGGTTTTAGTTGGATCTGTTTCCCTTCATGGTTAGGGTAAGCCTGGTGGTCAGCTAAGAAATGGGTTATTGACGGCAATGGATGTTTTCTTACTTTTTTTTTTTTTTTTTTTTTTTTTTTTTTTTTTTTTTTTTTTTTTTTTTTTTACTCTCCTGTTTTCTCTTTTTCTATCCACATGGAAGTCGGGAATTCTGTCCTGGGAGTTCAGGAGCGGAGGACCAGGGTGGAGAGATTGAAGTCATCAGGCACCAGACGCTGGTGTCTGTTATCTGGGCTCACCAAGTCAAAGGTAGTGATGACTTCATCGCCTCGGAGGGAGCCTCCCTACCCCTGCAGCTGATTTCCGATCAGCCGGTTTGTCCGGGATAGGTTTTCTTGGACTACTCGTTTCTCACTGCCCGGCCTCACCAGTCAATTTGAAAAAAGATGCGATTAAATTGTTCCCCTGTTTTCTCCTTGAGGAACCTTTCCCAGACATAGCCTGTTCACGTGATCAGGACTGGGGTGGACTTTTTGTTTTCTTTTTTTGCTTTAACTGTAACTAAAAGGTTCCTGTGACAGTCACCATTGCATTTTTTAAAAAAATATATTAAACTTACATGTTGGCAGGTCCCCGAGAGGAACTGACCTTTGAGAAGTGCCGGCCCGGCTGGGATTCGGCTACGCGGGTTGGGACAGTTCACCCAAGTCCTGCCTAGTGCTCCAGAGGGAAACAAGTGTGAGGCACAGGGTGACCTGGCGCGCGTTTGGGTGTGTGCGCGCTGTGCGTGCAGGAGTGTGAGCGCGCGTGTGCGCAGGGGAGGGTGCCGGGGTGGCTGCCGCAGAGGCTTCTTTGTGGAAGGCTCTTGAGGGTTCGGAGGCCAGCCTGGCGCCTCCTCTTTGCTGCTTCCACGAGGACACCTGCCTCTTCTGCACAGTACGTACATCTCTCCCCCGTCGCCCCTATGACCCTCGGTGGCCGACCGCCCAGTCCCAAGCCAGCCAAACCCCGCGGGCCCCGCGCAGGTGTAGGTGAGCGCAGCGGCGCGGACGTTGCCGCTGGGAGGGGGGGAAGAAGCCGAGCAGGAAGGGGCGTGCTGGCCTTGCGGCGGGCGCTGGGAGCAGCCTCGTCCTCAGCATTGTTACCTGAGGCAGCAGTTGCGCCGCGCCCCGCCCAGCGCCGCCCTGCCCCCTCGCGGTCCGCGGCGCCGGGGCTGCAGTGACCCGGGAAGAGGCGGCAGCACTGAGAGCGAGGAGCGCGCGCAGCGAGCGCGGGCCGGGGGTGAGTGTGAGCCGCGCGGCCGAGGCAGCAGCGATCGCTGCTCTGGGGCACCGAGAGCTAGCGACTCCCCGGATCCGGGGGCGCCGGGGGCGGAGATCAGCCAGGACCCGGGGCTGGGGAGCCGAGCCTCGGCTGCCTTCGAGCCTCCCTGGGCAGGCTGGGGAGGTCTGAGCTCCCTCCACATCCGCCGGGTGACTGTGGCGGCTGCACTCCCCGGGCCGCAGAGGACAGCGATCTGTCCCTTGAGGCGAAGACGCGAGGGTCTGGACCCGCGTCCCGAGAACGAGCTAGGTCGCGGGCTGTCTCTAGGTTGGACCTGGGTCGCCTGATTTAGCTTTAACTCCTAAGACTTTGGGGGTACAGTGAACCCTTACTTGATCCCCGCCTGTCCAAGAGCTCGCAACTGGGGGACGCACCACTTGCCCCTCCTGACAGAGGGTGCGGGGTTGGCGAGCACCGGGTCCCCGCGATGCGGACGGAGGATGAGGTGGCTGTCTCGCTTTTGCCCTCTGGCCGTGCGAAGTTCAGGTTAGAAGTTGCGCCCTGCACTTGTGGAAGTTTGGGGAGGAAGTGGGTGGGCTGGCGGGTCACCTCCAGCCGTTGCGGTGCCTCCAGCCTGGGAACAGCCGGCTCTCGGTTTAATCCTGCGACCAAACACCAGGAGTCTCCCCTCTCTGGTTTTTCTGGCCGGCTCTTCCCCGGCACTTCTGACTGAGCCGCAGTGCGGCCGTGAGGCTTTCTCCCTCGCGTCTGGGACCCTAACCCCAGACTTGGGAGGTGTCGCCGCAGAGGTGCGAGGAGAGGACGGGGGCCGAGTCCACGAACCAGGAGAACCCCTCTCCCCCATTTCAGTTCAAGCACCGAGACACCTTCCCTCGTTAGCCTCTTCCCCCTGCTTTGGGGAGCTCGGTGCGGCTACCCCCGCGGCGGAGGCGGGCACGCGGAGGGGTGGGGGAGGTGGAGAGCTCTAAAGCCTGGGCCCTGGGGCGAGGGGGCGGGGTCCGGCCAGCCCCCCCGGCCCGCCCCGACCCGCGGGCGGTGGTGGCGCGGAGAGGGACGAGGCGGTGCGGCGGCTGCTCCATTCGCCTCTGCTCGGCATCCAGCGTACGCTCCCAGAGGCCGAGGGTCCAGCCCTTCCCGGGTGTCGGCCCTGTGGGCCCCGCGTGTTCCCGCACGCTAGGCGGCGACCTCCCCAGCGCGCGCCCTCGCCCGCCACGGCGAGCGCCGCGGAGCCTGCGCGGCGCACCCGCGCTCGCTCCTGCCAGCGGCTGCTGTGCAGATAAGGACCGCGCCGGGGGCTGGCGTGCGCCCCACGGGGACCTCGCCCTGGCGTCTCTCCTGCTGTCGCCGGCCGCGGAACTGGGACGCCGCTGTGAGGCTGCCGCGGGCCAGGGGCTCGCGGCGCCCTCCCATCCTTTTGTGTGGCTGAGCCGGATGCATTTTGGTGAGTGGCTGGTCAGGACAGGGCTCTTGGGGTTGGAGAAAAAGGGCGCGGTGGACCGCTCGCCAATGCAAAGACCTAGAGAACTACTGTGTCCAGACTTTTTGAAAGAAATTTTGCCCCCGGTGTCCCCCGCGCCTTTTCAGAACTTAGTCAGTTTCAAACATATGTTTGCACATAAACTACCTCTAGGGTTCGGCCGTCTGTGACCCCCCTCTACTGATCCACAGTTCCCTGCCTGGAATGAGTAGCCAGCGCTTCCTTCTCTCTAGAGCATCTTTTGGCGCCCGATTGCTTTTTTCCTTGGTTTTGAGACATGGAGAGAAACTGAAAATGCACATTCAAAAACAGGCGTTCCTTCTCTGCTTTACGGGTGTTGAATTCCGGGGCATCTGTGAAATGTTTATCTTGTGAGCAAATTAAACGCACTGACTGGAGACGGTCTTGGGTTCTTTCGCTGCTGGTTAGAGTGCTGAGGTGAAGAGTTGGATGTTGCCAGCTCTAGTTCGACTGTGTGGTCGACAATCTATGTGTAATAAGCAAGGTTTTGAAAGATGGAGGCGGGGGAGGGGGCTTTTCCCAGTGAGTTAGTGGCGTGAGCAGAAATCCCATATTTTAGAATTGTTTGTACTCTCCCCACCCAATCTTCTCCCCCAAATAAAATAGGGCTCTGAGTTCCCGTGCCTCTTCTTTCCAAACCTGGCGTGTTCTGCTTCCCTCTGTCATCAGAAAAGTGTGGGCTAGCCCTTTCTGCTCCCACCTGTGACACATGCCAGGAATCAAGGCGAAAGGTTTTCTGGTGTGGGCTTTCCTTGGCGTCTACTTTTGATGATTGTTGACCTAGGGGGTGAGTGACCACTTGAGCAACAAGGTCCCAGCTAACTCAGGAAAGCTCTGAATTGACTTTCAGGAACAGGTTTTTCCCCTAAATACACTGAAATGAAGCATACGTACTCTCTTTTCTTCCCTTGCATTCACTCCTCAAGAGAATGGAGCTTTGGCAATGTTTCTGATACCAACAACAAAGTTATGCCGGCTGTTTAGGCCGGAGAGGTTAGGGAGGGGCCAGAGGGCTTCTCTGAAGACCCTATTAACATAATCATTCTGAGACTTCTTGCTTGCCGACAGGTAAAGGCGAAGTACATGGTCACAGCATCCCCTTCTTAAAAATTTACAACTGAGCTATAGCCTCCTCAGGAGGGTCCATCACTCAGACACACCTCTAATGGGCCATGATTAAGCAGTCAGGGGACTTGAAGAGAAGTTCTCATCTTCAGAGCCTTACCGTGACAGCTCTACATTTTACTCAGAGCTGGACATTTGTCAGCCTGAGCAGCCACCCTCCCTGCTGCTAAGGTCCCCAGCCTATAGGTGTGATGTTAAATACAAGCCTGTCTCCGGCTGCCCTGGGGAAGATTGATGGACACTTGACATTTTCCAGACAGAGCCAAGGCTAATTCCATTGTCCTTGCTGGTAATTACCAGCTGTGAGAAACAGCCAGTGTCTTTAGGTCTGCCACTTCACCTGTGTTCTTGGGCACTTGGAGAGTAAGCGTTTGCATCTTTACTGTGGACAGTACCGTAGTAAATCAAATGTTCTTTGTGTATCCTCTGTTGTAATATCTCCTGAGACTATGGACAGGGTTAGAATGTCTGTCTGCACTCTTTTCCCTACCATCTCTCTGACAGGAGAAATCCTGGCTACCCGGGGAAGCCCTATTGAAGCTCTGTTGAGGCCAGTAGTTAAAGCATTAGCATCTTAGCTAATCATTACTGGAGAACTTATTCATTAGAAGCTGTTGGAAGCCTAGGATTCTTGTATGTTACCCTGGGGAAAAAAAAATTAGCCAGACAACATATCAGGAACAATGTTGTTAATTTTCTTTTGATTCTTTAACTTTAAAAAAAAAAATTCTTTCTCAAGATGAAGCAGTGGTCGAGAATCATGGCTGTGCGTAGCTAACACGTGTTACTTATTACTTTAACAAGCTTTCATCTGGTACTTCTGTGTAACTCATAATACTCAAAAAGAGTTGATGCTTTGGAGTTTTGGTATTAGAAGACGGCTTTTGCAAAACCTCCAAGTGTGTCGTCTTTTTTACTGTTTATTAGCGTCTCTCTTTACTTTTACTATGTGAGCTTTAATGGCACCTCTGTGCATATATTTACTCAGCACTGAATGAGTTATTGCTTTCTAGGATGGAGACGTTTTTAGCTTATCACCATTCTTAACAGGGATAATCTATAAACAAGTCAGCATATCTTGAATCGAAGGATTAGCAACTCTTCTATACATGATTAGTGAATTGGAGGATTAGCATGAGCTATTTCATGTACAGAAGTTTTTTAAAAATATGTAAGGATAAACTGCCAAGATTACCTGTGCAGTCTTGAAAAAAGAAGAGTTCAAATATAACTATAAACTGTAATTGACAATGAGTCATTTGCTTTAGGGATGCCAACCATGAAAACAGCCTAGTTATGCCCCTAATGATAATTATGAAAACTTTTAAAAGCCAGTTGCATCTCAAGTGAGCTATAAGTTGGCTTGGATAGATATTTTCAGTTTTACTTTCTAAAAAATTATTCAGTGGTGAATGGCTGCACAAGACTGAATGTACTTAATGTCACTGATATACATTTTAAAATGGTTCAAATGGTGACAAAATAAGTTATCCAATTAATAGTTGGAAATGCTGTTTTCTACCCATACATAATTTTTAGAACTTAAATATTCAAACATTTTATAAAAACATCCACACCTGCAATATAAAAATATTTTAATATATAATCACTGAGTATTAAAAAAGGACAAATCACATAAACATTGTAACCTAGAAAGCAGAGAATGGAAGTATTAAAGGTTTCTAGCAGCCTTAGCATTTTATCTATAAACCCAATACATATTTTATAGCAAATGTAATGCCTATGAGGATAAAGAGAAATCATATGTACATGTGACACCAGTGGTTGTTAATAATAGCTAACTGTGCATAAAGATCTGGGTAGGACTTTTCATATATTTGTTCATATATACCTATACAAGCCAATGAAATGGTATATCCTTTATATTATAGATGAGGATGTTAAAATGTATGGTGAATAACCCGCCTCACCTCAGGTTGCACGTCTAAGAAGTAGCAGAACGAGGATCTGAGGAAAAGCAGTTTATTTCTGGAATCTCCACTGTTATTCCCAAAGCTACCCTGCCTTTCATAGGTAGTTTTGTGTAAACCATTTAATAATATTTGAATTACTGCTATCAGACAGTTTACTCCTGTGTAACCCAGTATTTTTTGACCAATATGCGTTTGTGAGTTTGCGCTTTCACACTGATGCTGTAAAAAGACAATCACATTCAGAAGTACAATTTTATAAGCTCCTCCGTTTGACCCTCTATGACTTGGAGGGACCAGTCACCTTTTCATACACCCGTGTAGTCAGGGCACTCACTCAGGAGCTGCACTGCGTCCCTTCTACTCTCCACTTACCTATCCTATTAGCAGAAGGAATGTCGTCGTTTTGACCCCTGTTTTCACATCAGGGCCTTAACAACCTGACACCAAAACAAACACATAAAGGTCAGCAAAAATACAATCTTCCTAAGCAAGTCAGTGCCTGTGTGGATAAGGGATTGATATGTGGCAGGTGTGATACAAACAGCTTATCCTTATGTGTGTGCGTGTCTTTGCTCATAGTGTCACAGGAGAAGCATAAGAGGCAGGTGAGGGGTTCCAATGGTTTCCAAAGAGAGGCTTAACTAGAATCCAAAGTGATAGCATCAGAAGCGATGATAGAAGTCACGTAATGTATCCCAACCTCCTAATTTTACAAATGAGAAAACTGAAGTCTAGCAAGGTGAAGAGTCTTGAGTCTTGTCTAAAATTGTAAGCAGAAAAGCTGGAACCTTTCATCTTCATGTCTAGTGGTTCTTTTCCCTGTTTGCGAGGATGTCACATTACCAAGTGGAGCAGGAACATGGTGGCCCTCACTCCAGGGGGATGAGTTTGGCAATTGTTTTATCTCCAGATGCCCTACCTAGTACATGCAAGGTGGAAGATGCTAGCTGATTGGTAGGGGACATGTCCATACTGGAGCAAGGCAGGTTCGTTAACGCCTAAAGCTTCAGCCATTTGGGTGATTTCCCTAGGGGTTGGGTATCCATTGCCCAAAGAAAATGAGCCGGGTAATGAATAAGTACTTTATTCATAAAGTGAGCGATACTTGCTGCGCCTTTAGCGAGTTCTCCGTAAATATGTGTTTTATCAATTAACAGAAGGTTTCCGAGTTGGATTTTTTGCTGCTGTTTTGGCAGCATTTCCAGGTAGTAAAATTTGTTTCACATTTAGAAAAGTGTTAGTCCCTTTGGATGTGTTGTTTCTCATTGATTTTAATATCCAACTACTCTAGGACTGGCACTAGCCTCTGAAGGGAATAGCTAGTACTAGAATGTTTTCTGGTATTGATTTTAACTTCATTTTATCTTCGTAGGTTGGGAAGATGATACACACCACGGTTGACTTTTTCTCTGGCGACAGATTAGCCAGTGAAAAAATATGACACAAGTTTGAAGTTTGTGTCTGCTTCCCCAAGGTCAAGAAATTATCTCCGTAGAAGGCAACAGTACTATGCATGTTATAAATTGTGTGTCCTTGGCCAGTGATAAAGAAAATGGGACTATCTCCACGGCCTCTGGATTCATGATTGGACAGACGCCCCCCCCAACCCCTCCTCCCCTACCCCCTCTCCCTCCACCATGTCCTGCAGAAGGGTTTCCTCCCTCTGCCCCTCCTCCTCCTCCTCCCCCACCTGCCCTCCCCGGGGGAACCCCAGTTCCACCTCCCCCTCCAGGATTGCCCTCCACTTCTCACGTGAACGGCTACAACCACCTTGGTAAGAAAAAGCGGATGAGAAGCTTCTTTTGGAAAACCATTCCCGAGGAGCAAGTTCGTGGCAAAACCAACATCTGGACCTTGGCAGCCAGGCAGCAGCATCACTACCAGATCGACACGAAGACCATCGAGGAGCTCTTCGGGCAGCAAGAAGATACCACCAAGCCCTCCCTTTCCAGAAGAGGAGGAACTTTAAATTCGTCCTTCAGAGAAGCCAGAGAAGAGGTAAGAACGCGGCATTGCTTCGAGTTGGGGGGGCAGACGTACATTTCACAACTTGCTAGTTTCACTACGAAATAAGATAATATGAGGGAATGTGCTCTGGAATGATAGTGAGGGCCTTACATGATGAACTGGAGCTGAGTAATGACAAAATATAGAAAGCGTGCTTGCCGGACCCTCCCAGACATCTCGGTGGATTATGACCTCATGCAGAGAGCATGCTGTCTGGGGGCCATCCTCCTCGCCCTCTCAGCTCTGCCTCGTCTCCGCACATCTGCTGTGGTTTCCCCTGGTGGAACCCTTCTGCTAGAGTCCAGGATTGTTCGTTTCCATTGAAACACACAAACAACAACAACAAAAAAACGCAAGTTTCTGAACTCAGTTATCTGTGATGAACAAGAGCTTTCTGAGACAAAGTGCCTTTTGTTACATAGCTTCATTCACAAGTACACATCCTTAGGATTTTTATCCTTATTTTTCCCTCCAGTTTCCTTGCACGCGTGTTTGGAGATGACCTTCATGCCTCGGGTCTCTGAATTAAATTGTGGCCTTTTGGAACAGAGATTTCCAGAGAGCCAAGGCCTGAAGCTATTTCTAGACAGACTTTCTAGGAAGCATCTTTCCATTTAACACACAATGTGTTACTTTGAGAAAAAATAAATAAATAAAACTGAGCAAGTTATAAGAAGTTAACCGAAAGCGTGGCCAGAGCTTCAGATCACTATATTAATAGAATATTGAGTCCAAAATTGCCTTGTAAGTACTCTCTGTGTAGAAACATAAGAGTACATTAAGAAACCTCTACTTGCTAGAATAAATAATTAGGAAACTAGGAATTAAAGGGAAGAATGCTGCCCACCAGAAGAAAAAAAAAAGGCAACAGAAATGCATCATATTTTAATCTGTGGTACAGGAGCAGAGAAAATAGGTCAGAGATGGAGCTGATGAGATAAGAGAGTAGGCGGGGCTCTGGAATGAAGTGGCAGCTCCCTGCATTACTGAATTCTCGAGCTGACAATATTGACCTGTTTTCTCCAGCTCAGGAACATGTTAACCTCTCTCCATGAATTCACTTGGGGGCTCCTTGATGCTGCTGGCATGGTCACCCATTGACACAGCCAAGAATCTCTGTATTATAAAATCTGGAGAACGCTGGGATTAGAATGAGAGAGCGAGCCTTCAAGACAGCCCTTACTGCTGGACACAGGCGTTCCCTGCTCTCTCAGTCCTTTTATTTCTTAGTGGATTCTTTCAGTATTGGGAGGCCCAAGAAGTCATTTCCTTAGCACCCTGGCCTTTGCCCCTGCTTCCACAGAGGTTTCCTATCGTGCAGTCTCTCATTTCTCAGCATCGTGTCTGAGCTCTGCTTACTGAATTTCAGGAAGTTTGAAGGGAAGAGTGGATGGGCACATGGAGAAAAGGAGCGCATGTCCCAGAAAAGCACCTGTAACACACAGACGGGGGCCCGGCTCACTGTGCTCCTCGGAAGCAGCTGGCCTCTGTCAGTTGGGGCCATTTATTTTGCCAAATGACAGTTCAAGGGGCTACGAGGAACTTGCCACTTCACGTTTGTGGATTCAAGAAAGGTTAGGGACCTCTCGGCGAGGGCGGGGAGTGGCAGGGAGCGAGGCATCTTCTCTCGGCTCTGCTGCAGCAGAAGTGTCCATTTCTAGACCAGATCTAAAATTCAGGGAAAAAAGAGTCTTTCTCCTTACCTCCTTCTACCCCTAGACCCTATGTACAGATTTACTTTTTTACCTTTAATTTAAAAAAACTGAAAGTGAATCATTATTTTTTGAATTGTAGTCAAATACACATAACCTAACAATTACCATCTAAGTCATTTTTAAGTGTACAGTTACCAGTGGTCAGTGAAACATTCTTGTTTACGGTAAACCACCATCACCATCTATCCACAGAAGTCTCTCATTTTGCAAAACTGAGACTCTGTAATCATTAAACAATAGCTCTCCATTTCCCATTCTGGCCGTGGGCAGCCACCCTTCCATTTGCCCTATGAGTTTGACTGTTCTGGGCACCTTATGTAAGTGGAATCACACAATATTTATCTTTTTGTGATTATTTCACTTTGCATACTGTCAAGGTTCATCCATGTGTTAGCCTGTGTCAGAATTTTAAGGCTGAATACCGTGTATAGACCACACTTAGTTTATCCAGTCATCCGTCAGTGAACACCTGGGTTGCTTCTGCCTTTTGGCTATTGTGAATAATGCTGTTATGAACATGTGTTTGCAAATATCTTAATACTTTTAACACGTGTAGGTCCTAATCGGAGAGACAACTACTAGAAAGAAAAAGTAAATCACCGTGGTTCTGTAACCAAACAATCTAACTCTCAGTTCTTCAGTACTCATAGGATAAGTGGTTTAGGCGGATGGGTTTAAGTGCATATTAGGTTAATACTGTTACATAACAGAGCGTTATCAGAATTATTTTCAGTGTTCCGTATTATCTCTGAAATGACTAGAAGTATTACATATGCTTTATTCAGGGAAAGAATGCAGTTCAGGTTGTCATCTTCCCCGATTAGATTTTCTTCAACAGAGTGATAGTCTAACAAGGACCAGTAGTAGATCTTCCAGTTCACTCTGTAGTAAATGAAGTCCACGGTTGAAAACAGTAGTCCTCACCACCCGCCTGTGTGGAATGGAGAGTTCTCTCGACAGCTCGTTCAGCAGAGGGACCCATCCCGAGCCTGGAAGCGTGGCATCTTCACCGTTACCACACAGGCTGTAATTCTGGAGGTTCAAACGTGCCGAGGATCAGATTATGTCCCCTTGAAGTATAATAACCTCCTACAGAAGTGGCCTGCCATTATGTGGTTGGCTCATACTTTAAAGGGCTTATAAAGCACTACAAATAAGTTCTGTTATACTGCAAAAGAAGAAGTTGCTGGAAGATAGGGAAGAGCTGGGTCTGGGAATTGCTGAATTTAGGAAGAATAACTAAAATAGTAAATAAGAACATTTAATCTGGGGCGAGGGGAGTTATGAAATATTACTATCCTTGTATCTTTGTAAAAATTAGCTTGAAGAGGCTATAGATATTACAGGAATAATTAAGCTATAATAAAGTAATTAGAAATAATAAATTTATATTACTGGTGATAATAAAAAGATTCAGCTCAAAACGCCACCTTTTTTTTTCTGAGCGCACTGATCTCACCCCTGAGAAGCTACAGCTGCTCAGCCCCCTCAGAGCCTCACTCTGGTTAGTCGTGTCTGTGCTTGTCTCCCTCTAGAACCTGAAATCTTAAGGGAAGGGACAGCCTCAACGACTGGGCATCCTCCAAAGAAATGAACAGTAACTGAGCTGACAAAATTGAACCAAGGGAGAGCAAAGGGACTACCTTACAAGGTATCCCTATGATCAGTCAAAGTTAGAATTCACAATGAAAACACAATAAGATGAATAAAGTCTGAGGATCTAATGTAAACATGGTGACTACAGTTGAGGATACTGTACTGTATAATTGAAATTTGCTAAGAGCGTAGAAATCAAATGTTGCTAAAAAAAATAAGAAAAAATTATGTGAGGCAATGGGTGTGTTCATTAACTAGATGGAGGAAATCTTTTCACAATATGACATTTAGCAAATCACCACGATATACACTTTAAATGTGTTAAAGTTTTATTTGTTAATTATACCTCAATAAAACTGAAATAGAGATAAAGAAGACACAAATGTTGAAACACTAGAGGTCATTCAATATGTCTATAGTAGTATTACAATTAATGTTATATCATATAAGAAGTAAGTAAAAGCACTTACTAGAAAAAGAGGAAGGGAGAGAGGAAGAGAAAAGGAAGGATGGAAGGGAGACTGGTTTTCCTAAATTTATGAGAAGCGGTGTTTTATTTTCCCACACTAATTCGGGTATCAGTCGTTCTGTCTCTTCTCAGAACAAGCCCAGCCACCCTGGCCATCTGTGGGGAGACTTCTCATAGCAGGTCCCCCTCACATCCGGTGGGAAGTCTTGTGGATAGAATGGGTTGAGCATTACATTTTAGCTCTCCTGTTGGCCAGGAAGGGTTTAGCTCTTCGGTGGGCCTTTGCGGGGAGGCTCACGAGCTCTGTGGTATGCTGGCTGGTACCCGCTGGTGTAGGCCCTGACTTCAGCGGGGTCCTGCCCACATGTCCTGAGGAGTCCGGAAAAGTAGATACAGATTGACTGGAACTGGTGGAGAGGGAGGGGCCAGGTCTGTTCATCCCCTTTTTTGGCCAACTTGTCTTGGCCTGTGGAGCCCGGAGTCCAATGATCTGACTGATTCCAAAACACCTCAGGTCCCACATGTTGCATTGCCCAGCTATGAGCAGGCAAGCATCTGGGAAGTAAGATAAGCTAATTTACATGTGGAGTGATAACCCTCTTTGAAAGACTTTAACAAACACTTTTATAACACTGTTTCCAATGGATTGAGTGAGAAAACCTATGAGAAGGAGACTGCTCAGGCACTAGGCAAATCTGAGGGTGGCAGGGGAGAGTGGGACATCCCTGGAATGTTATCAGTTGTCTCCTTTTCCTGTTGTTTGGATGAGGCGCTGGGCTGTTTTCCCCGGTAGGGGCTCTGTTATGGGCAGCCCAGGTTTCTTTTTTTTAGCAACATTGGTGATTTCTCTTAGTGACTGTATTCTCAAGCCTCCCTTCAAACAGTGGAGGCAGCTGCTGCCCCAGGCTCTGGCTGTCCCTGTGTCATGCATGAAGGGCCACTCCTGGAGGCCGTCTTAGCTGGTGAGAACCAGATTCTCATCCATCATCCCACACATACACCAGGGGGCTTGGCCAGGCCCCGTAAATGGCTTTCTACAGATCTTCCCCCATTCCTGGAGAAACATCCCAGTGTGAGTACCAGGCTGGTGGCGGAACATTTGCCACTTCCCTGTGTTTCTATATCCTCTGTGATATTAAAGGTCACAGGTACTAGAGTGAAAAGGAACTGAAGAGACCCAGGCTGGCATTTCAGTTCTAATATTTGGGGAAGTTATAAAAATGACATTTCAGAGGCTGTTTCCTTATCTGGCAAATAATAAGAGTAATGTCTTCATCATTTTTCCAGCAACAATAGCTATGGAGCTAAGCCTAATATACAGAGTCCCAAAGAGTTAAAGAGTGAAGATGATGAGGGGGAAGTTGGGGTCCTGGGGGACAAGGGGGGTGCTGCCATCAAGGGTTAAATATGGCAGGAGGTGGTAATTTAATGAGAGGAATACAAAAGAAGGTATTTCTCATTCTGGGCAGAAGTGAGTGCAGATCAAGTTCTTCAGCTATGTATGTAGCTGTATCAACATACATGTTATTACTTGTTTTTAAATTCATGAATTATGATAAACTCGTAGTTGTCTGTCTTAATAAGTTTAGATTCCTCTTTTTGGTATGAGCTTTCCTCTGTAGAGGGTGATAAGTTTGACAGGTATTTTTCTCATCTCTTCTTTCCCCCCTCCCGTTCCCTTCCTTCACACTGAACTTGAACTGCAACCTCAGGGTAGAATTCCAATAAGGAGCCTGCCCTTTTAACTTGGGAGTTTATTTTATGGTTGGCAGGTGATTGTGTTAACATGAAATAAACCCCTAGGATAGTAAATAATGTGATTGTTTAAGATTAGTCTTCAAAGGAAGGCAACCAAACTCTTGTAAAAATTTAACCTTATAGCCAGGAAGTGCCATTGACTTTGGTTAACAGCCTTGCTGTTTCATAGAAACTTAGAAGCAGGCCCAGAGATCAGGAGTTTAATCTGAAACCTGATGCTCTTCTGTTCACAATGAACCACATACATTTGGAAAGGAAGAGTGTTACAACAACATTGCTATTTTAGCTAGTCTACTTTTACCAAAAAAACAATTGGAAAAAATTGTCGTGCTTCTAAGGTTATCTTTCTTCCACACATCCAGGATATTTACTTCCAGAGAAAGAAATGGCTTCTGTCTCTCATCCACCCCACCCCCTGCCAAAAAATAAGTTCTAATTTCTAGGCTGATAAAAACTCTCCCAAATCATTAATTTTGAACAGCTAAAACTTATGGCAGCCAAAATCTGGGTTTTGATGGTACATTGGAATAGCCACCATGTTTCATTAAATCTAAGATGCTATATATACACTGTAAGATACATCCTGACTCCAGAGATGTTAAAATGCAAAAAAAAAAAAAAAAAAGTGTCTTAGACTTGGTGAAATATAGCATGAGTTTCCCTTTTCTAAGGGAAATTCTAAGTAAATAAAATGTAGGGCACTGTCTTACCTCCTCCTAAAAGGGCTGATGGACATATATATTCTTTTTCAATGAAAACAAATTTTTCTTTTAGAAAAAACTCAAGAATTCTATTTATTTTCTGCAAAGAACAGTATTGGTCCTCTCATATCCCTAAAATCAGGGTTGAGACTCAGCTCTGAAATCACTTCAGAGTTATTCTTTACGTTCTCATATGATTCTTACTACACTAAGTCATTTTTTACAAATTGGGGCTTTTAAATGTGGACTATAAAAGAAAACTACTACATAAAAAAAAATGTTAAATTCTATAATTTACTTAAAATTATAGAATATTAAAATAGATATGTTTGATTATTACATGTAAGGAGATGTATCATTGCAGAAAGTTTGGGGAAATGATAATATTTTACTCTTTATAAGACTATTAAGTATATTGATATTAGGTACATTGGGAATTATTCTCATTTCTTCTTTTCTCCTTTTCTCTTATTCTTTTTGCTCTCCAACTCTTCTTATTTGTACTTTAATAATCCGATGTGTCTCTGTTTTTTTCCAGATTACAGTCTTGGATGCAAAACGGAACATGAACATTGGGATATTTCTTAAGCAATTTAAGAAGTAAGATTTTTTTCTGCGCACAATCGAATCTTTAGTTATATCCGTGTAGTCAGCATCAGAGTCTGTGGGCGCGAGCTGACATTCAGATTCTAATATGAGCGAAAGCCATTCCTTATACCTTCAGATCCTTCTTAGACATGTGGCTTTGATGAGCCCACAAGTGTGTATCACTTTCTGCTGTTTTTCTTCATGAAAATCTAATCTGGTTGTTTAAAGTACAGGGATAATTTCCCTAGGGTTCTATTCAAGACTGTCATGTCAGGGAATTTATAAATTCATCTGTAGCATTGCTCCTTGAGTGGAGATTGGACTGGTGAATCAAACAGTGGTCAAGTTCAAGTGTTCTGTCATGGAAAGCACAGGGCCCTGCAGAAATTCCACAAGACCAAAGGGGGTGGCTTTTCTTCTCCCAAAGAAAACTCCAGCGGCCGTCACCACTTTGCCCTTTCTGGGATGCCCGGGCATGGTTTTCTGGCCTCTGAGTGGTGTGGGGCTGTGGTGGTCACTGACACCACAATCTGCCTGTTAGACTGGGAAAAAGCTGGGATGGAAAGGAGGGTGGAGGTGATTTGTTTGAATTTCCACTGGCTCGTCTTTCTTTGGCACTCCAGCAAACGTGAAATGGCATCTGATTGTCTTTTCAAGGTCTCCTCAGTCCATTGTAGAAGATATTCTTCAAGGAAAGACTGAGCATTATGGATCAGAGACATTGCGAGAATTTCTTAAGATTTTGCCAGAGTCAGAGGAGGTAAGGAATTTGGCGCATGAGTTTTAGATGTTAGGAGTAACAATAAAAACTTAATATTTTTAGGAATGTCAAAAATCACACGGGAAGGTCACTTTCCTACCCAGAGCCAGAGTTTTCTCACATAGAAGTGACCCAGTAGAAAGAGTATGGGTTCTGGAGTTTGAGAATCTAGGTTTAAATAAGAGCTCTACCCCTAATTGAAAACCGTTTTTTTTTTTTTTTTTTTTTTCAATGAGAAACTTGGGCAAGTTCCTTAACTTCTGTGACCTTTAGCCTTCTCACCTACAAAGTAAGACACGGTGTTTACCTCGTTGGATTACCAAAATGATTAAACCATAGCTATGCATCTAACATGGTACTTGGCACATGGGAGCTCAATGAATTTTAGGTCCATTTTCTGTCATTTAACGATGATCTAGGATGTACCTGGGTTGTTTTATAATACATACACTATAAACAAAAAAGACAAAACAACCACTTTGGGATAAATATGCTATAAAAATGTGGAGAGGTATGTCAGTTGTTAATAAATGTTGTCTTTGTAATTGACTGCAAGGAAGAGATTGCTGTGATAGCAATATAGTACCACAATATGAAGATGAATTTTTTAATGGTTAGGAGCTTGATAAGAAAAAAATCAGAAAAACAACCTTATAAAACCTTCCAAAATTGTGATATTGTCTTTCATTTCTGAAGAAGTGATCCTGGAAAAAATTAATAAGAAATTACATGACTACCTGTGCTTGTGAACATTTGCATAATATAGAGTTTTATAAAGTAAAAGGTATAAGTTACTCTTTTGAACATAGCACCGGTTCATCTCGCCCCCATCCCTCTTCTCACATAATTTATAGAACTCTAGTGCCATTAACAACAGTAGGAGAAATGTATTTGTCTTCACGTCGCTGATAAATACATAGTGCCAAAGTGATTAACTAGGTATTCTAGGTACCTCTAATAACCTGACCCTCTCTCTCTACCTTGGGTTTTCTGTTTGCAAGTTAATTTCCCTTAGTCAAGATTAACAGCATTTATTAATGTTAGTTAAAAGGATCGTAAAGGGAAAGAAACATTAAAACATAACTTACCCAGCTCTTACATACTAAACACTCCTTAATCTTTCTTTTATGTAAAGAATGGGAGTTCCAAAATCTTTGAATTAGGATGTATATGGTTGAATTAATTTAAGGTTTAAAAAAAGATTTAGTTCTCAAAATCTTATTCTCACCTGGGCTTTTTTTATGACTTCTCCCTTGGACGACTCTGGTACCCACTCCTAACCGACCTTGTTGTTTTTTAAAACTTTTTCCTGTTTAGAAAAAAAAAGTGCAGCTCGCTGCCAGTATTAATTTAACATCACATGTAGGAATGCTACGATTTCTAGGATTTGACATTTTCGGCGACCTAGAATTACTATATTTTGTAAACGGAAATGCCACTGCTGAAAACAAATGCTATAAGTAGAACGATGTCATTTGTTTCCATACTATCGATATACTAGAGTGATGTGAAAATAATAAAAAAAGCGAGATATTTCATGGCAAACTTTGGGGGTAAAGTTAGGACTGTAATCCGCTGGCAGCCAGCATATAGTTGCAAGTGTAGCAGGCCTAGGGGCAAACAGGAAATGGGTTAGTGAGGATCAAATTTGATAGCCCATGTGAAAGTGTTCTGAAAAGCTTTAAATTTCTACTTAAGTGGAAGTTAGGCATGAGAGAGTTTAATGCCATGAAGAGGTGGGAAGTTAAGTATGGTTTTCCTGAATATCTTTATTTCTAATTGAAAATTCAGAGGTGATTAGAGAATGCAAAGGCTGTGGAAGACTAAGGGATTTTTCAAAGAAGCAACCTAGCTGTCAAACCTCTCGTGTTTTAAAGAACTGGTTTTTGAGTTGTGTGGGATATAATTCAAAGGGAGCTATGTTAAGGGCAAGATGAGTAAAACTCACCCAAGCCTGCCCTGTGTCCTGGAGGCAGTCTCTCACCCCCAGACAATTAGCTAACCCCAGAGACAGTTTCCTGCTGAGATGAAACATAGCCTTGGGACCCTAAAAATGCCTTCCCAGCTGCCGAACTAAGCCCAGCTGTTTCTCTTGTCACCCTCCTCTTGCAGGGTCATCCTTGGTCTGAATAGCTGACAAGCTTGGTCACACTTCTCTTTGTTTACATTACTGAGGCTTAGCTTCAGCTCACCACACCCTCTAAACTCAACTGGGAGCTTCCTTCTGCAGGAACACCCTGACAGTCCCGGGGCTGCTTAGCCCCTCCCTGAATCACTGGAGAATCTGTGAAAGCCAATGCCACCACCAGTTGGCTTTGTTGTGAGTGCCATGTGGCCTCTGGCACCACCGGGTGACCCTAGAGCCTTTGGTGGACCCTGGAGGATGGAGATGAGGCTACGGTGGAGGCAGGGCCTAGGGAGAGAGGTTTAGGAATGTGGCAGAAATAAGCTAGTAAATACATGAGTGTGTGTGTAACTGCATGTTGCTAAGTCTGTGGTATAACTGTCTGTGCTCATTTTTAGCACAAGAAAGGATTAAATGCCCCCATGTTCCAGGCACTGGACAGGACAAAAGTCAGCCAAACGTGATCACGTATTTCAAGTGCCTAGCCCAGCTCCTGGCACTTGGAAAGTCATTAAATCATTGCTGTAATTATTTTCTGTATCTTTTGCATTCAGTCCTCATGGTGACCTAAGTGATTTTACACGGTGTCATTTTACAAGTAAGAAACATGCTCACAGGCTTAGATATAGAACCTGTCTAGTGTCATGTGATGGCTAGGCCATAGACGAAGGCGGATTTGAACCTTTATTCGTCTGATCCCAGAGCAGTTCCTTTTGCTGCACTCTGAGACCTCCCTTTGAGGAAGGAAGGAAGGGCAGAGGTCCTCAAAACTCTCCAAAGGTTCTCAGAAGCCCTCCCAGCCTTTTCATCACCTCCGCTCTCACAGAGCACTGGTGTGAGTGTCCCCCGAATAAAACTGTGCTCTTATCAGCATGTGGAAAAATATGAACGGGAAGAGCCCCTTCTCCCCTGCATTCTCAGCTGATGAGCCAACCCAAGGTTAATTTGTTTTTAGGATTTCTCTGCCCTTCACCATAAATCTTTCATTGGGCATGTTTGTTCATCTTGCCTCAAACTAGTGGTTAAAACTTGCAGATGAAGAAGGTAGACCCAGGAATAAAAGAAGTGTGTTCACACCCTGTCCAGTGAAGCATCCCTGTGCCCTGAGAGGAGGCTGGAGAGGAGCTGGGTGGGCGGGGGAAGGGACCCCTACCCAGCCAGCAAGCCCTTCCCTGTGATGGGCCTGACACACACAGGGCTTCTCAGTGTCAGGGACAGGCTGGAAGGTGGTAGAAATGTTCTGTTGTCCCCAGAGGCAGGTTGAATTGCCTCCTCTGACTTTTTATCACCTCATTTCTACCTTTTTAGTTTACTCTGCCCCTGGGATAGGAATGACAGGGAGGGAGCCCCTTGGCCTTCTGTTGGACGGGTCTGCGGGTGAGAAATCCTGCTATCTCAAGGCCATGTGAATGGAATTAGATGAGATGAAGGAGGTCTGCCCTTTGGAATGTGTGTCTTAAGGAGCATGCTGCTTGCTATTAGGACAGAAGCAGGCACAGCCGGGTCATAATGAGAGTCCCTTGGCTCAGCCAACAAAGTTATGCCTAACAATGTTTGATAAATGCTTTTTGATGATGATGAGAATACATAATAATTATAGGGTTGGTTCACCTCTCTTTTTCACCTCCCTACCACTGTGAAGGTGCAGTAATCCCTCTTAATGAACATAAATCCCGTTTTGAAATGGAATTAAGAACTGTATACACGGCATTTAAATTAAATACTACCTTTTCATCACCATTCTCTTGAAATCTAAACATTTTTAAGTTCTTTCCATAAGTGAAGGAGATTAATCCTCGTTCAGTTACAGTTTAGCACATGTTTAATGGAAATATCTCCCAAGTTTACTTAGCATGACCCGTTCTAAAGCTTTAGACAGAACACTGCTGTTATTTTCAGCAGTTTTGTACATGCTACATATATGGTCTCAGAAAAGGTGCACCCGAGCTCTGCCCCTGCCCATATATAGTGAATTATGAGACTAGTTCAGAAGGGATCAGAATTCATCCCATAGCTTTCTCATTTCTGAAACCAGACAACACTGATTTGGAGTTAGCTAAACCGGAGATTCTATCTGCCGTTCAGTTTAATAAGGCTAAAAGTGATAAATTCACTTTGAGGCCTTAATGGTAGGGAAATAATGCAGTTCTATAAATGGCTACTTTCTGCCCATTGGAAGAAAAAATACAGTCTTAAGGACCAGACTTACTGCTGGTTCGTGCATCTGCACAGTGGACATTTTGTCCTTCCAGGTAATTGGTGTAGATATTTCAGTTCGGGGATCTTTACAAAACTCCCTCCTCTGTGTTTTCGAACTGTCATTTTCTATTTTTCAAGAGGCTTAAAAATAATGTGTTTTTTTTTTTTTTATGGGCAGCCAACATAATCCAGGGTGTGGGAGAGAATGAGCTTTATAAAGAATAATGAAAGGTGATAATGCTCATAGACAACAGTTAGCACCAAAGATAGGTTGTCTGCTTTACCAGCAGTTGTAAGGTACTATTTACCTTGAAGTGTTTTTGTTGGAAGACTTACAGTGGACGGAGAAGTGTTTTTGCCATTGGGTCGGTCCAGTTTTCCATGTGGTGAGGATGTGACTTGTTCTCTGATGCAGTTTGAAAACTTTCTCTTCTCCATCCCCACCTGCTAACTGTTGGCTCTATTCCTACGTCAGAAATCTTTTTTTTTCTTTGCTACAGTTGAAGGAATATTTGAGTGTTTAATAATTTTACTTTAACTTCTCATAAGGGTAATGAATGTTCATTGTGGACATTTTAGAAAATAAAAATGATCAGCAGAAGAAAATAAGAGTCACTGTAATCCTGACACCTAGTGTAGGTAGGGCCGAGTAGTCTTTCCCCTGGGTGTGTAGTCTGTGCGTGGAGGGTTGGGGGCAGGGGGTACTCAACACTTTAAAAAGAATATGGAAATGGATCCTACTGTGCATACTGTTTTATTACCTGATTTTTTTCGGAGGGGAGGTCTTGATATCGATCTTTCAGCTGATAAGCCATTCTCCTTTGTGCCTTCCTGCTGGAGTGTACGTACCTCGACATACAATAGTTGCTGCCTGTAAAGCTGCTGTATGTGGAGGGAACTTGACCACAGCAAGAAAATCTGCATTAGACCTTATCCATTCTAAGTTATTTTATATTCAGACTTAAAGGACCGTACAATAATGACAACTCAGTCTCTTCTTTCTTCTCCCAACTAGTGATCTCCCTTCCAGGTTATAATTTACTGAAAACTTCATCCTTAGAACAACCCTTTTCCAGTCTCCCTATAGTAAGCTCCCGAGGACCCCACTGGCTCAGCTCCCTGCTGTGTCTGGGACTGTGTGTGTGTACCCACGGAAGTGACACGGCTCTTCTCTTTCTCATTTGGTGGTTTGCTGTTTCTTCTTTTAAAAGACAAAGTAGTAGATTGGATGGTTTTCCTCTTCTGTCTTCTCTTCAATTTTACTAGTTTGATTTTAGCACTGAAATCCTATTTTCTTATAGGAATTCTAAGATGAAATTTTAAATCATGTTACATTTTAATCATAAGTTATTTTCTTTTCTCTACCCTTCTTTTGTTTGTCTTTTAGATAAAGAAATTAAAAACCTTTAGTGGCGACGTGTCCAAGCTGTCCCTGGCAGACTCCTTTCTGCACTACTTAATTCAGGTGCCAAAGTAAGGATCACTGGTCATTGTTCTTTACAGAGTAAGGCCTTTCACTGAATGGTATTGTACGCTACAGTTTTACTTTTTTTTTTTTTTTTAGCTATTCACTTCGGATTGAAGCCATGGTGCTAAAGAAGGAATTTTTACCTTCTTGTTCTTCACTATACACAGAAATAACAATGCTAAAAAACGCTACAAAAGGTAAGTAAATACATGATGCTGTATGTGATTTTGTTTTTATTAATTTCGGTAGCAGTTTGTTTTTTAAAACTCCTCAGTTGAAGTTAGAAACGTGAAGCCCCATTTCTGATATACCCTAAAAAGGGAAATGAGATGTTACCAGGGATGGCATTTAAGATTTATTTCCATTTACTTTCCCCCCTAGTTAATTAACTGACCAATCATTTAATTAATTAGCATATTATCATCCCACAAGAGAAGGTTTCTTTCGCCTTAAGCTTCAGAGTAAAGCTTGCTGGTTACGCTCACTGTTGTTCCTCTCTCAGGTTAGGGAGGGGTGGTGATGGGGTGTGGTGTGTGTGCGTGTGTGTGTGTGAACATGTACATGTGCACGTATGTATGTACACGTATCGTCCCTCTGGACTCTTATATCTAGTGGGCTAGTTACATTTGATGGTGAGTTGGCTATTTCCATTTCTTTGAACAATTTGCTAAATTGTCACTTACCCAGCTTGGATAGACTCCGCAGAGTTGCTCTGAACTCTCGTTTCCTAGGGATAGGGGCTTTGCTTTCTGGCTTTTGTGGCACTGAGCATTCAGGTCCAGCCCATTGGCAGGGGTCCCTCATCTCTGAAGTGATCTCTGGCGCTCCTGGCTCATCACATTTTGCAGCATTCATCAGCACCAGCCTGATTTCTTCTCAGTCATTTTCTGGATTTCTAGTTATTGTCTAGTTATTTATTTCTATCTGGTTTTCCTGTTTAGTCGCTCTGGCCTGTGTTGAGATAAAGTTTTTCTCTTCATCCCATCATATTTTCTTCATTTTAGAGAAGAGACTAAGAAGTAAGAATTTTTCTTCTTTCAATATAGAGGCCTTTTACATTTTTTGTCCTATACCAAAGCTATAATTGCAGCAACTTTGGAAGGGTTGTTTTTCCCTGTTCAAATAGAGATGAAAGAATGTGTTTTCATATTGAGCAGAGCACATTTGTGGGCATGGTGGAGGAGACGTTCCTTATCTGGTTACCCTTCAAATACTGGCCTCCTTAGATAACACAATATAGCCAGTGATCCAAATGTAAGTTTTGGAAGGTAATGCCAGACCTAGTGGAGAATGGTAACTTCAAGGTATCACAAGTGACATTTTATTATCTGTATATGCTGTCATTTTAACAATCAAACTTTTTCGGCTTTCCAAATATATTAGTACTTTTTTATGTTGTTTACTTGCATAGGTGTGTGTGCAAAACGTTCGGTGATTAAAGCACTAGTTTACCAATATATTACAGTGATGGTTCCCTTTTAAATCTTTAAGCTAATCCAATTGAAATGTATAGTTTTGAATAAAATGGAAAGAATCTCTGGGCACCTGGCCCTGAAGAGTTGGTGCTTTGCAACTTATTTACATGTCATCCCAGCCTGTTTATCTTTTATCTCCTTACAGCACATCGACTAAGCAATATGTTGCTTGCCATTAGTTTTTATATTTTATAAAATGATCTCAAAGGCTAGTGGATATAAAGGGAAAAAAAACTGCTGAGAGAAATTTTAATCCTATAATACAGTGTATTGCTTTATTTTATAAGGCTTTTGCATTTTCCCCTACTTGAAAATTTTCACTGTGGAAATATTTTGTGATATTTAAGTGACAGATGTGTCTGATTCCCAGTTAAACACTAGGATGAGGATTGTCAGCAGCAAGTGGTGCATTAGATATACCGCACAATGTGTTGCTTTGTTTTTTGTTTGTGTGTTTGTTTGTTTTTTGTTTTTTAATCTTTGTATACAGTTTAGGGTCAGAGCTTGCTTCAGACACCCTTAAACCTGGATGGGGTAGCTTTCTTTTCTGCATTTAACTTGAAGGCTTCTCTAAGGTGCTGCGGTGTTTTTTGTTTTGTTTTTTGACAGAGCTGATGTCGTGCGAGGAGCTACATTCAATATTACACCTGGTGCTACAGGCGGGAAATATCATGAATGCAGTAAGTAAAATTCAAAAAAAATTTTAAATGTTGTGTTTCTAACTTTATTGGTCTGTCTAAAGGCATATGTATATTTTTTTCTTTTGATTTCTCTCCTTTAGGGAGGTTATGCTGGCAATGCCGTAGGATTTAAACTGTCTTCGTTGCTCAAATTGGCAGACACAAAAGCAAACAAACCTGGGATGAACCTTCTGCACTTTGTCGCACAGGTATAGAAGTGATGACTAGAGGGAGAGAGAGCGTGTGCGGGAATCCCCCCAGAGGCCGGGACATTTCCTAGGTGTGAGGTGACATCAGAGTTAGGAAAGGGCATGGCGGGTTTTAAGAAGGTTCTCTGTGCAGAACACTCCGCGGATTCCTGAGCCGAGCTGAGCCGCCCCGTGGGGTTATAGGAGTGGCAGGGCAGGGGAGTGAGGCAGAGGGGCTGGTGAAGCCCAGTCATGAAGGATTCAGAACCCGAAGCCGGGGTTGTTTGGGTTTGGCCATGGGGAGCTGATAGAAGCTTGTGCTCAGCATAATGGGCACGACTGGGTTTTTTGTTTTTGTTTTTAGGAAAATAAAGCAATGTGGAGAGAGGACTAGAGATAGGGGTGCCCCTGGGTGGCAGTTGGCTCTAATTGGCGAGAGCCGAGAATCAGAGTTACGGCCACAGGGTTGGAGAGTAGAGGCCTGGGTGCTGAGACATTTCTGATGTTGAACTGACTGGGTTTTTGACCATTTATGTGTAAAGAGGGAGGGCGTCAGTGATCATTAAAATGATCACTTCCACGTTTTCCTCTGTGAAGTATGGGTTAGGGGCCTTCTTGTGAGGCAGGGTTTGGGGTCTGAACCCTGTCCGTCATTTCCGTTTCGACAGGGTCTCTGTGGTGCCAAAGGAATGAGTTACAAGGTGAAAAATGAGCCAAGGACAATTATCTCTTTGTTGTTCAATTATCCCCAGTAACGAATTGTACTGGTTTGTTTTTCCTCCGTTGGATCGCCTTGTTGTTTTGACAGCGATCACAGAGACACGGCTTTAGCCTGGGGAGGAAGCCGTGTCACGTGCTCGTTTCAAGTGTGAGCTTCAGAGCAGGGCAGAACTGGGAGATTTCGACTTCTCCTTTGTTAGCTGTACTTCTTCAGACAAATTACCTAAACCTAAGCCCCTCTCAGTCTCTCCATCCAATGATGGGGGAGGGGGCAGGAGTGATAACCTCAAGACCAAGTAACTGAGAGTGCCGACACATAATTTTGTAAAATGCTTAGCTCGATGTTGGACACGTGGTAAACACGCCATAAAGAATACACACTATTATTACTATATCCTTCAGAAAATGGAGGACATGTGGAGCTCAGGACACATCTAAAAGTTCATTTTCAGGACACTAAAACCAGAAAATGAGTTCCTCGTCCCTGGCGCCTTGCGGGCAGTCTCCCGGCAGCCCTTTCAGCGCTGCGAATCCAGGCGCTCTGCATAACTTGGTTCTTGTCCCTGTGGGAAAGTCTGCAGAGCTGGTCATTGCTCCCTTCATACCTGCCTTCCTCATGCATACCCTGTGAACAAGTGAAGAATCCCAACTCTGCATGGCTTGTGTACCTTCTGATTAAACTCAGCCTGCAAACTGGTTTAACAGCTAAAGGTATCTCGGTCATTTACAGGCACCCTCATAGGTGTGGGTGGTATTTAAGCAGGATGTATTGGATTCTCTGAGAAACAATAGGCCCTGCTAAGCTGCCACCTCCTTCCATTGAGTTTTCATGCAGCATGGATTGTATATTGGGAGGGAGCTCAGTTGTTCTGGGAAGTTAAATGTATCTTGAGATTTAAGGACATTCTGGTAAATCTTACTAAAAATATCAGAGTTTATATCTCAGTGAATTGCTTTGAAGGTATCAGGCATAAAAACAAGATCAGTGATTTTGAAGTTCCTTTAAGTCCCTGAGAAAATGATCTCCTTCCAGTTTTTATCTATATAGTGAGAGAAGATTCTGTTTTTGTTCCAGGAAGCCCAAAAGAAAGATGCCATTCTCCTAAACTTTTCTGAAAAATTACATCATGTTCAGGAGGCTGCTAGGTAAGCACGGAAGACTGAAAGTGAATTATGAGGATTCAAGGGTTTTTGTTTTGTTTTTTTAACTACCTTCTTATGAAAACTGATGAATATTTTATAACTTTTGGATTCAGATTTGAACTTTAAAAAGTTTTGTCTCATTGAACTTTCAGATGTTCCTTTTATTTGCTCACAGAAGTATGTGTGTGTACCTTTGGAGGTTTTGAAAAATTAATCCTCCATTTTAATCTTAAAAAATAATGCAGGTTATTCTAATGAATATCATCAGTGTAAAAAATATATATGGATTAAGAACTTCAAATCCTTCCACACCCAAAAGATAGAGCTCAAACAACACAGCCTATTACCTTGGGAGTTGGTGTATTATCAGTCACAATCTCAGGGCCATACATCACTGTTTCCTTGTAGAATCTAACATGGTACATTTATTTTCTATTGCATTGGAAGAAGCTGGAGCTGCACCAAGGGCTGTGAAAGGATTTTGTTTTAAATTAGTCACTCATCTTTACAGAGAAAGTATCTACCAAGCATAAAGCTCCATTTGCAACACTTTAATTTGCTTCTGATCCTAATAGAGACGTGTGTTTTCATCTGTGTATGCATGCTATCTTGAGTTCTGTGTTTTTAAATGTACAGTGCACAGCCATGCATCCAAGTGATAAACGTTCAGTTACTAGCTTTTGACGAGGGGGGAGGAAAGTTCTGATTTATAGCATTTGATGATTTCCATGGCATAAATACTGTGGCCATGGCTGATTGCAAGCCAGCAATATGGCGTTACTAAACGCAGGGTTGAGAAGAGATACCTGTACCCATGGTCACATTGTGAGCTGGCTCTAGCACACTGCTTCATGTGTCAACCCAGTTCACGGGTTTATTTGCAAGAGACTTACTAACCGAGTGACTATATCCAGTTTATGACTACATCCTCAAACCACATGCATGAACACATGTACCATAGCTTTTCAAGCCAAGTCCTGTCATTGGCCAGTGTCTCAGTGTTATAGACCCTGAACACCTGAGATTACATGCCTTTCCCAAAGCGAGATTATCAGTCCAACTGTGTGAACAGTTCATAATTCGTGTTTACAGATCACTAGATTATTCTTCGAAAGAATGAACATCTTCCTTATAAAGATATCAACTGTTTTGGTTTTGAATTACAAAAAGAAATTTGTGTGGGAATATTTTTTCCTCTAACTAGTACGGAAATGTTGCTAAGAGAGCTATGTAGGGCTATATATTGCATTTGAATTGATATTTCTGATGAGAGTTAGGTGGAGAAGCTAGCTGTTGTCTTAGGAAAAACCTATTAAGGTTTGTTTATTTGAAATAGAAGGTGAAGTACAAACAGATCGTAGATGGGTGCCAAAGATTTTATTGCATTAAAAAAAGTTAGAATTGACAATGGAAATATGAAAGCACCCTAGTTATTAATTTGTTAATTGAATTCCACCTGGATTTTATGTTTCATCTCTTCACTCTACTGGGTAATAAAAATATCATGCATGCTCTTGATTTGACATATATAACAAGAGCCTTGCCATCAGTAATGCCGGATCTTTGCAGAATTGTTAGCTGTGTGTTACTTGTCTCTAAAATGCAGACCACTTACCCTGGCCAACTGTGGCAAGCGACATAACGTCTGCTTAGTATCTCTATGTTACCCTTAACGTCAGGATTATCGACGTATGCTGCCTTGCTTTTTGTGTCAGAGCTTTTGTATTTGTGTTGAGTGGCCAGAGGAAAGTGTAAGATTCTGAGTCCTGCTGGCTTTTAGTTTTTAATGCTTATTACATAAAGGTGTTGAGACAAGTCCCATGGTTTTGATTATCTCACCTGCGGGAACAAAGTCACAGCCTGCTGTCTTTGATACATGAAGTAACAGCCTCCTCTCTTTGTGAAGGCATCTCCTCTTAGAAAAACAAAGCAGGAAACTCTAAGTACAGGGATAGGCAGTATGATGTCAGTGGCTCTTTCCCCTGCTGATCCTACGGTTGACCAGCAGTTGGTCTGGTTTGATGTACCCACACGACACATGGCTTTTCTGTGCCAGCTGCCCACTCTCCCCTTTCTTCTTCTAGATTATCTCTAATTAACACGGAGGCAGAACTGCACTCGCTCTTTGTCAGGACGCGATCTCTGCAGGAAAACATCCAGCAGGACGGTGAACTTTGTCAGCAGATGGAAGATTTCCTTCAGGTCTGTGGCTGAATCAGTCCGTCCCTCTAATTTCATCTTCCAGCAGTACCTCTGAGGCTGGTTAAATTTGCGTGGGTGTGTTTGATGAAGCAGCAGATTCCCATTCATATCCCCCCCACCCCACCAAGACCCTAAAAGGAACTCCGTACTTCAGTGCCCATTCTTCCCCTGGACTGGTTTTAAGGGTATTGAACATGTTCTCAGTTTACTAAGGTATTGGTTAGGGAGTGCACCTCTGCTTATCACTGCTCGACGGGCATCATTGCACCACACTGAGTATCAATTTATGGTGCTCACCCTTGGCAACTGTGCCTGACAACCCAAGTTGTGGTTCTAGATCATGGTTTAGGAGCTCTTGTGTCCCAATCAAACTTTCAGACAACATAACAAAGTTCCACAGAAATTGTAAAGACACCTGAGAACTTGGGCTGTGTTCCTTCACTTGTTTTTATTGAAGAAACAAGCTCCGTTTTGGCATGTTTTACAATGAGAGCAGGAGAGCGTGATAGCTGTGCCTATCACCACCTGAAATACATCAGCCCAACAGGGTGTGTCAGGAGCCGCTCCGAATAACATCGGCAGAAAACAGCAGAGTGGACATGTTTGTGTCAGCTCGCTGTGACTCACTAATCACATAGTCTGACACACTTCTTTTATCTTCCGTATTTAAAAAAAAGAGTGGCACCTTTTCATGCTCTCAGTCTTTAGGGAGAAGGTGTGCTGCCTTAAATGTCAGTGCTTTGAGGTTAGGGAGGTGGGACGTGTATGGCAGCGCTGCCCTTGGCACGGGGAAGGCTGTACCAACCAGAGCCTTTACTTGTTTACTTGCAATTAAGCTACATCAAATATTATGAGTTCAGCTTCTATTAGCAAACATTTGGTTCTGCTTGGCTCTACTGGGAGTTTATTTTTATTATTAAACACACGTTCTGTGTTTTTTTTTTTCAAATATAACCCATCTCTAAATTTCCATTTAAAATACACAGATTTTTCTCAGAGTGAAAGAACAAAGCAAACGCCACACAGAGACACCTAAGGGTAGGTGGAAAACACTCAGCAGTGAGCACAGTCAGCCGAATGGAACAAATCCAGAAAGTCAAGGAGAAGACCCGTCACACATCAAGATGCGAATTCTAGATGCCTCGGTTCTCATATTAAATATTCCCGAGTTCTTCTATTGAATACTAATATCGTATGCTAAATATTAGTCAAGAAAGGTTTATGATGAAAAGCAGCGCTGCCTTAGCTGCACTCCTTAGCCTGCTCCAAAAAAGGCAACCTTGTTTTTAACGCTAAACGCTTCTTTTGGGTAGTCGTTTTCATGTCTGTAAGGAAAATGTCCCACCCAGCTATTTATTTTTCTCTCGTAAATTCAATTTCTTTTAAATAGGGGAGATAGAATTTTTAAAAGTAGGTTATGGTCAGGTCAGGAAGGGGATCCGAATGCCGGTCTGAAAACTTTGTACTTTGTACCCTAAGCCACGGGGAACCACTGAAGGTGTTTGCGCGGAAAAATGTCAGGAACATAGTTTTACAGATCTGTTTTAGTATCTTGATCCTTCAGGTGAGAAATACAAGTAAATTTGTTTGGAACTTTGGTCAGAAGCAGCAGGCACGTTGGAGATAGAAAGTTGAGTTTGTTACAGTAGACAACTGCTAATCTGCTGTCAATCACACTTTGCCGTTGTGGTTTTGTTTTTAGTTTTTTGGGCCTAATTGTGTGGGCAGGGTTCAAAAAAATAACTTTTGGGATATAACTCTGAGTGCGGAGACTTGTCGGATCCACGTTCAGAATCTTTCTTTCCCAAGTCCTAAGGGTTAATTTTAAATGCATGAAAGGTATTCCTTCCCAGTCCCCTCACAGAGCCCGTGGACCCTGATGATGAGACATACGAGGTGGAGTAAGCTCCTGTGTAGATTCTTGTCACGAGTCCTGTTTTTCCTGCAGTCGAGCTGTTCTTGGCTGGAATCCATCTTTCCTTCTGTGGAAGAATGGCAGGCAAAGATTTATCCTTTCATTAATACCCTTCTCTCCATAAAGGAAAATACAACGTGAATGCACACACTGCCTTGGGCTGCTGACTCAGAGGGTTACTTTCTCTGGTATTCGATCTCCTAAATAGTTTTGGTTTTCTGCTACCTCTTAAATATGTTTGGTGTGAGAAAAGGGCTTCTAAGGGGGAGAATGATTGGAGTGCATGGGAGGTGACTTGTCTTCTCGGAATTTCTCCTTAGGTCCTATAGCGTGTTCGAGCAGTGATTTGAGTCCTCGAGGCAAAGTTATAGGTTGCTTAGCAACCTGTAACTTCCCCATTTCCTAGACCTGTACCCCATTCAAAAAGAAGTTTCTCAACTATAAGCCTTCTTAAAAAACCATGATATGTGTGACTTCATAAAGTTATACATTCCACACGTTCTTTCTTCATACGAGCCTTGGTGCCTAGTGAAAAAGAGAGCCACGTGAGGCTTCAGTGGGATCCCAGGATTCAGCCTCCGTGGGGCTGTGGCTCCTTGGACCATGCTGCTTCTTCACTTCGGCTCAACATTAGCTGTCACTGAACAGCTGTCAGGGGAGTGTGTCTGTGCCCCGTGGCCCTGGCAGAGCCCCGTCCCGAAAGGGTTGGAGCTCACTGGGAGGAAGCAAGCTTCTTTCAGTCCCACTTGTTTATTGAGGCCTCAGAGACTTTGTCCTAGAAGAATTAGGAGAAAATGAAGAAGAGGATGTACTGTATAGGGCTGTAATTTCTAACCATGGATACCCTCAGAATTTCCTGGGGTGTTTTAATGAGATATTAATGCCAGGTCTGCCCCCAAACGACTCAGTGGCATGGACTGTGGATGGAGCATCCCCAGCTGAGTAGATAAGCACCTGGCTGGGGCCTTCATCTAGGCATGAGAACTTCAGTCCTGTGGGGGTGACACCGAGCCTGACATAGCTCATTTGGGATTAAGTTTAACCTCCCTGTCAGCTGCACAACTCGTCGGTAGAACAGGTGACTTCTGGGTCCCTACAAAAAGCTCTTGGCCAGTATAAAACTCAGTTTTAAGAGAAGGAAGAACAGATACAGAATGGGTCTTCCTTGATAAAAACCAACTGTACACCTCTGTCATTTTTCCAGTGACATTAAAGCTGAACACCTTGTTAGTAGCATCCTACACATTAAGGGTCTTCAGGCTGTTTTGTTGCTTCCAGACCTCACACAGGAGTTCACCTTTCTTCCCAAAGGTTTTGTTTGGGTTGAACTATTTTCCTTTTGGCTCTGAGCACCTTGGCCTTAAAATAAACCTTCCCTTCCCGAGACCTGAAACTGAAGCCAGGAGCGCGTCTTCGCTGGGCTCCAGACGGACGCCGAGCGCCTCGTCAGCCGGCTGTTCGCCTCAGTGTGTGCTTGTTTGTCTTCCCGCAGTTTGCTGTGGAAAAGCTGATGGAACTGGAGCATTGGAAACAAGAGCTGCAGGAGGAGGCCCACACCCTTATAGATTTTTTCTGTGAAGACAAAGAAACCATGAAGTTGGACGAATGCCTACAGATATTTAGAGACTTTTGTATCAGATTCAACAAAGCGGTTAAGGTACGGCTGATGGCACCTGTGTTTTCTGAGTTATTTTGGATTTTCATTTTCATTTTCCTTCTTCCAGACCTGGCCCTCTGCTCATGGCAGAAAGATGGCTCAGCATTTCTGGGGTTTCAGGAAATTCGGGCCCAGGCGGCGTCACCAGTCTCCCGTTTGGGATTAGTAATGGGACGTGGCTCTGCCATCCCAGCCCCGAGCGCTTCCGCATCGTCCAGCACTTGGCCGCCTCTGCAAATTTGCAGCTCATTCCAACACTCGCTTTAATGCCCTGAAAGCGTTTTGTTAGTAAGGTTTATTTATGATGGCAGTCACAGTAGTAGAAAGTCTCTTTGAAGATCCCAAATGTCTTTTACACTCCCCCTCCGCAGGAGAGAATAATACCCTCTTCCAGTAGACCTGTGTCGTGGTGGGTTGATTGGAAGGCCTTCTCTCAACTGTTTTGACTGCTGTAGCCATCGCCAGTGGGTTGGCACCTTGGGAGCCATGCTGTCCTCCCCTAGAGCTGGCTTTGGAATTCTCAGATACCCAGGGAGCATGCTGCTGTCTGAGCACACCTGGCCCTTCAGCCAGCAGTTCCGATAATCTCTGCGATCAATGGCGGAAGCCAGAAAACTCTTGGTTGCTTGGCTTTGCAGATAAAACTTCAACCTTGGTTAAAAACAACAACTCACCTCCTGTCATTTTCAGTGGGGGTGAGACAATATTTCTGTGTCATCTCTTCCTCTGTATTTTAAAAGCAGATTTGTCCATAGCTAAATTTCTTTAAGGGACTGTCAGATTTCTCTATAGCCTTAACTGGTAGGTAGTCCAGAGTTTCTTGAATTCTCAACTGCTCCTTCCTCTGTGCAGCTAAGTAAGGGAGGCGGCTCAGCCTCTGGCTGCTTTTACTCTGCCTTGTCAGTGAGCTCAGCAGGGGAAGGTGGCGGTGGCAGATGGTAGATGCCAAATTAGCTCTTTCTGAGGCCCTCACTCCCACTCAGAATTCTGTAGGGCCTCGAGGCCACCTGTGTGATGCTATCAGCCCAGCTGCCCTGAGAGCCAAGAGCTGGCCCCAACCTCAAGAGCCAGAGCCTGAAGGAAGCTTGGACAGAAACATCCACTGTTGGAGGAAATTAATTTTTAAGTAAAAAGTGCTACAGACAACGGATTTGGGTTGTGAGATCCATCTATTTATATGACATGAATATAATTTAGGAGTGTGTTCTGAGTGTCCTGGTTCCATTTCATTGGGGAAGGGCTGGGTACTTGGAGCAGGGTGGAAAGTGAAGGATTTGTAAGGCAAATTCTCTCTGACTGTGAGAAGGGCATAAGGGGCAGAGACACCTGGCATTTCTGGTGTTTCTTTACCAGAGAACAGTCAGAACAGAGATTTGAAAGGCCTTTCTTAATATCTTAGGTGTACATTTATGCATCCTTGTTAAATAGAATGTACTGCACAGGAGAGAGAGAGACTGAGTGAGTAAGTGTGTGTGTTTGTGTGTGTGTGTGTGTGTGTGTGTGTGCGTGTGTGTGTGCACGTGTGTGTGTGCGCACGCGTGTGCGCACATGCGTGCAACACAGATACTATTTCATGCTCTCTCTTAACACCTGTAGCTTTTTTCTCTATGCCACTGCCTGAGTAGCCCTCTCCTAGAAGTCACTTCTGTCTTGCCCCACTGAGAACCAAGTTAGGTTTCCTTGGAGTTGAGGTCACAGGCACGTGTGGAATCACAGTTCACTCTGAGGGATCAATGCCTTGACTGGAAAGCTGGAAGTTGGGCCCAGGGATCGGATGACCTTAGACTTCTGGGGTCAGACCTAATATGCTCCTCCAGTCATCTTTGCTTAGCTTTGGAAGACCCCAGCCCTCTGCGCACGGTCTCAGTGATGCTCGTGACCTAGGTGTCTCCTCCATGCATGAGTGTGGGGTCTGAGGGTAGATGGCTCTGGAATTGCACAGGGGTACCACGTGTCTCAAGCATCTTTGGGCTTCTCTTCACCCCTCATTCAGGACAACCATGACCGGGAAGTACACGAGCTGAGGCGGCTGCAGCGGCTGAAGGAACTGGAGCAGAAACGCCGGTCCTGGGCGGCTGGGGAGCTTGTGGGATTTGGCCGGAGCAGCAGTGAGAACGATGTAGAGCAGCTGACCAAGAAGGGCGCAGAGAATCTGCCCCCTTTCCTGCACCCCAGGCCCATCAGCCCCTCCTACCGACCCCCCAACACACGCCGCTCCCGCCTCTCCCTGGGCACCTCTGCCGATCGGGAGCTGCTGACCTTCCTGGAGAATTCCAGCGACAGCCCCGAGGACCCCATGTTCAACAGCTTGCCCTGGAGCAGCCCCCGGCAGGCCCGGGCCAAGGCAGCTTGGATGGAGACTGGAGAGCCAAGGGACCAGGACTGCAGCCACACACACAGACCTCAGGCCTCCAAGGGCCAGGAGGGAACCCCTGACCCACACTCTGCTCGGCACGGCCAGCTCCTAGCCCCACAGCCTGAGGAACCTGCCCCAGTTTTGCTCCGAGCTCGGCGCAGCGGGCTCAGCATGCTCCAAAAGAGGAACAGCGAGCCTGTGGGCATGGGGCCTGCCTGGTCCCCTCCACTCTCACCATTGGCTCTGGGGATTAAGGAGCATGAGCTAGTGACTGGGCTGGCCCAGTTTGACCTCCAGTGTCGCAAAGGCCCTCTGGAGATACCCCAGGTGACCCTGAATGACTTTGGCCCAGTGGAGCTCACATCTCTGGTGGATGGGACCCTGCAGCCCCTTGGCACTGGCCCTGGCAGTGGCAGCCTGACACCTGTGGATGGAGGTGCCCAGGAGAGTCTCAGCCCAGCCCCGGAGAGTGATGGGGCTGCCCCCAGTGAGCCTAGCAGTGATCCTGAGAACAAAGATCCTGGGACTCTGTTCTGCATCTCCGACACCACTGACTGTTCGCTGACCTTGGACTGTTCAGAGGGAACGGACTCCAGGCCTGGCGGTGGGGAGACAGGGGAAGGGGGCGAAGGGGACGGCTCTGTGTCCTCTGGGGCTGGGGAGACAGGTGGCAACCAAGTGTCCTTTAACCCTGCCTCCAGCTCCCCTGGGGAGGCCCCTGCTTCTGCCTCCACGAAGAGCGGGGCCAGCTGCAAGAGTGGCCATCCCAGGGACAGACCTGCTAAAGGGAAGGATATGATAGCACTAAAGAGAAGCTCCTTCAAAGAGGCATCCCAGGGGGCCCCCAAGCCGGGGACTGTCCCAAGGAGCCAGGGGGCGGCGCCTAAGCCGGTGCGGACCCTGACCACCTCGGAGAGCGAGAGCATGCGCAAAGTGGTGCCCATCTCCAGGGCCAGCAGAGGGGGCTCCGGCAACTGGAAGCAGCCCCCTCCTGAATCCCCCAGCGGCGAAGATGCACCGTGGTCGCGTCGGAACTCAGTGAGGGGCGCCTCGGACACCTCTCCCGGGAGGTCCTCGAAGGGGGCCGGGGCGGTGGCCGCAGTGACCGAGGAGCAGAGGCCGCGAGCGAGGGTCAGCTCCGTCAGCGCGCGGCCGGGGCCGGGGAAGGAGCCCGCCCTGCACCCCAGGGGCTCCTTCAAGAAGCCCAGTGCCAAGCCCCTCCGGAACGTCGTCCCCAGACAGAAGCTCGAGGAAAATAAGTTCTGCCGCTCCGACTCCCAGGGCCCCCAGATCCCCGAAGAAGAGCCCAAGTCCCCACCGGCCCCCAGCGTCCCCCGTGTCGCACCCCAGGTTCCAAGCTTTGCCCGAAACACAGTGGCCTCCTCATGTCGGTTCATGAGAACAGATTCTCCTCCCGTGACCAAAGCCCCCGGCCTCACTCGCGCAGCCTCGCAGCGGCAGCTAAGGATGAAGTGGGGCCCTGAGGATGCGGTCCCCAAGGACAGCGGCACCCTGCGGCGGGCCGGCAGCGCCCGCGCCGCCAAAAAGTGTCCAGAGTCTGCGGAGGGCCCCGGTGCCAACACAGAGGCCTCTCTGAAGGGCAGAGGGACTGGGGAAAGGGCCTCGGTCCGACTGAAAGGCTCCAGTCGGACCACACTCGGGAAAATCCTTAATCCCTTACGGAAGTGATGGCTGCCTGTCCTCGCTCACCTCCTGGGGTCGCCATGAGGACCAACAGCTGTGAAAGGCCAACATTGAATGTCTGCTCCACGTCAAGCTCATGTCATTGGAGGGACAGTCTGGGAAGCCTGTGGACTGCAGCCTGCTGTGCTGATTCCCCTGCCCAGCCCCCACGGACCTGTGCTGGGCCGGCACCTCCCACACACACACCCTGGAGGTGTGTGCAAGCAAACCCTCCCTCCCAAAACAGAGACCCCGCGACAGACTCGAGTGTGAAAGATGACATTCCTATGTGATGAGTAAAAAGGAATTTTGGCCAGTTTTTATATATCAAAGACTTATTTTTTTATTATAAAAATTCAATGTTTTAGTTGGTTCCTTTGGCAGAGCGAATGCCTCCAGAGGGGTGGTGGACAGAAGGAAAGCCCCTTCATATGCAGATATTTTCACCTTTTTGCATTCCCTGGCCTCAGGGTTCCACCTGCCCACCCGCCGCCATTGCTGGCAACTGGACTTCACTAGCCCTTGGTGGACTGTGGTTGGCACCATGTCCTTGAAGGCATTCTGCCTCACTCACCTCTCCCTGTGTGACTTTGGGTGAGGGTTTGCATGTGAGCAGGAGGAAAGTCAGCCTGAGGGACGGAAATCGGTGCTCCTATGTGTGCAGGGCGGGCGCCAGGGGCAGTAGGACATGTGGGGGGACAGGGGACACATGGTTGCAGGGTGAGCCTCCCTGAAGACTGCTGGAAACCCCTGGGAGAAGGCTGGATCTTCCAGAATCTAGAAGTGCCATATTTTGATGGAAAGGCATCAGGGGCTAATTCAGCAGAGCACGCCTTTCCCATCCCGTGTTTTCCCATTTGTGTATCTGTTATAAAACGGAGTGAAGGCTGCTATGACTCGTGATCACTCTAGTTACAGGGAAGAGAAAAACCCTTCCGTCTACCAGTCTTTCTCCTCTGTCTTCTCTCTCTGCCTGCTCCCAGCCCTTCCGTCTTTTCTAATGTGACCTGGAGCCTGGACTATCTCTATCTCATCTCTCTCGAGGATGATACTTTGAAATGTTGACGTCTGTTCTTCGGTACAGTGGTTTTGAAATCCTGACAATAACTAAGTCAAGTTTTTAAAAAACAGACCATAAAAATGAAATTACTTTTAGAAGAATTTATATCAGGAAAATCTGGGGAAAAAAAGGTTTCATTCGAAAGAAAGGGTGATCATTCTTATTACCTTTTATCGGTAGTAAGCTTGGAAAACATATTCTTCCCGGTGCCCACTTCACTACTTCCCTCTGAGACTAATTGGGAAACGGGGAATTCTTGGAGCTTTTTTTTTTTTTTTTTTTTTTAAATTGTCCCCCCCTTTTTTTCACTTTTGGTCACTTATTAGTGAAACCTCATTTTAGATCCAACAGATATATTACAGTCTCCCTCCTGCACAATGTTGCCTTCTGTCCAGATTAATTGGAAATTCAACTTCCATAAGTCAGCTAAACTGAAAGGGCAAACTTGATGGTTGAAGAAGTAAGTCACCTGACCACAAAACCTCTTATAAAAATAGCCCCGAATAGGTATTTCCAGGGCTCCATAGATGGTTGATGGGAGTTCTGAGCTGTTTTTCACCATCTCAAAAAGCCTGAGAAGTCATATATTTAACCATGCAGACCACATTCAAAGCATAGGGTCCATGGGTGGGTGGGAAATGGATGAAAGAGGTTGGAAATTTGTGGATTTGAGGATAGTGACAGGGTCGAGACTCTTAGGTGGGACCCTAGGAACTAGAGTCCGAGTCCCTGCTCCACTGCTGATGCTAGGATTCACACCCTTTCCCTACACCTCTTTCCCAGTCTGCAGCGGTGGAGGCGTGGCCTTGGTGGGGGTCTTCAGGGGCCCTTCTAGCTCCAAGGGTCTGAGTCATCAAAAACAACCAGGCACCCATCTCTGCCCTGGGATCAGCTCCTCAGAACCAGCCCCCAGCATCTCCACAGCAGAGGCCTCCCATAGAACCCTACTCAGGAGAAAGCACCTCCAAATCGGTGGTTGCTTCGAAATCTAAGAAGCTGAGTTTCCTGGGAAGTGGTGTTTTATGTTCTCAGCCCTGTGGACAACTTCTGTGTTTGCATCTGTGCTAGCAGGTGATCATTCTATTACCTTTTATCGGTAGTAAGCTTGGAAAACATAATTTAAGTAAATGATGGAGAAATGTAAATAAGTTTCTATCTAAAACTGTTTAAGATGAACTGAATGTATTTAAAGGTCCATTTATATGTTCTTTTGTGTAACGTAGTTTAATAAAGTTCCTGTTTATGGGACTGTGTTTTATCCTCGACTTAACTCTGAGTGTGTGTGTGTTCCTAGAGGCAGAATACAGGAAGTATGAGAGGTTTAGAATATAGGCGTTTTGTTCTCAAAAGGGTCAAAAGCCAAAATTAGGCTGTTTGTGTGTCCACTCGGTAGTCCAGAACCTGCATGTAACCGAGGGCTGGGAGCGGGCCTTGCGCCAGAGCTGTGGGAACGCAGGCATGCATCTGACACACAGGCCATCGGAATGTGCAGCGCCTCGTACACGCTCACATTATTCCACGTTCGAGGCCAAGCTTTGTGCAATCTCTGTGGGACTGGCAAGTCTGGATCTGCTGCTGTGTGTCCTCATGCATTTTGGCTCAGGGACCCTGTTGGGAAATCACAGCTCACCTCTGTGCTGCCTCAAGAATGAGCAGGAAGGGAGGGAGGGAGGTGGGGTTTTGTTTCAAAGGCACTTATCTGGTGCTTATCTGAAAGGAAAGGGGCGTTATGCGGAAGATGCCTTGAGGTTCCATATCAAGTCTTGGTCCTGGCTGTTCTCTTGCTTGATCCGTGAGGGGGACAGAGGAATACCCCTGGGTCGGGCTCTGGCAGGTGATGGCCTCATCATGAGTTGCTGCTTGTGCTGTGATATTTAGAGCCTGGTTTTGCCTACTAAGGGCAGTTCAGGACAGAGGACCCTTCTCTGTACCTTCAACCCTGCTGCACCAGGGGTTACTGACTTAAACCCAAAAAAGGCCCTTAATTTTCACAGTAGGTCTCAAGTAGTATTCCTTTTCCCTTTCATTTATAGTTTTCACAAGGGCCCTGTGTTCTACTCTTCCGAAGATACACACAAACATTAAGAGATCATGGTTTCTTGATCATTCCAGATTCTGCAGATGTATGTGTTATGGTGAGAAGCTTGGGAACAGTTTGGTAGAACTCTTAATTCAAACTTCCAAAGTGTAAAAATCAACTTCTGCCTCTAAGGACATGGAATCATCTTCTCTCATCTGGCAATGATTACCTTTTGCAATTTCACAGAACTTTCTATTGAAACTTAAACATAACTCTTAATTATAGTCACTTCATGCTCCAGTTCTTCTCTTAAAAAAAAAAAGATTTTTTTTTTTTGTATGTGTCCTCAAACACTTCTAAGCATCAAATTTGGGTAAGGGACATTGCATCTGGTCACTAAGTACTTCTTAAAATTATTTCGGCCCTGAGCACAAACAAAATGGGGGATAGTGGGCTTTGCCAAGCCACCCTATTCAGCATCGACGGGGTATCAAGGCGTAGCTCAGACTGAATCTGTGGCAGGTCTGGAAACAACCCAGAGCAACCTTTCCCTGGGTGGGGGGGCAGGGGGGGTTTCATCTGCAAACATCTTCCAGTAAAGTGTCCCATGGCTCACTGGATCACCTCAGTGAAGACAAAAGTAGCATTCTTGTAGTTGAAGAGAATGGCTTTTCTGTCTTCCAGGCCAGACCTCTGCAGCGAGGCTTTTGGCTTCCTGGTTGGTAGGTAGGGCAGTTGGACTGCACTGCAGAGAAGGTCATGGCCCCAGGCAGCCCTCACAGTCTAACTCATTCATGGGCCCTTGACCGAGAGCCCACCAGGAGCCTGGCACGACCCGGCGGGCAGCCTGTGGAACAAAGGTGGCTGAGCCTTTCACTGAGGACTCTGCTTGAGGTCCCATGGGCACATTCATGCCCAGCCTTTGGAATCAGGGCCTGGCTTTGCCCTGGTCTCCTCAGAGACAGTTAAGGTCTGAGTCATACAAGCAGTCCCTAACTCACAGACAAATGATGTTCCCCAGGTTTGCTCGCAATGAGACTTAAAGAGTTCAGAATGCATTTTTCTCAGAGCAACTACGTCACACATTACAGGTAGGTTTCCACGACAGCCATTGGAAACCTATCGAATCCATCCTTGGGTGGACTGTGGTGCCAGCGTTTCCACAGAAGAGAACCTCACCTGTAGTAGTGTTTCTAGAGGAACATGCCAGGGTACCAGGAACATTCCTCCCCTACCTCAAGACATCAAGTAGAAGCTGTGGCAACCTCGGGGCCCCAGTGTTGTTCACTGCCCGCTGCTAGATAAGAAGAGACTTCTCTGCTCTTGAGGTCAGACACAGGGGCTCCCATCTCCTAGACCAACTCCAGTGAATGTAGGCCATTTCTTTATCATAGACTACCTGTCGTCTTTTCTTCTGAATAGCACATTGGCCCAATAGAAAGGTGTATGTCCTCAGCTTTTAAATTTCCAGGAGGAAGCCTGAATCAGCCACACTTCCTTAGCCTCCTGATAACCAGTGAGAAGATGGCAGGGTTGTGGGGAGGCCACCTGGTGTAGCTAGAACCATGGCCTCATGAGCCAAGGACAGCTGGGAGCTGGGCTAGTGGGTTATTTCAGTAGCAGCTGGGCGTTCCCTGCTGGAGGTGAGCTCTCCAAGGTGCCCTGACCTCTGACCGGGTGGGAGCACCTCATGGCCCCCACATTCCCATAGCGGGGAGTGCGTCATTGTGTTGCAGAATCACCCAAGGCTTCCACCCCAAACCTGTGCCAAGTCAAAATCTTTCTGGTGGGACTTTAAAATGTGCATTTTAAACAGTTTCCCAGGGGTTCGTCCTTCACCCTGCTGGAGAGAAACAGTGGGCTGGAGAGAGGCCAGAGGGCTAGGGTCTGATGCAGGGCTCGTGAGTTGTCCTTGGGGCTGAGCTCCACTCTGAGCCTCTGTCGGGCAGCAGGTGTGTCTCCTCCTGGGCTAGTGAAGCGACTCTGACCTCAGCGCCTGAGTAGAGGCAGAGCTGCCTGAGCAGTCCCTGAGCAAGTGGTCTGACTTGGACCTTAAAACAGAAGCACCTCCACTCATACACTTGGCCACTCCTTTGAGTCTGGGGCTCTTGGTAATGTAGCATCAGAGCTGCCAGAACAATGGCATCAGGGGAACATAGGAAGTGACACTTCGTGAGTCTTACAATGGCTGCCCTTTAGGAAGACTGCCATTCGTGCCTATGAAGCATTTGTGAATAAGTGCTAAATAACGTCACACCCATCTGAGTGCCCACAAGTGTGATTTTTGTCAGCAAAGCTGATGTTTGGAGCCTTGTTCCCTGGGCCTCTTGGGTTCTGGAGCTTTCCACAGTCATTCACAAGCATGACTCCAACTCAGTTCTTGGGAACTTTGCCTAGTGGCTGTGTTCTGGGGCCAGGCAGGCCAGCATCTGTGCTGACCTCATCAGCTAGGAAGGGGGTGGGGTGCAGCTCTCCAGGGTGCTGACTCAGTGCTGGATGCAATGTGCAGGCTCACGTGAGGCATTCTGAACGCACCAGAGGAAGGGACTCTGGAACCCCGCCCACCCGCTGTTGGCGAGTGTGGAAGCACTCCCCGGGAGGAAGACTGAGGCCGGGTGCTTTCCGAAGCTGTCAGCACAGATTAATTCACTCTTCACCACTTTGTGCAGCAAACAGCTCCCCGATAGATCGAGAGAGCTGCTGAGAGAATCTGGACAGGGCCTGCCATTTTCAGGGACAACCATTTTTCCAGGCTGGGAAATGCAGGAGAGCGGTTTGAGCTATGTTTGGATTCGAATGATGGTTCAGCCGTGGAAGGTGCCCCAGCAGAAAGAACAGTGCCTCCATTCATCGGAGGCTGAATGGAGACGTCAGCCTCCCTGGTCAGCTATATTTTCCTCTTTCCCAGGGCACCAGTGGTTCCCATCAGCTGACTCATCCCGAGGGAGGAGAAGGAAGAGGTGGGCTGCCTGCAGGGCAGGCTTCTTGCCACTAATGAGAGACAGCAAAAAGGACTCCCCACCCGCACGGGGCCTCCTACTCCCAGTCCAGGTTGGACTCCAATACAAGAGAAGTAAGAGTCACCAGATAAGCAGCTGGACAAGGTGCCTAAAGCTCTCAGCCTTTTCCTGAGCCCTGCTGCTCTCAACCAGCTCATAAAGGGTTGAATTCTGGCTAGTGCTTTTTCTCCCAAGAAACTCATGACTTTGCAGAAAGTTACTCAACACACATTCACCCTCCCAGTGACCCAGAACGTGTCATCCCCACTTTTCAGTGGAAGAATTCATTCCGGGAGAGGAGAAAAGGAAGCGTGTGAGCCAGTGGTCTCACGTGGCTACACAAAGCACCATTTTGGTCATATTCATGGAGCAGTATGAGGTCCAGTTGGTTAGTCCACATCTAGACACTGTCCGCAGCCCTGGGACACCTTGCAGGAGAAATCTTGACGAGCTGGAGCATGACAGAGAAGGACCAGGACAGCCAAGGTCTGAGCACTTGAAGATGAGGCCACCAAGGCAGTTTAAACTGAAACAAGGACAATGAACACCTGGTGGCTTTCTTCTGCATTGTTCCAAAGCAAAATGGAGATAAATCACCAAGGACGGGGGGAGTGTACACCAGAGCTGCTCCTCCACCTCCCCAGGCTGGCGCCTCTAGGTCCTTTCCACCTGTGAAATGACTCTGAACCTGTGAAATGGCTGCCCCGACTCTGGGGCCAGGTTGATCCAGTAACCCCCGAAGGCTGCTCTCTCTAGCAGGGGTCATCACTGGGAGGCTCAGCTGTGCCTTGAAGAATCCTGAGAAGAAGCTTCATGACGGTCATCCTCATCATCGCCCTCAGGGAACGCCTCCTGGGCGTCATGCCCACTGGGGCCATGGACAGCATCCGTTTCTTCCTCTTGGGTTTGTCCACGTGGCAAGGCTCCAGGACACAAGGACAGTCACCTAATGGCAGGTTTTCAGTGGGAGTTAAGGAAAAGCTTGTGGTTCCAGAAAGCTCTGAGTCTGGCAGGGATTCTAAGACGGGGTGCCCAGGCCCGTGTCGTGCAGTGGCTCCTTGGAAGCCCACCCGCCTTCCAGGTTCGGACTGAGTACTTCCTTCCCTCCATCGACTGCCCTCCGACCTTTGCTTTGGGAACTGAACTTTTCCTCCCTGAACTCTCAGACCCCATGGGGTTATACATGCTGATTCCCACCTGCCTCGTAGAACAGTTGGCCAACTGGCCGTGGTTGTCTGACACCTGAACTAGGCTGTGGCCTCCTCGAGGTGCATGTATGGCGCAGGTAGGGGTGTTGCGTCATCTGTGGAGCCCTCCAGGACCAGCGAGGGCCAGTACTAAGTAGGAGTTCAGCACGTGTGGCCTGACAGAATCGGATGGGGGAGAGGAGGAGTCGGGGACCTGTGTCTTAGGAGAACACATGATTGAAGACCACTGCCCACCGCCCCTCCCTCACTGAAGGTCTCTCTGCCTGTGCCTGCTTGGCTTAGGCAGGGGAAGGAGGTGGCACCCAGGGCTCCCATCTGGAGGCACTGGGCCTATACTTTACATTGAGAGAAAAGGGAACCTCATGGTCACCCCACAAACCCTCATGCCCACTGAGAGGCAGCTCCTTCTGGGGTGGCCAAAGCCCCATTGCAGGGCTGCACTCACCTGCCCTGGACACCCTAAGCCACATCCTTGGCCAGTGAGAGCAGGGAGAAGCAGCCACTGGGCATTTCAAACACGACCTCCACATTCCTGATTTGCAAAGGGTCCCAACACTTCAGAGAATGCTGGGGAGATAAACGGGCTGAGTGTCTGCACTCCACCGGCAGCGAGGCTGCTGCCTGCTCTGCCGTCGACTGGCTCTGTGACCTTGAGCAGAGTGCTTAACGTCTATCTCTGCTGGGGAATCATGGTCCTAGGTAACCTCAGAGCAGTTTTGAGGGTTAAGTGACTAATTAGGACAGTATAAGTATTGGCATTATTACTATTCTAGGTCAGAGCCCCACCTGGCAACTTCTCCATGGGCCGAGTGACGTGGGCTGGCTTACCGAGAAGGCTTCAGAGACCAGTGTGGTCAGGCAGGGAGGCCAGCAGGCTCCACAGCAGCCCACTGACTCCGTGCAGTACGTCCTCACCTCTGCTCTGTCCCTATCAGGCCGGGCGACCTTGGATAGGTCACTGAACCCAGCTTTGCCCCTGTTTCCACTTTTTCCTGCAATGGAGTAAGCGAGGTGGGGCTTGGTGACACCTGACAGCATATAAATTGCAGGTCCTGTCTAACTAATTGGATCTATAAAATGCGTTTGCTTCCAAAACCCATGATCTCACCTTTGAGGCCAAAGTCTTCAGGGGATTCCCTCCCTCCCCAACTCCTGACTTCCTGTCTCCAGGAAGATGTTTCCCAGCATTTATGTGAAGGGACAGTGCTCTGTGCACAGCAGCAAGCTCAGTGTTGGTTCAGGGTCACACCATGCCTGGAGTCTCCCTCAAGGTCAACCCAGACCCCCGCCAGCATGAGGAGCGGGAGGCTCTGTCTCCGCAGCCCAGCATACTCCTTTCTGGCGACGCCCCTCCATGAGACCACCTACGGGGGGCTGTTCTCCCTGCCACCCTGGCTACAAGGAGGGCAGGATGGAGAAAGGAGGCAGCCAGATATCGAGGGCAGAGCAGAGACCTCCTCGTCCTGCCCCAGGCAGCCCTGGGCTAGTTATACACCCTTTCTAAATGTTCACTTCCTCATTCCTCCAGGAGAGGTGGGGTTTCCAAGCCCTCCGAGTTTCCACCAGAGCTGACATTCTTTGATTCTAATAGTACGTTTTGGGACAAGAATGTTAGGGATGCAGGTCACGTCGTAGCCCCCGGCTTCTGCTCCATCCACTCCCACCTTACCCCAGCGGCCTCACTTGTCTCCACAGAATGGGCTTCAAGAGCCCACTCATCTCTGGTCTTTGGCATTGCCCTGCAGGGCTTGTGAAGACTGCTGGGTAAGAGTGTGGCCTTTGGAGCTGGACAGACCTGGTTCAAATACCAACTCTGCTAACTGGGTTAGTCACCTCCCATCTGAGTCTCAGTTTCTCAACTGTCTAATGGGGGAAATTATGCCTACCCTTTGGGATTGTTATTAAAACTATTTTATACCCTGGTGCATAGAAGGTACTCAGTAAATGGTAACTGGGATTATTGGAGAAGTCTGTTCTGTGACTATTTCCTGTATGCTTAGTGACAATTGGTTAGGTCTCTGTATTGCGATGGCCCCACGTGTGAGAAAAATGGTAGGTAGCCAAACAGGCTCGGACCTGTCTTTCATCACCATGTGATCATCACAGTGTGATAAGCCACAAGATGAAAGAACCATTGCTTATCAACTGGCTCCAAAGGAATTTCTAAAGAAATTCTAGAGCGATATGAGCATACCAGAACATTGCGTCTCACATGTGACTACAAAGTTTGGCTGTTTCCCACAATGCAATACCTCCGTAAGGCTCTGAAGTCTGTCACCATTGAGGCCTCTCAGAGGAACGTGCCAGGAGTTTGTCCCAGACACACCTACATCACGTCTCAAGCCTGAGCATCCCGAGAGGCCGGGTCTCTGCTTACTCACTGTGGGACCCCGAGACTCCTCAAGTCACTTAGTTCTTCTTGTGCCTCAGCAGCCCCAGGATAGGAACGCTGCCTGTCACCTGCCTATCCCACTAGAGAACTGGGGTCAAGGGACCTATTATTTTTGAAGGGCTTTAACCAACTAGCACAGGAGTTCTGTCTGCTGACACCTACGGACCCTGCGGCTGTTGGGGTTAAAACGGGGGACACACAAGTCATCTCTGCTGTTAGAAGTCAGCGTGTGGTGACTCTGGAGGGCAGTCAGTGACCTGAAAGGGACATGCAGGGCTTCTGCAGTCTGGGACTGTTCTGTGGTTTGCTCAGGGGATTGATTTTATGGGTATGTGGAATCCTTATGATATATGCGGTTTTCCCTGTGTGTCTATATTGTGGTCGAATAATAAAAGGGGGGCCACACACGATTTGGAGGCATTACTGGTATAAGCTCATCGCAAAGGCTGCTCCTACGGGAGGCTCTCTCACATCTACCGTTCATCTGTATCTCTCAGGAGCGTTACTGCCATGAACCCCCACCAACTGCCCACGTTAATACCCTGTTCGATTTTCTCGTCTGCAGTTTTATGGGTCTGTGAGTTCCATCGAAACCATTGACGTCACCACATGATACCGACACTGTGCAGGGGCCTCTGGACATGCCAGGGGCAGAACGAATGCTGGACGGGCTGTGGGAAACAGGGGTCCTTCAGAGGCTCGCTCCTCCTGCCCTTGGCACCGCAGTGATATCATTTCCTCCAAACAGGATTCACTCCCTTTAAAGCCTTGTCCAGGTTCTGCACTTACCTGCCCAGGTGAGTCGATGAGCTCATCTGAGCTTTGAGGCCGTTGTCCTGGAAAGAGAAAAAAAAACACTAAACAACAAAGATAAAGTAGTACCTGAGCCTCCCAGCTCACTCTGAGTTTTTCACCTTGAACTCTACACAGGAAGGGCCAGTTAACACCAGTGTATTACTTCAGACCAGGTGCCCATGTGCCAACATAAATACAGCCAAGCCCTTTAAACAAACACTGGGGGAGCGGGGTGGTGGGTAGAAGAGTCAGAAAATGGAACCGGACAGAGAGTGGGACACAGAGGGCCTGCTGGGGCCTAGAACCTGCATCTCGCCACGAAGAAGCTGCACAACCAGGCAGCTCACACGCCCCTTCTAGAAGGGCCTTGGGTTTCTCACCCTGATAGTATGGGAATTGCATTAGAATAATTTCTATAGCCCCTGAAAAGTATGGAGTGAAATCGCCATACCCCTGTGAAGCATCTTCAGGCAGGGATTTTACTGGTTGGCTGGTTGTTTTTATTCTGTCTTGTTCCGTTTTGGACCACAGGAGTAGAGAATAAAGCGGGCCGTACCCAGTCCTTGGCGCACAATTATCATCGGCCTATGCAAAGCCCTTTCATGCTGGTTATTATTTTATTTGCCCCATCTGTAATCTCCACTTCCATCACCCCTGTCCTCCGCAGGCATCCACCATAATGAATTAGATACATGTGTGTCTCCATCTAGGTATTATCCTTGTGAAATATGCATCATTGTTTTGGACGTGTGTTTTCAATTTACAGAAGTGATAGCACACCATGAATCCCATTCTACTTCTTCACTCCACACTCTGTTTTATGATCCTTTCATATTGCTATGTGTGCATCTAGCGTGTTAATTCTTACTGATGCATGGAATACCTTAGTAAGTGGCCACCATGGTGTTCTGACCCGCTCCCCTACTGATGGGCACCTAGCTTACTCGTCGTACACATTACCACACACGTCCTCCTAAGGACCTCAGAGAGAGTTCCTTGGGAACTCTTCCTGCCTCATACAGCCTGAGTGTAGTCTCTGTCACTAGGTACAGCCAGACTGCTCTGGAGGTGGGGACAGAGGAAACAGCTGCAGGGTGCTGGGGAGGCCGGGCCTGGAGAGGGGCCCGCTGGACGGCGGCGCTGTTTGGCTGGGGTGTCTGGCACTGGCTCTGGATCCCGTTCTCTGGGGAAGGCACATCTTTCATTGATTAGCTCTGCTTTTGAGAGCCACGTATCCCCTTCCTTTACAGCTCACACAATGGTTTGTAATTAAATGCGATTTGATTTACTCTTCAATTGTCTTCTCTCCTCCTAGACTGTGAGTTCTCCAAAGGCGGACATTTCTCCCTCAGAGCTGTATTATGCCCCATGCCTAAGACAGAGCGAAGCTGGTGGCTGCCCAGCACGCAGCCGTTGGACTTATAAATCAGTGAGTGGACTTGGGCTGTGGGGGATACGCAGGAAGCCTCGGCAGGGCTGGGATGAGGGTGAGGGGAGAAAGGCGCGCTGGGCACAGAATGTAAGGACGCCTCGCCCTCAGGGGCTGCCTGCACAGCACGAGCTGAGACCAGGGGCCTCCCCTGCCTTACCCTAGACCCCGCTCTGACCTCAGATGCTTTTGCCTTAGAAAAGCTTTTGACCTCAAGTTTAGCAACTAACCTGGTACCATCCTCTTTTTTCTTTCCACCCTTCCTTCCCCTTTTATTGACTGTCACTGTGTGCCTGACCCTGTGCTAGGATCTGGCTTAGAGAAACTCTCAAAGTCACTGTCCAGTAGGGGACACATAATAATTCTAGTGGGGGGAGGAGAATAATGATTCTAATGTACAGAGATGAGTTAAAAAAATAAAGAGCAAGTTGTCCTTCAGGACATCGGAAGCGGAGAAGAGTGAGTGGGTAAGCGGCAGCCTTGAGGAGATGAAGGCTGTGGTCAGATTTCGTCGAGAAAGCCGTGGACAGAAGGCCTCTGAGCAGGGCACCCTGTGCACAAAGCCTGAGTCAGAGCAGCAGTGTGGGCAGCAAGTGTCTGTTTTTGGAGCATGAGGTTCAAGGCTGAGAAGAGTGTCACGTGTCTGGGGAGCAAGGAAGTGAGACTGCAGGGGGGTGTGGGAGAGACCAAAAGGGTACAAGTTGGGTACAGCTCAAAGGGGCTACTTGGACCAGGGGCAGCAATCGCAAGCAGGGGAGCAGCAGGAGCAAATCCGCCCGGTAGAGGATCACACATTTGTGTAAAATTCGTGACCCTTGGTGTCCAGAGAAGAACTGAATGATCTGGGGAGCCAGTGGCAGGGGGAGGGGCCCTTTTGAGCCAAAAGACATCTCCCCTGTGGAGTAGGGGCCGCTGCTCAAAGTCAGTGAAGTTTTCTAGATGCAAGAGAAAGGGCCGTGGGGAAATTGTCAGCCTCGGAGGATGAAGGACATGTCCCTGCCCCACCGAGGCCCCAGGGAAGGTCGTCCTGGCTGTCCCTGTCCTCAGGAGCAGGAGGCAGGCTGACACCTCTGGGGTGCAGCCCTGGCCAGGGCACTTCCCTTTGGCACCTGTGCTCACAGGCCAGACCAGGGGAACCTTGTGGTGTCTCTCTCCTGGAAGTGAACCCTAAAAAACAGCCTTCTAACTTAGTAGGACCGTCTTAATAATGCTATACTAAGGAAGCCTTAATACCCAGGAGGAGAAATGGTTCTCTCTCTGTTTACTTCAACATTTGCTTTGCTGAGGGGAATTTTTCGATTCCTCTCCACCCATTTACCGAACTGGACTTTCAAGCTGGGCTGCTCTCTGGGAAAGTGTTTGGGGGTTACCATTGCCTTCAGGTCTCTATTATCCTCCTCCCACTGCCCCCACCCCCAGGCCAGTCAGTTGGTTTGTTTCCTTTGAATCTCTTCTTTGTCCCCTGACCTCAGATCCCGTGCCAGGTGGCCGAGTTGAAAGCTGGTGCAGCCTCTGCTCTGTAACTTCCCTCAGCCCTTGAGCTTCCAGCGGCCGTGGCAGCAGCAGGCGGTGCCCCGCCAGGCTGCCTCGGAGGGCCTTCCATGAAACCTGTTGTCGGCACAGCCTTGTTTGACCAGGAAAACCCCGGGCTAGATCCAGCTTCCTGGCAGAGACGAGCTCTTTATGCTTAGAAATGGTGCCAAGAGTTGGCTTCTCCTGTCATTTCAGTGTTGGTGACACTCGCTTCCCTCTGCAGCCCTCCAGCACCTGCATGCCGGTCTTGAAAGAGGTCCAGGCTTTCGTCAACTCCGTTGGAAACAGGACTTGGGGACATGTTTCAGCCCAGGTTGCTTGGAGTGACATAGAGCTGTGGATCTATTCAGGGGGAGATGTCAAATCACCAGGGAGCTTATTTTTCAAAATAAAAATGTATATAATAATTTCATCTGGTTTTTTAAACAAGTTCAGCCAGTGACATTACGCTGACCCCACTCTTCCCTCGCCTCCTCCTTCTCACCTCCCTCACTTCCTGCCCTGTCTGGGCTCTGGGTGAACCTGGAGAAGTGTCAGCAGGGTGCAAAGCCAGGCGAAAGTTCCCTGTGGGGATTTGGAGCAACCCAAGGTTTGGAAAGTGCTGCCACATCACATATTGTGAGTGCATTGTTTGCACTAGGAGCCCAGCAAGTCATTTAGATGCTAAATCTCATCTCTGCTTGTGTCTCCTGGGAGTGAAGGCCTGAGAAAGTGGATGGAAAAAAAATAGAAGGTGGTTGCTTGGGGTTCGAGGGGCAATTTGTGTCCATGGAACCCAGCGAGCTATTTGACCCATTGGTCAATGAAACCTTTGACCTCATTCCTCAGCGGTCTAAACAGTCGAAGCCTGGACCTTCTGTATCTTTGAATCCTCCTATTTTGCTGTGGTTTGGACAGCCCAGGCAGACTAAGACCTCTGAAGAAGGAGGAGGTAAAACAGCTATTTTTTCCTCAAAGGAGGATATGTTTATAATTTTAATTATTCATAGTAGCTTTTTATTTTAAACACTTATGCTATACAAATGTCCACAGTGCTAAATCGCCCGCCCTGACTAGCACGCCCAAGCCACTCCTCTCCTCAGGGGGGCCCACTCGCTGTTAATAGTGCTCATTTACCTCCGGCCCCTTTCGCTGCACGCATGCGCAGACTGACAGCCGTGTCAGCGCGTGCGCGCGCGCGCGCGCACGCACGCACGCACACATGCGCACACACACGCATGGAGCCCTGCCCCACAGGTGGTCCCACCATGGCCCCACGTTCCCAGTACTGCCCTGGGCACGTCCAGGGAGAGCCTGCAGCCGGGTTCCGAGCTCTGCAGCAGGTGAGTCATCCAGCAGGTCTTCCTGCCTTGCGGTGGGTGAGGCCACCTCTCTGGTGCCAAACCTGGAGCCAAGGGAGTGATTCGCAGAGCTGTTCTCCTTCTTTGTCCAGTTTGCGACTAGCCCAGTTCACACCAGTAAAGGTCTAGGAAGGACAAACCGCTTTACACACCCAAGAGAGTCTCTGGTTTGAGTTTTCTCCTTAAACCCTCGGTTTCTAGAGCTACCGAAGGCAGATCAGCATCATGGAAAGGGCACTGGACTCCGGGCCAAACCGTCAGTCCACAACTACCTACCAAGGGCCTTCTACGTGTCAGTGTTCAGGCCCTGGGATGCAGTGGAGATGAGAGAAACAAAGTCCCAAGGAGCTTATAAGCTGCTGGCTGTGTAGGTGGGGGAAAGACAGGAAATTATCATGGGGCCATGGAAGGCATTGTAGACACTGGTCACTGCCATACAGGAGCTATGACAGGGTGAGCTGACAGTGCCTCACAGGGTGACTGAGAACCAGCAGGCTTGGGGCAGCTCTGGTCCAGCTAAGATGCCACTGTGTGACAAGGGACAAGGCATGGACTTTCCTCCACTGCACAGGGAGGCTGTGAACCAGGTCACCTGTCTCCTTCCAGCCGTAGCGATAGCACACAGGAGGTCCGAGCCAGATGTTCTGTACCTAGTCCCACAGAATCCCTCTTCTGTGGTTGTAGCCTCTCAGAGGGGAGGTCTTTGTTAAAAATCCTGCACCAAACAGTGGGCAAAGCTCTAGAGAATACAAAAAGAGAAACCCAGCCTCTACACCAGTGCGTTCCATACGAGTTCAAAGTGGCTTTGTGCGCTCCGGGCCCTTGCTGAGAACCTGGCTGGGAGGGAGGGCAGGTGGGCTCACGCAGCTGTAAACCGCGGACAGGCCAGAGCTGAGACGCTTGGCGAGGGAGGCAAAGGCAGGTGGCCCTTGGGAGCCAGAGCTCAGCTGTAGCACATCTGCTGGCTGAAGAGGCCCTCAGTCCCCTTGTCCCATCCCAGATTCTGCCACAGAAAACCCCCTGGCACTGCTCCACTGCCGGCAGGGCGAGCAGATCTGGTTTGCTGAGTGCTCTCGGGGCCAGCCCCAAAGGGGACCTGAGTTCAGGCACCACCAAGAAAATCCTGCTTTGCAGAGAGGACCAGTTTAGGCGTTGAGAACCAGAGGTGGGAGGAAGGAGTGGAGAGGATCCCTGCCTTCCCCTCCCTCGAAGTGCAGTGACTCATACAACTTCTTTCCTTCTCCTTTTAAAAAAATCTACAGGTTCACCTGTCACTTCGAAAGTAGGTACAGTGCCCCGGGGCCTGGTGTCCTGGGCTCTTTGGACTCCAGCAGGTGTAGGGTTGTGAACTTCAGTCACAACTGCTGTTTTCCCACCTCAGCCCAACAGGAAGGACACACACACGCCTCAGACGCCAGCAGCGGTGGCACTTCAGGTGACAAAGGAGGCTCCCTGGCAACCTCCTCTCCTGTCTGATTCATGCTCAGTCCCAGGGCAGCGGGCTCAGGAACCGTGAATGACATATTAGTGAGAGAAAGCAAGCTGGTCAGACAGACTCATATATCACTGCTCCCGTGACACACAATTGTTCACGCTTGTAACTCCTCGCAGGGAGCCAGGATGGCCAGAGCCAGAGGTGACTTAAGGGTGGGTTGCAACAAGTGAAGGGGTTGAAAGTGCCAATCTGCACCACCTTTAAGCTCAGAACCTGGGACGTGCCGTTGGAGGAATATTCTGCATCCGAGAGCTCTGCCTACAAAGGGTAGGGCACTTGCCCAGCAGCTGTGGGCGAAGCTTCACCGCTTTGTACTTTTTAAAGGAGCCGCAGGTGGGGAAAGTGGGTAGAGAGGGGAGGTGGGGGTCAGGCAAAAGGGACAGCAGTGACCTCCAAACCTCTGAAATTGTCCTGCCAGGCCAGGAATCTTGAGAATTTGTCTTGCCTCAGCAACGGCAGGGCTCCGACTTTCCCAAGCTTCTGCTGGGTAAGCCGGGCTGTGTTTCTTTGCCTCTTCATTTCTCCCAGAGCCATCCTCATTCCAGTGGGGCTGTGGGTGGGGGGAGTGGTACCGACAGATGCGGTTGCACTCTTGGAGCGTGGCCAAGGGCCCCACACTGTCCCTCCTTCCCTCCACCCATGCAAACTTCTCCCAGTTACTGGGGGAGGATGAACAGTGGGTGCCGTTCAGGGCTAACGGCCCAGTGACACACCTTAACTGCCTGTAGACTCACCCCATGACCAGAGGTGGGAGGGATCCCTAAGGGGCGAGTGGCGGATGTCCAGCGCCTCCACTCTGCCCAGGGCCAAGTTACACATTATGAAAAGCCAGAAAACTCAGTCCTTCCCAATTCTGCCCTAAACCGGTGCCCCTGTGCCCCAGCTTTGTAGTCATGCCACCTGAAGCTACTTTGGCAAAATTCTTTCCCAGAGTTGGAGAAGGAGAGATACCTGTGGGAGGGCAAGTGATCGGGGCAGGTGAAGGACGAGGACCCTTCCTTTCCATTACGAACTACTCCCCCGCCCCACCCGCCCGGTCTCCTGGAGAGCCAAACTGCCTTCAGTGGGACTGGCCATCTGCTTCCCCATTCCCCCAGCTGCCTCTGTCAGGAGACCTCTGTCACCCTTGAGGACCCACTTCAAGGGTCATTTGCTCCTTTGTGCTGCTCCTCCCTGCAGCAGAACACACCTCCATGCTCGCTGCCACTCAGAGATGAGACATTCCCTTTATATGTCCCTTTTGTACTTCGTTGGTGTCTTGTACCTATTTGTATTCCCAGAACTGAGGTCAGTGGGCACCCAATGCATGCTTATTCTGTGAGGAAATTTTCTCACCTGTGAAAACAAGAGTCACAGGGCAAGGAGTGCTGGCTTACAGCCAGGAGAGCCTACAGTGTCACTTTTTGGTGGCACGCACCTGGGAGAGTCCATGACCTTTCCAGAGCCTTCCCTGTTAAGTGGAGAGATGCCCGTCTCAGGGTTATGATGGAAATTAAGGGAAATAATTTTAAGTAAAACAAGAAAGCATTATGATTGGGTGCTGACCATGTGCCAGCACTCTGATGCCTGAGGAAGCAAATGGACCTCAAGGGACACATTGGCGTGGGAAGGCCCCTGGCCCACAGGTGCTGGCCCGCAGGTGCTCGGTATAGAGAGCCATGTTCATTCACTGAGTTAAAGGCCTGGGGTCTGGAGGCCAGAACTGACCCAGAAGGCCAATGGGAACTAATGGCTAATGAGGTTTTTTGGTGCAGAGGAACCAGCCAGCAAAGGACTGTCTCCTTTTTCTCCTCCCAGTAGCGTAAGGAAGTACTTTCTTGGAATTCTAGAAAGGACTTAGAGACGTCTCCATTTTACAAAGAAATTTAACAACATTAAAGAAATATTTCCCTGGACTTCTAGAAAGGACTAGAGGTGTGTTCATTTTGCAGCTATGAGAGATTAAGAGATATTCTTCAGAAATCTTGGCCTGAGGTCCCGAACCATCTAGCTATACCCAAAGCCTTGGCTGGTTAGAAATACATTCTAACAGCCCCTAAAAATTTTTACATCAGTCGAGCATTGATACATTCACAAAAAGAGTGAGAAAAATCTTACTTAGCTGGGGGTACTAATGCTTTACTTTGCCTTTTAAAGGCTCACAGGGATCTCTTATGGGCCTTGGGCTTGGTTTCTTTTCAAGGGTGACCCCTTCCAGTTGTGCCCAGGGGAAAGCTCAGCATCCTATTTCTGAAAGTTACAACCAGCTGCCTCTGAAACACCAGCTTCGCGGCCCAGCTCCTCCTAAGGAGGAGGGGTATGGAGGAGGAGTCGCCACCCTACGGGACCTGGAGCCGTGCTCCTGAGAGATGTGTAGATCTCGATGTTTGAATGCATTTGTAAAAGGTGAAAGATGATCTCTTTCCCATCCTTCCGTGTTGAAGAGCCAGGCCTTTCTCCGTGTTCCTCGTGGGGTGATGAGCGTGGGGACATGTCGGAACAGCTTGGAGAGCTTTTCAGAAATGTACTTCCCGCCTCTGCCACGCATTCTAATTCTCTGGGGGTGGAGGCTGGGGGTGGGGGGTGGCCCAGGTGGATGCTCAGGACTTACCCTCGAGCTGCCTAATGACTTGCCACGACCCCCATCCCCCACCGCCCCCACAAACTTCACACACTGTTTTTTATTCCTTTTTTTTTTTTTTTTTGTAGAATGGGCTCTAGAGTTTGCCAGATCTGGGTTTTCATCCAGATCCATCACTTGCTTATTGCTCGTTGTCCTCATTCACCCATCTTCAAAGGTTGGGAGATCATGTAAGATAATGTATGTATGTGTTTGGTGTGTCACTGTCTGTAGTGAAAGCCCCCAGGGCCAGGGTGGGGGAGAGCTGGCTGGCTGGGAGGAGCCCAGAGGAGTTTCCCACCTCCCAACCCTGGAGCTCTCTGCAGTGGGGAGGGAACCTGGTAAGTTCTGGGGAGTGGTGAATCCAGTGTAAGCTGAGGGGTCTCGAGGAGCCTAGGTGACTTGCAGGAAACCCTAAGGTTGGAATGGCCCTGTGGAAGCTTTAGGGTGACCAAGGACTAAGGAGCCTCCTGGGATGTGTGACTTTTGGTGCTAAAAACAGGATAGTCCCTGGCAAACTGGATAAGGTGGTCACCCTAGCAGCTTTCATCTTGCTAGGGGAGTCAGGGGACTTGGCCTAAGGAGGGACAATCACTTAGGGTAAAGAAACATGGTTCTTTAGGGTATTTAAAATACAAGAGATTATTACACGTTTAACAGAAAGACAGCTTTTCACACAGGACATCTTGACTTTGATTTGCTCTCACTAGGCTGTGAGTCTTCCTTTTGCCCCACTATTTGCTGGAACTGGGCACATAAATATACAACTAACAAAGAACATTTGTCTTTAACAAGGTTGGTGTGCAATGACAAGGCAGAAGTAGAAAGAGAAGATGTTTAAATGTTATACTTATTCACAAGTTACTTCTCTTAACAGTTGGGAATTTGGTCTTAGGGAACGTAGCCTTAGGCCATCATTCAAGTCCTCTCCAGAGATGGGAGTTGCAAAGAAGGCCTGCCTGGCCTCCAGCTCATAAGGAAGTCCCATTAGTATAAGGGAATGAGGGAAACGAGAAGCAAAAAAGTGAGGCAGAGGTGTAAATTTAGATGAACCATTTTGGACAACGTGAAGTTCAAAAATTCACCTAAATTTACCCCCATGAGAAGTAGAATCAGAAATGAACTGACTCTCTGGTTCTTAAGCCCATGACCCTCTTTCCATTATATGAGGCTTCATTGGTTACCAGGATAAAGAAGATAAAAGAGAATAGAAGGACTTTTTAAAAATTAGAACCACATAAATACGACAGAACTATGTAAACACGACAACTTTGCACTGGGCTCTGGGTTCGTAGACTGCTTGAGCCTTTCCCCTGGACATTTTGAATCCCAGTTATCCCTGCTTAACTAAACTTATAGTCCATGATTGAGACTAATGATTTAAACTCTTCAAACCTACTATCATCGGCCTATATTATATCTTGGGCTAATCAATTCTTTGTTTGCCACTTATCCTAAAAGTAATAGCATTTTTCAATTTGTTTTACAATTGCTTTTTCTAAGTTTCAAGGAAATACTTGTTTGCTCAAATATTCCAAAATGTTCGTGAGATGTCTTTGATCTCTTAAATTTCAGGTGTATTCTCTCTTACACTTTCGTCCCTCACACTTTCAGTTCCCTCCTTCTCTTCTGGCCTAGCTGATTCTCTGGGCTCATCTAAATGCCACCCTTCTAGTCTCCTGCAGTGTGACTTTTTGTGTCAGTGATGTCTCAGCACAGTCTCCCTACTGTGGCTTTTGGGTGACCCTCTAGTTAATATGATGATCATGTCAACTTTGGTGATTTGTCGAGGACCCATGGGCACCCCACTTTAATAAGAAGCCTTCTGTCCCCTCTGCTCCTTGGGACAATCAGAACTTAGAGCTCAGAAAGGGCCAATCTTCCCCAAGAAAGCCTGATCCCTTCCACGGGGTGTGTGGGGCAGAGGGAGGACGGCCACACAGAGATGCTTGTGCTGGGCCAGCGCTTGCTAGGCCGGCTCACTGCTCAGTGACTCTCATACCCTAGCTCCACCAGACGTGTCAAATTCATGCCCCAGATAAACGACACATTCATACATGTCTCAGGGCTTCAGCTCCTCGCTGAAATCTGGAAACTGAATGTCCTGGGCCTGCCAAATACCGAGAGAGAGAGAGTCGCTCTTTCTTTCCTCAGGCTGGAGGGCGGGTCCTGTGTGTGGTGTCCCCTGCCCACTTCCAGCACCGGATGAGGAGCAAGCCGGTGCTGACTCTTCCAGGCAGGGCTCAGGCTGCTCTTTGTTGAGCCCTTAGAGCCTCCTCTCATTTGAGCTGATCCTCAGTCTGCTCCTATCAAGGGCTGAGGCCTGATGCTTAGCGTGGCATTCAAGGTGGTGGCCGATTCTCCAGTGACACTGAGTATGGGGAAGTTTCAAAAATAGGGACTGAGTTTTCCTGGGAGTGTGTGTGCTGCTTGCCTGAACTATAACATCAACTTCTTTCTAGAACAAACAAGTCCAGATTCAATGTGGGAAAATCTAGTGTCATGGATTGAATTGTGCCACCCAAAATTCATGTTCACATCCTAACCCTCTGTATCTCAAAATGTGACCTTATATGGAAATAGGGTTGTTGCAGAGGTAATTAGGATGAGGTCATGCTCGCCCAGTAGAGTGGACCTCTGATCCGATATGACTGGCGTCCCTATAGAAAGGGGAAATCTGGACACAGACACTCACACAGGGAGAAAGCCATGTGCAGATGAAGGCAGAGATGAGAGTGAGGCCTTCACAAACACCAGAGATCGTCAGCAAACACCAGGTGCTGGGGAAGGGGCCTGGAATGGAGCCTTTCCTCATAGCCTCAGGAGGAACCAACGCTGCTAACATTTTCATCTCCAACTTCAGCTCTCCATAACAGTGAGACAAGAGATTTTTCTTCTTTAAGCCACCCAGTTTTGTCATACTTTGTTACTATTGCCCTAGCAGAAGAATATACCTGGGTTAGACCATTTCCTTGGTTTCAGAACTTCTCAGAGCCTTTGATATAAATTAAGCTGGTGTGCAGTGATTTATACATTTGGGTTTAGGACACTTATCTTCCATTGGGCATCTGTCAGGGGTGGTGTTGACAGGAACACACTCTGAGAAACACTGTTCAGACTCCTTCTTATGAGTCTGGTCTCTCTTTCTCTATCAGAAAAAAAAGGTGCCGTTTCAAAACCACCACCTGAGACTTAAGTCCTGAGCTTTGGTACCCAAGTCACTAAACTCTGTGGCTCCATTGCTACCTCTGCACTGCCAGAGTAGACCGTCTGCTCAGAGCCAGGGTATGATGCGCCAGGTGCTCTGCAGGTGTCGAGGGAACGCCTCAGTGCTATTTCAGGCACCATACTTGATGCTGAGGTGTGGGGTGTGGTGGGGCTGGGGTCTCCCGTCACTTCTGCTGTGGAACACAGGCCCCTGGGACCGTGGGGCATGGAGCAGCAGCCCTGGCAGTGTGGCATGAGCCAGACCCCTTTCCAAGAGGCCTTGGGGACAGCCTAAGACAGAACTTTCCAGAAGCTGGATTCCATGGTCCTGAGGGCTAGTTGATGAAGGTCAGCTTCCGTCACTGCAACCTCTGCTTGCCAGCAGCCAAAACCGCTCACTTTTCACCCGGGGCTCTCTCCATTATCTATACCATCCACAGCTTCCAGACAGACACCTGGGCCATGGGGAGCTATAGGAAGTGGCCAGGGCAGGCGGCATGGAAAATGGTGGCTGAAAATAACACACACAGCCTGGGAGTGTCATTTCCTAATCCCTATCTCAGGATGGATCTGGCAAATAAGTGGGAGGAGCAGGAGATGGAGGGCAAAGGGGTGAGGGACCATCATTGTTGTACTGCAAATACTCACCTCCAAAAGCACCCAATTGCACTCAGGGCCCCTAGTTCACCTTGCAATAGTTCTGAAACTGAGTTACAATAGTTCCCGCCCAGTGGAGGAGGAGAAGAGGGTAGGCGGCAGGGTTTGGCAGCAGCTAGAAGATGAGGTAAGTGCAGTGAACTCAGCCGAATACCCACCTGCTCCCTGCAAAGCCCCTGAGCGGTGACAGGGGCAGCAAAGGAAGCAGCCCCAGTTTCTGGCTGGGGCTGGACAAGGAGGCTGAGGAAATCGGGTTAGAGAGGCAGGTGAAGCCCAGACTGTTAGGGTCTTAGAAATCCCCACTTGTTTATCTGCAAAGGATTACAGGTCTCAGTCCTAGGGCTGTGAGGAAGTAAAGTTCTTTGCACAAATGAGTGACATATCGGGGCAAGGTTTCTTGGAGGGGGGCCGAGGCTGGAGGTGGGGACTGGAAAAGCGATGAGGACAGGAAGCTCCTTCGATGGGCTCATTTGTAGACTGGAAACAACTGAGCTTGAGGATATCTCACCATAAAACTCTGGAACTGAAAAGCAAAGAGAAAACAGACTGACAAAAGCAGGACAGATACCCAGGGGCTGTGGGACAACTATAAAAGACATAATGGGAACACCAGGAGAAGACAGAAACAGCAGTATTTGAAACAATAATGACTGAGAATTTTCCCCCAAATTAATGTCAGACACCAAACCACAGATCCGAGAAGCTCAGAGAACACCAAGCAGGATAGTGACCCCCAAACCACACCCAGGCATATCATTTTCAAACTACAGAAAATCAAAGGTAAAAATCCTAAAAGAAGTCAGAGGAAAAAAAACACCTTACTTAAAAGAAGAGCAAAGAATTACATCGAAATGACTTTCCTTCAGAAACTATGCAAATAAGAAGAGAGTGAAGTGTTGAAATAAACCACCAGTCTAGAATTCTGTACTCTCCGTAATGAGCCTTCGAAAGTGAAGGAGAAATAGACTTTCTTGGACAAACAAAAATGGAGGGAATTTGTTGCCATTAGACCTGTCCTGCTTAAGAAATGTTAGAAGTTCTTTAGAGAAAGAAACTGATACAGATAAAAAGCTTGGATCTACATGAAAGAAGAGCATCAGAGAAAAGAATACACCAAGGAGGAGGTTTGTATTTTATTATACTTTTAATTTGTGTTTGATTATCACTGAAGTTGATTAAAGTTAATATGAAAAAAGTCAACACTTTGAATATGATTCAAGTTAAACTGTTTCCAAATTAAAAAAAGATGTAAAACATTCGGCAAGGTTAACTGTGGTTCCTCCCGGCTATTAGCTTCATCCTTGTCCCCTGGTTTTGTGTCATCGTTATTTAGAAGGCAGTGGGAGATGGGTGGCTCCTTTCTTCCCTTTCTTCGTTCCGGGTGGAGGGTGTAACCATCCTCACTTGCTTCCCAAGGAGCCACATGAATAACCTAAGAGAGACAAGAACACCAAAGCTCTTTGTTTGCAGGATCTTTTCCCCATTTTAGCTCGTTTAAGCCTTAAGGCAGATCCTTGTGGTTGCAGGATTAACATTAGCCCTGTTTTGCAAATGGGTGAATTACCCTGCTGAGTAAATTACCCTGAAGTGTCAGAACCTGGATTTGAACCCAGGTGTCCTGGCTTCCTGTGACCCTTTCCACCTGGAGAGAGTTACGACAGCAGTGCGAGAGGTTCATCTCAGTTCCTGTTAAGCTTTGAGTTGCTAGGACACCCGTCCAAGGAAAGAGGGTTATTTGCATGCCAACAAACCCGGAATAGAGACCCTGAGAGAGGCAACTAAGAGGCCGCCTTCCCTGAGCAGGTTTGAATTGCAGGAGAGTCTGATCGCTGTATCCACTTCTCCTTGGTTGGTTGTGGTGATGAGGGTGGGGGTGTGCCGTTCTCACCGGCTTGTGCGGGGTCTGGCAAGCAGCAGCTGGCGTGCCCCGCGTTGCTGACACTGCTTTCCTCTCTCTCACCCCCGTTCCTATGGGATCCTCATGGCAGAGGCAGGCACATTCTGGAAGATGCATTAACTTGGAGTTGCCGGAAGGAGCTGAGAGGATTCTGGGGAGAGGGCTTTGTCAGAATCAACCCTGTTCACCAGACAACCCGGGTAGTCAGCTTTTTCCTCTCGGTTGCGGCGCCTTGTGTGGCACAAAACCCGATGGGCCAGAGCACGTGAACGTTCACACTCTTGCTTTCCGTCCTGTAGCTCACTTTGGGAAGATCTGTTTCATTTCAATTGCTTACTTGGGGACTGAGGTCTGACAAAAGATCAGAACTTTAAGATTATGACTATTGTAGAGGACAGGATTTAAGCTCAAGGATTGAAAATGTGTTTTAGAAGAAAACAAATACATCTGACTGGCAGACGAGTGCATGGGGACACTGGAAAGGGATGAGATTTAAACTGTTTAATAACCAGTAAGGCCCAAGCCCTGATGTGAAGACGAGGGCCGTGAAGATGGGGAGATCTTGGCGAGCTCAGTAGTGCTCGATGTTAACCTTTTAGTTGCTGAATCTCGGGGAGGTGGTGGGGAAAGTGGGGGAAAGGATTGTGGGAGAGGCCAGGGCTGCCAGAGAACCCTCTGGGGAGCAGTTATTCACCAACTGGTACGAAGATAGTTCTGTTTTTATTTTTTTACTTTATTAAAAGTTATTGGGGTGACATTAATAACATCAAATAAGTTTCAAGTGTACAATTCAACTGTCATATATATATATTGCGTTGTGTGTTCGTCGTCCAAAGTTAGATTTCCTTCCACCACCAAATATTTGACCCCTTCGACCCGCATCTACCTCCCGCTTCCCCCGGGTGTTTCTGTTTTAATAACTGGTTTGCCTTCACCTGTGTACACAGCTGAATACTAGCCCTGCAGCTAACTGAAGGATGAAGATACGATTAAGCTAAGGGAGGTAGAAAGATCCCGCTAAGGTCATGTGACAGTGTTCCAGCTCTGCCTATAACCTTTGTCTTTAGATCCTCAAACTAGTCCCAGGAAGAACGTCTAACTTTCCAGTATTTTATATTTAATCTACCCAAAGACCTTGTCAGAACCATAATATTTTGAGTTATTTATAATTACATAGAAAACGGGCTATTTAAGATTACACTAATATATGAAGTATTATGTAGCCCAGGGGTTGGCAAACGTTTCCTGTAGAAGGCCACCTTGTAACTATATTTTGGTTTGCGAGTCTCTGTAACTCTGTCACTGCAGCATGAAGGCAGCCAGACTAACAAACAAATCGGCGTGGCTGTATTTCACTAAAATTTTATTTATGGACACTGACATGTGAATTTCATACAATTTTCACATGGTCACAAAATATTTTTTTAATTTATTTTTTAATCATTAAAACTTGGAAAAAACTCACTAAAAAAAAAATTCATTCACTGGAAAACATCCTTAGCTCACAAGTCCTACAAAAATATAGTGGGCTGGATTTGGCTCACGGGCTGTATGTACTTTGCCAACCCCTAGGCTGGATGGTTCAGGCCTTTCAAGGTTTACCGTTTCCCTAGAATAGTGTTTTTATAAAATTGAAACCAATGTGAAGTTTGTTTATCTAAATGTATACCCTTCTACATGAGTGAGCCCATGAGAATCCTGAACCCCAGGAATCTGTGTCTCGGAGGCTGCAGGTGCAGGGGGAGCAGGCCTGCTCTGGGGGCCGCGTGCGAGGCATGGCCTTGGAATCAGGGCTCACCAACACCAGGCCAGGGCCTCTGGCCCCTCCCCCAGGGGTACCTCTCTGCCAAAGGCCCTCGCCTGGTACGAATCCTGTCTTCTTTCTGACTTACACAGGGGTTTGTCAAAAGCCAGAAGTTGGATTCCTCTTTAATTGTCATTATCATGTTATTTGTAAAAAATAGTTGAATGTGCAGGCTCTGGACTGCCTGGGTTTGAAACCCGACTCTGAGAGCGACCTCGAGTTAGTGACCCTCCCTGTGCCACATTTCCTCAACTGTACTGTGCAGCGGAATAACGGAGTCAGTAGACAGACAGGATTTATAAGGTGCTCAATCAAATCAGCTATTCACATTCCTGTTCTTCTCTCTTCTCTCTCACCTGGATTCATCCACCCATTGTTTATGAGGGGTCAGTCTCTGTGCTGGGTTGGGGATGGAAAGCCAAGGAGACTCAGCCCTGCTCTGAGAGTCCTTCGGTCTATTCATGGTCAGTTGTTTCAGTTAGCTATTGCTAGGTAACAAAACGCTTGAAAACTGAGCGACGGAAAACAACAAGAAGTGGCTATTTGCTTACAGGTCTGCTATTTGAGCAGGGTTCAGTGTCGGTGGCCCGTCTCGGCTCCACATAGTCTTGGCCGGATGGCTCTGCAGAGCTGGAGGCTACCAGATAGCTTTGCCCCCATGTCTGGCACTTCAGTTGGGGCGGCTGGGACAGCCGGGGGCTGGCTGAGCTGAACCCTCTCCTCCAGCATTCTCTCCCCGCGTAGCCTCTCCCTAGTAGGACAGTTGGGTTTGTTTACATAGCAGTAGGCTTCCATGAGAGCAAAACAATACCAAAACAAAAACAAAAACAAAACAAAACAAAAAACTCAAAAAACTAAAAAACAAAAGCAGGAGGCTCTTCAGGCCCAGAAGCTATATAGTGTGACTACCTTCTATTGCCAAAGAAAGTCACAGGGCCAGTCCAGAATTAAGGGGAAGTGAAATCATCTCCATGTCTTAGTGGGGGGAGGTTGCAGAGGAATGAAGGAACTGTGGACAGGCAATCTATCACAAAGATGGAGACAGATAGTGTGAACAGCTTGAGAGCAGACACCCAGTCTGGCTTCTTCATGCTTTATTGTTAGAACTTAGAACAATATTCCTGAAGGCAATGCAAGAAAAGTTTATTTCTCTGCTGGTTTGGAAGAGTTCTTTTAATTTTGAAACTTATTGTCTTTTAAAAGCTTTATTTATCTTACTGAAAAAAACACTAAGATAATGCTAATAAAAAATAATGTTTTAATCTCTCATCCCACCGTAACTCAAAAAATTCTGCATACCACTTTTTAAATTTTTCTCATAAAAGTTACATAACGTTATAGAAATGAGAAATAGCGGACACTTTTATGTAATGTGTTCACCTACGTAGTTGTGTATTAGGTACTTTTTCTTATCACAATGTCCAACATTTTTTCCATGTTCCTACATGGTCTTCATAATTACCCTTTTTAAAATAGCTACAGTAACGTTCCATTGAGTTGATCTGTCACGTCCATTAACACTGTCCTCTAGGCTGCTTCCTCAATTTTTCAAAGAACCGAATGATATTTCATCGTGTTTATCTCCCACATTCTGTGGATACAGTTTCCCCTCACCTTGGCCACCTTGGCTGCGTACAGATTGGGTCAGAGTGAAGCACATCCCAGAGACACACTTTGAGACCAGGGCAGGCTAAATTTATGACCCAGAGGCACAGGCAATGGATTTGCCCATGGGGAACCAGGGTTGCAAGAGGTCCTATCACAGGGAGTTTGATCAGCCCTGCTGAACTTTTATCTCTGCTCCTGTTTATCCATCGGTCACGCACCCAAGCTTTTATCCCACGATGTTTCAAAATTCCTCCTCTCAGCTTCCTGTTGTTATTTTTTAAATGCTATAATAAACCTATAGTATCATAGTTCTTTTTTCCTTTTGTTGAATAATTTTGTTAAGATAAATTCCCAGGAGTGAAATACTAGGTCAGAGGGCACAAATATCGTTTTGGCTCCTGCTATGAATTGCAAAATTGCTTTCAAAGTTGGCGCCATATCCTGGTGCAGCTGTTGGATGTTAGCAGATGATCAGCCTGTTTATGCATGAGCCTCTCTGACAGGTATTGGTTCTCCTCCGTATTCTGATCACAGCACTTACCAGACTTTGGTTGACATTTCGCTTGTCTACCTGCTCCCCCAGTTTCCAGGTCCCTAAGGAAAAGAGAGGCATCCTGTGCATCTTTATATCCCTAATCCTAGCACAGTGCCTAGTCCTACAGAATAAAAGTAAAATAAATGCTATTTTAACAGTAAATTGATGAACGATTATCTTCAACGATAACTATTTTCTCAGACATAGGTTCAAATTCCACCTCCTTAAGCTGTGTCCATACTCCCGGGGCCTCAGTTTATCCATCTATAAAATGGGCATGCTAACACCATGCAGGATTTGTTTAGAGATCTGAAAAGAATCTAACATAGAGCCTGATGCAATAAAAAGTGACTATTTTTATTATAATGTCACATGCTCATTCACTGAATTTCCCATTATGAAAATCTGTTCGTATGTTTCCTCCATGATATTAGGATCTTGCTGTTTTTCTAATAAATTTAAATGAATTCTTCAAATATTTTAGCTTTATTGTTTTTTGTCGTTTTAAAGTATTTTAGTCTTATCATTTTTATAATTTTATGACTACATTTGTAGATTTTTTCCTTTGAGATTTCTTAAATTTCATTATATTCTCACAGATGTAATTTATTTTCCATTTTCTACTGTTTTTTCAACAATTTTTTTAACTGAAATTCTTTAGTCCATTAGTACATATAGTATAAGATATGCCTCTGACTCAGCATTTTCATTTGCTAGAGCTATTGTAACAAAGTACCACAAACGCGGTGGCTTGAAACAACAGAAGTTTATTCTCTCACAGTTCTAGAAGCCAGAAGCCATCTCCCTCTGAATACTCCAGGGGACTATCTGTTCCTTGCCTCTTTCAGCTTCTGGTGGCTCCAGGGGTTTCTTGGTTTGTGGCTGTACCATTCCCATCTCTGCCTCAGTTGTCTCATTGCTTCCTCCTCTTTTCTCAGTGTCCCTCAGAACTGTACTGATGATGGCATTTAGGGCCTATTTCCAGGGCAATCTCATCTCAAAATTCTTAATCACATCTACAAAGACCTTTTTTCCAAATAAGGTCACATTGACAAGTCCCAGGAATACGGACTTAGAATCTTTGGGTGGCTGCTGTGAAAGGTACAACAGGTGATTTAAAAACAACTCATTCTTCAGGAAAGAGAAAAGAATGTATGCAGATGACTTTAATATGAGGGCTAAAGTCAAGAGACAGTTGAGGGTGGGCCAGGGGTGGGATGGAGTAGTCAGCCTCTGAGTTCTGATTTAGATTGTCGGTGCCATCTGTGGGGAAATTGCCCCATTTAAAATTCTCAGCAGAAGTGCATGCTCTCCGAAGCTGGGGTAAAAGTATCTTTTGGCCTCTGGTGGCAGAGATGACTAGTTAACTACCTGGTATCTTCCAGTCTCCAGCTAAAAGACTCTGCCTCCCTTGCATCTTGTTGTGCCTGTGAGACTAAGTTCTGGTCAAAGATCTGCAAAAAAATTCACTGGGCAGAATTTCCAGGAAAGTTCCTCAAAAGGAGAGAGATAGCTGGGCAGTGACCCCATTGCCCCTTTCTCTTTTTCTTCTTCTTGCTTAGAATACAGATATAATGGCTTGAGCTCTAGCAGCACTCTTGAGCCATGATGCGATAATAAAGCTAGAAGTTAAGCACTAGAAATGGTGGAATGAGCTAGAGAGAAAGAAAGAGCTAGGTCCCTGGTGAGCTATTATGCTATCCTGAGGCTGCCTGCCTCTGTCCTTATTTTATGCGAGACTAATAAACGTCTAACGTAGTCCAGCCACTTTAGTTAGCCCTTGTTAATAGCAGTTAATTTCAGAGTCTAACAGATAATATTTCAAAACTTATTCCGTATTCTTTTTCTTTATTGACTTTCGACATGAGTTTACTCTGTATCTCTGTTTACACGTCACTTCTTCAGAGCTACCTTCTCTGACCACCCCCTGCCTTGTCACTGTCCACTAAGTTGCCCTCATTGATATTCCTTATTGTGACTCTCACACCAGCAATTATCTTATTTCTTCTTTTCCTTACTCGCTTGTTATCTGTCTTCCTTGCTGGAGAACATAAGCAGCATGATAGCGAGGACCATGCCTGTCTCGTTCTCTTTTGTCACTAGGACAATTCTTGGCACATGGTGGGGACTCGATAAGGATGTGTGGAATAGATGAGTGTGTGTGGGAACCAAGATGACACACTGGGAGTAGGTTGGTGCTGTGGAAAATCTCCCTGAGGAATAATCCAAGAAGCTCGAGTAGAAAACCTGTCAGTGCAAGTGGTTGAGTCCAGGGCACAGAGTGGGAGGGAGATGTTGACTTTCCCTAATCCTTCTCCTGCAGAGCGTAAAACACACCTACTCAGGGCCCCATTGACCAAGTGGAAAATGAGTTCACATTCATTGCCTGTACCCACTACTGTACGGCACGTCCTGCTGGCCTCCACGGTGTGATCTCAAATTCTTAAAACTCCCATGTCAGGATCTAACTGGGCCCCTGGAAAATACCCTTGAGCCTCCAGGATGATGGCTGTTAGTTGACTGAGCCTCCAACATCCTTGCCGACCCAGGTCTTTTCTCCCTAGAAGGTTTTTGACGGAAATAGTTCTGGTTTCACCTCCTCCTACTTGGTTAAGTCCCGCTCAGCCTCAACGGCCCAGCCCAGGTCTCACTCCTCCATGGAATCTTCTCTGGTTGCTTTGGTTCCCCCGGGTCCTTCCTATTCATATTATCATGACTCTCGTTTTGATATGTCACTCATTTATGTACTTACTTGTTCATTCACCTAAAAACTCCTATGGAGGGGTCTCCTCTGGGCTGGTCCTATGCTAGTCCCTGAGTTCAAATGAGAGCAAAAATAGACTCAGTCCCTTTTGATCACATATTAATTATTGAACAGCTGTTTCCCATTTTCAGTACCTCGATGATCACAAAATAGGATAAAGAAAAGCCTCAGAGTGAGGAGACATACGCGAAGCAGGTGCGCAGCAGCATGCAGCCACCACTGCAAGCCAAGCGCTCATGTCATGACCACCATGGTGGCAGGTGCAGAATAAGCCTTCCCATGGGGCACAGCTGTGTAACCTTTGAAGGCAGCAGACGAGTGTGGTTTTCCTGGGGGGTTGGACTGCCAGGAGGTCGCTGTGAGCAGTGGACTCTGAAGGGCGGCCTTGCCTGCTGACAGGGAGCTGTCGAGCTCAAGGGTAGGAAAAGGAGAAACGGTTTCCCCACAGAAAGGCAAGGCTTAAGGGCTGGGTGACTAAAGAGCGTAACAGATGGAGGTTTTGATTCTTTCAGAGAAAGTTCATGAGGCTGCAGCAGGGTGGTCCGAAGGCCGGTCAGAGTCACAGAAGGGTTTTACTGGCACATTTGAGAGGCAGAGAGGCTGCCTTTCCCCTGGGGGTTGATGGGGGCTGCGTCAGCACTGACCCTGCCTCTCCTTGCTCAGCAACATCAAGCACGCTCTGATCGGTCCCTGGCCTCGAATATAAAGGCAGTCAAACGGCCATTATGATGCTGCTGCTTAATCTAGAGCCCAAACAACCATGAGCTCACGGAACCAGATCCTTTTCTACCCTGGACTCGTGTGACCAGGAGGCAGCTTCGGCATCATATCACAGGGCCCGCAAGATGTAGCCAGTCCCCACATGGCTCACGAGCACTGCACTATATCCGGGGGTGATTTCACACCCCAAATGGCGTCCCTAGGGCGCTGCTGAGTTCTGAGGGGTGATCAGATTAGTGTGCACGGATCATGTTGGGTAGCATTTTAATGCTGGGTGTATTTTGCGACTTTGAAAATGTATGGCCTCTTTGGCACTTGATTAATTAGAAGGTTGAAGCGACCAGGCCAGCCCAAGGTTGACTTCGTGGGGCAGGCCTGGGGTTACTGAACGTATGTGGAGCACCCATCTCGTGACGATCTGCCTGTTTTTAATCCCAGCCTGGCTTCTTCCTGCCACCCAGAACTCTTCTGGCTGCTCCTACCCCTTGCTGTGTGTTCAGCAAATTAAAATTTATTTTGGAGAGTAAGCAAAACCTAATTAAGAGGGCAGACCTCTTAGAGGAAAGAGAGCCATAAACGGTGGTGCATTCCAGCCCGAACAGCCTGCGGCTTCCACCACCTGTGCGTGCCCCCCTCTCACACAGCTCGGCCGGCTCTGGGAGCGGCCTCTGCGGCCCTGTGGCTGTGGATACATCAGCACAGTGTTCTGTGGGCCGACTTACCTCCGTCGTGTTGCACCGGTCTGTGAACTCTCGGGGATCGGGGACCAGGGTGTCAGAGGCGTGCTTGCTCCCCGCACAGGCTCCACCCACACTTGTGGGGATGGCAGAATGGCCCTAGGTGGACACCGCCAGAGTTTTTGGGGATCAGCAAAGTGCTGCTGTGTGTCGTGGAATAAAGATACCAAGAGTGGAAGCAGCTGGGCCTTGGGCCAGCAGGGCGTCTGGGAGATGCTCTCTTCTCCAGGTGGCCTGGGGAAGGGGACAGCATTGTGCTTCCACCCAGACAGCTCAGTGGAGCAGCACCCAGGGATCTCCCAACCCTAAGACTCCAGAGTGGCTCCAGCCGCTTCGACCACTGCCACTACTGGCCTCCCTCTTACCTGGAATGAACTGTGTCTCTCCAGAAAGATATGCTGAGGTCCCACTGCTCTGTACCTCAGAGTGTGATCTTATATCAAATAGGGTAATTGCGGGTGTAATCAGTTAGAAAGAGCTCATACTGGAGAGGATGCACCCACCCCTAATCCAATGTAACTGGTGTCTTTAAAAGAAGGCCCTGTGAGGACAGACACACAGGGAAAGTGCCACGTGACAACGAAGGCACAGTCTGGGGTGATGCAGCTGAAAGCCAAGGAGTACCAGAGACTGCCCACAGACCATCCGAAGCCAGGAGGAAGCAAGGGAGGATTCCTCGACAGGTTTCAGAGGGAGCACGGCCCTGCCAACACTTGATTTCAGACTTCTGGCCTCCGGAACTGGGAGACAGTATGTTTCTGTTATTTGATTCCATCCAGTTTGCGGTACGTTGTCACAGCAGACCCAGGAAATGAATCCACATTACCTCCGGCTTCTTATTAGGTTGTACCTGAGGCGAATTCATTGTGAAGCTAATGGAGCATAAGATTCAGACCCCTTCCTGGGGTGGGAGCCTTCCAAGGCCCCGTGTCTCATTTCATGTTTGTCATTTTGTAATCATCTCTCTTAAAAAGTGTCTCCCAAATTCCATGAGATTCAGACTCCACAAGCCCTCGCTCTGCTGCGGGCCCACAGGGCCCCTGTTCGCGCTCTCCCCCAGGGGTGGTACAGGACTGCCCATCGCTCCTGGTTTCCTCACCACTCGTGGAAGTGGGCGGCACCACCAGTCTGGGGGGCTTTGGAATGAGAGGCCAGCGCTAGGTCGTTTAGCTTGTTTGTGGGGACAGAGGGTTGCCTTACAGGACTTCTTGGGGTCTCTTCTGGCCAAGCGCCTCCTAGAAAACTGCATAGAATCACACTCCTCCAGAGCCTCACCGGTGAGCAGAAGCTAACATTTCCAAGGGTGGCCTCAGTCTGAGCAAAGCCGAACGGCCTGACGGGAGCGTCGAGCGCTGGCCGGGGCCCCGCGGCTCCAGGGGCCTGCCGCCGCTCCAGCGAGGATGCTCTGGCTGCGGGCCGCGCTGCGGGGTCGCCTGCCTGCCTCTCCCCCAGCCTGTCTTTGTTCTCTATGTTCGGATCAGCAGAGGTGGCAGACAGGGCCCCTCAGGCCCTGCCCACACATGTGCCCAAGGACACCCCCCTCGTGTCAACGGGACAAGGACAGCCCCTTGTGTCAATGGGACTTCTTTCTCATCCTGTCTCCCTACCGCCGAACCAACCCCAACTGAAAGGAATATCGCAAAAACTCATGTGGCACTCAATCCCCAGGGAAGCCTGGATAAATGGACCTGGGAAAGGGGAACAGACCTGAATAGAAGTGCGCAGGCAACACAGAGATAACACTAAAATGTGTCGTGTGCCCAAAGGGTGAGCAATGTGCTCTCTGACTTCTCAGGACGGCAATTAATTCTGATTCGCGTGGGGCTGGATGAGTTTGTGGAAGGAGGTGCTAGGAGGGTGTGACTGAAAACATGCTAACAGTCAGGACGGACAGCACTGGCCAGGGGGAGAAGAGCAAGTTCCTTATGAATCCTTAGCCGCTGGGCCGTGGGAAAGTCCAGGGACCTCACAAAGGGAGGCCCAGGTGACTGGGGACATGGCAGGACTGGGGACAGCCACTGTTTACCACTCGGAACCAAAGGTTCTGATACTTTCACAAGTGGTTCCTCCGTGCCCAGGACACCTGCGGGCTCTCGGCGTGAGGGCCGGGCACAGCCATAGCAGCTGACTCTCCTGTCCCCCCGAACACGTATTTCCCTCCACTCCCAGGCAGCCTCTCACAGCTGGGCTTCCTCTTCTCACCCGGTGTTGCAACGAACCACCTGCCTCTCCTGAAAGAGGGCATTGTTTGCCACCTGGGCCGCCCACAGCCGGTGGGTAGAAGAATGGGTGCCTGCTTCAGGGGACTCTCCCAGTTGGAGCCTTGTCATGCCTCCCGCTCGGAGCGGTGAGGTGTGGGCCTGGTGTGGGTGACGTGTTTACAAAAGGAAGAAACGGTAAAGAGATTTTGTTTGGATTGGTTTGTTTTTTCTTTAGACACTTGAGCCACTCATGATCACAGTCCTGTAAAACCAAATTCTCCTAACTGTGTAATTCACACGAAAAGGTGACAGTCCTGAGTGTGGCAGTGTCAGGCCCAAGCTGGTGGGGTGGGATCGAGGGGACAAAAACCAGGCCAGTTTATAACACCAGCTGCGCCCGAGCCCCATGTTGTTCAGGGGCTGTGGCCACGTCTTTGAAAGGCCTGTTAAGACAGAGGGAAGAGAAAGGAAGCGGCTTGGGTTCTGGGGGCACCCGAAGCCCCTCGCAGTCCCTGCCGGCCTGTCGGCCGCTCTTGCTGTCGCAGGCCTGCCACAGAGCACCCGTATTCTTCAGACAGCTCGATTTTTCCACTCTGGTGGCAGCGAAGGAACAGCAAGTTTTATGCTCCAGGTTGTTTTCCTGTGGAAGTCCTAGAAAAACAAACACGTAGGTTCTGAGTCCACGAATCATCCTGTCCTCGCGGTGGTGTCTGCCATGCCTACGGCCGCACCTCCTCAGAGCCGCTCCGGGGCGGACGGGTGGCTACTGTGGCGCCCGCAGCGCTGGCAGGGGGCCCGGCTCCTCTTTTCCCTTCCGTTCCTCACCATCTCCTCCCCCTTTCTCCTTCCTTGTCATTTTTAATCCTCTCACTTTCCCCTCTACCTTCCCACGGTGTCTTTCTCAAGAGCGAAACAAAATGCAGGCCGGCGTGCATAGCTGGCTACGCACAAGACACTTCTGAGTTCTGAGCATGGTGGGAACAGGTTTTATGTCACAGCCCCCGTGGCAGAGCAGGAAGAGGCTCATGAGGCTCAGGAGGGGCAGGAGCAGGGGAGGCTCTCTGAGCATCCTGCCAGGCGAGGACAGACTCTTGGTCCCACAGCTCCCTTGCAGACCTCCCAGCTGCTGCCATTGGTCAGTGTTATCCTAGCCTGTCAGGCCTCAGAAATTAGAAACCATTTTATCTATAACAGCGCCATCCCATCAAGTCGATTGCCATAGACTGAGAGCATCTCATACAGTTCTCTCTGAAGACGATTGTGTGGTCCTAGGAGGGCCACTTTGGGGACATGAGGTAGCACATAACCAGCGCTTGCGACATATGTGCAACTGGCCTGGTTGTTCTCCCACAGACTTGCCAACCCAAGTATTCTCAGATGCTCAGGGTCAAATTGTTCCACTTAGTTCCACTTTCCCACTGACTCATCGAAGTTTGTTATTTTCTTGTTGTTGTTCAATATATATGCCCTAAGAAATTACGTGGGGAGCGAGCACCCACAATCATATAGCTGTCAAGGGGAAACCTTTCCTTCAGTGTTTGAGGGCATGGGAAAAACAAACTTGGCATCATATGTATCTTGTTTCATGGGTGTGTACATGTGTGCGAAGCTTTGAATGGGTGGAAAGCCAGCAGGAGAAAGGAGCGAGCAGAGACTGCTGTGTGACCTCATCTCCCCGCCTACAGCCTCCATGCTTGCCCTCCGGCAACCTGCCGATCAGTCAATATTTTTTAAGGTCTTTAAAGAACCCATGATGTGCATAACATTGTGTTCCAGATGATTTGGGATTATACTGTGGTTCTTCCCAAGGAGGGTATGACCTTTGGGGAGAAATATAAATGTACATGTGTGACGCATCATAGAGCTCCCGGTTCACCCTGAAATCCCAAAAGCTGTGTGTGAGGGGCTTGGGGCAGGCATGTTGCAGGGAAGTTTAGAGGGGGAAGATTAGTGGGGGCTGAGGTTCCTGGAGAAGGCTTTGCAGTGCGAGCTCTTGGTCTTTGGGGGAACAGCGGGTGCCAAGACACAGAGAGATGAGCAGGTTTGTGGGGAGCCTCGGCGGGGCTGCTTATACTTCTCTGTCTACTTAACACCTCTGGAAAGATCTGGGCCTTTGGGTCCTGAAATCCTTGATTGGAAATGGTGAGCAGGTCACTTGCTCTTGGAGTATCAGTGTCTCATGCGTGGAAGACTAAGAAGTGAGAGTCAAAGCCTTTGACCCCGCAGTTATACCTTTGGGCATTTATCCAAGAGAAATGAAGACTTATGTTCACATAAAAATCTGTGTATCCATGTGTATGGCAGCTTTATTTATAATACCCCAAAACTGAAGATGACCCAGCTGTCCTTCAGTGAGTGAATGGCTGAGCAAACTCTGGGTACATTTGCACCATAGACTACTACTCGTCAGTTAAAAAGAATCAACTATTGGTACCTTAATCCCCAGAGAATTATGTTGAGTGAAACAAGGCAATTTCAAAAGATTACATATTGTCTAGTTATATAACATCCTTGAAATGATAAGATTATAGAAATGAAGAACAGACTAGTAGGTGCCAGTGGTTAAGAAGGGGGTGATGGGTGGAAAGCGCAGGTGGCTATAAAAGGACAACGTGAGGGATTCTGTGGTGATGGAAATATTTTGTAATTTGACAGTATCAGTGCCAAGATCCTAGTCGTGATATCGTACTCTAGCTTGGTAAGGTATCACCATTGTTACGCAGGAAGCTAAGTAAAAGGTACCTGACCTGTCTGCATTATTTCTTCCAAGTACATATAAATCCATAACAATCTCAATATAAAAAATTGAACTTTAAAAATTATTGAGGATGACAAAGAGCTTGTTTATGTTGGATAAATCTATTGATAGTTACATTATAAAAATGAAAACACATTTAAAAATATTTACTTCATTTGCAAATAACAACACACACCTAAATACGCATTAACACAGATAGCGTATTTTCATGAAAAATAACTGTATTTTCAAACAAAAGAAAATTACTGAGAAAGGTGGCATTGCATTTTCCAGACCTCTGTAATGTCTGGCTTAAGTCTCACACATCCTTCTGCATCCTAACGCTTGCAAACGTCGCTGTGGTCAAAGCATATGAAGACAATCCAGCTCCATTCTGATATGTAGTTTTTAAAGAGTGTTTTAATAACCTTTTTAAATGATCGTAGAAATTCCTTTTTTGATGCCACACAAAAACCCAACAAACGATTGTTTTTTTGAAGATTAGTTGCAATGCCAGATATCAGTGAACATTCTATACTCTGTGACATTAAAATCCATTAATCTATCCTGTATTCTGAAGGTATCTGTGCTTGAATTTGGCCTTGTGGGGTCCCTGCAGGAGTCTGGCTCCACCAGAGGGTTCTGGAGGACATTCTGAGGACAACTGTCCCAATGCTCTTAGTCTGGAACCTGATAAAGGTGCCTAATAAATGCATTAATGTGATGACGGACTATCAAAGCCCTTAGTTCAAAAGACTGCCCGGATACTGGGAAAATTAAGCAAGTAGAGGTAGAGCAGGAATTCTCCAGGAGTAAGGTAGCAAATATACATGTAGAATACAGTGCTGTTGCCTCTTCCGCACTTCCCCAAGGTGGCCCCATATCAACCCCTGTGCCATGACGTCACAGTGTAACCTCAAAGAGGAAAGGGCTTCTGTGCAGGACACCAGCCTAACAGGTGATGCTTCAAACACTTTGAAAGAGATTTTATTCTCTTTCTACAGATGAAGATGTTGAATGATCGAAACGGCCTGCAAGGGGAGACAGACGGGGGACCAGGTGCCAGAACTCCTGACCCTGTTTCCATCCATATCCCCCAGTAGAGCAATGAATAGCCCCTTTTAGCGGCTAGTAACCAGCTTAGACACTTAGCTTTTCTCCCAACAGGACCATAAGGTTCCCACAAGAATCTAAACCAATGAAACAAAGAGTCCTTTCCCTTTCTCAGTGAATAGTAACCCAGGAGAACTCACTGCCACAAGTTATTATTATAGCAAATAACTAAGCAGGGATGAAAACAAGATCAGACACTTGTCCGAATAGGGAACACCAAGGCAAGCTTTTAAGTCCGTTCGCTTTGAAGCAGTAAATAAATGGTCACTAACTCAAATCTGGGGAGACATCTCAGTAAGAGACGATTAGGTGTGGTTTTGGGTTTTGTTCTGTCTTTTAGGGAATGGTTTGCATCATGTTCTGAAAGAGTCTGGGCAAATCTGAGAACAGATTAGCTGCAAAACTCTCATGGAGGCCCTGGCAGGTTTTCACTCGTAACTGTAGATGAAAGGTACCCCTTTACGGTCCCCAGCCTGGCCCTGAGGCAGCCGGTGCAGTGCATCCTCATCGTCTGTTTCCCTGCGGCTTTCTCCCTCTGGGAATTCCTGGAAGGCAGGGGTTGTGCCTGAGTCACTGTGTCACCCCTACTGCCAGTAAGTCACAGAATTAGTGCTCAGTCATTTGTTGAACTAACGAATTACATTTAACCAGCTCGATGTTGAGTCATTGTTAAGCAGTTAGATAGAAGCCTGTCATTCTGGGCTGTTCTAGAATTCTATAGAAAATGTGCTAGGATTCCATTTAGGGGAAAATTTAATTGTGTGTGATGTTGCTTTTGCTGAACTTCCTAAATGATTTTTAGTTCATTTAATTTGATTTATCAAGCCATAGGACATCTGGGATTAAAGTCATATTTTTAAATTCCTCTCCTCTCTCTTCCCTCAGAAACTGAATTCAGGCCCAAAGAGTAGGCTAGTATCCCATAGAGTCATAAATAATTTCAAGGAACAGTGCTTGAGACCAGAAATTGTCTTCTTGGTGTCATGCCAGAAGCCAAAGGTTCCACTCCCTTGAGAAACCACATTGTTCTTTTGATGGAAAAATATGGACCCAAGATGATCATCCTATCCATTTTCTTTAAATTCTCATGGGTTTTGTGAGTATATGCTTGCTTTAGAAGAGCTCTTAAGTTCAATTACAGCTCATGTAAGTGTAATGAAAACAATAAAAGCTCTATATAATAAGACATCCCAAGCTCCAGCTGGTGGCCTACTTACAACAGCAATTACAGAGGCCTCAGGTTTGTTATAATGAAATTTGATTCATATTTGAGAATCTCTGAGTAATGTAGAAAAAGAGGATTTCACTACAGCTTGTGGCTATTACCAGGAGGCATATGTATTCTGGTAACTAGAATCTTAACTCAGTTTGACTTCATTCATTTATTTTTTCATTCATTCATTATAGCTACTATAAGGTAGACACTATGCTAGGCTACAGAAAATAATTTTTTTTAAACAAGCTCTTGTATATTGCTTACATTACGCCAGGCACTATTCTAGATACTTTACTATGTTACATCATTGAATCTCCTAACAACCTTATATCTTATACTCTAGGCATTTTATTTATCCCTGCCAGGAGTTCATAGTCTTTTGGGGGAGACAAACACTTCAACAGGTAACTATAGAAGTATATGGTGGATATAGTGGTAGAGGTGTTCCCAGAGATATGTGACTCAATTTCCCCTTGAGGGGAAGGTAAAGAATATTGACCTGAGTCATTATTCCTTCTTTCATGTACAGTTTCTTAAACTCTCATGGTTTAGAAATATCCTTTAATATTGTATAATAGATAACTGATGTATACTACTGTGTTCAGTATATTTCCAAATATTGAAGTATTGGGTTTTGAAATATATCTATTTTCTAAAAATATGGACTAAATCTAGCTTCTGCTGTCTTAAGCAATCTGTTGGTTCAATGTGTATGAAGAGCCACAAACTTTACTCCCTGAGAAATATGAATATGTGATGATGAGGTGAATTATTAAAAACCAAAACGTAGTGTGGGACACCGTGGCCAAAGTTGCAAAATGGTGTTCACGGTTTGAATTCAGGATCCAGATGTGTTTTGTGTGACTCTTTACAACATTTGCAAAAAACACGAGGCAGTGTGGAAACATTGGGAAATCTCACATAAAAGCTTGTGGATTTCTCATTAAAACTGAGAATTTTTAAATTTCCCTTTGGGAAAAAAAAGGAATGACTGGCAATGGGACCAATGTGGTGGCTTGGACAACAATCCACTGGCCCTAAAAAGCAGCTGTCTCATCAGCATATGATGAGTTGGTCTTAAAGGCTGAGTAGCTGGAGTTTGGGAGAGAGCATTGGAGACAGTGTGAGCAGTGTAAGAAAAGAGGATTCGTATGGTGTGGTGAACTACAAGTGGGTCCATGACGTAGCAGTATAAAATTCGCGTTAAGAAGAGTGAAGATGAGTTCGAAGAGGCCAAAATAGGCTAGATCTTGGCAGGCTTTGCATATGACGTTATGGAGCTTGAACCTGACCGTATAGGTAGTAAGCAGACATTCAGGTTTTCAGCAGGTGAGTCACATGGGCAGTCTTCTGTTCTAGCTAGATCATTGTGGTGGCAAGTGGTAGGACGAGGTGAGGGCACCCTGCCTCGTCCTACCACTGGGATTCTAGTTAAGAAGCCAGTATAATTACCTAAGAAAGACAGAGAGAGGCTTGAACCCTGGTAGTGAGAGTGGGGATGGGAACAAACTCAAAAGACCTGAGAGGTATAAGGTCGCATAGAAAAAGTTCAAGGGTTTATAGAATGGGAGGGTGAGGAAGGAGATAAGGAGAACACCTATGATTTTCTAGCACCTGGTGGGTTGTGGTGCCGTTTACGGTGGGAGGAGACCACAGAAGAGCAGTGTGGAAAGGAAGATAATGCTCACGTCGGGGCCTGTCGCGTTTGGGTGTCTGTGTGAACGGCCAAGTAGAGATGTCTAATAGGCACGTAGATACAGGGGCTGTCTTAATTTGTTTGGGCTGCTAGAACAAAAATACCATAAACTCAGTGGCTTGTATACAAGAGAGATTTATTTCTCACTGTTCTGGAGTCAGGGAAGTCCAAGATCGTGGCTCCTGGAGGTTCTGCGTTTGGTGACAGCCCACTTCCTGGTTCCTAGGTGGCTGTCGACTTGCTGTGTCCTCGTATGACGGAAGAGATGCGGGGACTCTCTGGAGCCCATTGATGAGGGGGTCCACACTCATGACCTAATCACCTCTCGAGAGTCCTTTCTACAAATACCATTGGATTGGGTATTAGGCTTGAACATATGAATTCTGGAGGAACACAAACCTTCAGTCTGTAGCAGAAATCTAAGGCTCAACAAAAGTGACATAGCCAGAGGTAAAATTCTGATTCTCATCAGCACCTCAGTGATTGTCAAAACTAGGAGTGTGCTTACATACCGAGGGAGAGTGTCACGTATCTGGGAAGGACAGTGCATGGAGGACAAGCCCTAGGGAAAACACCATCTTCTTAGAGGCAATAATAGCATGCAGCCTCTAACAACCTCTGGGTGCATTTTTGCAGCTCAGACCAAAGTTTCATTTGTGCCTTTTAAATAAAATGGCTTTCTTCTCTTTACCATTTCCTTTCTCACATTCATTTCTTTCCTATTCCTCCCTTGTTTCTCTTATAACTTCATCATCTTTCTCCTTAGTGTTTTTAAATTATGAAAGACATTGCCTACGAGAAGAGGGCATGGAATGCATATGCATGATTAAAAGAAGAGTAATAAACATAGTACCAGCTGATGAACTAGAACATTCCAGATCATAACCCTCCCTGATTGTCTTTCCCTTTCTCCCTCCTCCCAGAGGTAATTGCCACTCCCCTGAACTTCGTGTTTTTTTTACATAGTTTTATCATATATGATTATCACTAAACAATATTCTGCTTTGGGGGAAGTGTATAAAACTATCATTTTGGTGACAGCCTTGATGTTAACGTTGCTTTTCAATACAGGTTGCTCTGTAGTTCCTTCTTTCACTGCTCCACAGTCCTCTGCATACCACGATCCATCGTTTCTCCCATCAGCAGATACGTGGGGTGTTTCAGGATTGTGTCGTAATGAACAGCATCTTGCTGGACATTCTAGCCCATATGTTTGGTGAACATCTGCGCCTAGGGACAGACCAAGAGTGGGAATGGCTGAATGTACCAGATATATAGCCATACTCATCCCCAAAGTCATTGTACCCATTTATAATCCCACCTGGAGTCATTATCCTTTTTTTAAATTAAAAATGTTAATTTTGTTGTTAAAAAACCTCTATATTCATTAAGTAATTTTTAAATAGAAAAATAAATCACTATTCTTCTAATACTCGATGACCATTCCTCCCTTGTATTTTAATGTTTCCATTCTACCTTATTTTCTTCTTTCATTCTGTTCGTTCTCCATTTTTTCTTTCACAGATTCATTCTAAAGGCCAAAGTGCTCTTTTTTAAAAATATTTTTTAGTTCCTGTTCTCTTTTTCTGCTTTTCTTACTCATTTCCCCCACCCTATTCTATGCCACAGGCACTTAGGGAAGGGCCCCTCACATTGCATATCCCGAAATTCCCCTGGATTCATGGGCTAGAGCAAAATTCCCTCTATCAGAAAAGCAGAAGAGGGCAGGGTGCCGGTGGCCTCTGGAAAACCCCACCCCGGCCTCCCTGTTGGACCAAGTGCAGTATGCTTAGCCTTTGGGCACTAGCAGATATTGGGACTGTTGAAATCCGTTTCCTGAGTGGAAAGGTAAACAGCACTGGGGCCTGCTCAGCATTTCCCAGGGTTATTGATGAATGCAGTCTGATGGTCTGAAAATAGATAAGTGGGCCCAGAGAAGTGTCCCCAGGTGAGTGAGGCAGGGCCCGCCCGCTCTTTGCTAGAAACAGACAGCTATGCCCTTTGTAGGAAGAGCAGAGCCCGATTTCCTGTCAGGGCAGAGGAAAACTGAGTCACTCCCTCTCATCCACAGTGTCAGGGAGGGAGGAATGCAGGGGCCACTGGCCTCCTGGAAGAGCCGGGTCCCCTTAATGGCGGGAGATGCTTTGGTTGACTCCCAGCTGCCAGGCCTAGGGGCATCTCGGCTCTGGGCTATATGATGCACCTCTGTCATTCTCCAGGGGAAGCCCACAGGCGAGTGCGCTTCTCTCTGAGTATCTTCACTGCAGCAAAACTGCCCTGGGCAGGTTATCACTCAGCTCCTTTTCCAAGGCTTCTTCACCTCACCACACACTGGATCACCTGGGCAGCTTTACAAAAGATGGAAACCTAGGTCCCACCCCCAGAGATCCTGATGTAATGGGGCTGGAGTGAGGCTTGGACGTCAGGATTTTTCAAAACTCTCCAGATGATTCTAACATGTGGAGAAACACCACCTAAGCTCAAAGTTGAACTGTACAGAGATATCAAGGGCCCATCTGTTGTTTTCTGGCATTTGCTTTAGTAACTACCATTCATAGAAGCCCATTATGTGCTAGACAAGGTGCTAAACTATGAAGACACATTAGCTCACATGATTAATCCTAGCTTAATGATAAAGAAACAAAGGCCCAGAGAGGTTAAGGGATTTACCCAAGTTTGCACAGCAAAGTTCCGTATTTAAATTCTGATCTTTCTGACTTCATTGCCTGTGCTCTAAATACTAGCTCCACTGCCCCCTTTTGGAGGAATATCAAGGAGGGTTTGGAGAATGAGAGAGCCCTTTCATTCAATGTAGCGAGTTAGTATGATTTAAACATGAATGAGGCAGAGACAGAAGAATGCAAAGGAGTGAGGAAAGAGGAGGGAGTTGCCCAAATTGAATTTGGGATCAAAATCCGTTTGACAATGAAGTCTTTCTTTACGCAGTTCAGAGGAGCCGCAGTCATCTGCTACTATCTGAGGGCCCAGCCCGAGCGGGGGTGGGGTAGTGGGGAGTTTGTGGTGGGGGGAGTCGTGGGGCAGGGGTTGGGGGAGGCAGGCCCTGGCAGGGCTCTGACTCAGCTTTGATGGCAGAGGCAGAGGCGCACTCATGCCCACAGCACCCACCAGACGCCTTGGGTTGGAGCCCCTGGCGTCTGCCCTGTGCAGCGGGCTGGAGACCCGGATGTAACTCCCTGCCCGGGGACCGGGTGGAGAAGAGAAAGCCAAGCACCTAGCGATAGGAGTTTAATTTTGCCCATTATCCATTTTCTTCTGTATTAGTTTTATGAAGAGAAAAAAATACTGAAAATGTTGACTGTGTGAGTACTTACTCTACAAACTGCGGTTCTTAAATTCACAGTCTCTTCAAAGGTTCTTACTATAGACTGAGAATCTATTTTAAAAATCAAAACTATAGAGTCTAAGGCTATTTATTAGCATGTACACCAGTTAGCCACCCCACTTACATTCAGTTCAGGCCTATGCACATAAGAATGCTGATTTTCTTCTTTTTGAGCCCAGATTCTCCACTCCTATAACCACTGCCCAAATTGTGGCATTTCTCTCCATTTCCCATCACCAGAATTTAAAATAATAATGGAACCATATGCTTGGCAGGCATTCTCTAAAATGGTTGCAGTGGTCGAGTTCTCTCACACAACCATTTCCTTTCGTGGCTTCTGTCCTTCCACCTTTTTAGGTGGAGCCTAAGAGTCCCACTTCCTGATTTTGCAAGACGCACCTGGTTCTCTGCCTAAGGTGGGTCCGGAACATTCTATGAGGGCACCCGCATGGAACTTCTCCCTTTCCTGTTAAGGAGTTGGCTGTCTTGTCATGTCGTCATCTCCCCGGCTCTGAGGAGAGACATCAGGGTCAGATGTGACTCTCCTCACTCACCTCTCTGGAGCATTTGTACATTTATGTTGAAGGGCCAGGATGTCCCAGGAGCTGATGTGCTACTTCTTGCTCAGTGTATCGAGTGTCTAGAACCCCTTTTATGGAAAGCCTACCAAAGTCTGTCTGACTACATCACGGAGGATCAAAGACTTGGCTAATAGCACCCAAAACACTATTTACTTCACTGTAACGATTCTTTCAAGTACCTCAATCACCTAGGTCATTGACAAAAGATCTTGAAAAGACGGCCTTTTATCTCATCTCACGAATTCTGACCTAGAAGGTCTGTGTGTGTGTGTGCGTACGTGTGTGCACACATGCACGCACACAGGCATGCACGGTTGCACAGAAGAGTGAAGATGATTGCATCGACACGAATGGAATAGGCAGCTATGGTTACGGGTCTGGTGAGGCTTTTATGGAGATACCACTGTGTTGACCAGCAGACATGTTTTCTTAAGACAGCACTTTTTTCCCCTTTCCAACAATGGAGCATCCTGTCCGGATAGATGGTGAATTCCTGGATGTCTTCAGTCTTGGCTGTGTGGGGTGGGGGGCTGGTTCTCTCTCATCTTTTACTACAACTCTAATTCCATGATTCTTCTGCCGGGAGGGCAGTTAAAATGCATACTAAACCTGGGCGTAGAAACCCTGCATAAATATAGGAAGAAGCGCCTTTTCCTTTGTTTTTTTTTTTGTTGTTGTTGTTGGGGTTTGTTTTTTGTTTTTTGTTTTTTTCCCTAGACAGGCATGAAATTGAGAAATGCAATACCTTGGAGTAGATAAAATTGCTTTTATTACTGCAAGTAAGACTCTCCAGACTGAAGGTGCGACAAACTTAGCTCAGGCCCATATAACAATGTGACTTTGGCTTGTTTTTACTTCCTTGTGTGGAATTAGATGGAGACTTTGTTCCAGTTTGAGTGCTATGGAAATTGTAGAAAGGGAAAGGCATAAAGAAAGTGTCTGTTTGATGGAGGTGTCACCACAGAAGACATTTGACCCTGCCAAGAAGCTCAGTGGAGCAGTTACAGGGGAGAGGGGAGAGACCCAGGGACCCCTTCACTGCGCAGTCCCTGGGGCACCAGTGACATTGTCTGTGTAAACCTAATGGTACCTAAAACTTCAATGAGTTCTACTGGGGTCTCCAGTCCCAGCAGGATTTCAAAATGTGATCTAAGGCAATTTGTGTGTGTGTGTGTGTGTGTGTGTGTGTGTGTGTGTGTGTGTGTGTGTGTGTGTTTTCAAATTGTATGTCATAGACCCCTAGAAGTCTGCAAACATATTTTTAAGGACTCACATTTTATGACTTTGAAAGTTCTGGATCATCTGATGGCCGTTTAGAACAGAAAAAGTTATAGGATTGTAGAGCCTGTGTCTGCTTTTGTGTTTATGCTCAAAATGTTGCCAAGCCATCAGTTAAAGTGATCTTCTTTTTTTAAATCAACATAACATTCATACAGAAAAGTACACCTTTTCTCAAACTTACCGGGTTCCCTCTGTTCGACCTTCTCTCCCATCTTTCTTTCCTGGGTCTGTGGTCTCACAGAGGCAATCATGTTGCATTCCTGTCTTGGGAGAGCCCCACAGAGGCAGTGGGGATGGAACCGTGCCTTGCAGAGAGGGTGGGACTTGGATAGTGAGGGAGAAGGGGCCAGGGTACAGGCAGAAATGTGACCCCTTTCAGGTCAACTCCCAGTCAAGGCTGTCTCTAATCTCATGGGTACCAGAGTCAGATGCAAGTAGTTTAATACTTTACGAAGTCCTAGAGGTAATGAATTGTATTGTGATGACTTTTACTTATCTTCACCTTAGCACAAGGTTAAGGATCAATTTTGCTACAAGAGACACATGTTAAAAAATAAATCTATTTTTGTATTGGAATCTGGCTTTCCATTTCCCAACATGGAAGACAAAAGTTATCTGTTTTGGATTCACTTAGCAGCTGAGTGATTGATAGCGGGCAACTGGCAAATACTCAGGAAAACCATTTTGTTTGACTTGGTAACCACCATAAATCTATATTTTGGTTTTCTCCACGTTACTCCTATTGGCTTAGTTCCACACGGGCACATCCAGGGTTTGGAGAGAGGGTTTGGGGACTGCTCCAGCATCACAGGCAGGGCCTCGATAGCCTCCCAGGCTAAAGGAAGTAAGTTGAGGATGTTTAATTGGTCCATTTATTTTGAGGGAGCTGTCTTGTCCTTCCTTTCCTTCCCCAGCCTTTCTCTCACTAACAATGCATTTTCTTCTGGAACTGCAGTATTTCATTCTGAGCCATCTCTTTTATCATAAGTGCAAAAACATCTCATCAGGCTCGTTCGATGTGTCGAGTGTAGTCGGCATCGGTTAGAAAGTTTCCTCCTTCGGCAGGGTCACTACCTTGTCCTTGATGCCTTCTTTCTGCATCCCCCTGAAGGAGACCCAAGTTTTGCCACCCTAAAATGTGCCTTTGGGGATAGTATTGATTTTAGGCTGGTTATTAAAAAACAAAAGACTCGGAAAGAACATTTGACCCTCCCCTTTCCTACCTAAATGAATTCAGATAGAAAAACCTGCTTCAGGAAGAGAACTTCAGCATATTCCCCTTTGCACATATGAATTAATGTAGCAGACAGTGAGGATCCAAGCACAGATCTGTCCACTAGATTCTGTGCCCCATTGTTTCTGACTGGCCCTGAAAGAACTTATCTACCAAATGCTGGCTCTTTCTCACCTACCTGTGAAATGCCTACCATGCCTTCCTTAGTCCAAAGTGACACATATACCTCATGCTGTCTAACTGTCTTCAGAATTTTCATACTTATGTGAATTCCCTGTGCACACATTTTCCACTTGGAAATGTGATTTTCTCCTGTTAATCTGCTGTATGTCATTTGAATTATTTATCAGCTGGAAGAACCAAAGGGGTAAGGCGAAGGTTTTCCTGGCCCTGACACCCCCGAGTGCCCTTGGTCCAGTCCTCTCTCTCTGTACTCACTGCAGAGGCAATCAGTGTAAAATCTATCCCTACAATGCCAAGCCTCCATTTATTTTCATTCTTTTATCAAAGCCCAGGATGCAGCCTTGGAGATCCGGTACAGCTCTGCCACTAACTAGCTGGGTGACCTTGCCAAGCCAGGGTGTAGACACCTAAAGCATTAGCCATGACCTGCCCTAACCCTCAGACCCTGTTACCTTTGTCAACAATAGACCATTTGAACCTCTGGAAAAGTTTTATAAGAGTTTATTTGAGCCCAAATGTTGAGGATGTGCCTGGAAGCAAGATCTCAGAGGCCTGAGAACATGCTCCAAAGAGTGGCAGTTTTGTGATTCTTTTTGTGTATTTAAAATCAAAGGAGAAAATGTAAGGAAAGTTACAAGAACTCCATTGATGGTAGGTTACGGAGGCAGGAGAAAGCCAAGTGGAAAATCTCAAGGATTGGATAAAAAGCAAAATGGAGAAACACATACTTTGTTACATTGTTGGGTGCAGGAGAGTTAACCTTCAGTATTTACAGCACAGAGATGGTATACGGGCAACAAGATAACAATGACCAGTTCTGTGGTATCGTGCTCTGGTGCCTGCGGTTGTTCCTTCAAGGGTCTGGAAAAAAAATTGCTTTGACATTTCAAAGGTATGTTATCCTAGATGCACAAAGATAATAGGGCTCGTTCAAGATAAAGGTTGACCTTTTATCAAACAAGCTACAGGCCCGGGATGTGACTACCCACCATGATTTGCTTAGTTAGGAATTCCTATGTTCAGACCATCCTGTGTGGTTATTTTCGGTCACTGAGTCATGCAGCACCTCTGAGCTTGTCAGGTTTAGTATATAGATGCTTTTTCATTCACACCTTCCTGCCTCAGTCCCGGGATTCTAGCCCGGCAAAGCCTCAATGTCCACCCCTCCACTGGGCTAGACTGACTCTCAAAAGTGGGGTGTGGTATCAGATCAGACAAGCATAATTAGGAGGTTGATCTGGTGTTAACAAGCTGTGTTGACCTGGAGCAAGTTACTTTACTCCTCTAAGCCTCAGTTTCCTCATATGTAAAATAGGGATAATAATAGTACTAGTTCATATGTGTAGGACTATTGCAGATTAAATGAGAAATGTCTGTAAAACAGCACTGTTAGCTGTTGGTAATGATGATAGTGATGGTAACTATGATGGTTACGGTGATGATGACTTCCAATCCCACTCCAGCGGGATATTTTGAAAACTATGTAAAGCACTGGCTTGACTCTAAACTGCATCCTCTTTCTCTTTCCTCTCTTGGGAACTGTCACGGGTACATACTCCATGATCAGAGCCTGGCATCCTAGCTATGTGCTTTGTTGCAGAGAGAGAGAGCAATAAACCATTTCTCCTGCTTGTTCACAGAATTCAACCCCTTGACTTTTTTTTTTTTGCATTAAAATTATAGTTGACATACAATATTATATTAGTTACAAGTGTACAACATAGTGGTTAGACACTTATATAACTTACGAGTGATCACCCCAATAAGTCTAGTACCCATCTGATACCATACAGTTATTACAATAATATTGACTACATTTTCAGAGCTGTACTTTATATCCTCGTGACTGTTTTGCATCTGACAATTGGTTCTTTTTAATCCCTTCACCTTTTTCATCCAGCCCTCCAATCCTCCTCCTATCTGGCAACTGTCGATTTTGTTCTCTATAGCCATAAGTTTGAGTGTTTTGTTTGTTCGTTTATTCTGTTTTTTAGATTCCACATGTAAGTAAAATTATTCAGTATTTGTCTTTCTCTGTCTGACTTAATTCAGATTCTTAAAAGGTCTTTTGTGAGATTCTTCCATGCTGTATGTAGCTGTATCTGTTTTTTACTGCTGTGTGTTTTTCTATCATATGAATATTCCATAATTTATCTATTTCACTGTTGATGGACATTTGAGTTGTTTCCATTTGGGGGCTATTTTGACTTAAGCTGCTATGGAAATTCTTGTACATGTCTTTTGTGGGCAAGTTCATTTCTCTTGACTATATAGCTAGCAGTAGGATTGTTGGGTTTTAAGGAAAGCATAGATTAGCGATAGTAGAGGTTGCCGAATAGTTTTTTCAAAATGATTGTACTAATTTACATTCCCACCAGTGAAGTATGAGTGTACAAGTTTCTCAATATCCTTGTCAACACTTTGTTATGTTGGCCTTTTAATTTTGGTCATTCTGGTGGGTGTATAATAGTATTTCATTGTGATTTTAATTGGCATCTCCTGATGCAGTACCGATGTTAAGCAACTTTTATATGCTTATTGGCCATTTGGATATCTTCTTTTGAAAAGTGCTAATTTAAGTCTTTTGCTCATTTAAAAAACTGGATTATCCTTTTCTTTTTGTAGGAGCACTCTACATATCTGGACACTAAGGCCATGTCAGATATATTTATTGTGAACACCTATCAGTCTGTGGTTTGCCTCTTCACTCTTTTAATTTTATCTTTTGTTGAAAAAAATTTCTTAATTTTAATGTGGTCCAGTTGAACAACCTGCTTTTTAATGATTAAGATATCTTTGATTACTCCTAAGGTAATGAAAATATTCTGTTTTATTTTAGAAACTTCGTTGTTTTACCTTTCACGTCAAGATCTAAAATCTATTTTCAATTAATTTTTGTGTATAGTGTGAAGTAAGCGTCAAAGTTCATTTTCCCATATAGATATACAACTGATCTAGGACTAGTTATTGCAAAAACTATTCTTTCACTGAATTGCAGGAGTGCCTTTGTCATAAAGTAATTATATATATGTATATATATATATATACATGAATATATATATATATATATATATATATATATATATATATATATATATATATATATATATATATAGAGAGAGAGAGAGAGAGAGAGAGAGAGAGATTCTCAATTCTGATCCTTGGATCTGTTTGAATAACTTTGTGTCAATACCATACTGTCCTATTTATAGTAAATCTTGATACCTGCTAGTATAAATCTTCCAATGTTATCCTTCAAGATTATCCTGGTTATTCTAGATTTTTTTTCAATTGTCATGTAAATTTTAGGCTGCAAATTCATTCATTCATTCATTCATTCATTCTCATTCTCTCTCTCTCTCTCTCTCTCTCTCACACACACACACACACACACATCCTTCTGGCATTTGATTGGGATTGCATTAATTCATAGTTATTTGGGGATAGAATTGACATGCTGACAGCATCGAGACTTGACATATTCCTCCACTGTTTAAGTCTTTAGTCTCTTTTAGCAATGCTTTGTCATTTTCAATGTTGGAAAAAAAATTTTTAAATATGTCCTTTGACATAATTCTTTCCTTTTTATTTGGGGGAAGGAGTAGCAATATAAAACTACGAAAATCAAATTCTACCTCCAGTCTATTGATGATAGCCTTCGAAGCAGTCTGAGGCTCCTTGGCGGTGTGGGTCTGGCTACCACAGACCTGCTCCATGCCTGTCGTGCCCCAAATTCCCATAGACTCATTCGGGCCTTGCTGCATCTCCCCATCCAAAGTGTTCTGCTCTGACTGTTTGCGTCCCTCTCTCACTCCTCAGGACTGGTCTCATTTTGTTACTTACCTACCGGAGTCTGTCAGACTAGCTGTCTGTTTGCAAGCTGGCTTAAGTACAAAGATACTTTACCAGAAGGATATGGGGGGCCTACACTTGAACCTCGGAGAGGCTACTGACACTATAATGCACTATAATACCCCATACCTCTGCAGATGTGCTCAGTCTAAAGATACTCTCTGCCCATTCCAAACTATTCTGAGTCATTCTCCTTAAGTTCTATTGTATCTAGTTGTTATATCCCTCAAACTAAATATATCTGATGTGGTTTGGGACAGTCTAATCCCTGTGGCATCTCCTCATCCAGAAGGGATACCAAGGGCCCACAGATAGTAACTGCCTCCTACCTGCTCCTCCCTGGACTGAGATGCCCTGGGTTCACATCCCTCCTTGGCATTGATCCGTGGCGGATCCGTGCGCAAGGTTTCGTTATGTAAACCTCCCCCAAGAATCTTATCATCTTCATTTCAGGCACTTCAGTCGGGTTGTGATGTCCTCCACGTGTGAATTGAGTGGGTGAGAAGAACGAATGTTAATGTGGCTGTTGGAGGACTGGCTATAGAAGCAGAGGTGGGACAAGGTCTCTCTGAGCCAAGAACAGTCTTTATGACCAGGACCTTGAGCAGAAGTGGTGTTGAAAGCCCAGTCGGTGGTCAAAATCCCTAGTTACAGCTGAGCTCCAGAAAATGGAAACCAGCAAACAACAGCGCAGCCCCCTGAGCCGCTGGCCTCAAAGGCAGCCTGTTCAGAGTTAAAACAAGAAAGAATCAATCTGAACGCTCTGGAGCACAAGCTCAGTGAAGCTTTTCATTAATTAAAGTTTGGGTGAAAGTGCTAGAATCACTCTGGGACTCTCCCCAAATTAATTAATTGCTTGGCTGAAATGAATAAATAGGAAGCTTAAGAAAGGGGATTGCACTTCTCTGTCTATCATGGGTTGTAGGGTCCATGTGAGGGAGACTCAAAGGAAATTCCGGGGCCAGGATAGTGGGGTCAGTAAGGCTGAGCCAGAGAAGGTGGCCTGCACTTGGGCTGGCTTCCACTGTACAGCCCCCTTTGCTAAGGAAGGGATGCCTTTGTTTAACTGCCGCTTGCTCTCTCAGACCTTGCCAGGAATCACCTCCTTCAGGAAGCCTTCCTTGACCACCTCTCACAATCCTCCCACAGCTGTCTCTGTGTTCCCACACATCCTGTACCACCACTATCACAGCACAAAATGCTCCATGCCATGGTTGGTGGTCCTGTTGTCAATCCTTGCCACTTGACCGTAAGCCTCTCTATGAAGAGGCATGTCTGAGTTGTCCATCTATCACATGGCCTGGTATGCTCGATATGTTTAAACCCAGTTACCATTAGAAACCTAGTGAAATGTTTTCATGGTTTATTTGGATATTACTGTAATTGGTTGTAAGTAAAGTCTCTAAAGGTACGAATTGGTTGAGGATGTGGGTTCCCATGAGTACTTTTATATTTTATTATTGTTTGAGAAGCCACATTTAAGTAAACTATAAAATCCACATGACTATGCAATAAAAATACGGCATTTTATATGCCCAGTATATAATAACATAGTCAAAAGTTCACTGTATGTATTTCATGCCGCCTAACACACTGTCCATCACCAACGTGATGTGTATCTGAGTACATGGGAACCACACATGCTATTTCTAAAGCTATCCAGGACTCCTGGAGCTCTTCTTGATTGTCTCCATTACCAGGCACAAGTACTTTGCACTCAGTTAAACTGGAGCGATCTATTCTCTAAAGATTTCTCGTTTGGGGATTTCTTTTCTTGTCTCCACTCTCAGAGACTAGGTACTATAAAAATAGAATACTGAGGGGGAATTGAATTTGCCCTTAAACACAGAGTCCTTGAAGACTTTCTTGCACGTAACTCCTTCCTCTCAGAAGATCTGCAAGATGAAGAGTCCTAGCAGAGCTGAGCAGTCTTGGGCTCCGTGAGCCCATGGATGAGGCAGGCTCACCCACCCATGCAACAGATGCCACTCCGGTCACCACCCTTCTTTCTTAATCACTTGAATCCACCGAGGAAAGAAAATAAGTATGGCTGAGAAGAGGTCACCTTTTAAGCATATTGGCAGCTAAGACCTTATTCTCATCAGGTAGTATTTGGCTAGGATAAATTAATGTCCAGGAAGGGGCAGGGCGACAAGTAGGTACGACAGATAGATGGAAAGTGCCAAAAATACACTGTATCTGCATATGATTTGGTTCAGGGGCTCGACTGCTCAAAATTGCCATGTAAGCTGTAAGTGTACAACCCAGACTGACAGTCTCTCACCAAAGGTCAGGAGCAGATGGGCCTGATTTCCTGAGAGTTTCTCTTTGCAGAGATCGGAACAAGTAGGAAGCAGTCAGTAACAGAAACTAACAAACAAACAAATGAAATAAGCCAGGGCAAACAGTCGTAGAGCTGCTAGATAAAATATGGGATGCCCAGTTATATTTGACTTTCAGATAAACAGTAAATAATTTTTTAGTATAAGTATGTCCCACATGTTGCCCAGGACTTACTTACATTAAAAAATTGCCTGTTGTTATGTAAATATACTTAGCACTACTGAACTATAGTTATGCTGCATTAAAAACAGTTAGGATAATAAAGAAAATATTTGTTGTTATTTGAGAATCTAAGTAATGGGGTGTCTTGTATTTTTTATTTGCTAAACCTAGCAACTCTGAAACAAAGGCAAAGAACGTCCCTTCCCATTCCCCCTTCGCTCTAAGCCAGGGTAGTAAGTGCAATCATAAAGATTCTTTTGGGCTTGACAATTCAGCTCCTGAGGTGGGCTGCCCTGATGTGGGGTGGGGCACAGGCAGGCGGAGTGAAGGGTGGGGTTCCAGACCCAGAGCCACACTCCTTCCTGAGAGCCCAAAAGGTGGGGACGGCCAACCTGGATGCCGCACAGTAATCCCGGGGGTCGTGGGCCCACAGTGGCTGCCCCGCAGGCAGAAGAGACTGAATCCCAGGGATCAAGAGATCCTGCGGGACAGGCCCTAACAGAAGTCAGAAAGCAATGGCCCGAATATGCCTGTCATCGCTTCGTCTCACACTGACGGTCACACCCCAGTCTTTATGCTGCAAAGCCATGCACAGGAGCCCTCCCACTGTAAGCAAATCTAATGCCACATATGAAAATCTGGGCTTGCCAAACGTACAGTCGTGAGTGATTATTTGATCCTTGGACAACATTATCGACCACAGGCTTCCTTTCATTAGAAAATCTCCCCTCATGCTTTTAAAATGGGATACCATTTGGAAAAGAAAAAAAAAAGAAGAAATTGGCACACGGCCCTAATGAAAGCCAGGGGTGGCCAAAGCAAGTTATCCCTGCAGAGGGACGGGCCCCTGACAGACATTCGCAGGTGGCCAGGATGTCCCTGTGCATGAGGAGGTTTGGCAGTATGGGAAGAGTGGCTCCACAGCTACATGACACTTTGCCAGGAGGTCCACGGAGCCAGCTTTCTTATACACAGGCACACTGTGTGAGGCCAGGCCGCTGGTGGCTCCCACCTGCGAGGTCTCCCCTCACCTTGGATGTAGTTGGGCAGAAGCTGGAGAGATGGAGAAGACATGGCAGAGAGTGGCGATGGGCAGGAGAGCTCACTGCAGTGGGTGTGGTGGTGGAGAAAAAAGGAGTTTCGTGCTCCGGCCAAGTGGTACGTGGGACAGATGGAAGGGAGTCGCCAATAAGACTATGGGAAACTTTTTTAAGAAACTGCCACACAGCCAGTGTTTGGTGACAGTCTGCCCCAAGCATAGTGCCAAATTATGAACACTGGCAGTAGAAAAATGATGAAAACGGTAATAATGTTGTTATTATAGCAATAGTAAAATATTTTTGAATAATATAAAATAAAAATTTTAAAGTAATAGAAGAAGAAGAAGAAGAAGAAGAGGAAGAAGAGGAAGAGGAGGAGGAGGAGGAGGAGGAGGAGAAAGAAGAAGAAAAAAATTCCTATCCTCCATGTGTCATAAATTAAATTGTGTTCCCCCCAAAATAGATCTGTTGAAGTCCTAACCCCAATAGCTCAGAAAGTGACCTTACTTGGAAATAGGGTCCTAGTAAATGTAAGTTAAGGTGAAGTCGTACTGGAGTAGGCCCCTAATCCGATATGACTGGTGTCCTTAGAAGACAGACATGTGACAAGAGAGACACACAGGGAGAACACCATGTGATGGAAAAGGTAGAGACTGGAGTGACACAGCAGAAGCCAAGCAACACCGAAGATTGCCAGAAAGCCACCGGAAGCTGGGACAGAGGCCTGGAACACATCCTTCTCTCACCGCCTCAGAAGGAACATCAGCCCTGCCAAGACCTTCACTTCAGACTTCCAGTCTCCAGAGCTGAGACAATAAATTTTCTGTTGTTTTAAGTCACCCTGTTTGTGACACTTAGATACAGCAACCCTAGGAAACTAGTACACGCCAAAAAAATCATATTCACCTTTGAATTATTACTGTGTTGCAGGCACCGTGTTAAGCAGTTTACCCAAATTATATCTCTTATTTTTCACCACAGCCCTGTAGAAAAGAACTACTGTTATTCCACATCACAGCTGAGTAAAGGGAAGCTTAGAGAGGCCTGAGGTCAAATCACTTTAGGTAAAAACTCAGACAACAAAGGGAGATGTGATTTGGGGTAAGAAACCTTCAAATCACACTTCAGAAGCAACAACTTACTTCCAGTTCAGCCCTAGTCAGGACTCAAAGGGAAAGAAGTTTAAACTAGGAAGTTATTGAATGAGTCAGGATAGGCTAAGTTATACTGCAGTAACAAATGAATCCTGAAATTCCATCCCTGGATGTCTCTACCACATTTGTTTACTGGGTAGGACACTTGGAGTGGCAAATCTAGGTGGCAACTAAAAGGAAGGACAAAGAGAGCAGCAGCAATCACTTAAATATGGCGAGAATAAAAATTCTTAACTCTTTAAATAAGAATGTTGCTAGTGAGAAAAAAATTAGACTTCACAATCAAAGAGAAAGTTTCTTGATGGTAGTTGACTGATGAAATCTTAGTGGCTAAACTATGGTTAAGTTTCTCACAGATTAAATGTGAGAAACACATTCAATAGGCTGCCCATTTAATACTTTTATGTTTTTCATTTATGGAATAACCAAAACCTTTTATTCCCTGTAAGTAAACATTATATCTTGATAAAATCTTTATCTAACACAAAGTAGATGCCTATTTAATGTTTGTTAAACAACTAAATGAAACAAATGTTAGATATTCATACTATTAAATAAGACACAGGTAGAAAAATTACAAAAAGGCCAAAAAAAAAAAAGACCAACAAAAAACCATGTTCTGTGTTGCTTTTCTGCTCTGAAGTTTGTGTTTTCATGGACCAGTAATATAAAAAGAAAAAAATGGACAAGTTGGCCAGTAAGGGCATTAAAAACAACAATAATCACCTACTGGCATCATCAATAAAATGACTCCAAACATTAGGCTGGACATGGAATTAGAACAATCTTTGAATACATTTAGCTTTTTAAAAATCTCAGTGTATTGTCCTTATTTTTCTCATTTTGTTAAAGAGAAATGCACTAACCAGCACCGAGCTAGCCCCCTGCCTTCCCTTCCAGAAGTCTCCCAGACAGGATCTGGGGGCGATAAAGCCTGGAGTCAGCTGTACCAACAGGACTGGGGAGAGTTGCTGCCCATTTTTGGAGGGGGGTGGTGCTCCCAGGGACAGTGCCACTCCTGGTTCCTAGCTGTCTACCACTGAGCAGGACAAGGTGGGGCTGTGGAATTATCTCTCTCATGGGACAGCACTCAGAGCCCTGGCTCCTGGACTCCTGCCCGTGTCTCCCCAAGCGAATAGTTCTCACAGAGATTAGCCCGAGGCCCAGTCTCCCTTCCTCTCAGCCCCAAGTGTGCATTTTCTTTCCTTCTCTCTGGCCCCACTTGAAAAAGCTGCCAGACTTGCCGCTGCCTGACAGTCCCCTGGCCTGGCCGGCCCTGCAGCTCTCTGTGGAGCTTCCTGGCAGCCAAGAGGTGTGGAAAACAGAAGCACAAAACCCAAAGTTAGATACTGGGGGCTGGGCCATGTCACTGAGACCTTGGCCCTTCTCTCTCAGTTTGCCCACCCCCCTTTTCCATTTTGGTCATTACTGAACTCTGCCCCTGCCTCTGCTTCTAGACTCCTGTAAAGTGGAGGGAAGGGCATGCATATTCAGTGACTTTGACCCTCAAAGGTACACAGGCTCCAGGAAGAAGCCATCTTGGCTCCCTGGGGCTGGGAGATGTGGCTCTCAGTGTGGGTTATAAGAAAGGTGCAAAAATCAGTTCAATGGACAGTCGTAAGAATTTTCAGTTATATTTGCACACAGGGGATGACATTTAAAGGGCCCTAAAAGGCAGCAAGGACTTTTTAATTAGTTGGATGACATGGCCTTTTGGGCAGCCAGGAAAACAGGTAGATGTAACAATTAATACATTTTTCTTGAAATGGGACCCAGTGCTGTGGTTTGCTGCTTTTCACCAGCTCTTGTTTAGATATGCATGTGTGTTTTCCCAAGTTTAAATTTTCAGGGTTATGTAACTGTTCCCCTTGGCTTATAACCAAACTTCCAGATTATCGGGAGGTACCCTGCACGAATGGGATGGTGGCATGGGGTATCCACGTGACCCTGAGCTTACTGGCCGGGCTGCCTTCTAAGGAAAGGCTTTTGCTTGCAGATCAGGGAAGAGAGTCCCTTGAAGGTAGGTCCTAGTGCCCATTTTTGAGACTTTATGGCCAATCCTCTGAGCATCTCCAGTCCTCAAAACTGTAACAATTAAAGGTAGGAATTCAATCACACTTTGCCCCTTGAAAAGACCACCAAATGCAATGCAATGTCTATACGAGCAGGAGCCACTTGAAAGTCAGCATTTCCAGTTCTTCAAGTTCTCATTTCAGCAGTGTGCTCAATCCTGGATCAGAACAGTGTGGTTCTTAGAAGCAGTGTCTTGGGGAGCCCAGATTCTAAATGTTTCCCCTCTTCTCTTGCTTGCCTCCTTCTGCTGAGTTACCATCTCCTAGCTGCCGATGAAAATGAAAATTACGATATTTCTGTAGGATTTGCCAACATGGTAGAAGAGAGATTATAGGCAGGACTGAACAGTTCAAACCTGTTTTGGTAGAACACTCTGTATATCACTTAGAACATTACCTCTGCCCTAAAACCCAAACCAGCCAGTCCCCTGCTAGCCCCTGTGGGCCTCCAGAGTTTACACAGAGGATTAATGGCTCCCAACTCTTACATTCCTAGTGAAAGACCTATGGAAATGCAAAGCACCCAGCCCTCAGCTGAACAACTCCAAACGCAGAAAAACACAGAAAAACAAGCTGGGGCCGTGGGGGCCCCCAGGCATCAGACTTCCTGCTCCAGGGGGTGTGAGAGGTTAGAGGCACCGCTGTGGGCTCCTGGGGGAAGGAAAACATCTCAGTTGAAGGAAAGCATCTTAACCTTTTGCAACGTGCATGGTGCCAAGAAGGCCTTCCAGTCGTGGTAGTGGCGGTGGTGATGGTGTTCCCTTTGAGTATTCCACTCAGTGTAAATTCAGCAAAGACTTTAAACCCCAAGTAGTCCTAACTCCACCCTTTACTTCTCCGTCCAATTTGCAGTTTTAATGGGAGGTTAGTAGGACAAGTGGGAAACATGACAAGCAGCACAGGAATGTGAAAGTGTTGCCTGTGACTAAAACAGACCAGATCGTTCAGATTATTGTCTCTTCACCTTCCATTTTTTAAAAAAGAACATTGTTGTTTCTTATCATAAAACAATATATTACTCATTGAAAAAAATTCAAACATTAAGAAAAGTATTAGAAAGTTGAACTCTACCAACCTGAGATAATAACTTAAAATTTGGTGAACATTTTTCCAGGCGTGTGCGTATGTGCGTGTGCGCGCGTGCGTGCTCGTGCGTGAGAGCGTGCGCGTGCATGTGTGCGCGTGCGCATGCGCATGTGTACTAGAAATAAATTTACAGCAAGGGGATAATATTACGCTTGTTTTTATGTAACTGACTTCTTTTACTCATCGATAGATAACACTAAATATAGCCATTTCTCATAATACTTTGCATTTTATTGTTTATTGTATGTATCATAATTTATTCGACTTGATATATATTTAGCTTTTAAAAAACATTTCATTGTTATAAACTATACTGCAATAGGCATCTTTTGTTTTTTTTGATGATTATTTACTTAAAAGTAAATTTATAGATAGTAAATTGCTGTATCAAAGAGAAAATTTATTTTAAATTTTGTTTCAGATTATTATTTTGCCCTGAATTTTTTAATTAGAGTACAACAGTGGCCATTTCCTCATACACTTGCCAATACCAGGCTCTGAGATGCTTTTTAAACATGGCCAGTCTGAAGAATACACACACACCACACACACACACACAACAATACATATACATATATATGTTTTAATTTGTATTTCTTTGATTACCTATGATAGTAAACACATTTTTTATATATTTACTGGCTGCTTGCTTTTTTGTTTTCAATGAATTAGCTTCCTGTGTCCTTTGTCCATTTTTCTAAAAGGGTATTACTATTTCTTTTTTTAAAAAATTGTAAAAGTTCTTTATGTGTTAGAAATATAAACTCTTTGTTGTTGTATATTTTTAGAATATATTATTTGACTTTCTGTTTTGCTAGTATAGAAGCTGTTTATTTTTAATGAGGTAAAATTTATTAGTATTTTAAGGAACTGTGATTTAAAATGTTCTAACTATGACACATCATTATTATAGTATATTTATGTGTTTTCTTTTTTTTTTAAAAAAAAGGGAAATCTTTGTTCTACCAGAATCTTTTTTGGGGGTAAGGCAAATGATAGGGATTTAGCTCCTTGACATCCAAGTAATTTGCCAGTTGCCTTAATAATATTATCTTTCCTCCTTTTGATTTGAAATGCCTCTCTAAACACATATTGTATTTTCCTTTATTACAAAGGCCTGTTTTTAGACTCTATTTTCATTCGTTGCTTGGCTACTTCTGTGCCAGTAACCACACCCTTTTAATAGATATGTATATATATATCTATATCTATATATAGATATATACACATATACATGTACATACATATATATATACATATATATACATATATATAAATGTGTGTGTGTGTGTGTGTGTGTGTGTTCGCGCGCACGCACGCGCGTGTATTTTAGGTGAGACAACCCTTGGTTGACCTCACAGATTACAAAGACTTTGTCATCTTACAATTCCCTATTTATTTATTTTTTACATTAATTTTTATGCCTACAGCACCTGGTCTTCCTAGGTGGTCTCCCATTCAAGTATTAATCAGGCCCAACCCTGCTTAGCTTCTGAGATCAGACAGGATCAGGCTTGTTCAAAGTAGCATGGCCATAGACAATAGATGTATATTTTGATATTAGATAAGTACCTGCTCATTATCCATCTCCCCCGACCCCCAAATCCCTGCCTATTCTTCTATGTTCTACTTTGACTTAATTTCAAAATACTTTTTGTTGTTGATTTGATTGAAACATGTAGAAAAGCACACAAATCAAAGTATATGATTTGATTAATTTTCAAAAATGAAAACACTCATGTTCTTACTTCGCAGATCAGAAAACAGAGCATCCAGAACCCCCAAAACTCCCCTCATGCTCCTGGTCACTGGTCCCTCACTCATGGTAACCACTGTACTGATGTCAGTCACCACATTCATTTTGCCTTTATTTGTTTTTAAAATTTTGATAAAATATGCATAATATAAAATTTGTCATGTTAACCATTTTTAAGTGTACAGTTTAGTAATGTCAAGTACATTCACATTATTGTGCAACCAATCTCCAGAATTCCTTTCATGTTGCAAAATTAAAATTCTATGCCCATTAAACAAACACTCCATTTTCCCCTTCTCCTTCCCCTGACAACCACCATTCTACCTTCCTGTAAATTTGACTACTCTAGGTAGAATCATACTGTATTCATCTTTTTGTGATGGACTTATTTCACTTCATGTTATATCCTCAAGGTTTATCCATGGTGTAGCGTGTGTCAGAATTTCCTTCACTTATATGGTTGAATAACATTCATTTTATGTGTACGCCATACTTTGTTTATCCTCACCTGTCAATAAACGCTTGAGTTGCCTCCACCTTTGGCTATTGTAAATAATGCTGCTTTGAGCATGGGTGTGCAATATCTCTTCAACACCCTGCTTTCAATTCCTTTGGGCATATACCTGGAAGTAGGATTGCCGCATTAAATGGTAATTCTCTTCATAATTTTGTGAGGAATCGCCATATCGTCTTCTATAATGGCTTCATCATTTTTCAGTCCCACCAACTATACAAAAGGCTTCTAATTCCTCCACATCCTCGCCAACACTCATTATTTTATATATATATATATATATATTTATATATATATATGAATGTGAGGTGAATGTGAGGTGATTGCCTTTATTTTGAACCTTATATAAATTGGATGATTTAAATAGTATTATTTTGTGTCTAACTTCTTTTGTTTAATATTTTTTTGTGAGAATCATCCATATTACTGCATAGAGCAATATTTAATTAATTTTAATGTTTTATAACATTTCATTAGAAAAATTTGTTATAACATTTACTCTAATGTTGAGGGACTTTAGGGTTGTTTCTAGTTTTTTATTATTATGACTACTACTACTAGGAACATCTTTTAATGTCTTACAGTGATCACATGTGCACGCTTCTGTTGAATATATACCAAAGACTAGAATTGCTGGGTCATAATATATGCATATATAAGGCTTTAGCAGATACTATCAGTTTACCAAAGTTGAACCAATTTGTGCACTCATCAGCAGTATATGACATTTTTAGTTGCTCCACGTCCCTGTTAACACTTAGTTGTTTTACCATTAGCCATTCTGGTGGGTAAAGAGTAGTATCTAATTGTCTTTTAAATTTGTATTTCCCTGAAGAATAAATGAGGTTGACCACCTTTTCAGATGTGTATTGGCCATTTGGAAATTCTCGTATGCTGTGCATGCTAAGTCCTTTGCCTATTTTTTTTTTATAGTTTTTCTTTTTTTCTTAGTAACTTAAAGGACTTCTTTATTCATTCTGAATGAGTCCTTTGTTAAAAATGTATATTGCATATCTCTTTCTTCAGTCTGTGGGTTGCCTTTTCATTCTCTTAAAATGGTATCTTTTGATGAACAGAAGTTCTTTATTTTCATATAGTCTAATTTATCAATGGTTCCTCTCATGGTTAGTGACTTTCATGTCCTGTTTAAGAAATCTTTGTGTATCTTAATAGCTCAAAAATATTCTCCTGTGTTATCTTCTAAAAGTGTCACATTTAGATCTCCAATCCAGCTGGATTTTTTTTTTAAATCATGTGAGGTAGAGATTAAGATGATGTTTTCTCCATATCAATATCCACTGACCCAGAATCACTTATTAAGAAGACTGTCCTTTCCTCACTGTACTACACTATCATCTTTGTTATAAATCAAGAATTGGTTCGTTTCTGGTTTCTCTATTCTGTTCCATTGATCTATCTATTTTTCTCTCTTGCTAATACCACACTGTCTTAATCATCTAGCATCATAATAACTTGTGATATCTAGTGTGAGTTTTTCAACTTAGTTCTTCTTCAAGATTATTCTAGCTATCCTTGGTCTTTGGTTTTTGTATTTCCATATATCATTTAAATTCATTTATCAAGTTCCATCATTAAAAACAAACAAACAAACACAACTGTCAGGATATTTTTGAGGTTTACATTGAATCTCCAGATCAATTTTGAAGAAACTGATATCTTTACAATATTATGTTCTTTAATCCATAAACATGATACATCTTTCCATTAATTTAGATTTTCTTTAAAGTTTCTAAATTATGTTTATATTTTCTGTATAGAGATCTTGCAATCTTTTGTTAGAATTATTCCTAAGTATTTGATTTTTTTATGCTATTGTAAATGGAATCAAGTTTTGAATTTAATTTTCTAATTATTTGTTGTGGCTCTTTAGAAATACAATTTATTTTTGTGTATTGACCTTCTTTCCAGCAAGTTTGTTTAATTTACTTATTAATTCTAATAGTTTACTCACAAAATTGAGCTGGATGTATCATTAATTTTCAGTCTTCTTTACCATTCAAATATTTTCTTCTAAACTATTTATTTTAAGACTATACATTTTCTTCTAAGAATGACCCTAATTGTATTTCACTTTTTTTGTTATATAAAATTTTCATTATTGTTCAGTTAAAATATTCTTTAGTTCCACTGAAATTGCTTCTTTAACTCATGCATTATTTAGTAGTGCATTGCCTAATACAATATTGGGGAATTTACCAACTTATTTTTTGTTATTGATTTCTTGCTTAATTTCATTTTACACATAATACACTTAATACCAGTCATACACATAATCTGAATGATTTCAATCTTTTGAAACCATTGAATTTGTTGTGTAGTCCAAGATTAGGTCAATTTGGTAAAAGATCTATGTGAACATATAAAAAAACTATTCTGCTATTGTTGGGTGCAGTATAAGAACATTTAAATTAGGTCAAGTACGTGAATAGTGTTTTTCAAATCTTCCATATCTTTACTGGTTTGTTGTTGTTGTTATTTGCTTCTGTCTACTTATTATATCCGTTTCTGAGAGATGTGTGTTAAAATCTTACACATCGACTGTGGCGTTGTCTATTCCTTCTTTTGGGCATGCTACTTTCTGTATTTTGAAGGATATTTTTGCTAGACATAGAATTCTAGGATGACATTTATTTATTTTTTCAGCACATTAAAGATATTGAATTATCTCCTGAACTTCTGGTATGGTGGATAAAATGTTAACTGTCACTCTTTTTGTAACTTCCTTAAGGATAATATATAGCTTTTAATATTTTTCTCTATATTTTGTTTGCTGTAGCTTCACTAGGTTATATCTAAGTGTGATCTTCCTTGAATTCATTCTGCTTGATATTTACAGAACTTTGACGTGTAGCTTACTGTCATTTGTCAATTTCAGAAAGTTCTCAACTCTCCTCTTCAAATATTGCTTCAATTCCATGTTCTTTTCTCCCCTCTGGACTTTATATAACATGTCCCATCTGTGTCTTGCATTCTTTTCTATATTTTCCAATCTTTTGATCTCTTAGTTTTAATATTTTCTGCTGAACTCTCTTAAGATCACCAATCCTCTTTTCTGCTGTATTTAATTTGCTATTAAACTCATCAACTAAGTTCTTAATTTCAATTATTGTATTTTAGTTTAATCATTTCTATTTGGTTACTTTTTAAAATTTGAGATGTAATCGATATGTAACAGTGTATTTATTTTAGGTATATAGCATAATGATTTGATATAGATACACTACAAAATGATTACCACAATAAGTTTAATTAACATGGTTACTTTTATAGATCCCAATTCCTCAATAAAATTTTCCATTTTGTTATGTATTTTCTTGATCATATTGATTGGTTATTTTAAAGTCACTGATAACACCAGTGTTTGGATCACCTGTGGATCTGTTTTTATTGACCATTTTTTACTTTCTTTGTTTCTGAGCATTCCTGAAGGTTACAAAGTTATACTAATGGGGTCAGCTAGAAGTCCATATAGCAAATCTTATGTCTCTTCCTAACTTGGCCAACCCTTTAGCCATCTTTTTTAACTTTTCATATTCTTTATAACTGCTATTTCCTGCTCTCTCAACTGTTTAATCTCATTCCTTCCTTTCTCATTGACAACCGATGACCTAGATCTCTGAATTTATTTAGGTTTGAATTTATTGAGGCCTCCACCTTGAGATTTCTCTATTTTCTTATCTATCTTTTCTTCCTTTACTCACGGAAGACACGTTTCTCCTCTTGTCAAAGAATCTCTGACCTTGATCTTATGTCAATTGACTCCTCCTAAGCCTTACCCTTTTAATTATCACTCTTCTTTCTTGAATCTCTTAGTCTCCTCTGGTTTCTTATATTTGGTCAGTAAACATGATCAAATCTCCCATCCCAAAACAAACAAATCTTGTTCCAGTCCCATTATCTTCAATAGCTCCTACTTCTAAGCAGTCACGATGGCAAACTTTTCCCAAAAAAGTAAACTTGTATTCATTTTTTTAACTTCCTTACCACCCACTCACTCCTTGCAATTTAGTTTCTATCCCTACCACCTTACAGAGGCTCTTTTCAATAACTTCCTTTGACATCAATCCTAAATCCGGTGGCCTCTTCTGTGTGTGCATCTTCTTTGAACTCTTTGTAACGTGATCAATTATTTCTGGACACTCCCTCCTCAGCTCTTCCAATTTTCCTTGGGTCTGCTACTTCTTTAACAGACTCGTCTGTTTTCCTCACTACATTATCTTTTTTCTACTCTCTCAGCATAAACGTTCTCGAAGTCTCTGCTCCAAGCCATCTCCTTATTCTCTCCCTGATCTTTCTTCCTTTCAATGACACACGTTTATTACCCTCAAGGGAGGTGACTTTCCAGAATTTATTTCCAGTTTCATTTCACTCTCAACTCTCAATTCTAGCTATACAGAGGATACCTTTCCTTGGATGCCCTACTAACCCTTCAAATCCAGTGTGTCCAAAATGAGATAGTTTCTCCTCAAATCTGCTTTCTTTCACGACTATCTTTTCTCTGTTAAAGGTGCCAAGAAGCTCCCGATAACTCAAGCCTAAAAAACCTGTAGTCATCCTTGACTCTTTTATTTTTTTTTTTGTTCTACCCTCCAACAAATCAGACACCATGTTCTGTTAATCTTTAAAATACCTTTTACATGTGCCTCCTCCATCCATCATCACCAAAGTTATTATTTTTGCAATGTACTTTGGTTCCCACTTCTACAACTTCTAGTCTATCTGTCTTGCTGTTACCAGACTAATATTGCTTAATACATATCGAATGAATAAATGAATAACTGAAGCACAGTTATAATGATGTTACCTGCTGGCTACTTTTTACTAAATGAAATTAAGACTTCTAAATAAAATTTGGACTAAATTAAATTCAGTCCTCTGAATCTAGTTCTAGAGTCTATCTGTATTTTTCCAGCTTAAAATCATTTGTACACTCTGTGTTTCAGTCAAATATAACATCATTTTTCAAGCTGTGTCCTGCAATACAATAGTTCCCTTTAGTAGGTTAATACTTGTTCCTTGACTTTAAAAAATAATGTTCTTTGATCATTAAATTTAACTAATGCCAAACAGTTCTCCTGCATAGTCTCTCAAAGCCTTTCCTATTCTGATGTATGCTGAATTTCCAGTTGAGAAGGAAAGTTTGTGATATTTCTCAATGCTGTTTGATCATGAATCTTATTTAAGGGACTATCACTTATCTCACTAGATGCTAATGTTCCCAGGAGCACATTTCGAAATAGGCTGACACAGATGCTTCTTTATTCCCCAAACATACTCCCCTTCTAACATCATTCTCTTAGATTAGAACAGTGCTTCTCTCCGAGGTCAATTTTGCCCTCCGGGGGATATTTAGCCATGTCTGGAGACATTTGACTGTCAGAACTGGAAGGGATATCTAGTGGGTAGAAGCTGCTAAACATCCTACAATGCACAGGAAGACCCCCACAGCAAAGAATAACCCTGGCTTAAAATGTCAAGACTGCCAAGGTTGAGAAACCTTGATCTAGATTATCCTCCCGTCACTTCCTCCCTCTGCCAGTCAAAGCTGTATCCATTACTTCAAGTCCAGATGAGATCTTTTCTCTCTCACGAATGCTCGATTTTACCACTTAGACTGTTTCCCTTCTAACCATCTGGAGAACTTTGTCTATTCCCCTCTTATAGCAGTTATCTAATTCTTTCCCATATTACACATATTTGTGCACATGTATCATACCAGACTACAATGTTTTTGAGTGCAGGGACCATATTGTGATCATTTTTTTTTTCTTTCTCCGAATATCCAACACAGTCGTAGCAGTAAGTTCTTGCTTAAAGAACAAAATGAAACTTTTCTCTGACTTTCTTTTCAGTCACCTCCGAAACTTAATTTGTTCACCCAATCGTGTCAGTTCTTCCCTGTCGATTTTCCCCACATCTTTCTTTTTTCTTCCATATCCATTGTTCCCACCATGATTCAGGTACTAGGGCTCTCTGTTCCCACGATGACGATGACGATAGGGAAGGAGAATGGTGACGGGAAGGCAGCTCCACCCCGAAGCCTCACAGGCCTTCATTTGGTCCCTGGCTCTGTCACTTCCTACCCACAAGGCCCCAGTCAAAGTACTTGCCCTCCCCAGGAATGCTAGTCCTTCCTGCCAATGCGGAGGTGGTTCTATCTGCCTCGCACGGATTTCGTGAGGATCAGAGATAAGTATACGAAGTACCTGAATCACAGTGGATGCAACTAAGTGGGCTCTAATAGTCAGTAGCTTCTGAAAAGTTCTTCCTACCCCTCAGCCCCTGCTCCAAAGTCTTTTTCTTTGATTCTCCATCACCCACAAAGCCTAAGTTGTTGGTATGCAGAGCTATGGATGTGTGTTGCCGAATTATTCAAAGAAACTGAAGTCTAATTCCCCTTCCCAAACCCTCAACTTCTGACAAACTGATGTGTTCACTGTACCTCAAATAGGCCTGAGCATTCCCACCTCCAAGGTCTAGTTCATGGGTTCATCCCTCTCAGCATCCCCTCAGCTCCTGTATACCAGTTCCAGCCATCCTTCCATCTCAGTCTTAACTCTTTGTTCGATAAAGTCTCCTTAACCCTCTTCACCTACAGGAATCCTCTTCTTTTCCGGATATTTGGAGTCCTTAGTCTTCTACTGATGAGTTCTTTAATTTCTACTGCCTGGCGATGTTTCTCACATGAGAAACTGTTAAAATACACCTTCCGCGGTTATCTGGCTTTCCGTCTGCTTTCTCGTTTTCGGTTGTGAGCTGCTTAGGGGCAGGACCGCTCCTTACCAGAGCTGCCTTGTACAAACTAGAGGCTCCAAAAACATCAGCCCAAAATGTTCAGTCTCCTCTTAATTTAGAGCGTGTCTTCATTTAGAGCATCTCTTCTCCTAAACCTTGTGCCTACATTTAGAGGGTTCCTCGGGCACGGGCAGAAATGGAGAGAGACATCAAAGCCCTGGATTTAGCATGGATTAAACAGGTCAGCCAGGAGAGAAGGGGTGTAACATGCCTGGGCTCTGAGAGAATTCTCATAAACAAGAATACAGGCGACCAGACACTCACATTTTAACTACTCATTTGAATGGCTTATCCAAAATAATCCTCCCGACTTGGAAGGATTAGATTCTACTTGACAACACTAGCAATCCACGTGGAAAGATGCACTGCTCAAGAAGACAGGAAGAGTCACCCAACAAAGCACACAGTGGGTGGGAGTTGCTGTCCCCAAGCAAGCGAAAATAGCCCTGCATGACATGCCAGCATTGTAAAGCCAACAACAACAATTTGGAAATAATTTCCAATCTATGGAGAAGGTATAAGAATAGGAATAGCACACAGTACACCCCATACAGTCTTTAATCAGGTCTTTCTTTTCTGACTATTTTTGGTTCTCTATCTCTTTCAATCTTTCTTTCTTCTCTCTCTTCTCTTTCTGTCTCTCTCTGTCTCTCTCTCTCTCCCTCCCTCCCTCCAGCTCTCTCCATCTCTTTCTATCTCTCGTTCTTGGCTTTATTCTATGTTGGCTTGATTCTTGGTCAGCCTCTCTTCTACCAATTTGGCAGAGGTGTCCTCCGGCCAAGCCAGATCAATCTAACCAGTTTGGCAACTCCAGCAGAAATAGAGAACCTGTTTTCCAAAGACTGCGACAAGAACCCCAGGAGTGGCCCTGCCTGGCCAGCACTCTCCTCGGCCAGCCCCGAGCTACGTGTTCCTCTCCAGGGCCAGAAGTGGGCATAAAGTCCCCAAACCACAAAGGCTGATAATGGAGGGAGGACAGTTCCCCAAAGGGACCGTGGGGGTACTCTCAGCCAAGGGAGAGAAGGGATGTTGGGAAGGCCAATGCAGAACTTCATAGTGTAGGGAACACAGGGCACGGGGCACCAGAATTTTGATTTTGAGGTCCACAAATGAACCACACAGCCCAGCCTCTTTGCCACAATAATCTCTCTCTCCTTCACACAAGGCTCCTTCCAAGAAAGACAGCCTTTAACTTTCCCCCTCAAGGAGAGGCCTCTGTCCATCTGACCTTGCTTCTGGCCCGGGAAGAGTTGGCGGGCACCCAGTGCCCACCACACAGAGAGGAGCAGAGGGGACCCGGCCTGGAGCACAGAGGACATGAACAAGCCTGAGTACTTCGCAGGGCGGCTCTCTCCATCTGCACAGGCCCTGTTTCATCATCGCTCCCACGGCCCCAGGAGGCCCCACGGGGAAATGTCAGTCACGGTAGTGCGTTACCTCATGTCAGATGGCAACTGAATGTGCTGTGAGCATAAGCTGACAGGAAGGCTCTAACAATCTGCTTATCTGGATGCCACCCTTGCTGAGTAAAGGGTCATTATCAGAATTATTCACACGGAATTATAGCAGTTGGAAGTCTGCAGATTATTCATTACATCACCCTCATTTTAGTCACTCAGCACACAGACTGAACCTCCCAGGAGCCTGTCCTCACCCTTTCCCCCTTTCTCCTCCCTCTCCCTCCCTTTTCCAGACACTTAGAGGCTTCTCCCTTCCCCCACCCACTTCTGGAGTGAGGAGCTACATGAGGTCAGCCTCAGCCATGGGCTTTCCTGCAACCCAGGACCTCCTGACTGGGCGTGAGCAGAGTTCCCAGGCAGGCCGCCTCTGGAGGTGGAGGCTGGGATGCTTCCCCATTAAACCCGCTCCCGGAATGGTCCCCCCACCAACTTTGGTATCAAAATGTCAAAACAAGCAATTTAATTGACCTGTTAAATTTCAGGTCTGGTTCCCACAGCTACTGCCTACTGAATTCATGTCTTGTAAAGGAAAAGCTACGAGCATTCAGAGGAGGAGGCACCTTCGAGAACCTGTAGACCCACCAGACTGTTGCCCAGGTTGCTCCCATGTGCCAACCTTGGTCTCCACCTTCGCCACACCCTCCCCTCCTGCACCTCCTCGTCCAACAAGCCTGTACCTGCAATCCAAACACACTCAGAGCTCACCCAGCACACACGTATCTCCATGCAAAACCCAACCAAACGGACGGCAGAAGCTGTGGGAAAGAGGCGGGCATAGAGAATGTGGTTAATGAGGTGGGTTCAAAGCCCTCAGCTGCTCATCACCACCACCCAATAATAACACATAAGACTAATGTGCCCTGAACTTCAAGGCAAGATCAAGGCGTGTGGGGAAGGCCGGAATATGAATAGCTTATTGATTAACTTAATTTTTTACTGTGGTTCAAATTCCTGTTATGTATAGAATTTTAAACAAAGTTTTAGAACCAGGCAGCATTTCTCTGTCCCACCCCCATCTCGGGTCACAGCTGCCCCAGAAAACAATGTCCTTGGAGCGGATACACTACAGCAGGGTCTCAGGTCATTAGCATTTTGGGTCCTGAGTGGGCCAGACGTTCCCCTTGTGCTTTTGGCCCGGAAGCCAGAGAGTCAGAGGGCTGGGCTGAAAGGGATTTTGGAATATGTTGGGCAAAATGTCCAATTCCCCAGAACAGTGAAGGGACCAACCTGGACACAGTGTATCCAAGGATGCCCGGGGCGGAGGCCGTGCATCAGTTCCCCAGAGCTGCACGACAGAGCACCACAGCCTGGGTGGCTAGCACAGTGGAAGTTCGCTCTCTCCCAGTGTAGGAGGCTGCAAGTCAAAATTAAGGCGTCGAGCAGGGTTGGTTCCTTCTGAAGACTATGGGGGAGAATTCATTCCAGGCCTTTCTCCTTGGCTTGTAAATGATCGTCTTCATGTTTGCACAGCTTTCTCCCGCTGCATGTCTGTGTCCAAATTGCCCTTCTCTGCAAGGACATCGGTCATACCGAATTAGAGCCCACACAGCTGACCTCATCTTAACTCGATCACCTCTGCAAAGACCCCTCTCCAAAAAAAGGCCACATTCTGAGGGACCTAGGACAGGGTGGCAGAGAGTGGGGCAGGTTAGGAAGCCAACATGCATATATTTTGGAGGACACATTTCAACCCATAATACCCTGGTTTCCTTGACCTCTTGTTCAGCTGTATGTCTGTTCTCGAGGTAGTACCTTGGCACTAACACCTTATAATTTTCCTGTCAAACCTTTTCAGTAGTTAAGTACTTTTGACAAACTCTCCTGACATGGCTTATGGGGAGTTCTTAAACTCTGAGGTGTATGAGATCAGAAACGTGGGCTTTCTTGCCCGCCAGATCGCAGGGCCATCAGCCCTGACAGGTTGCCCTGGCCTGTGGCCTTTGTGAATGGGATGTGTTGGTGACCACCTCTACCTAAAGTGTCCAGGGAAGTAAGCGGGGAGAGTTGCCTCATTTCTACCTTTTCTAATCTCAGACAAGGGAAAACCAACCCATTTGTGCCTAGGAAGTTTTCTGCCTGCTCGGTTGCACCCCCTTCCTTCCCCTACACCCGAACCTCTTCCCCTCCCCCCACAACTTGTTACCCCTGATTCTCGAGGTGAACGGCTCCTTCCAAGCTGGGTTCCTGTTTCATCTTCCTGTTAATTAACATAAAGTGCCTGTTTCAGTGAAGTGCCCGGCTATTTATTTTGGAACAGGCAAGTCTGAACACAGTTCTACCAACCACAGTAGGAGAAAGAAGTGGTAAAGGTGCTTGGCTCCTCTAGATGAGAGCCATGGGTTTTGGTGTTCCAGCAGAGGGAGAACAGTGTCTGTTTTTAGGGTGTGAAGTTCATGGTCTGGGACATCTTCTCTGGAGGGCCAGCCTCACACCTGTGCAAAGCAGGGGCTTGTATAGGTGGAGGGCCTTCAAGAAGGGTTACTGTCTGCAGCCACCTTTCCCAGCTTTAACTACTCTTACCCCCAAATTATGCTATTAGAAATTCTACCCTTTGGCTCAAATAGGTTTTGTGGAGCCCCTTGAAAATGAAAATATCAGAGAGTATTTTACTTTAGCAAGCAAGACTCTTCAATATTGGGACATAAGCTTCCCACCTTGGTCAGTGTGAGTTGCTATGGAGTCGGGGAGAGAAGTGGTCAGAGGACAAAGGATGACCGCCAGTGGAGGGGGCCGAGGGACCCCAAGAGGAACTCCACTTGCTCAGGGATTTTGCTCAGGGACAGCTTTGCTCTACTGATGGTTGCCCATCAATAAATGTCAGGTTAGAGTCATTGCCATCTACAAAAAAGGACAAAGGCCAGTCTATGCTCAGGGATCCCAAGCAAGAGTCTGGACTTGGGGAAAGTTAAGTTTGTAATGCATTAGCCTTGTAAAGATGGTCTTTAGTCAGTGAAGGAAGTGTTACATAAGAAGGGGAATCTTATAGTAGGCTTTTTTCTTTACTTTACTGCAGATCATTCATGGACCAAAAAAATCAGAATTTCTGGGGCATTTTTTCCATTCAAGACCCTCACGACTAAGGGGTAAAACATTGCAACTCAAATGGCTCTTATTCTTTCTCATGCTGTAAGACCTCAAAGAGGAGCCTTCTCCCTGTATTGCTCGGTTAGGGTGCTGTTATAAAACTTGGGGTCAAGTACTTTACGTTAGGGGGAAAAATTTTCATGCTGTGGAAGTTTGGGCATTGCCGGACTATCTCAGGTAATACAGGCTGCTTCCCTGCAGCCTAGAAATCAAATAGAAAGATTAGACTTCTTTGTGCAACGAATTTGCATCCAAGGCAAAGATTTTTCGTGAATGGCCACCAGGTGGTGTCTTCGTTCTCCTTAAGTTAATATTCTGACTTGCTTTGTTCTCCTTTCTGCTAAAAGCTGACATTTCTTGGGAAGAACCCTCAATGCCAGGGAAGATGGTGGGACCAAAGAAGCCATAAGTGTGATCTTATTTGTTCAGCCTGACTAGACTCCACGCTCATAAATGAGAGAGCCACAGCCTTTGACTTAGTGCTAATACAAGTGCATATTTCTTCACACGGTGGGACGAGATGATTAAAGTGCTATCAGCTCCCAACATGTATCTGGACCTGACTCAGTGTTAATTGCTCCCAACGAGCATGTTGATGCTGGATTCAGAGCTGATTTCTAGCATCCTGGGCTGTTTGGGTGACCCAGCTACACGAGAAGATAAACTCCATTCTCATGAAACCATCTTTACAAACCACACTTTCTAAAAAAAAAAAAAAAAAAAAAGTTATTTTTTTAAATTATCTTTTAGAGATTAAAACATATTTTTTTTATTTTCCACTAAGAAAACAGGAATCCAAATGGAAAACTCAGTTTTAAATGAACATAGTGACCTTCATAATTTTTGTCTCTTTAGCAGACGTTTTTACCATTTTCCCCAAAGACTTCACAGTTAGCCAAAGCAACTGGTCCGAGTTCACTGAATTATCAGATCTCCCCACAGATGCTTCCAGAACCTGGAGACTCCGTGTGAGCTGCTAGCGCATGAGAGGTGGAAGTAGAGACAATGACTTTTGGGCTTGGGATCTTTGTACCCTCAGGAAATAGGCCTGTTCGCCTCCTTGAACTGTGTCTTCTCTCCTTGGAAACGTTTGCGGTCTGGCTGTCACTGCCAGGTTTATGAGTTAGCGCATGCGCACACACATTAACCTAAGGCAGAGCATTCTGAAGAATCTTTGTCGACATATTTCTCTTTTACTTCCCAAGTTCCCAGGTATCAGGGCCCTGTTTCCATTCTCCAGGGTTTATCTCAGCATGGAGACAAGGCAGGCCAAGGTTGGGCTGGCCAAGGTCTCACTCCGCTAGCAAGAAGGAGTCTGCATATCTAGAACAATTCCTGCGGTGGTCAGAGCAGCACATGCTCAGCCCACCCATGCTCCTGGGACTTATTTTCCCTAAGGATGGCTTCTGCGTACTTAAAATCCATTTCTGTGGGAAGCAAGTCCCTGGCTGTGCTTCTGTCCCAAACCATGTCTCCGTCTTCCCAAGCCAAGATCAGTTTATATATTTTCACACATTCAAATGGGGGCTGCTGGTCAGAAGCCTCACAAAGATTTTAGAGAGTGGGTTTGTTGTGCTATTGACAGCAATTCTCTTTTTCATTCATTAAGAACATCCACCTCGGTACAGCATGCATTACTTCTTTACCATTACTTATTTTGAATGTTGATTCTAACACACCGTCTTCAGGAAACACAAAGGTACTTCAAAAGGGCTAACAGGGACTGGTGGCTGGAGACCCCAGGTGTCCTGTCTTACCCATTCACTAAGAGTAGCAGCCGTGCCGCTGATGGAAATATCGTGCCCACAGGAGTCAGACCAACCGGTGAAACTCTGTGCTTTGCCTTGTGGAGGCAGCTTGCTTTGCACTGATTACTACTGGGAACAAGTTTCCACTCCATTCCCACGCCGCATGAGAGAAGCTTGAGGGGGCTAAAAGGTCTTCACCCTGACGCCCTGGCAACACGATTGCACCGTTGGCTGCGCGCCACCTGGTGGTCGATAGAGACAAAGCAGCCTCCTGAGCAAAAACTGCACAGTTTTGGAGCAAGAGGGACTTTAAAACATGATTTAATCCTGCTCCTTTACTTTCATTGGAGGAAATTCAGGCTGCGAGAGGATGACAAGCTCGTCTGAGTTCTCACAGGGGTACAGTGTGGTAGTTAAGAGCAAGCATTCTGGCGTCTGTGTGTCTGAATCCAGCCTTGGCAGTCAGGAGCTAGTGTAACCTTGGGCAAATTTTGTAACTTCTTAGTAATCAATTTTCTTATCTATGAAATGAAGAAAATAAAGCTCACTATCTCAAAGGTTCTAAGAAGATGAAATTAGGCAATGCGTGTGGAAGCGCTTAGCACTGTGCCTGACCTCAGAAAGAGATGCATCTCTAGAACATACTCTCTCGTAGCTATTTGTCTGCATTTATAATTTTTCCTACAGTGGATAATACTCTAAATTTTCATTTGCCCAGAAAGTAAAAAATGAGGACTTTCAAAGGTCATGGAGGAAAGCAGCAATGAATATTTGGCTTTCACATAGAACATCTGACATTGGCCATTGAGCAAAGGAAGACTGGAAGTGACCTTTGAATACAATCATGGCTTGAATTCATTACCTCAGATTAAAGGTATTGGATCCTCTATCAATATTTTTTAGATGAGTGAAGGGAAAGGGGCCTGAACACAGGGCTTGTGGGCAGGGGTGACTCTGTCTCAGAGGAGAGAGGTCCAAAGGGGAATCCAGAGAAAGTCTCATTTGGCACTGTCCACTTGCAGCCCCCAAAACCAGCTGGGAACTACTGCAATCAAAATTTCTCTGGCTTCCTTGGTTCTTGTAGCAATGACATTTACAAAGCCACTTATTTGATTCCACAGATACCATATTCTTTAAATAAGTGTGGACACCTTCATCCTGTCCGTGACTGGTCAGGTGGTTCTGCTGGAAACAGGACAAGTGACCCTTGCCAGACGCCGGGGAGATAGGAAGGGAGTAGGAAATAAATACCTCAACCTCTTTATCCTCCTTCTCTCTAATCTACTAATAGTGCCTCCCAGGGGTCTGACCAAGTCAGAGCCAAGGGCAAGGAGCCTGGATGATGCAGCCCAGAGGCGTCAGCTTCCCAGAGCAAGGAGTAGGGCAGAAAATGGGTCTGAGGGACCAATGGAGAAGAACACAGGTAGCCTACGGCTTGTACATATATATGCACAGCAAGATTAATTTATTCTATTATCTAGTTATTCATCTGTTCCTTTCTCAATTTGAAGAGGTTCTTTATGATTTCATATAATGGAACTGATGCTAAAAAAGAAAAAAAAGAACAAGATCTCAAGTCTAGGGTATTATATATGTCTCTGCCCACTTTTTAATGTGGACACCAATGCCTCAAGTAAGGTGAAGGAGACCCTCGTTCTGTTTTCCTTTTTACTACCTTGTATCTTTAATTAGATAACTTTTAAAAAAATCTTCCTGTTACTTAATTTGAAATAGCTAAAATTAAAACATGATCCACAAACCGACTCAACAAGCTCACCTGGTTTACCACTGACTGGCTGTGTGCCAAACCTCTAAGCTTATACCTGTACCCTGGAGACTGGACGTGGCTTCTATTGTAGCAAACAAAACAAAACAAAACAAAACAAAAACTGTTTTGGAATGAGGGCTGTTCCTGCTGACCATTTTCTTTAGGAACTTTGGCCCAAATATCAGAGGAACCTCAGGTTGACAGTTTGGGAGGGATCTACAGTCCATATTCAGCTCCCATATCTGTGAGCTGTGAGACCAAGTTTAGATGAGCTGGCCGTAGAAGCTGAAATGCTGGTTTTGGAAGCACTGATTTAATTTCTGTGCCAGTTAGAAATAATAAGATTAAAGCATATACTGAGGATTCTAACAGGATATGGTTTTTTTAAACCTAACTGACAATGAAATAACCTAACTCAATAGTATATTTTTTTTGTAGAAGTATAAAAAGATATAAAATCATTGAAGAAAAACTGTAAGACAGAACGTAAATGCACTATGCATTTGTTAAAGTGTGTTTAACAATGCCAGGATATTTTTTTTCCACTGCAATTCCAACTAGAGTTGTATAAGATAATTATAATACAAGACAATTGCAATATTGGTGCTTTCGAAATAAGAATTTTTGCATTTTGAAAGAATGAAGTTATTTTCCTGAAGGAGTTGACATAAAGAAAAGCAAAGGAACGCAGGAGCCTCTTGAAGCATTCAGCTGCTGAGTTAGAATTTGCAAGTCAAACTTATTTGCATCTATTCTCAGAACAGAGAAGAAAGCCGTGAAAGATTACTTAGAGGAGACATTTTAAAGATTATTGGAATTTTCTTTGTGAGCAAGGAGAAGGGAAACAAAGCAAGGAAATGAGAAAAAAAAAAAAAAGTGAGACACAGGTGCACATGCAGGCCGTGGACATCTCCGAAGCGACCCTGACAGAGACTTGTGTGCATAATCTCTGCCAGCACATTTATGAGAGACCCGTTATGCACCAGGAGACAATGTACATTAGATGCCATCCCTGTGCACTTGCCGTGTAGTTGGGAATATAAGGCACCACGACACAAGATGAGCACGCACTCAAGTGCAGACATGTAATTAACACCACAGAGCAGCCATTGCGTGTAATCTGAATACAGCCTTTTCCACCTTCGGAACTGAGACTGCACAATAAGACAGCTCGAGCAACTCAACAAATGGTCTACAGAGCCCTAACAGGCAAAGCTTTAAAGCTATTTAAGAATAGGTTTTGTATTTCAGCTTCACTTTTATTTAAGGCAGAACAAGAACACTTCACCCTATGTGTATTCTCTACTTTCTTCCTCTAGCACTGAGAGGGAATGACAAACCTGGCCGACTAAGGTGGGTCTGGAGGCAAAGTGTCTCTTGTTAGGTAAGGTCACCGTGATGACTCAGGTACAAATAAGAGTAATTGTGGAAAGAGGAGTCTATTGGTTTAGGCTAACACCTCAAATAGCAGTGGCCTTATGTAAAGGAAGACCAAAGGCAAGGTAGCCTATGCCTAGGAGGGTGCTTCAGGGACCCAGGCTTCTTCCCTCTGGCTTTTCCACCACCCTTAGCATGAGGCTTCTGCCTCATTGCTGCATGAGCTTCAGATGTTATGTCTGGATTTGAGCCAGACAGACAGAGGAGGGAGAGAAGGACATGTCCCACCGCCTTAAGATTGCAGCTTAAAAGTCTCACACATTTCTTCCTGCATCCCCATCGGCCAGGAAAAACAATGTGTAAAAGTTAAAATGTGTTTCCTCTTTGACACTGTCTGAGAGGAAGGGAGGGACAGTAGACACTTATTCACTGTGCGTTTATTCTACCCAACCCCCTCCCCCACCCCGCCCTGGCAGCCCAGGAGTGTGTGAATTCAGTCCTGGGTAGAAATCTGATAACTGGGTTTACAGTTCTTGTTTGAAAGAAAGGTACAAAACCAAACAAACAAAAAACAAAACAAAACAAAAACCCACCAAACCTGAAACTTAAGTAAAAGAGATTTATGTATGTCTGCCACCTTAAATTGCTTGCCAGTCATGTCCCAGTATCCTCCTTTTCCTCCAATTTACAAAGTTCTAGCTGAAGCGATTCTCATCTGAACACTGCGGGCGTGGTGGAAGGGCTCCCGGAGGCGGCAGAGAGAGCTCTGGTCTACATCTAATTTGGGCCAAAGGACAAAAGTGTTGGTGACCCTGGAAGGTTCTGGGGTGAGATCCTTCATTCCATATGTACCCCAAACATAGCCTTAGATAAAATAAATAATAGTGCAGCCCCCACGTGGGGGCCTGTAAGATGTTTGACATTTTGGTTACAAATTGCTAACTATAGCATGGCAGATTTCAAGATCTGAGATTCTGAAAAAAAAAAAAGTCAGAAAAAAAGTGTGAGCTTCTTAGAAATAAAATTTCAAGCAGAGAAATATGAAGGAGTCTATTGTTAGAGAAAGAAGCAGTATCCCTAGAAGCCCCAGGCCTCCTGCTGGTCCTGCCCCATGGTCCTGTCTCAGACCCAGGCCTGCTTCCCCCTGTTCTCCCAGAGGCCTGGAATTTCACCCGGCTTCCCTTCCCTGTTACAGCTGCACCTGCCACCCCTTCGGCTTCTCTTCTCCCCAAAATCATCTGCTCAATTGGAAAGTCTTGAAGCTCCATTTTTTTTTTTCTTGTTGTTCCCATAAATCTGCATTTAATCCCTTCAGGTTAAGGCTTTGTACTGACAGATCACTGAGAAAAATAGATGAGCGTCAGACATATGCAATTATGAGGAAATTCCAGAGGCTCCGAGCATCTCGGGGGCCTTCAGTGCAGCCGTCCTCACAGGTACAAGGAGGCACTGTCGTCCAGCTCCCCCACTCCTGCCTTGCCCCACCTCTCCCCTCCTCCCCACAGCTCCCCTCTTCTAGGCACAGGGGTACGGGGTGCTGATCTGGGGATAGTGCGGAAAGTGGGAGTGATGGCACCAGTCCCATAATAGAGCCAACCTATACTCATCCCAGATAATTCGCATTTCCAGGGAATTTCAGATGAATAATTTCACTTCAATTAACTATTTTCTCCACAAAGGAAAGTCACCTTCAGGTACTTCAGTGGACCTTGAAGGATGGATATACTTGACAGGGGGCTCAAATTTTAAAGATGGGCAGAGGGACCCAGAATAGAATGGTACTCTAAGGAAGGCCATGGAACCTCCAGCTTAAGTGACATTTGCTAACTCGAATGCCCAGAGCAAGCCAAGTGACAGAATAGGGTTGCCTCAAGCCCTTATGGCGTCTTGTGTCATTTAAAAAATGGGTACCCTTCTTCTAGGAGATGCATCTCTGTGTCAGGGCCACAGCTGGGTGAGCAGAGCCTGGGTACATTTCAGTGTCCCCTAGCACCCTGACACAGGTGCACCTGTCCTCTGTGGGTGACAAGTGAAGCAGTAGAGGGGGAGGGCTGTGGAGATCCCTGGGGCTGTCGCTCTGCCCACATCGATGGCTGCCACATGGGACGTAGGCTGAATGTTGCCAGATATTCCTATTTTCCAAGAGAAGCTAAGGTTCCAGGCTTTCATGTGAAGTCTCCTGATTTATAAAAGTAGGGAACCGTTTTAAATAATTTTAAATGCCATTTGGACCCAACAGACCATCAAATGGCAGAAGGTCAGGGAGCCAGGCTTGAGAAGAGCACTAAAGGTGATGACAGCCGAGGTTTAGAGCGATGGGCAGACAAACACGGCAGAGGGAAGAACAGGCCTCTAGGTTGGGATGTACCGTGAAGAAAACAGATCAGAATAGGGGGATGCACCGACAAGTTCAATCACTCGCCCTAGGTCATATAGCTGGCAAATAGCAGAGCTGTTTGGTACTCTGGCTCCAGAATTCTACCCACGGTCTCCCTTTGACATAAGAAAAACATGCAGATGGGGTTTTTAGTTTTTGAGAATTCTGTGAGAATCCTGGAGAAAGGCAAGGAATCAGAAAAGTGGAGAGAGACATTACGTGTCCTGATTTTTTATAAAAAGCTTTAAATAAAAAGTTCACTTACACAAAAATATCAGTTATAATACAATGACATACTTGCATGCTACCGCCCAGCTTAAAAAATAAAAGCTTATAGGCATGCTTTTGCCTGTGGCCTTTCTAAACTTATTCCCTTTGCCTCCGCATCCCCATGCGTGTTTGCATAGTTTTGCCACATCTGCGTGTATCCACAAACAACTTACCAAATGTTTGGCAAGTTTTTAGACTTTGTGTAAATAGAGCTCTACTTTATGTAGTGTTCAACATTTGTTTTCTTAAACCTGTTTTTTTAAGATTGATTTGTGATGATATATGTAGTTCATGTTCATTCATTTTTGGTATACCTTTTTTTCCAAAGCATAATATCCATACAGGAAGATTCACAAATCTTCAAGACACAGCTCAAGGACTATATCTCAAAGTGATTGCACCTATGTAACCATCACTTCACCCAGAAAAGGTATGTAGAAGGTTACTAGGACTTAGGAGCCTCACTTATACTCCCTATGGGGGTTCACTCATTTTAATTGTGTAATAGAATTCTTCTATATAAATATACTACAATTTTAAAATCCATTTTCTTTTTGAGAAACATTTAAGTTGTTTGTACTTTTTCTCCTAATAAACAATGCTGCTGCGAACATTTCAGTCCATGTCTCCTTGGGCACACGGGCAAGAATTGATCTAGGGTCTACATCCAGGTGCTGTCTTGCTGAGGGCGGGGGTCTGCCCGTCTCCAGCTCCAGCCAGAGGCCCCCAATGCCCACCCCCCACACACACACACACTGCAGTGTGTGAACGTCCCTTCCTCCACATCCTCCCAGCACTTAGAATCGTCAGGCTTTTATATTTCCTACTCTAAAGGGTAGGAAATGGTTCCTCATCATGATTTTAATTTGCATTTCCCTGATTACAAATGAGGGAATGCATTACAAATGCATCCTCTGGTATTGTATGGGCTGCTGCGGTTTCCTCTTCCACCAACTGCTTATTCACGCCCTTCTCCAGCTTTTCTACTTCTAAAAAAGTTTATCTTTTTCTTATTGGTTTATTGGTCTTTTATATGTAATCTGGATACTACTCCCACGTCAGGGCTACATCAGGGTATGGTGGTTTACTTCAGTTTTCAAAAGAGGGAAGGAGATTCATTTCATGAGCTAGAGACCATTGAGTGTGATTTAAATTCCCAGCAACAGCCTAGAGCAGATTAGTCAAGGGATGATTTGCGAAGTCGTGATCAACGGGAGGGGCACAGATCACCAAAAACAAGTCACGCTGGACTCTCTGCCTTGTCTTGGCAGGGTTTCAGCTGACAAAAGAGTTGACAGTCATAAATTATGAGCCACAAAGAACTTTCACACACAGCGACTCACAGCAGCCTGAGACAGTATTGCCACTACCCGCACCGTCCACACTGCAGGAGTGAGGCTTTACACCTCTGGGGAGAGGGGTGATTGAGGAGGAACCTGGCCTGGCAGACCAGGGGAGTGCTGAGGATTTCGTGCTGGGACTTCAGCAAGGCCTTTGACCTTGGCCTTGTCAACATGCAGAGAAATTCGGGCCGAATCATCCATGTTAGATGGGCTCGCTTTCCGTGTCCTGTGAGAGTTGACCCTACGGGAATTTTCTGGAGACCTGCACTTAAGCGCTGTCCTGAGCTCATTCAATAAGTTCATCCATGTCTTTTAAAGCGGCAGAAGCAACGCTCAGATCATATTTTGTAAATGACTTGAAACGAAATTAGGATGAAAAGTTCTTAAAAGATGAGCCAGTTTGAGCCAAATACAAAGACTGGAGACTGGTGGAAAGAGGTTTGTCCACTTCTTCCTCCCTCCTCTTCTCCCTGATTTCAAAGACCCAACCAAGGAGGAGGTGAGAGGGACAGTCCTGTGGGGTTCCAGAGAGGCGGGGCCTCCTGCTGGGGTGGGATGGAGATGCCAGAGACGCCAGAGGCTAAGTCTGCACCGGGGAGGGGCTAATACTGAGTCCCAAGGGCAGCGCCAGAAAGGGCATCTGAGTCCCAGGCTCAGGACGGGGTGGGGCCGGACTGGGAAAGGGAGAAGGGCCTGGAGGGTCATTGGCCCAACCCAGAAGCAGCGAGGGTCACTGCTCGAGGAATGGGGACTGAGGGCCCTGGGCTCATCCAATAAAGGTACCAGGTCCCTTAAAGGGCAGATCTGAGAAGAAAAAAATCAACCGCGCTCGTCCCACCCAAACGGGAACAGGTCCTGTCTGGGAGGCCCCTCGTCCGGGACATGGTAGAAAAGACCCGCAGGTCCAGAGCACTGTGGTCGTCCCGAGTCCCGGCCCTTGGATTCAGTGCTGGAGGGCTCCTAAGGGTTAGGCTTGAGGGGCACCTGGCTTGTGGGGCCGGCGAAGTGCAGGGCGGGAAGGGCACAGCTGTAAGGGGAAGACCCCGCTGATGAGAGCCGAAGGAAACCGTGAAACGTTTCTTATTTGATTTGTACAACTTTTTTTCTTACTTGTAACGGTGGGTCCCTGAAAATGTCAGAGTAATTTCAAAAGTTTCTTTAAATATTCCTCTCAGAGAAAGAAAAAAACAAAATTTTTGAGGATCGTATTAGTTCTTTTTTTTTTCCTCAGCATCCCAAAGTGATAAACATTCATTGTCCTTTTTGGAAAATAGAGTACAGTCAGAAGAAAATAAGAAATTCACATATATACAGGAATGTCATAGTTTTAGTGTATAGTCTGTTTCCAGGCCTACATATGCCTGTAAGTAGACTTTGTTTTGCCAAATTGAGATCATAATTTAAGTTTCGTAAATTGATTTTTGCACTTATCATGAACCTTTTCCCATAATCTTCAACCACACAATTTGTAATGGTCACATAACATTCCATTGTGTGAGCGTATTATAATTTATTTAACAGACCCTTTATTGTTAGACAGACATTAATATAAATCTCGAGATGTAATCTGGACATTAATCTAGACAAACAAGCTCAAACGCTTCAGCTCTGCCCTTAGGAAATGGCTGTGCGAAGAAGTTATAACGCCAGCTGCGAGCTGGAGCAGTTCCCCCAGGCAGCCACGGGCAGGTGTGCCCGTGACAGGGCCCCAGTGCAGTCCTCATGCTGTCAGAGGCAATGTCCCCGAAGGCCCACCAGCCACCGAGCCGTGCCTGACCCACCGCTCAGCGCCCTCGCAAGCCTGCGGGGCCCCGGCAGCAGGCCTCACGCGCCTCCCAACTCATGCCCAAGAGAAGTCCAAGCCTCCGGTCAGTTGCCCACCAACCCTTGTCCCTGTCCTGCTCCCCAGGTGGCCTAAGTGTTTCCATCGCCCCCGTCACCGCCTTCCCAGCTCTGCTGTGATCAGCAGACTCCATCTCTCAGTGTATCCCCCTGTCTCTGCGTGGACTAAACCCAGGCTGTGCCCCGGGACACTGCTTCCCTTGGCGCCCCCACTCCTTGTCCTTTCCCTTCTCTTTTCTTTAAAAACTACGGCTTACGGGAGGCTTGTGCCATGAGGTATATCACGGCCTGTCTTTCCTCATTGCTGTCTTTGCCAGTCTCTGACCATTATCCCCCTTATTCATTAATAACTCTAGCTCTGGCTCACTGATTTCTCCTCAACCTGTGCTTCCGTCATTTTCAATGACTTTGGTATCTGTATGGGGAACCCACCAACACCACAGCTGCTAAGTTCCTGTATTCGATTCCTAAGCCTGCTATAATAAAGTACCCCAAACTAGGTGGCTTAAAATAACAGAAAATTATTTTTTCATGGTTCTAGAGGCCAGAAGTCTCAAATCCAGGCATCAACAGTCCCTCTGAAGGCTCTAGGGGAGAATCCTTCCACGACCCTTCCAGCTTCTGGTGGCTCCAGGTGAAACTTGGCTTGTGGCCGTGGAACCTCCCTCTCTTCACCTGGCCTTCTCACACGTGTCTGTCTTCTCCTTTCTGTTAAAAGGATACTTACTGGATTCAGGGGGCACTGGAATATTTCCTTAATTATATTTGCAAAGACTGTTTTTCAAATAAGTTCCCATTCACATATTCCGGGCATGAACGTAACTTTTTTGGGGGCCACCATTCAACCTTCACCAGTGTCCTCCACTCTAGCGTGCAGTCACACTATACGCCTCGTCAGAGCAGCATGCCGCCACCACTGAGACGTCAGTCTAAAGCATCCTCCTCTCCGCCCACTGTGTCCCATCCTCCCAGATCTCCTGCACGCTCCAGGACCCCGTCCCCAAAGCGTGGGTTCATCGACCTCTCTACCTCCCCCACCTTTGTCTTATCCGTCACCCTCACCCTCATCACTGCCCTCCCTACCCACTTAGATTACAAGCTCCATCACTATAACTCTCCCTGGCAGAGCTCAACTCCCATGCTCCTCTCTTCCCTGAGTCATACCCTTGCGACAAAACCCCAACCTTGACTACTTCAAATACTGACCGTCTACCTGCCTGTCCTTGAACAGATGACTCCAACAGGAAAATAATCATGCAGTCAGGCTGGCTGGTTTCACGATAAATTCACAACCATAAACCTCCCACAGCACGTGTTAGCTACCCTATCAGTTTCCACTGGGAGTTTACTTTCCCCAGGCGGTGATGTCATGCTTTTCCTCTGTCATGTCTCATGTGAGACCACCCCTCCCCCATCAGTGTTAGCCACTGACCAGCCTCACACTTAGCTGAGAAAACAGACACCACCAGAGGGAAGTTCAGTTCCCCTCTGATCCCCAAACCTGCAAACGCACCACTGTCTATACCTGTCTCACTCCCATCAAGAGCTGCCCCTCCCCCAGAATGGGTGCTCGTGAGGGTGGCACCCTTGTGTGGGTCCTTCAGTGCTCTGTGGCAAGCACCCAGAACAGTGCCCGACATGCAGTGAGCACTGAATATCTGTTGAAGGTAGAAGGACTTCCTTCCTCTAGTTATGTCTCCTCTTGTACCTTAAACCTCTTCTCTACTAAACTGACATACAAATATGTGCTAAAATCACCCATCATTAAAAAAACATCGTTCCTTGACCCCACAGGTCCTCAGCTTCTCTCCGCGTTCTCTGGTCCACCTCACAGCAAAGCTTCTCCACCAAGACGTCCACAGCACGTTATTGTCTCTACCTTGTCACCTACCATTATCTCTTCAGTCCCCTCCAACCAGCTTCTGGCTCCATCACGCCCCTGAAACTCCTCTTGTCAAGGTCATCGATGACCTCCCTGCTGTCAAATCCAACTTCATCTAACGTAACCCTCTTGCAAGGTGTAACACAACTTCCCACTCCCTTTTCTTGAATCACCCCCCTCTCTCATTTTTCCCAATCCAAAATCCTCTAAATTTTCCTCCTATCCCACCAGACACTGTTAGTCAGTCTCCTTCATTAGGTAACACTATCTCCAATCTCTATGTATGTTCTTTTGTTCTTCTCTTTCAATTTGTTTTTAACGAAGTGTTTTTATCCCTGGCTTTAAATACCATCCATTTGCTGTTGACTTCCAAATTCCTCCTTTCAAATATCCCTGACCTCCAGACTCTTACACCCATCCTAGTACCGACTTGGTACCTCTTTCTGATATTCCAGGAACATCTCAAAAGAAACATTTCCTAGATGTCACCATCAATCCCCACCCCTCCATCTAATTCCTCCATCAGGTCCCAGAAAATGGTACCGCCATCTTGCTTGTAGCTCAAGCCAACAAGTAGCACCGTCCCTGTGGAAGCGTTCCTGGGGATAAAGTCCTAGAACAGGAAGTGCTGAGCAAATTGTGCTGCTTCTTAAGTATGTAGATACCGTTGACGTGTTTTCATCGTGAATAACAAACAAGGATTTGAAGCTCCAGACTTGATTATCTCTGGAATGAGTTACGGGGATTTTTTTGTTAAGTAGGTAGTTTCCTTGGCTTGGAACTCTTCTTTGAGCCATCGGCCAGGGTTCTAAGATACAAGCAATGCACACAAACTATGGCTGATTCAAGTAGGAAAGAATGTACCGGATAGTTCACAGAGCCACCAGGAAGAATGAAAACTGTGGAAACAGAGAAAGCCCCAAGGCCAGAATTCAGCCAAAATTATGCCCTAAATCCTGGCTGTGAGGATTCTACCCACGCCAGACTCAACATCATCCCTGACTCTTTGCTTCACTAATTTAAGGTTCAAAGCCCCCAAATAGATAGATCTGCTCAGCTGAGCCTGGGTCAGTGCCAGCTTCCTAGGAGCATGTGGACCATCTCAACAGCCTCCCCCAGGACTCACCAGATGTCACCTCTGGGCAGCCTCCAAGACGACCAATGCCCATGGTGTTGGCACCGAGGGCTTTCCCAGGACTTGTCACCTTTTAGCAGAGATGACACTGTTCACAGCAACTATGTTACAGAAACTGCCTGGGACTTTGGAGAGGAAATGTGGCTTGGAGGGTGGAGGGGGGTGTGTAGCACAGTTATGTGAAGTTCTTGCCACCAGTCTGGCCCTCTGTCTGTGCTGTTAGCGAGATCTGCATTCAGAGTGTCAGTGGCTATCTTCGTCTCCAGGCTGGAGCGCTGCTTCGTTGCTCACATTTTGTCCCCCGTCCCCCACCCTTTGTCTTTAACAGAGAGGCTGAGAGCACTTTGCAAACATGAATAAGTAGTAAAACGTCAGGACACATCAGGACACGGTGGTGGCTGTGAGTAGATCAGCAGGAACCTTCTCAGCTGGATTCTCCCTTGTTTTCTCCCTCTGCCCATCAGGACGGGAGCGGGGTGGCGGCTAGACTCCCCTTTCTTTCAAGCGTTACCTTACCTTGCTACCGCCGCCCCTGGCACTTGCAGTGGAAACTTGCCGCTTCCATTTCTAACTAGATGTATAATCTACTTTCATTTTGGCGACTAGTCCAGTATTTTTTTTCCCCTTGAGGTTGGGTGGTGAGTCTTGCCCTGGTTTCTGAGGTCTCATGTTCAACAGCAGTAAGCCAGGCCTCCTTTTTACCCTTGGGGTTTTTTTGTTTGTTTGTTTTTAAAGAAGAAGCAATGAAGGCAGGTATTTAGAAAAGTGGCCAGAATGCTGACACTTGTCCTCAGAATGCAGCCTGCAAGCCGCCCTCAGCACTGGCATCTTGAAGGCAGCATGAAAAATAAATCCAGTCGCATTCCCCACCACTCCCGCCCCTTCCCCACCAAATCAGTCTTTGGCAGCAGAGCCACAAGTGACAGGTGTACAGTCCAATTTGAAAACCACTGGCCTAGATGAGCTGTAGGGATCAGGGCAGTAACAGGGTTTGAAGTCACAGCCTCAGTCTATCCCCCTCCCAGTAAGTGATGATAAATGCAGGCAATGGACGCAAGTGAGCCCTCTCTGACAGTGCTTGTCACTTATTTCATGAGTAGCTGATAGTCACCTGTTACCTGTGAAATCTCTTCCAAAAAAATACTCAGAAACTTCTCAGTTAAAAAGTTGCATTCGCTCTTCCGTTTTTCTTTTTCTGTCTTCTAAAGTAAGGGAGCCAATGAGATGGAGTCAGCAGGGTGGGTCTTCCAGTTCCACTTTGGGTGGGGTTAGCCATGGCTACTTCCTAGACACTCTTCAAAAAAATGCTCGAACATACACAAAAAAAGCACAAAAATGATGCAACAGATACCTACGTGCCAAACACGAACACTGAACACATCTTTGTAAGTAACCTTGGTGTCCTCACCCATCATCCCGTTTATCTCCTTCCCTTCCTTCCTTCCTTTCCAGAAGTAATGATTCAGAAACGGGCATGTGTCCTTCACCCATAGCTTTACCATTTCGAAATATGTATTGTTGATGATATATATTTATATACTGTACTATATGGTGTTTCTGTTCCTTTTTCTTTTACATGAGTATTTAGACATATATCTATATTAAGACATGTACATCTATTTTATTTCTTTTATCTAATATGTGCTATTCTGATGTGTGGATGTTGCCACAATGTATTTAGCCATCCGCTATTGATCGACACTTCTCGTTTTCCATTCATGCCACTTAGATGGTGACAAGTTGCTCCCCCATGTGGTGGTGCCAGTCACATTCCCACCAGACTTCTTTTTCTATTTGTAATCTAACAATCCACTGTATGCTAATTTTATGATAATTACAAAAGAAATCTTTCTGTGTTTCCCTTGGGGTTTTCAAGTTCAATCTTGAAGTATTGGCCACAGAAATGGGGATTTTTCTTTACTGCCTATGGTTTTCCTACGTGTGCAGTAGCTAAAGCCTCAGAGTTTGCGGTCTGACAGGGGGCATCCTTACGTACAACATTCTGCAAGAGAAATGGCCCAAGGCTTCGCCATGCCCGAAGCTTTGGCTGTGTCAGATTTAAGAATTAGGTCATGAAAAAGCATGACAGTTTAACTTGAAACGCTCTCCATTTTCTTATGGCAAAATATCACGTGAATCTGGCATTTCCTTGTGAAGATATATAAGTGATATCTTGAGCCCTAGGTTATGAATATTTTGAGGGCTGGGACCATGCTCCTGGCACATAGTCAACACCCAAGAAATGCTTTTAGGGTGAAGGAAGGTACTGCCTACAAGCCCAATGGACTGAGTCTGCAATCTTCCACATCACGATCCTTCATTTGAACCCCCACTCCTGAGGATGTGACTCATAATTGCTATCTGATGATGAATAAGAAAAATATGTATTTCTATTAGCACATTACATAGAAGAGTAGTATTCATTACTGGGGCATGATGTGTGTTTTGATAAGGTCGATGTTCAACACGAACATACAAGCCGCCAGCGATTTCAGAAGCTAGCATCTCTTGGCTTCAAGGTTAGTCAGACTTGAATTCCTCTCTCACTGTGCATAGTAGTAGGTGCAGTGGAAGCTAGGCCCAGGGGAGCACGGCTGTTCGCCTTGGAACAATAGGTACAGCATTATGACACCAAACTCATGAGGCAGAATCAAGATTCAGACTTAAGCTCCAGAGGCCACACTGCCAACAATATGCTGCTTATATAAACCCGATAACGTCTAAAACTACTCTGATGGTGTTAGAGGTCATCGCTCGCCTGCCCCATCTTCACACAACCTCAGGATTAGAACGGGAATGGCTTGGTGGTCCTGAGCGGTATTATGGACAGAGCTCCCAACTGAGAGCTGGGAGACCCAGGTGCTGGCCTGACGCCTGACCTGCAGCTTTGAGACTCAGTTTCCTTATTTAAAAAATGAAGGAATTGGACCAGATGACCTGTAAGTGTCATTTACATGCTGTGGGAGGCTCTGTCAGCTCTTTTTGGCCCTCCTGCCCATCAGGTCTTTTTTTTTTTTTTAACGCCTATAGCACCTGCTATTCCAAGGTGGTCTTCCATACAAGTACTAACCAGGCCCGACCCTGCTTAGCTTCTGAGATCAGATGAGATCAGGCACGTTCAGGGTGGCATGGCTATAGACTACCATCAGGTCTTGATTGCATGTCTTATCACTCAGCCAGTGCAGTGTCTCTGACTCGAGTTCATTCACGGTCCCTCTGGGATGGTTTACATGCCCTTTTGGAAGCTGGAAATCCCTCTGAGAATCCAATGAAAGCTAAGGCTCATCCTTTCAGAGGAAAAGAAAGGACATTTTTATAACTACACATCTCAAACTTGACCTCAAGGGTTCCAAACTCTGACGCTTCCCATTCCGTGAAACCTGAGGATAGAATCTCCTACACTAACTAGACAATGAACTGGAAGTAACCAAGTTGAAAACAGCATTGATGGAGGATGCGATTGGAGGGAAAAGTAAGTTTTGGTCCTGGGGTTGCTGGCAGCAGGGATACCTGGGCTCATCCTGGTTCCCTAGTCCATCCAGGCAGGAAGTCGAGCAGGGCTGGGGCGGTGGTGGGCTCTCTGCATGCCTGCCACCGAGTTCTCCTGGGGACCCTCCTGGGAGCAGGGTGGCAGGAATAGCTGAGTCCTTTGTCAAACCTTCACAGGCCCTTTCCTGACCAGTTGACCCCACTGAAGAAAATGACAGCCAAAAGCACCTTCGCAGCCCTCCTAGCAGACGTACCTGGCCTTTTCCAAATGTGTTCCAGCTTGTGCCCTGCAAAGTGTGGCCGCTTTCTTTGTATATGGAAGCTGTTGCTTTTAAAGAGGAGACTCACTTAATTCAATACCTTAAAGGTCACTTAGGCCAAGAGATATCCGTATAGATAAAACTGCAAGGAGCTCAAAGCTTTTTAACGTAATTGCTGCTAAAAATACCTTTTGGAAAAGCATACTGAAATTCAATGTAATACTTTCAAACAGACCATAAGAAAAAGCTGTAGCCGAATCCTCAAACACTGTAATCTTACAACTGTTTGTCTCCCTTTCTGGTTCTTTCTCCTGGATTCTGTAATGTATCTCTACAGCTTATGCAAAGGAGCTTGTTTTGCTAATGAGGCCAGTTGCTCCCCACAACACAGCCCGTCAGCTCTTCAGCACTGTTCGCTTTTGTGTCCTCAGGGGGACAATTAACCCATCTTTCTGGAGCAGCAAAACCTGCTTACTTATAGATTAAAGTACTGTTGTTTGCTATAGAAAAGAAAATGCACAGGAGACCTAAGAAACTAATGTCAATATTAGGAGCATAAAGACCTGTAAGTAAACAAGGGTTGGGGTTTCCATTTGTGTGTTTGCTCTGAGATGTTCCTATCTCTGTGTTTGCCAAGGAATATTTACTGTCTTCTGAAAAATAGACCATGAAAGTGGCTCTAAGTTTTTAAAAGCATAATTATTTGAGTAAAGCTATTCATGTGGAAGGGATGTGTTTTCCGTAGTAAACTATAAAACAAAGCCAGGGATAAGAACACAGTGCACGATTCAGGGGAGTGCTGAGTGCTGACCACTATCCTATGCCGATACATTTGTCCCACCAAACATGTGATTCATGTTAAAATATATTGGTTTTGGATTCAGCAACACCTGCGTGCATCTCATCCTGGGAAAACATAGCTCAGGCAAAATTGATTATCGGATAAATAGGGATTACTAGGATGGCATTACTACACTAAGCAAACAGTATCTTTTTGCTTAGTGTAGTAATTTTTTTAAACAAAACAAAACAGGTGCTTTCCAGTTTATTTTTTATAATGCAATATTCAACCTGTCTGTGACAAGTTACAGCTAATTCAGAGGCTATCTGTGGAGATTACGAGAGCCAGCATTAAATGTTGAGTTTTCTTGCTTTTTAAAAATTTACTCTTTCATTCACAGTGCTCCAGGTGTAGTGTGCCTCTTTTGTCCTTAGCTACTCACTCAGCTTCCGCCCTGTCAGGGGCTCCCTTGAGTAGCCTGAGGAACGAGTGCCCTCTTCTGGAAAATCCACTAGTTGCAAATTCAGGAAGCGTTGGTTTGGTTCCCATTCTTTTTTCTCTGTAGAGAACACAAGAGAAATTATAATATGTTCTGTGTTAAAGAGCCTGCTTTTATCTTCAAAGTAAAACATCTTGCCTTTGAATTTTCAAAATGATTTGGAGGAACAAGGGAATCTATTATTTTAATAGTTTTTTTTAAAGAGGGTGGTCTAACTTTATAGAAAAAAGTTCATTTTTAAAACCTAATGACTTATTTTCTTTCTCTATTTAAATTATTTTAAAATGTATGATTTAAAGCACTTTCTTTTTTAAAGATGAGAAACAGGATGAATAGCAACAGCCAGTAGGACATTTGTTTTCAATAAAGATAGCTGGATCTTTTAGCTCATTTTGAAAGAGAAAGTTACACTTGGGATTTATTTTCTAAGGACTATTTTTTCTAATGTAGTAATGTTATTCTGCATTTATTCCTCTTTTTCCCCTCTTAAGAACTTTATGTGAATTTGACCTTATTTTTCTGTTGTTCATTATTAAGCAAAATTAGTTTTTCTTAACTTTTATCTTTGCAGAGCTCCCTCTTGTTTTTTGATTGTGTGTGTGTGTGTGAGTGTGTGTGTGTGTGTTGTGTGTGTGTGTGTGTGTGTGTGTGTGTGTGGCTTGCTTTCTGAGATTTCCTGGCTCTGTTCCTCTCTACCACTTTACTCTAGGCCTTCTCTTTCCTTGTCTTTGGTGTCCCTGCCCTGCTCTATTTTGATTGCACAGTTTCGCCTCCACGTGGACTTGTATGCTGGAAAGAGCCCTGGCTGGACTATTTTGGGGGGTTCTGGGGAGCTTACCATAGACCCCTTGCATTCACCCACTGCTGGACTGAACAAATCCCCACTAGTTTCAGCTGCTACTCTCAAACTGTTCCTGCATGCTTTCCAGCAAACATTTCCTGGCTATTTGGGGATTCTCCTATTCAGCCATCTGTCAAATGCCCCATCGCCTCCCTCTGCTTTCCTTTGCACAGACACTGATTACTATGCAGACTTGGGACTGTTGGTGGTTTGCTCCCATTTGATTGTAGTTTGGGGTTTGTAAGGTTGGCTTAACTTCCAGTTGCATTTAAAGGTTTTCCATGGGTTCTTGGTTTTGCTACTCAGTTGCTCCTTCTGTTCTTATGAGGGAATTTGGCGTGATCTAAAATCTATGTGGTCACCAGTTCCATCTTCCCAGAGTCCCTCTCAGACCATTTCACTGACAATGAAATTTAATTTCCTTTCATTTTTGTCCTTCTTCCTGAACTGGAATCATTTGTACAGTGCAGACTCAGGTGGAGGTTGATAATCATATTGGGCCTCGTTAGTTGCTTCAAATCGTGCGTGTTCTTCATCACTGTGGTTAATTAGAGCCGAAGGCTACGGGTGCTCTGGGTTCTTTCAAACCACATTTAGCAGCCAGCAGTTCTCAAGGCCAGTGATTCCGCAAGTCCACCTAAGGCCTCTGACCAAGAGCTGAGCCTCACCAGGTCAAGTGGGGTTCATCTTTCCCAGCCCCTTTGTGTGTCTTCTATGCATCCTTCTGAGGATTCTTACTGAGGATTTACTATGGTCAAGCTTTTTGAAAATTTCAGGACTTTTTCTCTAATCTCAAGTCCTAAGTGTCTAGGATCCCATACACTCTGAACTCCATCCATCCCCCCAAACAAGAATAACCTCAGTCTAGATTCAACTGCTCCTATGCTTTGTACTTACAATCACTTGCTCAAAAGGCATTTACCAAGTGTCGACTATGTACCAGACACACAGCGCTGGATGCTAAGAATGTAAAAGGTAAATATAATCTGTTCTCTACCCTCTAGATGTAGGGGAGAGTGATACACAAATATTCATAGTGGTGCAGGGAAATAATTGCTGAAATAGAAATACAGATTCTATGATATGCTATGGGAAAGATGCAGAGAAAGAAGCAACTAATTGTTGTTAGAAATTCCTATGTCAGCCAATAAAATTGCATGTGTTCTATGATCTAACATATAAAGAGTGTATCTGGCAATGGTAGGAATGGAAGATGCAATTACAAAATTGTTTTTGCATTAGTGGAAGAATAACAAGTCTTTTTTTTCTTGCTAAAATTTCTTTTGTTACTTTTCAACAACGATATTGTTTTACACACACACACACACACACACACACACACACACACACAGATGTGACCCTACCTAGCTATTTTCTTGATGCACTTTCATATGTGTCGATAAGCAAAGCTCTTGGCCCTGATGGTAGATACCTATGAGGGTTTTCCTCCTCTTTCCCTCCTCACATGTACTAGTTGGAAAATATTGTGGGGTTTTAAATGTGTCACCATCATTATGATTTTCAAAAGAAAAGTGAAGTAGAAAAAACTGACTAGGAAAATGATCATGGCATATGTTCTAGACAGAATTGTTTTGAAGCAGATACTAAAGAAGGGACATGACAAGCAGATGTTTCCAGAATCATAATGAGACTTTCAGCAAGCGTGGCAGGCAGCATCTTTGCTGATTGAGAGATTCGAGGGACACCAGGGAATGGCCCATGTGTGGAACAACAGCGATGGGGAACTCACAGGCCCTTCACAGTGGGGGGTGGGAGGTGACAGATGTAACGACCCCAGAAGTCCACCAAGGCCCCCTAGCTGCCCCAGGCTGGAGAAATCATGGAGACCTTAACACGGGTGAGAGTGAAGTTGTGTTTTAGAGAAAACAACCCACTTGCATTCATCATGCAGACAGAATAAGAGAGTCTGAGCTATGTGAGAAAGGGAGAGACATTCAATTAATCTTGGACTTAATCTTGGAAGATTATCAGTCAGGGCACCAGAGGCTATGTCACTTCTGATCATTGCAGCATCACCAAGAGTCCCCTGGAGCCTGGCTCCCACTTGCAGGCCTGCTCGCAGTTCCAGCTGTGTTGGGACGTTTCAACTGACGTGTGAGCAGTGTCAAGAACTGCAGAATAATGAAGCAGGTCACTGCCCTCTCTACCCAGTCGGACTATATTTCAAAACCATAAATGAAAGTCTGGAAGCCTCCTGAGTCTGACACTCTCCAAATACTGTTTCTCCTGGCTGTCCCTAGCCCCTCCGTGAGTGCCAAGGTCTCAGAATTGCAGATGGCTCACACGATTTTCTGGAGACTGCTGGACAGAGTGAGATATCAACTTGCCATCAAACTTGCCAAATTACAGATTAAGAATTACAGTCTTTCAGACGTGGTTCCATAGGGTAGTGTTAGCATGTCTGCTTTACACGCAGAAGGTCCTGAGTTCACAACCCAGTGAAGCAATAACCCATGGTCTGTGGTCATGCCACCCTGAACAAGACAGATGTCTAATGTTGGAAGCTAAACAGGCTCAGCCTGGTTAGTACTTGGATGGGAGACAACCTAGGAAGACCAAGTGCTGTAGGCATAAATAGTAATAAAGAAAAAAAAAAGAATTGTAGTCTTTCTAAACAATGGAATATTTCTAAATCAGATTCTATTTAATACATTTTGGGGGAGCTCTATATCTTTTAAAAAACAGTTTCACCAGAAGAAAGATAGTGGAAGGGAAGGTTTCAAGAGGTTGGTTTCCTCCCATTACTTTAACTTTTTAGGAGTTTTTTTTTTGTTTGGTTGGGTTTTTTTGTTTGTTTGTTTGTTTGTTTGTTTTGTTTTTGTTTTTTATGGACTCAATGGCAGCGGGTAGATGGATGCATGGCAGGTGACTTCGGTCGGAGCTATTGGGAATGAGCATTTCAGGAGCGAGGATGGAAGGATGCTGTGTGGCAGGGTAAGGCTGAGAGCAAGCCCTGAGCCAACGGCATTCGCAAAGCAGCGGAGAGCCTCCCGAGGGAGGAAGCCGCCTCCGGGTTCTGGGGTCCAGCCCCGGATTCCACGGCCCTGAAGCACCTGCTCTGGAACAACCTGCAACCTGGTTCTAGCCGAGAGTCACCGACGGCAAATATGGCACCAAGCGTCCCTGGAAAACAACAAAGGCTACTGTTGGTTAAAAGCAATGAAGGGCCAAACAGTCTCATTAGCATCAGCATCTTTATCATCATCATCCAAAGTCCTTCTCGGGTTATTTCATTTCCAGCTTTGGTCATGTGCAGCCCTTATCTGAACAAGGATGCCCTCCCTGCACTCCCCCAGCTCCCATCACCCCTCGCCCCCCACCCCTGGCAATCGTCCCTTCCTGTGGACTCTGGTTGGTGGCTGGCGGCTTATCTAAAATGACAGAAGCCTCTATGGCTTAAAGAGCTAAGTGCCTCTTTTCTTCTTTTAAACAAAAGCCTTTGGTAGCAGAAATGCTCATTTCTCTCTTATTTTCTGCAGAGCATGATATATATGCACCTTTTCCGAGTTCTAAGGACTACCATATTGTGATTGTTGCTTTGACAACAAAATGTTATAAATGCCACAATTTTGTCTTGGGTGAACAACATGAAGTGCCTTACACTTAAAACCTGATAAAAATCTGAATATATAGAATGGAAAGAATTATGGTACAAATATCTTCAGCACTGAAGCTTTCTCTTCTCCCTGAAAGGATTTTTCAAAACCTTTTTCCAGCAGTTTCCATTGTACTTTTATGATAAGAAAGTGCATGGAGAGGCTCTTGGATGAGGCCGCCTGAGCTCAAGTCTGGCTTCACCATTTATATTCCCTGGAGTCCGGGGTGAGCTAATCGCTTTGTGCCAAACTTCCTCATTTATGCCGTGAGCCTGCTGCAATGAGCTGCTGAGATGATTCCATGAGATAAAGCATGGGGGGAAAAAATTAGTCCAATGCTCGGTGCAGAGAAACACTCAGTAAATGTCAGCTGTTATTTATTTAACAATTGATTTTCTCTCCACTCTTGGGGAATAGATCTATTATGCAGAATCACATCTACAGCACGTTAGTACTCTGCCTGTTCTGATTTAAGTTCTGAATTTTGCAAACCAGTGAATGCAAATATAGGCAACATGAACAGGGATCTTACAGTGAACGGGATGGTTCGCTTACCGACAAGACTTTGTGACCTCAGTCGTATCAGGGAAAGGTGATAATGAACGGCTGTTACTTAGATGAAATACTGGACGATTTCAACTGTGGTGGACGGGCTCGGCTTGAGAAGAAAAACGGAGAACTGCTGAAAAACACGGGCTTTGGCTGCAGACCCAGACTGGGTCTCAGCTCTGCCTGTTATTCTCCTTAACCTTTTCCAGGGCTTTTGCTTTAAGAATTTGCACATGTATCCTGCGCCGAATAGCAGGAGATGAGCCTTATGACGTGCGGGTCAGTTGAAATTCCCAAGCATCCAGACCTCAGGCAGCAGTCAACTTGGTGTCCGGATGTTAGAAATCTGAAAGCTTAAAAAACTGATTGGGAAACGTTTAAAAAAAGTCTGTGAAAAAGCAGGCAAAAAAGAACTTTGAGGTAATGTCTAAATGACACTGCAGTTTTAATCTCAGGATCTTTAAATGTCACGTTTATTTTTATTTTTTTATTACAAATGACAGAAACCTGAAACCAAGCTGTCTTATACAATAAAAGGGAGTTTGCTGATCCAGTGATAACTGAAAATCTAGAGGCACTTATTTGGAGTGAGTTTTGAACCAGCAGCTCAAAAGATGCCACTCAGGGCGGGGCTTCTCTCCTCCTGGCCCTGCCTCCTTCGCTACTGGCTTTATCCTCTCGCTCCACAAGGTGGCCCCCAAGGCAGGTCTGATACCTTCTTTACAGGAGAAAATGGTTGCAGAAGCTCCAAAGTTCCCATCTTTACATCACACCGTCCAGAGTGAAAAGAATGGTCTCTTCTCCCGGAACTACTGCAAGAGAAACACGGCTTATTTTTTCCAAAAGCCCCAGTAAATACCTTCTGGCTTGTTGGCTCTGATTGGGTTAGTGCCCAGCTCCAGGCCAATCCAGGTGACTTGGGGACACAGGTAGCTGTGCCAGTTCGTTTAAAACTACCAGGGCCCACTCTTGGAAGCTGGGGTGGATTTAATTCCATCCAAGCTAAATTCCCTGGAAACTTGAGGTCCTGTTGTCAGAAGGGGGAATGGATATTGGGTAGCCAATAACCAATGTGCTATATCGCATTTTTAAGAGGGCCCACCAAATTCACACAATTTGTACTTACATGTATACTAAGAACAAAGGCAAGAGTAATGCCTATTTCTCACATGACTTTTTTTCTGTTGATGGATCACGTAATCAGAAAAGATTTTAGAACTTTGCAGTTTTGTACCTTAGTTGTGACTTGGAAGAAAGACGGTGGGTGGCTGTGACATTTATATATAAATAAATGAAGGCAAAAGTCAAATGAATGGAGAGCGTAATTAGTTCCCTGAGCAGAGATGTGACTGGTGCCTTTCCAGCCCCCCACCCCTCCCTTCTGAGGGTGCTGCCCGCTCCAGCCCAGAGGACACTGCATTCTGTGGCTTCTGTTAATGTCTCACCTGCTCCTAAATGGCATTGCCCTCTGACTAATGCAGATACCTTTTTTTTAGAGTTTGGATGAATCATGTGTGCCTTGAAAGGAAAACCTTGAATTTAAGCCTCGATGTGAAATAGGGTTCTTAGTCTGCGGTGACAAAAGACTAGAAGTGGCAGGAAACTGGCGGGGTCAGTCAGAGCAGCCCAAAGGCTCTGCCCTCGGATTCTGGACCCCTCTCCTCTCAGCCCTGTGGGAACACTCGGGATGTACCTGGGCTCCCAGCCCAGATAACAGCAGTCAGGATAAGTGGTTGCTATAACATAATGAGGCTAAATGAAAGGTTTCTAACTCCAACTTGCAATTATAGCCTGGAAAAGGATTTAGTAATGGAATTGAACGTAACTAGAGATCAGCTGGGGAAAAAATATGTAATCAGATTTTCCAGTGTTTGCATTGCTCTGAGGGAGGGGGCTAATTCATTTATTCAATAGGTATTTATCAAAGGCCCACTATGAGACAGATGCTGGGGTCCAGAGGTGAACACAGACACGTTTCTGTCCACGTAGAGCTTATAGCTGAGCACAGAGGACATATTCAATAACCAAATGACTATGAATTAAAAAAAAAAAGAGGGCACATTTAGACACTGTTAAGAATGTCAGATAGATTTTGTAAGCCTTAAAATGCTGGATAAAATATAAAAATATATAAATTATAATTTTTTAAGGTATAATTCACATGCAGTGAAATTCACTGACTTTAATTGTGCTATTCGATGAATGTTGACAAACATATAGAGTCATGTAATCACTCCCACAATCATGATACAGCACATTTTGATCATCCCACAAAGTCCCCTTGCATCCCTTTGCAAGCGGTCTCTTCCCCCATCCCCATATCCTCTGACAACCACTGATCCACTTCCTATTAATATAGTTTTGCCTTTTCTAGAATTTCATTTAAATTAAATCATACATATGTGTTTGTTGCAAGAAATAATCAAGAGGAAGTGACCACCAGTTGACCTGAGAGCTTGACCCAGGAAAACAGAGGCTCCACACCCCTCCCCTGTCCTTGGAATGTATGTCCCACTTACCTTCCCACCGGAAGCTGCCCCAAAGACACAACTTTGAGATAGTAATGTGTAAATGTGCTGTTGAGGCCACTTGGCAGTGTACATGACTGAACCCAGTTAAGGCCTTCATATACACTTTTAAGGTTGCTGCGGGCAGATGCAGAGATCTCAGAGTCTTTCCAAACAAATCTCATAAGTTCTGCTGCTTGTTAAACCTGCCACCTACCGATACAGAGTGGTCTGCCTTTTCCTTTGATCTCTCCCTGTCCTCCTTGTATGGGGTTTGGTTTCAGATCTTACCTGGAATGCTCCCGAGGTTTTCGAACCAACAGTGTTTAAATTCTTTCACTCGGCATCATGCTGTTGAGGTTTCTCCATGTTCGTGTGCCATCAGGAGTCCGTTCCTGCCACACAATGGGTATTCCACTAGTTGTTTTATTAATTCATCAGTTAATAGACATTTGAGTTTTTACTGCTTTTTCGCTATTGTAAATAAAGTGAATATAGATGTTCGTCCGTAAGTCTTTTAGTCACATATTTTCATTTCTCTTGGGTGAATACTGTAGAATAGAATGGCAGGGTCTTAAGGAATGGTAAGCAGAAGTCTAAGAATGACCCCAATAACCCTCACTCTTGTATAATCTCCTCTCTGAGTGTAAGTTTGATGAGATATTATTCCCATGACTGTTACCTCAAGTGGCAAAGGTAGGTTATCTGGTTGGGCCTAATGTAATCATGTGAGCCCTTTAAAAGCCAGTAGACCAAAAAGGAAGCCAGAGAGATATAAAGCCCAGGGGGCTCAATGTGTCCTTACTGCTTGAAGATGGAGGGAGTCCCTAAGAAGTGTGGACAGCCTCAAGGAGCTGAGAGAAACCTCTAACTGACAGCCAGCATGAAAAGTCTCAACCCAGAGATGAATTATCATCATATTGTAATGTATGCTATAAAATCTTAATTCAAATAGGCCACTGATACAGTGAGGAGAAACCAGTAGGGAGTTTGTATGTGTGTATGTGTGTGTATATGTGTGTGTGCGTGAAGTCCTGCTATGTCTCACACAAATCTCACAAACTTATTTCATTTTACTTTTTCATACCTATTTGTGGTTTGATGGATATAAAATGTTCACACCCAAAAGTAACAAGATGACATATGAACATTAAAAATTTTAACATATATATACATATACATACATACATATATATACATATATATGTGTGTATATATATATGTGTATATATATATATGTGTATATATATATATATACATATATATATATATATATATATATATATATATATATGTCTCATCCTCCCTTCTGTGTTCCCTACCCAAACCTTCACCTGAAATAATGTGCTTAATTTTGTGCGCATCATAACCAGGTGGTTCAAGGTTGTATTTGGAACAATTCTTGAGTTCCTGTGCATGAGATTATCCACAGTCAAATATTTTCCCCCAGGTATCCCCTCTGTTCCACACATCTTTATGGGCCTCTCCTCACTTCTCAGAGCTAGCTCAGTCCAAGTAACATAACTTTTAAATAGCATCTTAAGCAGAATAGAGAAAAATAAATATGTTGAAGAGGATGATGAAATTTATTGTAAAGCCACATTAAATTCGCTTGGTAAGGAGGGAGGGGCGAGCGCTGTGGTACCCAGGGTGCGCTCTTAACCCCACCCAGGCAGGCTTGCGCGGCTCCGCCTCCATTCCCAAATATTACTGCCTTCCTATTCCTGCCCTACTACCCTCGTGAATCTCTTTGAATCTGTGATTTAAAACAGGCATCCATTGACAGTCTTCCCTGGACCGCCTGACGCTGGGTCACAGTTGTCAGGGTAACAGCGTGTCGGAAGGGAGAACCAGAGCTCCGGAGTTTCCACGGAAACCACTCCCTGCAGAGGCAGGTGCGGCGGGCTGGGCGGGGCCGCGAGGAGCCCTGGGGTGGGGCAGGGCCCAGAGGAGGCCTGGTGCGCCCTGCGTAGGTTATTTACACTGTGTTTTTTTTTTTTTTTATAAAGCACGTTCACTTGCAAACCAGAACCACTAATTCCTTCCGGCTTGATAAAATCCAATCGCTCCCCGAGTTGCTGTCCGCGCTTTGGAGATGGTCCAGGTCAAAGAGGATCTGTCAAGGAGCACCCCCAGACTGTAAGGTTCTGTTGGAGCGTTCGTGGACGCCACTAAAACGTGAGGGAAAACACAGTTCCGTGAGCTTCCTGCGCTTTGCATAGTGCCAAGATATCCCACCAATGCCCAGCAATCGAGCTGACCGCGGACTGAGGTTTGCTGGGTTCCTTTAAGGAAATGAGTTTTGCATTTGAGACGCAGGTTAGTTAGGTTAACTGGAAACGCATCCGCCTCTTGTTTGCTTCACAAATAGCGTTGGGAAGAGCATCAGATTTATGCTCGGAGCGAATAGGAAACAACTGAGGTTTCTGGAGATTTCCTGGGTCAAAGCTGGCATCTGAACCTTTCGCTGCTCGGTCCCTGCGCCGTCGTCGTCCGCAGCTGCGGCATCGCGGCTTGAGGTCGGGTGACTGCGGCTGGACGTGCGGACCTCAGTCCCCAGCCTGTCATCTTTGTGTCTCTTTATGGGGAGGAGGGGCTGTCTGACATAGTTATTAAACCTAGCAGCTGCGTTGGTGGCCCCGAGGAGTATTTTGAGTGAGGTTGCAGAAAATGAGGGGCTTTCAGCTGGCCGCCTGCCTGCCACTTTTCGCTGCCTGAAAGGCCGCTCTCAACGCACTTTCTCTTCTTTCCAATTAACCGTGGCGGGGGGAGTGCGCGCACCTCACCGAGACAGTTGGAAACGTGAGTATCTGTGGCCTGGCCCGGCGTCCAGCCGGGTGGCCGGGACGCAGAGGCCGCGCCTGCAGCGCGCAGCGCGCTGGGGATGGGGCTGCCCGCGGCCTCGCCACGCGCGTCGCCACGCCTTGTCTGGGGACGATGCGCGCTGGCGCGGCGAGGGGGCGACTACCCAGGAGACCGCAGGAGGGGGCTTGAGCGCACAGCTGGGGGACCGGTCCTGTGCTCCCGGGACGGATGCACAAAGAACCTTGGGCCTAGACAGCCCGTGTAGCCCTATCTGGCCCCAATCCTTCAGATCTTTTTTTGAGAAAGGGAAGGAGCTGCATTTTACTGTTGGGCTGAAACAATGAGATTAGACGCGTGTTTTCCAGCTCGCGGGGCGAGGGGGGACTTTTGTGCGCTGCCGCCAGTCCTGCAGGGACCCGGGCGTGGCTGCGGGAGGGAGGCGCGTCCGAGTCCCTTCGGGATCTCAGCGCCTTTGGGATTTCAGAGTCCCGAGCTCTCTCCTTCGTGTCCCATCCTCACATACTGCGCTCGAACGGGGCAGACATTTTTATGGAGACCAAACGTAAAGCGAAAAGACCTCAATTTCCTTCTTTCTCCTCAAAGCATGAGTGTGAAGGGGTTTTTTTTTTTTTTTTCCTATGGATTGTTAGAGGAAATTTTGAAGTTCAACTTCGTTTTTATATATTTTTTTTCTGGACAAGATTTCCAACTTCACAGAGCTGGCATCATGCAAGGGTCTCACTGTGGTTTACATATTTGTGAGAGAACACTGGCTTTTTCCTAAGGGATCCAAGGAGCGTTTAACAGCGTCAATTGGCTCCAGAACGTCGTGATCAGTGTTTCCCGTGCATACTCATTCCATCTGGTTCAGGCCCGAGTGAATGATACAGTGACGCAGTCTCTGCTCTTGCCAGACCAAAAGCCTGACTCCAGCCATCTCTGAGGTTCGGTTTCTTGATACAATGTCTTGTGTCCAGCGTCAGGGACTAATGGCCACGGAAAGCTCCATCTTCCCCAAAGGGCCGGCCAGAGGCAGGTCTCAGGCGATGCTGGGTGCGTGGGCAGTCATTCCACTGTGGGGCAGCTGCTTAAGCTTTCCCAGCCTCCAATTCCTAATCTCTAAAATGGGTATAAAGAAATGACATCTCCTAGAGATTGGCTAAGATTCGTGCTGGTCTTCCAGTTCCATCTTCCACTCAGCAGCATTTCTGTTCTAACCTGATAGTTGAGGATTGGCTTAATGACAACAGGTAGGGAAGAAAGAAAAAGACCTACAAAACAAAAATTTTAAATAACACCCCTCAGAAAAAGTGATCAAATTAGTGTATAAATTGCCTAAAAACAGACTGGCCTATTGATTGTAAATTATGTAATTTATAGGTAAAGAACTAAAACTATTATAGATATGCATATGACCACTTTCATTTTACAAATTGGTTATGGCCCTGGGTAAATGCTGATGTCTCCTCTAACTAGAAAATGAGGCTTGATATTCACGGCTTTAGTTTTGCCCCAAATCTTAGTTTTCCATCCTGGAGTGTGCTTTCTCAGGTGTTTGCAAATGAGTTTCTTGTTAAATAGAACCAGATGATGATTAAGTAAAAAAAAAAAAAAAAAAGAGCATTATGGGAAAAAAATGTGAATCTGAGATATTAAGTATGATATGAAAGAACCAGAAATAAATACCTCTGCTGAATTCTCTAGTAAACTAATGGTTAGAGTATTGTTTCTAATTTCATCCATTGTACTTTAAAAAGAACATAGAGAAACTGGAGGAGGGAATCAGAGTAGGGGGACAAAAATAACTCAAGAAAAAAGAAAGCAGCTAAAAAAACCCCACACAACTGTGAGGCTGTGTGAGATGCTGAGAAGAATGAAATAAGAGAAAATCAGATTTTGATAGGATATTACAAAGAACTTCAAAAATGGAGAAAGAATGAAAGGAGCCACTGAGGAGTGTTAAGAGAATAATTTGTCACCTGCCATTTGGGGTCTAGCCTGAGCAACTGTTCTTAAACCTAACCTTAGAATCACCTGAGAGCTTAAAAAACTCTTCCAAGGCCTGGGTCCCTCTCCAGGCCCACATGCTGACTTATGCGGTGTGACTGCGGGTATTGGTATTTAGTCAACTCTCCCTTGGTGAAACACTAGGTAGAGAAATGCCTAAGATAACAAAGCCAGTGGCTGCAGGGGCCAGCAGGGAGCATACCAGCCGGAGAAGGGCCAGGTGCTGATGGGGGTGAACTGGGGAGGACAGCTGTGCCCCACACCTGGATGTTAGCCAGCTTTGCCAGAGCTTCTGCTTCATCAAGGGAACCTGGAAATCTTTTTTTATTTATTGTTATGAAATCTTCAGATCTTTAAAGGTCCGCGACTAATTAAGAATAAAACATTTTAAAGTATATTTTGCTTGCCAAACAAAGCATACCTGCTGAAGCTGGCCCACAGGTCAGCCTTAGCCCTAGACTTTTCCTTTTCTGCAGGGGCTGTATGAGCTGCTTTCCCAGGGCCTCTTCTATCTTGAGTTCTGTTTTGTTTGTTTGTTTGTTTGTTTTAATGCTTTCTGTTTAACTTAAAGAAATATTTATCTGCCTCATTCCTTCTGAAGACCCATATCTTTCTTGTTGCATATCTATTCTTCAATATCCCTCTCTGGATTATTTGGCTGAGGAAAATTCACTAGTTGCCTAACCTTCCCCCAAGTGCAGGTGAAGGAAGCTGGCCTAGGAGACTGGGGTAGTTACCATGGGTTACTAGGTAGGCCTAGTAACCAACCACACCTGCCCTCTCCCCAGCAGGGACCTCTCAGAGATCTCTGGCTCCTTCCGCTGGTGGTGGAGATGGGGTGAATAGATACTGGGAGGCTTGATTTGTTCTATGGGAGGCTTGGGAACTGTCCTGAAGCTGCCCTATGGTGTTTCTCTTGGGTTATGGGATGCTGTGGACCGTGGATTGGCCATGCGTGTAAGCAGCACTGATATTGAATAAAGCATGATTTCAAAAAATCCCAGTTCACACATCTCTTAAATCTCCCTCCAGCTTTCCCTAAGCTACACAAGCAATGGAAAATAGTTATGTCTCCTTGAGCAAAGAAGAGGCATTCAACATTACTTTCTATAGTTAAGAATTTCTTTGGTAAAGGTCGAAAAAAATCAGGAGACCTAAAAATATGATGGCTGGATTCTCCCTGCCTCTCCCTTCTGGGTTAGGGTTGCCGTTATTTTGTTTGGATGTTGGGGACAGGTCGAGTAACAAGAAGGCTGAACCCCCTCACCATAGTGCTCAGACGAGCGTGGTACCTCCCAGCGATGAGACATAGAGAGCCTTCCAGGCTGACACTGAGACCCATGTGTGCGAGGCGGCAGGGACTCACACAGAGGAGATGAGAACTTACCTCAGCGTGATGAACAGAAGCCAGCTTTGTTCAAAATCGCTTTGTTAAGTAAGGTGGCACTATACATAAATGAAATCAGTATTCTTTAGCAACTGCCCTTTTTCGCTTCCCATGGACTCTGGGTAAGCAGGCAAACAAGAGCGATTGAACAGATGCTAAGCTCTCCTTTCTGCTGATGAAAAACCTCCCAAAGCCAAGGCCATGCTGTCTTCTGTCCTTTTTCTGCCCCTCGATTCTCCAAAGTTGAAAAAGCAGCACCTGTGATCCAAAGTTTTGCACTATCAACAGGAAAGAAAGGAGAATTTCAAAGTTAGAATGTGGAATTAAGCCAGAGAAAAGGAAAGGAAATAGGATTTAGGTGTTTAGATCCTGGTTGCCCAAACCCAGTAATGCGTTTCTTGGAAGGACAGAAGCCACACTAACCCTAATGTTGAGTTGCCAAGGCCTTAGGCAGGGGCTGGGTTGCTCCATCCTGGTATAATCTGTCTCCTAATGACAGCATGAAGACAGTGGTTGCTTCCTTTACTGGAATCCTGGATGAACACATCCTACCCTGCCAGTCTCTGCTACCAGCTTCTAAGGCCTACGATGTAAGGTGGGATGCTTCTAGGCCCATTAGAGGGTCTGACTCACTTCAAACCACCATGCGGCCTCAGGACCGTGGCCCAGGACTGTGGCTGATTCCTTCCCTCCATCCTCTTTTTAGTCATGGGACCAACCCCCAGTGCATCCTTTGGAATCAGCCTTACCTGATGTCAGTCCGTCTTCTGCTGTAGCCCAGGCTATGGTTAAGTACATCAGTTGCCTTGCCCCAGTGCCTGGAACATCTAATTCTGCCCATTTCTAGCTTGAAAACAATAGGTCACCTGTGGGGAATTTGGCTGATGGGCTGTCTACCAGGGTTTATGCAAGCAACTTGTATTTTTTCTTAAGGTAGCTTATCTAGTTGCCTCTCCATTCTACAGCCTTCCTGTTGGCTCTTTTTGGCACATTCTCTCTTAATAGATCTACTTAAGTACATCCAGGGACAGAGAGAGAAGATAAAACTCCGATCCATTCTTTTGAACTTCTTTATGATGATTGCCAAAAAGATAATAATAATAATAATAATAATAATAATAATAATAATAGGAAACCTGTACTGCATGATCAAAGATTTTTGGTATATGAGGTTAATAAGAATATTAGCAAAATTCAATTATGCAATACTCTGAACCATAATTGTTTTTTAAAAAACCAGCAATTCTGTTGGAATTTTTATTTTATTTTAAAGTAGATTAGTCTCATAATTATATAGTGGCAAGCACAAACTTACATTATTCTTCTAATATACAGTTATCTATAGTGGGAAACAAAAATGCAGAAATTTTAAGTTAAATTTATTAAATAATTACCCTGTTTCTTCTAATAAGTATAAAAAAAGAAGGAAGCATATGACAATTTAAAAAAATTAGCTCTTTGCCATCACGTTTAGAAGAAAATTTTACACACACAAAAACACAGACTGTAACAAAGAAAGTGTTAGGCGGAGTGCTAGACTGACTAATCAAATGCTGGAACAAGAGAGACAGTTCTAAAGTCTGTGACTGCAAAATATTGCTTCCTTAATAATCTCTTGACTCTGAGAAGACTCATCCTGTATCCCCCAAGGCTGGAAGTGAGGACACTGGTGTTTGTGGGTATAATCAGGGTACTCTGTGGTGGCTCCAAGGCTTCAAGGAATGGTTTGGAACTGGGAAGATAAGCAGAGAAGGTGGAAGTATTTTTCACCTAAAGACAAACAGCTTAAGTAGGACTCAAAAGGCATGGATTTGGCAACTAGGTTTTGATAGTTTTGGTAGAAAAAGAAGTTAGGCCTCTATTCTGGAATCAGGTGATTGGAATTTGAATCCCAAAGAGGTGTGAACAATTTGCTTAACACGCAGTCTCAGTTTCTGCATCCATAAATGGGGACAACCATTGCATTATTTTAAAGAAGTTAGAGAATTGATGTAGATGGTCCAGCTTGGTTCATGGCACATGAACAATTAACCTGTGATGAGTATTGTTGGGAAGACAGAGACATAAGATGAGACTCCACCCAGCTTCAACATCAGAATGAGGACATTGAAGTTGTTCCCAAGACAATATGGAGCCTCTGCAGAACCTTTAGTCAATAAAAGCTTTCTTATACCATGCATATAAAAAGCTTACTAAATTTTTACAAATTCCTGTATTTGAATTTCTGCTTGGACATCTTTTTCTTCTTTTTAGAGTCTGTAATTCAAACTTTAATACTTGAACAAGTTAATCAGAGTGTAAATACACTCCTCTAAATCTGTGAAAAAAGGCTCCCAAGAGAGTTTGTCAGTAAACTGTGTGGTCTGTGGTCAGCGCCACCCTGGCCTCCACACCTCCTGGAGAACTAACAGCAGCTTTGAGTTTAATGATATAATAAGCTGTGACAGCCAGTGACTTCGGTGACAGATGAACTTTGTAAAAATTCAAACTAAAAAAATTTTTTATTAAATGTAGTATAGGATCACCTAATTTCCACTCGCATATTATTCTTTTTGGACATTTCCCCACAACCCTTTGTTTTTAGTGAAAGTTACAATTGGCCTATGCCTTTGGTTTGGCAGTAAGTAATATGTTTCCATTGTGATATCTTTATTTTACAACTTTCCAGAACTGTTTAGTGCAATTTTTAGAATATGAGTCAGTTGCAACCTTCACGCTGTGGTTTTGAAATGTCTTTTTATGACCCTCCTGAGTGAAATTTTTCTCCTCACTCTTCCCCTCCCTTCTTTCCCTACTTTCTTTGTTGGACATAGTCACTGAGCTGAGTCACTGAGCTGTGTTATCTGACACTCCTCCTTCACCAAGGTTCTAGGAGTAAGCCTTTCCGAGATAATCACCAGCAAAAATCACTGATCTCATTAAGTTCCACAAAAGAAAACAGATCAGTCTTGTGAGTTAAGATGAAGACTTTTAGAAGGTGATTGTTTTCCAGGCTTCATTTTTTTAAGGCAGAGTGGGAAGGGTTGGGGACCAGATCTCTCTGCCTTGGACACAATAAGGCCTTCCCTTTTCTGTTCTCTCATTCACATTTATGTTCCCCCAGGAGGGACCGGGAGACCAGGCATGATCAGCTTGCCAATGTGGATTAACTCCTTCCTGGCCAAATTCTATGTCCATCCATTTATCACCCATTCTCTAAGATTCCCAGTAACAAAGATTTTGTTGTACTTTGAACTAAAATAGGTCCTTTGTTCTAAAGCTCAATATAAAATTTTGAAATGAGGCTTGTAATCCTTTTATACAGGAACACTTTGCAAGCAAATGTTTTTAACCAATCCCTACTGCTTTTACAAGTACAGGGATGAATCAAAGATACACCAACACTCCACGTTAAATAGTAACTTCCATTGATTGAGCATGTGTACTAACTATATGTCAGGCACTGTCCTTGTCTCTGTGCATACACGATGCCATTCAGTCCTAACAGATAATCCTGTGACAAGGTATTGTTGTCCTCATTTTAGAGGTAAGAAAACTGAAGCTCAGAGAAGTCGAATAAATTCTCCAAGGTCACCAGCTGCTAAGAAGCAGGCACAGGAGTTTGACTCAGATCTGTCCAACTTTAAAGCCATTGCTCTTCCCAGTCTGTTCTGCATGTGATATGAGGCACAGCAGAATCCCTGGGAGTATTCTCTTCCCTGGTCTGGATTTTATTAGAGCTCCCTAATTAGTGAATGGTTCATGTTCAAAGAACTCTAAAAAACAGGGCCAGCACGCTTGTAAGTTTTCTTTGTTTCATCTAGTTCTCTCAAGCCAACCACTGCAAGGCAGATCCAACAAATTTCCTAGATGACTGAATATCGGGCAGTATTCCAAGGCAGTAACTATGTTTAAGACCCACACAACAGGGTAAGTACAGTTGGTTACTCCATGGACCACCAGCCAATAAAAGCACTATGTCCTCTGCAGTTGACTTCTTACTAGGGAGTGGAAATCTATAGTATATTACTAGAAACTTCCATCCACTGGGGGCGGGGGGCGGGGAGGACAGATAAAGCAAGACTGTAGAAACCAAGCACTTAAGCAAACTAGGTCAAGCTTTAATCGTGAATAAGTGCAGTGAAGCCTCAAGCTCTTAAATGAAATAAAAGCACATGCACATTCTCTCTGGGGAAGGGGGGGCAACGCGCCACCTTACTCTTAGGAGAAACCATTTTTTGTTTATGTTATTGTCGAATTCCTAAATCTTCAGGGGTACGGACTGCAATTGTAACTCTTTATCCCGATGCTTAGCATGTTGCTTGACATATAGTCTGTGTTAAATAAATATTTATTTGAATGAGTGTATTAGTCAGTGTTCTCCAGAGAAACGGAACCAATGGGATATTTATTTACTTATTTCCTTGTTTGTTTGTCATAAGGGATAGGCTTATATGATTATAAAGTCTGGCAAGTTCAATCTGCAGGGTAGGACAGTAGGCTGGAGACCCAAGGAGGGCTAATGTTCTAGTTCAAAAGGTATCAGGCTGGAAGAGCCAATGTTTCAGATCAAGTGCTAAAGCAGTCTGCTGATGAATTCTCTCTCACTCCGGAGAGGGCCCATCTTTTTGTTCTATTCAGTCCTTCAGCTGATCGGATGAGGCTCGCCCACATTATGGAGGTTAATCTGCTTTATCTTACCAATTACAATGTTAAGGTCATCCAAAAACATCCTTACAGAAACACCTGGAATAATGTTTGATCAGATGTCTGGGCACCCTGTGAGCCCAGTCAAGTGGACACAGAATTAACCATCACAATGAGTAAATGAGTAAATGCAAAACAGTAGTTTCTGAACTGAGGCGGAGCAAGTGGGATGGCGGGTGTGGCTCCCTGATAGTGTAGACTTTAGTTAAGATGACACCTAGCTAATTAAAAGGGCTCGTCTTCCCAGCAAGGCAGCTCCAACAGACCACAGAGTTTGAAACCAAGATACTACTCTAGGGGGACCTTCCTTTAGCCATTTTTGCCCAAGTAATCAGTTACCACTGGACCAAGCGAATTAAAGAAAGGGGTTGAGACATGCACCATGCTCTGCAGAGCTGAGGGATGAAAAGGTGTCTTTCTAGGAGTAATATTTTTATGAAGGTGGAATCCTAAAACATGCAAGAGCCTACTTTTTCCAAAGAACTTATGGAGAAAATAACCTTTATGCTACTTAAGTACATATAGCCATATTTAAGACTACTTCGTTTAGTTGATTTAATGCAATTAGGTTGTTTTTATAAATTTCTAAAACTTGTATGTTATTGATTCTCCAAAATCATATCTCATGTCTCATATTCCAGAATCAGTTTTGTAGATTTACGTCTTAAAAACATGTGCTGCATAGTAAAGAAGCCTTGGAAACGTGTCCCTACTTTGTGATCTAAGTCATACTTATTTTTGTCACTCACATACAAATTCACTTTATACTGTACCTTTTTACACAAAAGGTGTTTTAAGTAAAGTGTTTTTAAGGATATTAGCATTTTGCTCACTCAGGGTGACATCTGCACAAATTCTCACTGTGGCAAGTTTTCTTTCACCCAGTTTACCTGTACAGGCCAGTTAGCATCCCTGAAAAGTGTTCTCATAGTCTAATGTTGTTTTACCTTTTTCTTTGTCTAAATAAATACAAACATTTAATTTTAAAAACAAAATGATATTTTTAAAAGCTTCTTTCTCCGACAGCCTCTTATCACTCTACCTCATCCCCCATCCCCCTCCCTGAAGACAAGCCCTGTCAGCATTCTTAGCCCTTCTCCTGTTGTTTCCATGTTCCTAAAAGTGGTCTTCTTTCTGCTATTTTTTTTATTCAAATAGCTAATATATTTACATAGTTCAAAATAAAAAAAAAAAGAGATGAAAAAATAAAAAGTCTTCTTCTCACCCTGGTCCCCAGCTTCCCTAATTCTCACTCTGGAGGCAACAGTATCACCAGCCTCTCATATATCCCTCCTGAGATTTCCTTACATGTACACACACTGCTATTTATTGATCAATTTAGGCATCACTTATCGACTCTCGGTCACAGTCGATGATTGAACTTCCTCTTTAGCTTCCTCTCCTACACTCTATTTTCTCTTTCCTTCCCTTTGGCTTAGTTATAGTACAAGTCTTGATTAAATCATTATTTATATTATTATGACTATGTAAATATTGTCACTGTGGAGCCAAGTATTGTACCATATTATGTATGTGTTGTATTTTGGTTTACCCAGAGCTAAAAATCACTTCGCTTTTTTTTTTATTAGGGTTTCTTCCAGGCCTATTGTTATTTTTTTTTCAAATACTCCAGCTGATATGTGATATGACAGTTGATCATTTTTTTCATTTAAAAACTTCCAAACATTTTATCAGTTCCATGTCTCCCCTCCCTGCTGAGGTTTTCTCTTGGCCTTGGTTTCACTCCAGTTTGGACTGCTTTTTGCTCCACTGTGCTGTTGTTTTGGGACTTGGCTTTCCTCACTCTTATCTCCTTTTTTGTATTCTCTTTTCTTCAACCCTGATGTCTTTTTCTTTCTTGATTTAATTCTGTTCCCCCACCCCTTCCCTAAAGGCATCCTTCAGTAGTTTCTTAAGAAAGAGTATCTACAAGGTAATTTTTGAGTCTTTGCATGTCTGAAATGTCTTTATTCTATCCAACTACTTTACAGTTTGGCTGGGTATAGAATCCCCAGGGGAAAATTATTTTTTCTCAGAATTTTGAAGACTACTTTTACTGCCTTCTAGTCTCTTCTATTGCTCCTAAGAAGTCCTTTAAAATTCCCTTTCTCCATTTCCTTCTATGTGAACTGTTATTTTTTTTTCTATTTATTCTGATTTTCCATGGTAATTTGCCATGATTTGAGTGCATTTCCATTAGTTATTTTGATTATTTGACTCTTTTTAACATGGAAACTCATGCCTTTGGTTTCTGGGAAGATGCACTCTATTTTCATTTTGTTAATTTCTTCCCTTTTATGTTCCTCTATTTTCTTTTTTGGAACTCCAGTTTGCTAAACTGATCTTCTAATTTTTTTATATTTTATTCTATTAGATTTTTTGTTTTCAAAATTTTAATTTCTAAAGTGTCATTTCTGTTTTTCTATTTAAAAAATTTCCTGTTGCTTTATGGATGCAATATCTTCTTTGTCGTCTTCTTTTGGAGGGCAGGGGCTTTGAAGATAGGAAGTATAGTAGATTTTTAAAATTCTTTCTTTTACTCCTTGTATTGTTTCTGTGGCCTCCAAGTTTTTTTTTTTTTCATTTGTTTTAAACTTTCTCTTTTTTTAAATGTCTGATGACCTTTGGCAGTCCACACATACTTAAGAATGAGACTCTAAAATATTTGATTGTAACCTTTGTGTGATTGGTGGGGTTGGCCATTAGTGGATCTTCTTTGAAGTATGATCTGGCAGTGAGCCAGGTGTTTCTTTGGGGAACCCCAAAAAGCAGTGTCGGAAGGATTTTTCTTTAGTGGAGACATTTAGTTTCTTCTAGGACTAAGAAGTCTTCTAAGAATTCTTCTGCTTTGGGTGGATAAAACTGATTTCCACCATCCTGGGAACATGAAAGGGAACAGAATCTAGAATGCCTGCATTCAATATGCCATGTAAAGTATGCAGACTTCATTTTAATCTCCAGCTTTTGGTCTGGTGTGTTTTTACTTCCCAGGAATCTGTCTGGTGACCTCAGATTAAATTTCTTCTCTTGAGTAGAGGCTCTTAATTTTTTTATAACTTTTTACCTAACCATAGAGCTAGGTATGAATGGTGGAATCAGTCATATAATAATATCAAGAATTGAACTCTTCAACCAGAATGTTTGGCTTCAAATCTTGGATCTACTAGTTATTAACTGTCTGACCTCAGTCAAATTCCCTAAGCCATGCAGTGGGTGACTCCAGGGTAAAGATGAACCATAAATGCCCAGTGAGGAAAAGAGTAGATTTGAATTTTATTTCTCTTTAACCTAGGCTATCTATTTTGTATTTTATAAAATGCTTTCTTTTATAACACCCAACCAAACCAATGAAAGCACAAAGGAATACAACTGCACACATGATCTTTCTGCAAAGATGATATGGAGTTTCTCACTGAAATAATTCATTGTTCACAGAATTTGGCAATCAGAACAGGAAAAAGTCTGCAAACAAATAGCCCATTGAAAATATACACCATGACATAAGGATGATGCAATGGCAAATTGCAATATGGAGAGAAGTCATGAATGAAAATTTTGTATTACAAAGGGATCAAAAGCTGTCCAACAAAATGGGAAAGAAACAATGTTTATTTTGAAGTCTTACTCAGTTTTCATGTTTGCCTGTACCCTTGATATCTTTAAGAAGGTATTTGTTTCCAGTTCAGTGCCATACTTAGAATTAGGATGGATATTTCTCAGTTTAAATTCCCTTTGCCTCTGGGTAAAGTATAAGACCATGGGGTACTCTACACCTCCCATAGTGGAAATGGAAGAAGAGGAGCAACTGCCCAGAGAAAAGTGCAGGAGAGGAGGGATGCAGACACACTATGGTCAGAGTTTCATAAACGACACAATTTAGAGGGAAGAGGAAAGGCCTGGGCGTCTGTTCCCAAATGAATGTAGGTTTGCAGGGATTATTGAAAGTAGTCCTAAATCTTTCCACCTAGAATTTCTCTCCTGTAGGTTTTCTGGCTCAGAAGCATGCAAAATGACAAATTATGTTTGAAAAATACAAAATAAGAAAATGTACTTTCCAAGTCTTATTTGCTATTTTTTTTATTCTTGATTTATCTATGGTAATTAAAAAAAATAAAATAAAAACAGGAAAAATATAGCCAGCTTGGCAAAGGTGTACATACAAGGATATTATATATATTTTTTGCATTTGTTTATAATATTAACTTACCCACATTAGGGAATGGGTTAAATAAATTATGATACATCCATAAAACAACATACTATACAACTGTATACCGAAGAATGGGCTTATAGCACTAAATATTTTCATAAGGAAAGTTATCCATGATACGTTGTTGGTAGGAAGGTAAAAGAAGTTATAAATTACTATGCATTGCTTTGTTTTTATAAGCACTATTATTATATGTTTGTCTAGAGAACCATCTGGGATGATGCTAAATTGTTAAGTAATCATTTCTGTGTGGTAGGATAATAGATGATAATTGATTTGCTGTAAGAGCATTCATTGCTTTTGAAACTAGAAAAAAAAATCGTATATAGCTACAAAGTGACTGAAGGCAAGCAGTGGAAAGCACAGAATTAGAAGAAAATGACCTTAATAATACACAAATTAGATAATCATGATCGATTGAGATTAAAACTATAGAGACTTCTTTTGAAATAACTCAAAATGTTAACTCTCCATTTTCTCAAATGAACCAGTTGAATAGGCTTAAAGATATAAAATGTTTCTTAAATTGTAAAGTATAGTAATAAATAGCAGTCGATTTAATTGCATTGTTAAATAGTCTTTAAAAGACATGCTCAATGTGTTGATTTTTTTCAGTTCTAATCTAGTACCTATTCAAAATTCAGACAACATTTTTGTTTAATATAATTTCGTAGTAGTGGAGGCAATTTGTTCTCTTCAAGAAGTCAATCTATATTGAAGAGTGAAGAGTTGCTATTCATGACACAGTGGGCCCAATATTTCAGGCATATTCTTGAAATGTATATCACTATGACTGGCATGCCTTAGACAATGTGGACTCACACACCATGCTTTAATGTATAGATTTAACGTATCATGTTTGCTTTGTTCAATTATCCTTACTCTTGTTATCTGAGAGGCAAGAGTTTTAGTTATTGGGTTATTCAAAGAAAACCTGTGTAATATGCCCTGCTTATTATACTCTACCTTGGTATATAATTTTTGGGTTAATTTTACTTGACTATTTGAAGTAGCAGTTTTTACTTGTCTTTTTTTTTTTATGTGACTCCAGTTTTAGAAATATATACTAATTTATGTATGTGTAGGGTATATATGTAGTTACAAGATGTGCATATATGAGTGTATATGTAGTTGTACGATGTTTTACCCAAAAAGACAATCCCTAAACCATAACATTTGTAAAGAGTTTTAGTACTGACGAAGTCTCCCTGTGATCCTTTGCAGTAACATTGACAAAAGCACCAACTTTGTGAATTATCTCTCCAGGCTTCCAGATGGTCTGTAATTGGAATGGATTTGAATTTTTGATTTCTGAATGTCTATGCGTGGCATGTCTCCATGCCTACATATGGTGCACATGTGAACCATGTACATTTCCTTCTGCAGCACAACACTCTGCATGAGCGAGGCACGTGATCTCTCCACAATGGCCCCACACGATCAGGAACATTCCAGCTTCATCTGCACCTATGAAACAGATGTGCTCTTGTGTGACTGACTGGCCATGGAGGCATGAATGTCACCTGCAGCTGGGATGTGCATGGTACATTTCAGTCCTCTGCATAGCGAAGTGGATGCATGCTGAAGTGAATGGCCTGATTGTTGGGATGGACAATGTTAGCCTTTTAATTAAAGAGGGAGGAGGAGAGCGGGGTGCAGTGGGGCTGGAGAAGTAAGAGAAGGAAGGGAAGGAGGAAGACAAGGCAAAGTGTAATCAGGTTTGGTGATAAAGTAATTTTTACTTCAAGTGAATACGTTAGTCACCATCCCTTTTACCACCATATAGGAGAAATGCAAATATAGTCTCTAAGTTACAGAGGTTTGATTTAGAATTCTTTGACTTCACGATGTTGCGAAAGCCATACCATTCAGTAGAAACCATATTTTGAATTTTAAATTTTGATCTTCTTCTGGGCTGATGATATGCAGAACGTTGCTCTCTTGTGATGCTGGGCAGCGGCCGTGAGCGTGGCCCCCCGTCAGTCGATGCTCTGCAGTGCACTGTGTTGTCAGTGAGTTTTGGATTTTGTGTTCTGAGCACTTGTAAGGTAGGTCAGGCTAAGCCATGCTGTTCAATAGGTGAGGTGTGTTAAATGCATTTTTGATTTGTGATATTTTCAATTTACCATGTATTTATTGGGATGTTAAGTAGAGGAATAGCAATACAATTTTAAAATCAATCAATAGGATCTCCTGGTATTCCTTGAGCACGAGGAATGGGATGCTTAACCCGACCCCAGCTGGTGGAGGAGCAGAGTGGACATGAGTCGGGTTGTGTTGTGGGGAGTTAGTTGCAAAGCATCCACTGCCTAGTTGCTTTTTAAAAAAAAAAAAAACTGGCAACTCTGCCACAGCAATCCTCAAACAGATTGGTTAACACCAAGCATCTGCTTTTCGAGACCTGAATACATTCACTCACATGCTAAATCATGAAAGCTCTGGAGAGCTTTTGGAAAATTTGATAGGGATCAGGGTGGGCCTGGGAAACCTATTTGGAGGCCCTATGCATAATGTATAGCTAGGGCCCTACCCAAGGGAGTCTGGTGTGGGGTGAATCCAGCTGTCCCTCCACTCATCAAGCCCTTCACCCTTGTTCAGAGCTAAGCCAGCCCAGAGGAAGGACCACCTCTTTATAATGACATAAAGGGCCACTGGCAGGCTGCTCACAACCAGAAAATACTGTTAGCTATTACTATTGACTCCTTCTCAATAGCCTGTGAAGGTACTGGCTAAGCCTGTTATCATCTTACATAATACACATAACCAGCCCACGAAGGGAGTACTACCTCTAGCTGTTCTTTATGAATGAGAGCCTGGAGGCTCAGAAAGGGTTCGCAAGCAGAAAGGGTTCGCGGCTTACTCAGGGTAGTCTGGTTAATAAAGTACATAGCCAGCTTTAGAACCGAGGCCACCAGGCTACAGATTAGCATATCCAGTATCTAGGAAGGGTCAGGGTTTTCCATGCCCAAGTGACTGGATATAAACCACCATGGACATTTATCCCAGACATATTGCTATGTGATCGTGTCTTATGAGCTCTGGATCCCTCACAGCTCCTACCACAATGATGTCAACGTAGTGGAGTGTCAACAAATATGCACTGAATTCACTAATGGAAAAAAGATGGTACGTTCTAGTTTGAGGGTTGGAGACTGTGGTTTCAGCAACTTTTAAAATGTTTTTCTTTGGGAAGATTTCAAAGTTACACAAAAGTAGAAAGAATAGCGTAACGAACCTCCACAAACCCAAACCCAGTGTTAACAATTATCAACATTTTGCCAACCTTTTTGCTGTTTTGTTTTTTTCCTGTCATATGTGAAAGCAAATCCCAGCTATGTCATTTTACCTCTAAATACTTTGTATGTGTAACAAATAAGGACTTAAAAAAAACATAACCACCACGCAATTATCATACCTAACAGCATTAACAATAATTTTTTAATATCATCTAATACCTAGTCCATATTCAAATAGATTGTCTCAAAAACGTGTGTGTGTGTACACACACACACACACACACACACACACACACACACACACTTAGTCTGTGGAATCAAAATGGAAATTATATGCACATTGCATCTGGTATGTCTCTTGTATTTTTTTTCTCATATAGTTTCACCTCTTCCCCTTTATTTAATAACACTGAGTGTTTTGTTTGTTTGTTTGTTTGTTTTTTTGAGAAAGCAAGGCATTTGTTCATGACAGTGATTTTTAAGTGACTCTGTAAGCACTTCTTGGAGGCAGTTGATGATACCCAATTTTCAGGAGGTTCTCACTCTGATATCCTCTGGAATGGTGTCTATTGATGAGATTCTGGGTGAGATCATAATTGTTTCTTCAGCGCACAAACGTGAATTGAATGCCAGCTGTGTGCCCACCATGTGTCCTGAGCGAGAGATACAGCTGCTTGGTTTTTGCCATAAAGACAAATAAGATGAGAATAAACTCTCAAAGAAGAACAAATCATATCTCTTAAGTCACCTTTATCAGATGCATTCAACCATACCTGAACAAACTTCCAACGACTCTTTAATTGCTGGTTGTATTCAAGAGGCTTAACTGATCCATGTTCCCTCCTCTTTGTCCAGTACTGTGCAGTTTTTTCCCAGTGTATTGATTCCATCGGGCAATTATTGGAAATTATATGCCCTGTAAAGAATGACTCACTCTTGACTGCTGCGTAGGTGAGAATTTCTCACCGCAGTGAGGATGGCCTCCCTGTGACTGGGGTGGGCAAGCTCTGGGAAGCAGGACTGGGAATAATGGGAGGAGAGGACTCGATGGTAGATCCAGGAAAAGGCATCGGGGAAGCTGCTATATTCAGGAGCCCAGAACTGAACCTGACTGCAGGAAAATGTCAGATTTGTGAACTCTGAAGAGTAAAAAGTAGAAGGCAATAAACTAGGTATGCAAATAATACTTCTATTTAATTTGGATTTTTCTTTTTTTATTTTTCTTTTCTTTCTTTCATTGTTTTTAAAGAAATACATCCCTTAAAATGGTTATCTGAGACATGATAACTGAGTGTTTTTTAAGAGATATTTAGAAAATCAGCACCTTCTTTGCAGCAGCATCACAGCAAGCCTGGACGCCAGTGGCTGTCAGGTGTGAGACCAGGACATCTGCAGCCCTGCAGCACTCACATCAGGGGCCTGAATGCAGATGGCCGGCTGCTCTCTGTTTAGTTTGCCTGTTTACAAGGACGACCTTTAACTGTAAGACTTTTGTTGCCAGGTCTATAATGGTTCACTGGATAAACATCAGAGTCCTGGAGTTCTCTTCTGAACCACATCGAATTCTCCAAATACCAAACTGAGTTTTATTTAAGCTGATGAGGAGATGAGGACAGATCTTTTCACGTTCCATTTGAAACCTGCAGTGAATAAAATGGCCTTACTTTCCCTTCAGAGGGCTGATAGCACTGTAACCTCGCCTCTGCGAAGCAAACTAAACAAGAGGAATATTTTGTCTTCAGAAAATTAACAGCCCCATTAGCTTGATGCTTTTTGGTACATTTTAAATTGTTTTGCTTGATATAATGTAAGGTTTTCTTTAGCAAGCTCATGGCATATTTCACATACCATCTCATTAATTTTTATCATACCTCTAGGAGGTGAGTATTATTATTCTTATGAGAAAAAAACAAGGCTCTAGACAGCCTCGGGTCATGCAGCTAATCGGGATGTGGCCAGAAGCAGAGGCCAGCAGAAGCTCCTGGGTCTTAGCTGTCAGCGCACACAGACTTTGAAAGGCAAGTTTTGGTATTGCAATCTTGCCCAAAAATATTTTCAAAATATTTTTGTAAAGTCCCTTTGGAAAAATACTAACTAACCATTCCTGCTAGCTCCTTTAAGCATCCCATGGAGCAGTTCATTCATTCATTCAGTAAATATATAGCAAATGCCCACTGTGCCAGACATTGTCCTGAGTGCTGGGGGTGTCCCATCCTCAAAGAGATGTGTGTATACACTTGTCTCAAGTGTCACATAGAGCCTTCTGGGGGTGTAAAAAGTGACAAAGGCTAAGGAAGAGGATCTCAGGAGAATGAGCATTTATAGTTACAATAATCATGGTAGTAAGAGCTAACTCTTACATAATGAAACTTGCACTGTTGTTCTAAGTTCTAGTTGATGTATGTTCAAAGCAAGTGTGTGAGGTGCACACCACTATTAAATCAATTTTACGGATGAGGAAATGGAGGCTCATAGAGATTCGGTGAATTGCTGAGGTCTCACAGAATTGGTGGGATCCTGTCCAGGCAGTTAGCAATGGAGGAGTGAGAAGAGGTGCTTCTGGCATCTAGTGGAAGCCAAGGATACTGATAAACATTCTGCAACACACTGCCCACAATAAAAATTATCCAGCCCAAAATATCGATAGTGCTGAGGCTGAGGAACCCCGCGACAGCCTGAGGGAGAGTCTGCTCTGAGTGGTGGGAACTAGGTCGCTGCAGCTCCTTGGATCAGAGATTACTTATCTATGACGTGATGACCGCTTAGGTTACACTGGCTCTAGCTGCTGCGATTCAGTGAGGCTGTGGCCACACTAGAGATTAGAGACAGGATGTCAATGTCTCCAGGGTCTCATGCTTTGAAAAACAGCAGGAGAAATATGGAAGGTTTAAAAGAAACAGTGCTTAAACCTCAGCCAAAACTTTAACAATTTGAACCGTTTCATCCTCCTAAAACCTGTACAAGGAACTGGAAGGGCCCTGTTTTCACGCTTTGTCTTTAAGAATTCTTGTTGGGACTGGAGCAACAGCCCTGAGCAGAATCTTCTCCTAGGATTACACAGAACCTAAGATGCCAGCCGGCTGTGACCAAGGGCCGCTTTTCAGGTATTGTCCCAGCTGCCAAGTCCCTAAAAGCAGTGGCAGAGCCCTTCCAGGTCCGGGCCCTTATTCCAAGGCCCCTGACTGAATCAGAGCCATGCCCTGTCTGCGCACGGCTCTCTTCCTATCACAAAGAGCCTGCTCTTCTCAACCTTACAGCATAACCAGAAGGGAAAGAATGAGAAAAAGACAAGCTTTGCCTTCATGGGGGAACTGGCCTAAACAGAGTGCAATTGTGAGAGTGGCCCAAAAAGAATGAATATTATATTTATTGGAACGTTCCAAAAAAAGCAATAGATTCTCATAAAATCCCCTCGCCACAAAACAGTAAAGGCTGCTTTTACATTCTGTAAAAAAAAATATATATATATATATATATATCCAGTATTAAAAATTCAAAGCACGCTTGTAAAACGTGCTGTTTATAAAGAGAAAATTCTATATGATGGTACCTCTGATTAAGGATCTATTACCATGTCATAAATATGACAAATTTTAATTTCGTAATGTTTAAGAAATAGTTTTTTAGAAGTATCAGAATTTATTTACAGATATCTATAGTCACAAGTTACGCTAAAAGAGAACGCTTTCGGCAGCAGTTTGAACTGAGGCTCCAAAAGTCAAGAAAAAATTAGTGGATGCCATCTACATCCGGGTCCAGTATGAAGGACTTACTCAGGGGGTGGTCAGGAACTGTTTTGTGACATTGATGCTGTCATGCACCTTCAAGCTTTCTTTGGACTTTAGAGAGATCATCCGGGTATGCGCTTTCTCTCCCACCCCAAACCATGGCAGAGGAGGGGGTGCTTCCTCCTTGTTGTAAACCACATGACAAAGGGGAAACCTCCAGGAAGAACCAACCCTGCCGACACCTTGATTTGGGACCTCTGGGCTCCCAAATGCCCAGAACTGTGAGAGAATAAATTTCTCTTGTTTTACACGTGTGTGTGACAGCGTCACTGATGCAGGGCCCCTGGGCATTTTTATTCCTTCCTGTCCAGAGTTAGTTCTCCCTTCACATCTTATTTCTGCTGTTTGTTTTTCTTTCTCTGAAATAATCTTATTGGAATTTTATTCTCTTAGTAGTTGACCATGATTACCTAGATGGATGGTCATAAAATTCTCTAAGCTTCAGTTTCCTCATCTATAAAATGACTATGAGTTCCTATAGCCTAAGGTCGGTTGGGAGGATTAAGTGAGTTAATACATTTAAACGCTCTTAGAACAGTGCCTGGCATGTAGCAGATATAGCATATATATTATTACTATTATTATTAAGTTTTGCTCCCACTTCCAAAGGGTTAGCTCAGCTCATGGCTTACCCAAAATTAATGGTTCACTTTCTTCTATCATTTGGGTTATTGGTGAAAATATTTCATTACTCTTGCATCTAGAATGATCTTTTATTATGGGTTTGGGGATTAATTCTGAACTAGATTTCCAGCCAATCCTCTCATGGTCTTCACCAGCTAATTGAAAATCTTTGTGGTGTTGAAGCTTGCCGTGGTTCAGCCAATGGGCTGGGCGATGGGCAAGGGGCCCATAGCCGTGGCTTGGCCCACCATATAAGTTAATTTTCTGCTCTTTTCCATGGCTACAGCCTCACTTTAGGCAACATTTTTACAAATGTGGGCCATTGGTCATCTGGGGACAGAGCAAAAGACTAGAGGAGACTGGTAAAAATTCACCAGTATGGTTGGGACAATGAAAGTACATTCACGTTGCTGTGTGGTGAGCAGAGTTTTCTTCACAGCTCAACTTCATATGTAACCTGACTCGAAGCCCCACTGTCGCTGTCTTTCTTAGAGAAGTACAAAGAACTCATGTAGAATAACAAATATGGAACATCCACATAATTTGTTATAATTCGTCTCATTTACAAAGAACAAATGCATTTGAGGATGATGAACATTTGATGGAATGTGTTTAGAACTTTTCATCTCTGTCACAAGTTGTGGGCTGACTTAAGCGTGAGTGACTTTTATCTATAATTTACAATGCACTGAGGAACAACTAAACAGAATAAAGTCAAAAGCCTTTTCAAAGTCAAGGAAGAGTGTAGCTTTCATTCTGTCTACCTGTAAAGTCCTTTAATGCCACTGATGGTTAAATCTTCAGCTTCCCCTATTTATTAAGTCATGTTGCCCATGAATGCCTTTTATTTCCTTAAAAAAGAAAGTAATGGACTTTAAAAATACATAATTTAGGTTTAGAAGTTTGTAATTTCTAGAGTTAACTAGGAAGACTTAAGTGGTCTGACCATTTACCTATTTGTTTACTATCCAAACGGCCTCTGTTGTATGACTTCAGTTGATTTTATTAACCATATTAATGCATGGTCTCTTAACAGGAGAATCTAATACTATGTGTATATCACTTTAAAAAAATATCAGTAGACAGTTTAATATTTTTCCTTTGGTAGAGTGTTTTGTATGTTAGCAAATCAAGGGTTTGTTAGAAAATACACTGTGGAATGGTGAACTAAGTCAGTTAATGGCGACTTCAGCTCTTTAGAAGGGCTGGGTGAAGCTCTGCTCATGGGTAATTGAAGCCTCAGGTTGCCAAAAGGTAGATGACTAAGAGGTGGTTGTTTCAGATCAAGAGTAAAATTTTTAATTGGATGGTGAACATTCTCAAAGGGCATATAGCAATTTTCTGAATTGCATAATCTAATGGTTTGAAATTTAGAAAGTAGTGATGTCATCTTTCCATCTTTTAAAAGACCATACATTTCCCTCTATAATTATTTTGTGTATTATTTTAATAACAGCAATAGGCCAATGCCAAGGAATAGGATGGTCGGGAAGAAAGAGGCCTCGGGGATGTGTGGGACAGCTTTGTCAGAGAGTTTCAGTCCTACATGGTTGTGCTTTCTGGATGAAATTTCTGGCAGTCGTCTATGTTTTCAAAGCCTGTCTCTCCTCCCTGTTCTCAGTTCATTTACTGTCTCACCTTTCAAAGAGGTTTACCTATGTTAAAATGAACTTACTTCTAATATAGTCCTTTTCAGATTACAGCTTGTGAATCTCTTCTGTATTGTTTTTTAACAAAATAAATGATGAAAGAAATACTAAACTTATTGAGAATGTTCAACATTCAGTAGGCCATTACTCTCAGAAGTTTTACTAACACTACGAACTGGTAGAGGGTTTGAGATCTACTCAGTGAAAGATTAATTTTTGTGTGTACATGACACTGTAGAAAGAACGCTGGACTAGGAGTTGAGAGACTTGAGTTCTACTCCTGGTTTTTCTACTATCTTCAACATAACTCTGGGCATGTCACTTAATTTTGCAGGGCAGCAGATTTCCCACCTAAAAAAAATGAGGGTCTCTGGTCAGATTACTTAGAAAATCCCTCATTTTCTAAAGTTCTATGGTTGTTTTCTGAAAATGAGACAGTAAAAGTTTGACAGTTAGTTTTGTTTTTTCCCTGGTTTGTATCCTTGTCCCACTGGAAAGAGAGCTACACTGCTCTTTTTGATGTCTAAAATTCTTCCTAAAAATTTTTAGTCATTTATTTATTTTTCCTTTTAGCATTTGGAAACATTTTTCCCTCAGTGGATTCAGTTCTTCACGCACCTCTGCTCAGGGAGTACGTGGTGAAACAGAGAGAACCTGGCTTCACCGCCTGCGGGCCGAGTGACTTTGAGAAGTCAATTAAACTCTCTGAGTCTCAGTTTCTGTATCCATAACATTGGAATTGTAATTCCTACCAGCACCACTCCAAGTGGTTTTGAATAGTAAACAAGATTAAGCATGAGATGACCTAGCATGTAGCAGCCATTTACTAGCCATTAATTCTCTTGCCCTGCCTACCACCTTCCTATCCACGTTAGAAGGTCCTGTTCTTGCTCACCTCTGATAGAGGACAGGGTGCGCCCAGCCGCCCCCACAGTATCTGGCGCTTGATGTCGACAATGCATAAATATTGCATGAACTAATGAACTGAATAAATCTTTTAAAAATCTTTAGTAAACTCATGAGGTAACCTTTCAAGGAAGGCTCCTGTTGAACCCAGAAGATACTGAAGCTTATTTAAAACAAACAAACAAACCCTGCAAACGTGAAAAATTCAGTGGTATATAATACACGTACAATGTTATACAACCACCACCTCTATCTGGTTCCAAAATAAAGCCCTGCACCCATTAAGCAGTTTCTCCCAACCCCCCCACCCCCCTAGTCCTTGGCAACCACCAACTTGCATTCTGTCTCTATAGATTAATCTATTCTAGATATTTCATGTAAATGGAATCATATCATGTGTGACCTTTTGTGTCTGGCTTGTTTCACTTAGCATAATATTTCTGAGGTCCATCCGTGTTATAATATATATCAGTACTTCATTTTTACAGGTGAATATTATTTCATTGTACATCTATCCACAATTTGTTTATTCATTAAACTGTCGATAAACATTTAGATTGTTTTTACCTTTTAGCCATTGTGAATAATGCTGCTATGAACACGAGAATACATGTATTTGTTTGAGTGCCTGTTTTCAATTCTTAGGGTATATACCCAGGAGCGGAATTGCTTGGTCACATGTTAATTCTATGTTTGACTTTTTGAAGAACTGCAGAACTGTTTTTCACAGCAGCTGAATCCTTTTATATTCTCACTAGCAACATACAAGGGTTCTAGTTTCTCCTCATATATATGTGAAAATATACATATATATTTTCTAGTGGTTGTGAAGTACTAACTCATTTGTTTTGATTTGTATTTCTCTAATGACTGATGATATTGTGCACATTTTTATGTACTTGTTGGCTATTTGTATATCATTTTTAAAGAAATGTCTATTTAAGAACTTTGCCCATTTTAAAATTCGGTTTTTAATCTTTTCATTGTTGAGTTGTAGGAGTTCTCTATATATTCTGGACATTAGACCCTTATGAAGATGTATGATTTACAAATATTTTCTCGTATTCTGTAGGTCATCTTTTCACTTTCTTGATAACTAATGTTCTTTGATGCACCAGAGTTTTTAATTTTGATGAAGTCCGATTTATCTATTTATTCTTTTATTATTCATACATTTGATGACCTGAAGCTTTTTCAATGACAGATCTTACTGCTTTAGGGGCAGCAACCTGTCCTTTAAAATAAGAACTATGCACATGCAGAAGTGCTGGCTCCCTTGTAATCATTACAAAAGGAGGGCCAGAAACAGCCTCATATGGAAGAGCTACCAGAGGAATCTTACTTTAATACAAATTAAGCAGCAGCAGCAGAATCATAAATATTTTTAAACTAACAGATTAGAAAAAAGTGTCTTTAGATTATTATTTTTATCAAAATCAGAAGGGCTTGATATAGAGTTTGTGGGAAATGAGTATATTTCAATGTTTTTCTCTTTCTCTGCTGGTTAATTTTGATAGCTACTGTGCTTCCTTGTATAAATAATGAGACTATCCCAAATTGTAATGACTGTAATTTTCTCAAAGTTTGTATGCCTGTCTTTTGTGCAATGCCCCAAATTAACCAAATAGCTCTTAGCTTTATGTTTATCTCAGTGGATTATTTAGGAATCTCAGAAAGAAAAAAAAGCCAAATTCATTTTTTGGTTTTTGGTGATTATTATGATTATGGGGTATTGAAAGTTTAAGCTGACATAGTAGCTTTCAAAGTAGAATTTAGTTAAGTTCAGGAGAGAGAAAAAAGCCACTGGTTGTTGGGCCTTCTTCTTCCAAATAGACATAACTAAATTCTGCTTCGTTTGCATATGTGTGATCAGATTAAAGGATCTTTTAAAAAATGAATGTGAGCCACTTATATTTAGGCAATAAAATAAGCCCATTTCTCTGGATTCTGAGGGCCTACCAATCAAATCAAGAGTTTTTTTTCTGTTGATGTAGTAAGTGCCTCTCATCAGATATTATAGTCAACAAAAGAAGCACGTCATAAAAGCATCTTCCTTGAACTTTATTCTTTGATGAAAAAACTCCTTTGTACTTCAGTGAATACTGCGTTTATAACCCCCAGAAGAGTAAAGATGGCTAATGCAACACAAATGTCTATGGCTTTTAAAATACATGTTAGTATACGTGAGGCATACAAACTCCTCCTTGAAACAGTGATTAAAGTTTTCCTCTTGGACCCCTTTCATGTTGCTGGGCTGTACGGGGGAGGACTCTGGCCCTTCCTATTCGGTATTCCCCGTGTTCAGTCTCCCCTACTTCAGGATGAAACACAATACCTTAAGCTAACAGAGGCCAAAGAGGCTGATCATTGGTTCCCTTTGTCCCTTGATACTGCAGCCCCGCCCCGTTGGCTTGCACTGACAAGCTGTTTATATTTTTGTAAGGGCCACCCTTTAACTCAGCAGCCTGATGACTATAATGGGCCCAATTGTCTTCGGGCTGCAGAGAGCTGAGTCCCCACACCCGAGGAGCCTGGGGCCCGACTCTGATGCACGGGAATGGCTGTTAGGAAACACGGGTAAGGACGCCCCTGAGTGTGTGACGATGCTTCTTCTGAGCTAGCTGGTTAATCCTGGGCACTGGTGGGGAGCTCAGTGGATTTGCTGGATTTTTCCTGGTTTTGATTTTTTGCCTTCTGAAGACTGAAGGAGAAGATTGGTTCTCTAAGATATGCTGACAAAGCTCATAATGATCTCCATCAGCCCAGGCAACAAAGAAGCAGGGAAGCAAAAAATTGGGATAGAGATGCATTTTGGTGCTGGGTTTGACACCAAAGCAATGTGGAAGAGGCAGAGCTTACGGCCACTTCAGTGATGTTGTGGGAATCAAAGGCTGTTTTATTTTCTAACTTAACTGTGCACAGCCAGTTTAGATCTGGCTCCGTGTGGTTTCTGTGAGCCAGCTGTTAGCCGATGTAACTCAGTCGACCTCTTTTGAAAGGGTCTAATATCCGCTGGTATTTTCAAAGGGCAAACCAAAGTGGTCTTGTATGTCATAAATCGTCCTATTCAGAAATGTGGGAAACGGTTTAGAGCTGGCAGGCTGTAAAGTTTTACTGCCCCATAAAAGTGCTCTGAGGGCACTGTGGCCCTCTGCTGCAGTGCAGGAATGAAGGAACAGCCCCAGGCGATTAGCGCATTTGTCCTTGACTATTCAAGAGAGAAGGCAGTGGAGGGGAGGACACCCTGTGAGATGGGGGTGAAACGGGAAATGGGCCGAGCCAGCCCACCTGAGAGTTCTTTCTGCTTTCCAGCCTGTGAGTGAGTGAGGGTGGAAAACTGTACACACTGGTCTTTGAGGCCTGATTTCATTGTCTTGATGCCCCATTTGGCGCCGAGTAAGACACCTCTCATGGTGCAGAGGGACACGTGAAACAAGGGAGGGGAGTGTACTGTCGTTTATACCCCAAGTGGAGGACCAAGGGGATGGAGCAACGAAAGCCCTGGGAATTGCTTTGGGAAGTCCTGCCTCCTGCTGAATAGAGAGTTACCTACAGGCAGCTTTAATGGGAGAATTTTGTTCTTTCCTGTCTAATGAGCCTCGTGGTATTAAGTCAGTGAACTCACAGTCCGTGTTTGATATGGACAAGAGCCTGAAAAATCAAAGAGGTGTGGTTTAATTTTTAGATAAAGCAAAAAGTGAATTGTGGGACTTCAGTGCCTCTAGTGCCTTGTAAATCTTCCCACCTCTTCTAATCCCCCAAATTTGTATTTATTATCTAAATACAGCACGTTTAAAGTCAACATAGTTGGATGACTCCTGGAGGAATTAAATCAGATGCAAAGGGTTATTTTTTAAATGAATTTGACCCAGAGCAACAGGAATGTTTCAGTACAGTCTATGAAAGCATCAGGTGGTTTCTAAGTGAGGCCAAGGTCTCCCTCAGTGGCCCAGGAGAGAGCCTGGAAGAGGTGGGGTCGTTTCATTAAGGAACAGAACTTTGATTCTGCCAGGTCTGCCCCAGGTCAGGGCAGGCTCAGCTGAGGAAAGCAGGATATGCATCATCCCCCTCTCCTGCCTCCAGCCTCACAAATCCTAGCTTCCTGTAGGTGGGTGCATTCTCACATTCCCACCCAAAGCGCATCTCCCGGTGATGGCAGGATGAGGAAGAGCGAAGAGGAAGCCTCGTGAGAGAGAGGAGGGGGTGAATTCAAGGAGGCCCCACAAGGCACAAGGACAGCTCTTGCCTGACTTCCTTGATCAGGTTGGTAGGCATGCCAGACTCCTGGAATTTCAGAAACTGACTGCATATTTTCAGATAGAGAATTTACATAAACTAATGCTAAACTAGGAGATTTATAATACAAAGTAATATTTTCCTAGAGCTTTTAAATACTGAGAGCTTATAAAACCCACGTAACCAGCATGTATGGATGAAATACTATGACAATGACAAATACTGACAGTAACAATAGCCAGCCGTCATTTACTCAGCACCTATTGTGTACCAGGCCTTTACATGTATGATCTCACTCAGTCCTCACTAACCCTTTTGATGTAAGAATAGTTATTATCTTCATTTTAAAGAGAAGGGAACTGGAGCACAGAGAGGTTAAGTAACTTGTACAAAGTCACACAGCTAGAAAGTAACCAGAAATTTGAATTATTAGATAGACAGTGCATAATCTTGTCTTATGAAGTGAGGATTTTCTATGAAATGTAGTTGACATTCACATTCATAGCTTTTCAAGAATCCATAGAGACATTGCCACCAAAATGTGACCTCCTACAGGAAGCTAATTGGCATCTGGGAAAGAAAGCCAAGAACCACTTCCTTTAAATGGTTGACAGTGCCAAAGCGTAACAGCCTTGCCGTAGTCAGCCCAATGCTATGGCCAGCTAAGGGGAAGCATTTGGGTCCTGGCCCTGCCACACGGGTGGGCCTGTGCTATATGGTGACCCACCAAAAAAGTTGGAAGGTGAATCAGAAACACAGACTGGGATTGGGTCCCCTAGGATCCCCTGGGAATCATTTAGATATGCATCATCTCACCTTGAGCCGCACCTGCTGGGAACACTATCCCTTATCACACCTGCAGTGCTGTTCAGCTTTTCAAGGAGCCCATTTCCTGGTATGTAGGTCTTTAACCAGCAGGTGTATTTGCCCACTCTCAGCCTGTGCCTTCTAGTACCACACCTGACAAGCCGACATTGAGTGAACGGCACACTTCACATTTTGCAGCTGTTGTGCAAATAGAACTTCAGTGAAATTCCTCAATTGACTCTAGAAACCACAAGGAGCCAAAGGCCCAACCTCTAACTTTACAAACATCAGGTATGCTTCTGACATCCGTCTCTGGAACTAACTTGGAGAATACTCTCTATCATTAAGGGGAATGTAGGAGGAAGATATTTAAATCTGTAGCACCTTCAAAACCTGGCTATACACCGAGTCAGAACAGGCAGTTTCCAGTGTGTGCCCTTTGATGGGTTAGGGAGCTGAGTGTACCCTGAGATTCCACCAGGGAGTTCTCACTCTGTGACTTCCTCCCGCCAGCTTCTCTGAAGGGTAGGACACAGGATTTAAACTGAATTTGGAGGCTGTAACCTGACCTCAGAACCATGCACCACAAAGAGCACTCCTGTGTTTTCCAAGGTAGTTTCAAATCCATGGAGTTTCCCAAGATAGTTCTGATTGCAAGATAAGGTGACTTAATTTTAAATCCAGGAGCTTTAAGCAAAATGTTGCTGAGGCGTTAAGCCTCTGTCTGCTGCAGAAGTTCCAGGAAATCTGCGAGGCGGGCTGCCTCCAAGGCCTTCTGTGCTTCCTGGGCGATGGCCGTCTGGCCATCACTTCCAGGAAGGCCAGGAGAGCTGCGTATCTTTGGTAGGTCACTGGGGACCAAGCGACAAGACCCAGGGCTGTCAGGAAGTGGGATTCTTGACCTGTGCCCATCACTGGATGATTCTGTTTTAAGAGCACTTTTAACGAGAGAACAGCAGCAATCAGTGATTTCTTTGAAATGTGGCCCCTTTAAATATACCCTCTGCAAGGATAGATATTGTGTCTTCTGGATACTCTCTGTGTTCTGGGCACACTGGGAGGACAGCATAAATACTAATTAATGCCGGTCCATTACAAAAAGAAAATAGAAGGACCCCTATAAGGTAGCAGCAACCCTCCAAGCCCCAGAAGCCTTGTTGGAATTGTGACAAGGAAGGATAATGACAAAGCCTAAAAAAAGCAGCTCTCTTCCCACACTCGACAGATGCCATGAACCGAGGGGCACCATTGTCTGAGCTGTCACTGCAAGGCTGGGAGGGGCAATGCCAGTACCCAGCCTTCCCCATCGCTGGCAGGGGTCTTCAGGGAATGCTGGCCCCCAGTGTGGGGCTGCCCTTTCCTCATAGGCCATGCCAACCAGGGCTCCACAGCTGCCATCTGCACACAGACCTCGTGGTGTCTTAAGCTTCTGGGTATGGCTTTGAAGAACAGGGTCCTTGGAGAGGGGACCTTCTGATAATGAAGGGTCCAGAGGTCGGGGCAGAATAGGGCTGGGTGAAAGATGGGCTTTGTGACCACGGATCCTTGTCCTTTCCAGGAAATTGGGGTTACTGGGTCAAAAAAACATCCCACTACCAGCTGCATTTCCAAGGCTGATTGTAACCCTGCTCCTTGAGAATGAACCACATCCAGCTTGTGTCCACACCGCAACTGAGAGCTTCAGAAAGGGGGTGGGGTCCCCTTGGAGCAATTCCCAGTTATTGCATAGCCTCACGTCTCCTCCTCCAAATGGACATAAATCTGTCTTCTCCATTCCCTGTCCCTAAGTCTCTGAAAAGCCCAGGGCGGGGTGGGGTGGGGCAGCAGGCAGGGAAAAGAAAAGAGATGAACTGGGACTGGGGATTAGAACAACCATCCCAGCTCCTTCCTCTCACCAAGACTTGTTTGTTGCTGTGGTGGGAGTTTCTGTTTGGGGTCCTTTCAATGTTCCCTGTTAATCAAAGCAGTCTGCTCTGGCGCTGCCCGCAGAACAGCTCCTCCCGGTCCTGTCTCGTGGAGACCGTGTGCATAGCATCCAGGCCTGGGCTTGCACCTGCGATCCCTTCTGTTAATCCCAAGGGGAAGTTACCTTTTGTTCTGTTCGCCTTCTCCCAGAGCACGTCCTTTCTCCTCTTTCCGGTCATCTAACTTCTTTCAAATGTTTGTCTATTATAAATACCACAGTGATGAATGTTTTTGTAATAATAGCTAATAATTCTTAACATTGGTTGAATCACCACCTGTATGCCAGGCACTGCTTCAGGTTCTTTATACACCGCAGCTAATTCAATCTTCGTACAACCATTTAACAGAGGGGGACACTGAGGCACAGAGCAGTTGGTTAAATGTTTTGTCCCGGATTGCACGATTAAGAAGTGGCAGAGCTCTCTCAAAGCTGCTGCTCTTAGATGATGTCAGGATGTATGTCTGTGACCACATCTCTGACATTGCTTTGGGAAAGATTTTAAAACTAGAATTACTAAGGTATATGTTATAAACTTTTTTAAGGACCTGGATACATATCACAAAGTGACTACCCAGTAACACTGGATGATTGTGCTCATTTGTATCCCCATGAGCACTGTGCAACTGATCAAGGACCCGAGAGCTAGGTAAGCCCCTGGTGAACGGAGATGTCCCACTAGCCCCTCAGCCATGTGTCCACTGGCCCTTTCAATATCTGCGGGGTGATCTGGGCACTGACCACCATTAATAATATTGTTTTCATGAAAAAATGCATCTAGTTCTAAACTACATTTGGAAAATAGGGGAAAGGACATTTGGGATGTCGGTAGCATCCTCTTCTTCATCTGGATGGTGTGTGCGCTGTTATGGTTCATGAGTGACAATTCACTGACCTGTTGCCTTTTGACTTGTGTACTTTCCTGCTTGTAATTTATACTTATTAAAAGTTTATATTTTTAAAACTATATCAAGTATATACATATGAAGTTAGATACAAAATACACTCAACTCTACCATAAAGAATAGGAAAATGACTGAATTGTCACCTATTTACTCCATCTGTTGGATAAAAGGAGATTTTGAAAGAAACACATTATGGTCCCTTTTTTTAAATCTCTAATTCAAGAATTGAAAAGATGTTAAATCACAATAGTTCTAAGAAATACAGATCTTTAAAAAAGTTCTTTGCCTGATTTTATTGTTCATTTGTTTTGTCCAAGTTTTTTTTTTTTATTTGAAACTTCAAAAACATGACACATTTAAAAAATATAGAGGGTTATGATGACTGAGTTTTTGGCAAGAACTTGAGAACTTAGACCCCAGAGAGAGTTGTTCTCTTTCTCTCTTGGCCTTCTAATGTGTTCTTCCTTAATATTTGGTTTTGAAGTTGTGTGTGGTTCTGAGATATGGCCCGATGCCTCTATTGAGCAACGGTCTCTGGAGACTCAGGAACATCTGTCCATGGCTAATGCATCAGCCTATGGTGATCATAGATGATCATTTCAAGAAAACATAAGAAAGTCTGCTCTTATTCTAATGGAAGCCAGCAGTAGTTTCCTTGTCAACTTTCCAATTGTTTCGAAATATTATTTAGTGCTTGTTTGCCTGTGCTGACTTTATATTCAATTTAAAATTCTGTGGCCCCATTCAGTTTCTTAGTCCCTGGACTCCAGTTGTAATTTTTATCAGTTTTTATTCTTCTGCCACAGAGGATTTAAGTGGCTACAGAATTAGAGGGAATCTTCTGCCTTTTATGATAAGACAAAAGGAGGCATGTTCCCCAATTCTTCCTTTAGTTTCTACCCCCTAAACTTCTCAACATGAGGTTCTGTGAGTTCTTTGATTGAGTTACTAATATTCCTTTGTTTAGACCGACTTTCTTCCATTTCTACCTAACATCGTATCATTACCACTTATTAGTCAGCTCAGGCTGCCATGCAAAATACCACAGACTGGGTGACTTGAACAACAGAAATTTATTTTCTTGTGGTCCAGACAACTGATGAGAGCTCTCTTTCTGGTTTGCAGACAGTGTCTTCTTCTGTGACATGATATGACCTTTTCACTGTGCATGTACGTGGAGAGAGAGGAAGCTCTGGTGTCCCTTCCTCTGCTTATAAGAATACGATTCCTATTGGAATAGCTCTCCATCCTCATAACCTCATTTAACCTGAATTACTTCTCTGAAGGCCCTATTTCCAAATATCTTTAACATAGGGGTTAGGGTTTCAACATATGAATTTGAGGGGAAGACACAGTTTAGTCTCTAACATTACCACAATCAGTGCCACAGACCCCTGTCTGCAGTGTGGGATATGTTCCAAGACTCCCAGTGCATGCCTGAAACCAGGAACAGTCCTGAACTCTAGATATGCTGTTTTTTCTTATACATGCATACCTATGATAAAGTTTAATTTATAAATTAGACACAGTAGGAGATTAATAACAACAATAATAAAATAGAAACATTATAATAATATATATAATAAAACTTGTGTGAATGTGTGCACTCTCTCAAAGTATTTTTGTACTATACTCACCCTTCTTCTTGTGATTATGTGAGATGATATGCTGCCTACACGATGAGATGAAGTGAGGTGAAAATTTTCACTTAACATTTCAGACTGCTGTTGGCTGCAGGTAACCAAAGCTGCAGAAAGCAAAACTGGATAAGGGGGAACTACAGTACAATTAAGGTCAAGCCCCTTTTTCCCCTTTCGAAGAAGCTTTTTTCCCCTCTACTGTTTCTGTTAAATGACAGTTTATTTTTTAATTTGCAAAACGTTTTTTGGGGTTTTTGCTCATTGTATTATGGGAATCCAGACATAAAGAAGACATAGATCCTATTCATATAGACTCTTAGAGGAGTTTATAAAGTATGAAAGGAGGCGAGCTGCACGCGCACGTGACAAGAATACCTGGGAGAGTGGAAGTGCTGTAAGCGGAATGCCGCGGGGGGTCCAGAGGAAGATTGTCCTATCCACAGGCCGCTGTCTGAGCTCGGTAATCAGAGACAGGAGGAGTTTGGACTGGGGAAGATATAGAAAAGATAACACCAGGCTTAGCAAGAAAAGACACCACTAAAGCAGGAAAGGACAGTTCAGGTGAGAGACTTAGGGAGTCGCTGGGGGGCGGGGCGCAGGGAGAGGGCGGACCCCATGGTGTCCAAAGATCTGGTGTGGGAGGAAGTTAGGTTCTAAAAGCAGCACTTACAAGGAGTCACGGTGACTAAATGTCCCTTGACAATCTAGAAATGTCTTTCAACGATTCTAACCAGTTCTCCCTCCAGTGTTGTCACAGAACACAGTTCTTTTGAGCACCAAATGAAGTAGTTGGCTGTGTTTAGGGGCCATGTTGTGGCAAAGGGATGGAGGAAGGGAGGGAGGAAAATGAATGAATCATAACATAACTTAAAAATAAATAAGATCACACTTACTATTGGCAGGATGCTCACACAATGATAGCTATGGGAGAACCAAGCTGGACAGGGAATTGCATATTCTCTCCAAGTTCCCCAGAAATAAATGGACAAAGAACGTGAACTGGCAGCTGAAAGGAGATTTTAATGAAAATAAACATATTTAAAACGTTCCATACCACTAATGATCAAATAAATGCACAATTTAAGAACAATGAGTTACTATTTTCTCTTTATCAGATTAGCAAATATTTTAAAATAACGTTGTTGGTGAGGGTGTGTATCTCAATTTCGTGTTGCTGATGGTTACATTGGTGCAACCTTTCTAGAAAGTAATTGTGCAATGTTTTACTCTCTTGAGGGCCCTAAAAATGTTAACACACCTTGATCTGATAATTTTATTTACAGGAACCTATGCTGAGACTATAGAGGTGTAAACAAAGATTTGCATTTAGCAATTTCCTTGAAGTTTTATTTATAATAATTGGAAATTTAGAAACAATATAAGCACTATAGAAATTGGTTGTGTAAATGATATATCAATTAATGAAATATACTTAAGCTGCTTAAAATTGTGTTTTCAAATAATTTTACAGATATAAAATGCATATTATATGATATGTTTTTAAAAATCAAATTTCAAAATTGAGTATGGTAAAAATATACATGAGGAAAAAATAGAGATAATAAATGGTAATATTATTTATGAATTTAGTCAGACTGCAAATATTTATTAAGCATATTGTATGTCTAGCAATGTATTTTATCTGTAGGTAATGGGTCTGTAGATGATTTCTGTTTTGTTCTTTATACTTTACTGGACTTTCCAAATTTTCTAGAGTATGTAATGGTTTTTTAATCTAAAATATTTATGTTAATAAATCCTTTTAATAAACCTTTAGGGCCCGAGCCCACCCTTCCATAAAGTCTTTCCTAGTTACTCTAATAGGAAGTAAGAAGTGATCTCTCACTTTTCTGTGACTCTTTCAAATTGATCTTATTATATATTGTCTTGAATTGTAGCCATTTGTACATGTGACTTTCTTCACAACTAGTTTGAGAGCTACAGGAGAATACAGATTATGGCTTAGAGGTCTTAAGCTTTCTAAAAGAGAGCTTAGCTGTCTTTCCTTACCTTTTCCATAAGCCTTTCCTACTACTTCCTTTGAATCCTCAAAACAGTTTTTTTATGCTTCTTTTATTGGGAGTCCATTCTGCTATGGATTATAGTTAATTGTGTTTGTCTTGATTCCCCCCCCACACACACACACACACTGTTTATCATCCAATTCCTTATTACAGGAAACAAATCTTGTTCCTCTTTGTGCCCAGAGTGGTACCTTGCATAAAGTGTGTACTCAGTAAACACTGGGTGGGTTTATGACTGATATATCCAGGCTATTTCCTGTTGTTTCCAATGGGTGCTTTTATTTAGCTCCTAATCTGAAGAGTTTAAGATTTATTCACAGGTACAGGAGCAAGGAAGTGGGATAAGAAAGCCTACAAAGACTAAACAGACCCAGAGCACTGAGCAGTGGCAGTCCTAAAGCTTAACCCACCAGAAAAATCTCCAGGAAATGCATTTACCTTAGAATTGTGATTTCTCCAATAATACACTTTAGCTCCTCTCTGGATACGGAGAGCTTTATTTGTGAAACTTTACTTTCTTTGACCATTTCACAGATGCTGAGCATTAATCCCCCAAAGAATTCTATTTTTTCCAGTCAAATTGAACACCATAGATTTGTCCTACAACCCAATCTCAGGCCCTAATTTTCTAAACGTGGCCATTAAGAGGAAAGTTTAAAATCAAAGACTACATAAATATTATTTTAGAATAAAAAATAAAATTAAAGAATTAGGGCACAAGATTTAATTAGATTTAACATGCATTTATTGTGTTCCAAAGTTTTGCAAAGCCTTGCCCTGGGTATTGAAGATGATCCAAAAATTAAATAGGATACTGATATCATCATACGTAAAATCCCATGTGGCTCTGGGAATATGACAGAGGAAAAGAAGGAGCAGAGTGGGAGGAGTCTGGAGAGAGGAAGGGCATTGTACACGCCTGCCAGGGTGCTGGATCAGGACTGGCTAAAGGTGGGGAAATAAGTGGGAGAGCTGCGGGGAGCTGTGCTTATAATTGTGTCAGTGGTGGCCATTGATACTTTGGGTGTGTGCCCAGGAAATATAAGATGGGATGGGATCCAAACAGAAGAAGAAAAGCTTTAGAATAAAGAATCCTCAGGTACTATTGAATAGAAGATGTGATATGAGACAGGTTATTTATAGAAAAAAAAATAGAGAGGGTGGTATCTAACAGAACCCAGTGCATCTGTCAGTGTTCTTAGCTAGTGACAACAGAAACTACTCTAGTTAGTTTTTGAGCTTAAAAGGAGTTCGTTAAAGACTATCACGACACCATCAAGAAAGTGAAAGGACAACCTACAGAATGAGAGAAAATATTTTCAAATCATGTGTCTGGTAAGGGACTTGTATGGAATATAAAATGTCAACAATAAAAGATAAATTTTAAAAGACAATTAAAAATGGACAAAGAATGGTGGTTGCATAACAAAGTGAATGTGCTTCATGCCACTGAGCTCTACATGTAAAAATAGTTAAAACAGGAAGTTTTGTGTTATATGTATTTAACCACAATTTTTAAAAATTATGTATGTTTTAAATGAGCAAAATATTTCAAGAGACATTTCTTCAAAGAATGTACACAGATGGCCAGTAAGCATATGAAAATATACTCAATACTATTAGTCATTAAGGAAATGCAAATCAAAGCCACAATGAAATAGCACTTCATACCTACTAGGAAACTAGAACTCTCAGACATTCTTAGTGGGAATGTAAAGTGATGTAACCACATTGAAAAATAGTCTGGCAGTTCCTCAAAATATTAATATAGAATTACCATGTGACCCAGCAATTCTACTCCGAGGTACATACTCAAGAGAAATGAAATCATATGTCCACACAAAAAATTATACGCAAATGTTCATTGCAAAATTACTCATACTAGCCAAAAAGTGGAAACAATCCACATGTCCATCAACTGATGAATGCATAAACAAAATGTGGTAAGTACTTACAATGGAATATTATTTGGCAATAAAAATGAAGCACCAATACATGCTACAAGGATAAATCTTTTAAAAAAATGTTGCTAAGTGAAAGAAGCCGGACACAAAAGGCCCATAGTATATGATTCCATTTATATGACGTGTCCAGAATAAGCAAATCCATAGAGACAGAAAGTAGATTGGTGGTTGTTGGGGAAAGAGGAATGACCACTAGTGAACATAAGGTTTCTTTTTGCATTGATACAAGTGTTCTGGAGGAAGATAGTGGTGATGGCTGCACAACATTGTGAAATATGCTAAAACCCACTGAATTTCTACTTTATTTAAATAAATGATTTTCATAGTATGTGAATTATATCTTTTTAATTTATCTTTTAATTTATATCTTTTAATTTTTTTAATTTATTTTTTATGGTGACATTGGTTAATGAAATCTAATAAGTTTCAACTATACACTTTAACAGTCACCTCCCATAGTTAGATTTCTTTCTGTCACCACATATTGACCCCCTTTACCTCGTCTACCTCCCTTGTGACCACTGGTAACCACTAGTCTATTGTCCATGACCATGAATCTCTGTTTGTCCTATTCATTTGTTGCTTTTAGGTTTCTATCTCACATATAAGTAATACCATGTGCTTTTCAACTTTTCCTGTCTGGCTTATTTCACTTAGCATGGTTATCTCGAGGTCCATCCATGTTGTTGCAAATGGCAGTATTTCATCTCTTCTTATGGTGATATTCCATTGTATATATGTACCACAACTTCTTTATTCAATCATCTATCATAGGACACTTCAGTTGCTTCCATGTCCTGGCCACTGTGAATAACGCTGCTATGAACATCAGGGTGCAAATACCTTTTTGGATATGGGTTTTCAAGTCTTTGGGGTAAACACTCAGTAGAGGGATTGCTGGATTGTATAGTAGATCAATTCTCAGTTTTTTGATGAACCTCCATACTGTTTTCTGTAATGGCTATATCAATTTACACTTCCATCAGTAGTGTATGAGGGTTCCCTTTTCTCCACATCTTCTCCAGCATTTATTGCTTGTCCTGTTGATTATAGCTTTTCTAACTGGTATGAGATAGTATCTCATCATGGTTTTGATTTGCAGTTCCCTAACAGCTAGCGATGTAGAGCATGTTTTCATATGTTTTTTTGGCCATTAGTATGTCCTCTACAGAGAATGTTACATTTTTTTAAAAGACTATTAAGTGGCTTGGAGGATCTCTAAGAAATGCAGAGGATAGGGCTCGGAGGCTGCCCAGCTGAGAACAATGCCTAAATGATGCCAGCAGTTGGTTCCAGAATGAGCCCTAGTACTGTGTCTCTAGACACAGGCATCACAAACAGTCCTTTGGATGATTACCAGGTCCTCGGCTGGCCCTGAGGGTCCATATCACTCCACTAGGCTCTACCACCTCACAGAAAATGGCTTCTCTAGAGTCTGCTTCTCATCTCGCTTTCATGCAAACTGAAGTCTGGTGTCCCTCCACCCAACTGCCAGAGCCTTGGCCAGAGCTTCATGCCCTAACTGCAAGGGGGGCTGAGAAAACAGGTTGCGGCATGCGAGGCAAGACTCAAACAAACGTCCACTATGCCACATTGCTCAATGGGTTTGCCTGGACAGTGGTTTTAAAGTAAAAAATGTTGGCGCTCAGTGGGCCTTCAGATGAATGAGTAGTTCAGCAACCAATCTGACCATTGAGTCCAATGATTGTCACGTCACCAAAGGCCAAAGGCAAATTCTAACTTTACCTTGTCTGACTTTTTAAACATTTGGCACTGTCAGTCATTCTTTCTCAAACATTTCTCTTCCCTGTTGTGGGCCGCCCCTCATGTACCTTTCTAATCATTTTTCTCTCCTTTTCCAACCAGAGCTTCTTTCTTTGCCCACTTAAAGCTGGTATTTCTCCTCATCCCTATAAAAGACTAATCCTGCTCTTAACAACTCAGTTCACACTGTGTGAATGTTACGGGTTGAATTGTGTTCCCCCCAAAACCATATGTTGAAGTCTTAACCACCACTAACTCAGAATGCAATCTTATATGGAAATAGGGTAATTTCCAAATAGGACTTGGAAATAAGGGCACATGTAACTAGTTAAAATGAGATCATATCAGAGTCGGGTGGGCCCCTAATCTAATATGACTGGTATTCTTACAGAGAGGGGAAATTTGGACACAGACTGGGGTTATGTTGCCACAAGCCAAGGAACCACCACAGCGAGCAGAGTCCTGGAACAGACCTCTCCCTAGCAACATCAGAGGCCTAATGGCCCTGCTAGCACACTGCTTGGACATCCAGCCTCCAGACCTGTGAGATAATACATTTCTGTTGTTTAAGCCACTTCATTTGTGGCACTTTGTTAGGACAGCCCTACCAAACTAAGTGATTTTTTTTTCCTCTACTCTTGTATTTGCCTTCTATTTATGAGTGGACAACTGCCTTATTTGTATAGCTAGACCATAATGTCCCAAATACCTTATAGATCCACTTGGCTGTCTTGCCTGCTGGGACATTTGCATTCAGATATCCTACAAAAAGCACATGCTCAACTTATCTAAACTCAGCTCATCATTTCTCTGGTCTCACTTGCTCCTCCTCCTTCCTTTTTCTGTTGGTGAATGGTACCCTCCATCCACCCTGTTGCCTATGTCAGAACCTGAGCTATAGCCGCAACTCTGCCTTCTCATCCTTACCAGGCACCAGGCATCCTAACGGCTCCACTGCTCTCATATTTTTTGGAGTCTTTCCAGTCCACCCCAGCCCCACCTCCACTCCTTTCCTAGGCTGTCTGCCTTCCATATGCCTTCCACAGTAATCTTTCTGAAACACAAATCTAATCAAGAGACTCATCTGCTTAAAATCCTTCAGAACAAAGATCATATCCCAGAGTGTAGCAGATAAGACCTTTGTGGTCTGACTCCTTGCCATCCTCAATAACTCCTTCTCTCACCTTTGCTCCTCTCCCCTGCTTTCTGCATCCATTCAGAGGTTCAGATCTTACCCCTGCCTCTGTTCTACCTGATGCTTGCTCAGTCTTCAAAATGTAAATGCAACTTCCTCTGGGAAGCCTTCCTTGATTTCCAGCATGATTTAAAACCTGCTTCTATGTTCCTGGAACCCTCTTGGCATGTATTCTACCATAGCAATTTCACCATGCACTGAAATTGTTGGGCTCCACCCCACACCCCTTCTCACCACTCTCCCCACTAGTAAAGCAATTGACAGTAGAGACTTAAGGCTTCTATAGCTTTCTATTCTCAGTCTTGTGCCTGGCAAATACAAGGCACTCATATATGTTTCCAGGAGGTAGGAAGGAAGAAAAGGGGAAGAGGGAGACTCCCTACCCCAACCCATTTTACAGAGTAAAAAGTAAGACCCTGAAAAACAGTAATTTCTCATTATAGTCTGTGCTGATGGTGTTATAGTCATTTCGTTTGTCAGAATTAAAGTAAATGCAGAGATTTTTTTCCTCTCACACTCTGGAGTTGTGACTGCTTTAATTATGAACTGTCCTATAATGGAGGTTGGCCCTTTTCAGCCCCCTCAGCCCCATCAAACTCAAGTCACTTCTCCTGAAGGAACAGACTTTGCGTCTATCTGTGTTTATCCGGCTGGCGAGGGGAATGCGTTTTTCAGTAGTAGACCTGGAAACTGAGCCAAGTCTTTTTTTTTCTGTCCCCTGGGCTGCGATTGGCCCTTCCCGGAGGCTGCCGCAGGAGCCTTTTAGTCATCGCGCTGGCAAATCTCTCTGGAATTGGGCACCAACTTGCGTGTTGTTTTCGTGCTTTATGTGGGGATTAGCGGCCCGCAGGGTTGGGAATGCTAGAGAGCGAGCGAGCTGGGTGACATGTAATCCAGGATTTGCTTGTGCCTTGGGGCGTGTGGAAAACAGATGTCCCCGCTCCGAGCCTGAGCACAGGATGGAAATGACCAACAAGAGCGCCCTTCGGCACCGAGGACTCCGAGATAAGGCCCTTTCGAATCCAGCCAGCGGGCAGCTTTCCCTCGGCTGGTCTGTTGTCGCTGCTTCAGTTTAGTGCTCAGAAACGGCGGGCGATAAAGTAGTGTCACCTTCAGGTACAGCCGGGCGGCGGGACCGCAGCGGAGGGAGGAGCAGGAGGCGCGGGGACCGGCCCCCACGCTCGGTTCTCCCGCACCCGCTCGGAGCGCGCACACCCGGCCGCGGGGGGGCGCAGCCCGGACGGAGGCGGAGTCGCCGGCCACCCCCGGGCGCCAGGGGCCCGTCCTCCGCGGTGCGAGTCGCCGTCACACAGTAAGTGCGGGCTCGGGCTGCGGGGCTCGGGCTGCGGGGCGGGGGCTGAGCGTGCGGGCTGGCGCCGGTGGGCCCGGCCCTCCCCACCTGGAGCCTGCTCCCGGGGCAAGGTCCGGGCGCACTGCGGTGTGTGCGGTGCGCGCGAAGCCTGCAAAGAATCCACTTCCGGATCCCGGCTGCGTGGACCGGAGCCAGCGCCGGCCAGAGCCCGCGGGCGCTGTCCGCTTGGGCTGCGGAAGTGCCAGACCTTGACATTGACTCGCTCTCAGGCCAGGCGAGCGGAGGTCCGCCGGGGGACAGGGACCCTCGCCATTCCTGAAATACATGCGCAGAGCTCTGGAGGGAAAGCTTTGAACTTCAGTTCACACCGAGAAAGAAAGAAAAAAACCCGATATTCTGCATTCTTAAAGCAGTAACTTTAATAATTTTTGAAAACTGTGTCTTCTCCTCCTCCTCCCTCCACTCCTCTTGAATTTTGGCTGTTTCCCTAAAAGTAACTAGTTGGCTAGATTTCCTTCCTATTAGCCTCCATTCTTATCCTCTCCCCAAGTTCATACTACAGTCTGGCTTATCAGAGGCGGGAGGTGTTGATTTTTGAGGCTTCTTGGAGCTCTCTCTTTTCGATAGATCTATTCTGGAAAATGCTTGCCCGGTATTGAAAACTTCATACTGCTGGTAAATTAGGTAAAAAGCTAGGAGGGTGTGAGAGGATTGTGGCTTGAAATGCCTGTCAGATTCAAAGCATTCTATGAACCCCAAATTCATTCCCACCTGCAATCCAGCCCCCACGGAGCGGCTGGTTCCTTCTTCACCCTTTCCCTCCCCTGAGAAGGCAGTGTGCCTAAAAGCCTTTTTTCACTGAACAGTTTTTAGCCCATTTTCTTCTCAAAATGGAGATTAACTTTTACATTAGTATTTTGAAAATATTATTATGGGCTTCTTGCATGACAACTCGCATTTCCGGGTTCCTTTCCCAGGGGGTGGGAGGAGGAATTGTGCTCAGTTCATGGCCTCCCAGCTCCATTTGACCTCCAGTCTCAGATTTCTACTTCATCTTTGGCAAACCTATTACTTGCCCTTCAGCTGAAAGAAACAAAAGAACAGGAATGTCTCAGGACACTTTGACTAACTACCACAGCCTTAACCAAAGATGAAAAGTATTTGATTGAATTCTTTACATTTTCTTCTTCAAATCTAGATGCATCTAGCCATTAAGGATCAACTTCAAACAAAACAAAAACCCTACCTCCCTCCTCTCTTAGGGTAAGTACAGCAAAGCCGCCTACACGAATGAGATGTCTTCGTGGTAGGATAGTTCAGTCATGTTCTGGACTGGGTACAGATGGGTCAACAGGAGATCCCTTTCACCCTCAGATCTTCACATTCTTTCCCTACCCTTTTCTCTTTACCCTTTTCTATACTATCCCACGTGGGTACATACCACGACTCTTTTGGATCCTGGAATCTAGGATACTACCTTGGCAGCGTCCCGTTATCAGTATTCTCAGAACACTTTTCCAAATCCTGCCTTTATTTTCCTGGAAAATTCCATGTCAATTAAACCCTCCATTGGAAATTCCACTGTAGCTTTCAAAATGAAGTGTGACGCCTACTTCTTGAAATATTTTTCTTGCACTATCATTTAATGTGGATTTTCATGGTTTCCTGATTGTTTGGTCAGCTTGTTATTTCTGCCTCATATTGAAACACAAGTGGAAGGAACTTCTGATAAGATACTGCATGTAAATGGGTCGGGGCATCTCCTTGAGAATTAACAGCAGACACTCTGACCTTTTCTTTGGTCTGCCTTTGTGTTGAATTCTGTCCTTCAAACTTCTGTTTACAGACTACTCTAGAAAGGAGCTGGATATTTACCTTGGGGCTCAGGAGTGATGTGTTCATTTGGCCTTTTCTGAGCAGCAGAAACTTGGAACTTCCCAAGTACTGCTTAGTGTGAATTTGCCTGTTCATGGCAATATCCCTGTCTGGAAAACACAGCAGTGTACAAGGAACCTTTGAAAATGCCATCCTGAAATCCTGAAACTTGGGGAGATAACATTATAGAACCTTTTCCTTCTCTCACCCCTCCGCTAAAAATGACTCTGGTTTACACCAAATCCATCTCGGATGACAAATTCCCAAAAGACAATTTTAGCTTGGTTTGCACAAGCTCTACAGGTTTGTGCTGGCGGGTGCTGGCAAGATGCTTGTGATGCTGCTGCTAATGATGCAGATTGGAACGGCGATGGTTTTCCTTTTGGGTGTCATGAGAAAATACATTCTAGGATGTCTGTTTGAGAAGCCTCTCTGAGACCGTTCTCTTAAAAGCCTCGAGTTAAGGCTGGTTACTGTCATGCTCCATCACCAGCCTTAGTTCTTATGCTCTTATGTGTTAGACCTTTAGTCTGACCTGCGAATTGGCAAATCTGAAAGAGTCTCTGCAAGTCATTAGTGAGTTCAGTTTATTATTTTCTTTGGAAGAGAATGGTCTTTGATATGGATAGTATTTGGTCTTAGAAGATTGGCAGTGCAACTCAACCTTTGAGATAAGAAGGTAGAGGGGAGAAGAAGGGGAGTAATTCTAGGGGCACAGAGCCACTGTTGACTAGCCACTCAACTTTTATGTATTTCTTTTTTTTTTTTGAGAGTTTAGTGGAAATCTAAACTGAGAAATTGAGCTTCTGTTGGCAAATATCCTTTTTTTAGCAGATATTTTATCTTATTAATAAATATTCCTCTTCTGTAAAACTATCTATCTCATCTTAATCCATGAACAGAAATATCTTCACCCTAGAATTTTCAATACATTCTTCTTTCGTATACATACTGGATGCCTAGATGAAATTTCTTTAGGCAGAAGGGCTGGCCAGGAAGATGACGATTTGTCCTTGAGTAGGACAAAAACACTGTATCTGTCAGCATCTTTATTGACTTATGACAGTTTAAAAGTGCTGGAATGGAAGCTCTGGATACAGGTTTGCTTCCTTTAACTGTGGTGAAGTGAATCAACCTAAGACGTGCAGGCTTTTGGAACCGGAGCAATTTGTAGAAATATGCTGGAGGCAATTGGAATTCTGGGAGGTGATTAGCCTTTTAAATCACATCTCCTTATTGTAAAATGTTTCTCAGGGTTCAGAATTCAGAATGCCTGCTGTTGAGGATATCTTTTTTTAGTGTAAATGTAGTCATTGATTTAAACCAAAATATCAAGAGAGGCATAAAGTCTTGCCGACCTGCTTATCCTCCCCTTAAGATCAAGACTAGCATTTCAGAACTCTCATTGCTGACTTTCAGGGATGATGATTTTGAGGACCAGGAAGCAAACAAAATGGAGAGTCTCTCAGTTTAAGACTCCTGAAAAGAGATATCTGACATATGACCCAAAATGTGAAAGATGAAATAGACTCAGTTGTGTTTAATTTGTTCTGCCCTATCAGGTAGAAGAAAAGAAAGATGTTTTTTGAAGCCCGATCTGTCAGCCAGTGGGACTTATTTAACAGATACTATGTTTCGACCTCCCTGCTTTGTGATCTGAAAAGTACAATAGCGTAAAAGGCAGAGCATAAACCTGGAAGGAATTTTCAAGCCTTGGTTGGACCTTCGGACATTAGCAAACTGTTGATTGATTTCCTCGCCTGGGAAACCAGGTCCAAGGGCTGTGGCAGAACCTTCTTCTGCAGTCCTGCTGCGACCACTTCTGGGTGGAACTGAGGTGGTTCCTTGACCTGAGATTTGCTTCCTTTGGCTGCGAAAGGTGTGTTCTTGGCTCTTTCAACATGACACAAGTGAAGTGACACTTGCTACCCAACCCTAACACTCTTATTCGGTGATTGGCTTTATTCCTATAATGTTCCTTTCCCAGCCACCAAGCCATCTGCAGTGACTGGGCTAGCACCAAAATGACCCTTAATGGGGGCATTGCTGGAGGGTAAATGATAGCCTTGAGCTTCACCTCAATTAAGAGGATGAGATCAGGTCTCCTTAATCATGAATGTAGCCTCTCAGACTAAACAAATAACTGTCCCTTTCGCTGACCACATGCAATTTATTTAAATTAGTGTTGCCCGTTCAACAATGGTGTCAAAGCTATATTATAAAACCTCCCAAAAGAGTAAATTTTGAGGCATTGGCTTAAGGATTAAAAAGGTATTAGCTACATTGAATGAGATTTGCATCTCCTCAGCTTACCTGTATTTCCTGACTACTGGACACTATGGGAGGGTCCTTGGCTGTCATATCAGCTGGGCGGCCTGCCTTAGTTATGATTCTGCTGGGAATTTAAATAAGTGAACCAGAAGTATAGGAGCAGGAAGACAAAGGGCAGGAACTTGCAGAATACTCAAAAGAAGGAAAGCGTGGGGTAAATTCTGACACCTCTCTTTTTATTTGTAATTCAAGATTAATGGTAGGTACCTTTTGCCTTAGCAGCAACACAGGCTCTCTCACTGTTAGTCATCTCCTTGGTTTGGGGGAGTGATTGTCTCTTGATCATTTGGGGCAGCTGACTCCTCTTTATTGTTCAGCACGTGTTCAGAGGTTCCTGTACTAGGCCCGTGCATTAGATTCTGCTTATGAAAAGCAAAACAATTGCCATACTAGTCAAAGGAGATGATCAAAGTGAACCTCTTATGAAACGTAAGCACATTGTGAATTCCCCCTTATTCGGCATGGCCAATCAGAAGTCACCCAAGGAAAATGGATACAAAGGTGTTCCGATAGGCGGAATGTTTGCTTCTTTATTGCTGCAGGATACAAATGGCAAAGACAAGCTGTCTTTCTCTTTGAAATCTTAGCCAATAATGAAGCCACTCTGAAAACTGGTTCTTATAGAATGTGGCCTCCAGATTTCTCCAGATTAAAAAGCATTCTTTTTGACAAAGCTATTTCCATCTTAGAGAAGCAGTGCTTTGCCAATCTGTTGTGTCACACACTCTGCCTTGAATGGCAAACGCTGTCTCTTGTGCCAGATGACATGGGAGTTGCGCGGTCCTCTTGTGCAGTGAAGCGATGTGACGGGTGCCATTGTGCAGAGGAAGGATGAGCACAGGCTTACGGACACCTTTTTGTTTTTCCATATTTTGTTTGTCCATATTTTCAGCCATCGAATAACAATAACCCTTCGAGGGTTCTTCATCCCTTTCCTCCCTAACATGTGCATCGAGAAACTTAAACTACAAAGTAATTGATGGCCGAAGGCTAAAGCCCACTCAAAGCTGCGAACCACCATGAAAAGGTCTAAGAGGCTGAAAAGGGAAGAGGTAGGGGTGGAGGGTGTGGGGCCCCCTGCACAAAGTGCTCCTTTCTGTTGTGACATTTACTCAAATTTCTCTGCTTTGGCTGCAGACCCCACGGAAGAAGCTGTGTTTTATTCGTTTTTAACACACTCTCATTAAAAGAAAACAGATCGGATTTCTGAGGGATTTCCTCTACAAGGATTTTACTTGTAGCCCACATGAATTGTTTTGCTTAAATGAAGTTTCGGAATCTTTAATAAGCATCTGTTATAGGTTAAATCCATACTTCTTTCTAAAAAGCCTTTACATATCAAGAATGGGAGATAATTAAGAATTCGCTTTGAATAGTTAAAGCCGTTTCTGTAATGGGAGGAAGACAGATTTGTTGGGCTATGATATTCTGAATTCCATCTGCATGGGAGCTGGTTTTCATTTGTTATGCGGTACAAAATATTCTTGGCATGTTCGGGGCTTCTTCCACACAGGATGCTTCATGCTAAAACTAAATCTACATAGAACTGAATAGATTTCTTTCTCTAGATTTTTTTTTTCCCCTAAACTATTTCCTCTTCATCATGTCCCTTGGATAAATGCATTCACTGAAGTGCTGCCTGGTCTCTATACGAGTAGTTTCATCTTCAATACTCATTATTCAGTCCTTCAGCTAGCATCTGTTGATGGGTGCTCAAAGCAGGGCTGAAGTTCACCAGCAGACAAAAGGGAGGGAGTCATTCCCAGTGGAGACACTCAGACCTCCTAGTGTCCTAGATTTATTTTCCAGTCCCTGGAGACCCAGGGCCCAGCTTTCTGAATTTTACATATAATGGCCGCTACCATGCTTATACTCTTTTTTTTTTTTTTTAATTTTTTCTTTTAGGCAAGGCAACCCTTGGTTGACCTCACAGATTGCAAGGACCTTGTCAGCTTACAATCACTTATGCTTTTATTTTTTACGCCTACAGCACCTGGTCTTCCTAAGTGGTCTCCCATACAAGTACTAACCAGGCCCAACCCTGCTTAGCTTCCGAGAACAGATAGGATCGGGCTTGTTCAAAGTGGCATGGCCATAGACCATACTTATACTCTTAATATGCATTCAGTGTTTGGCTTCCACAACTTGAAAATGATCACTTGATTCACTCAAAATCAATGGCCAGGGTATAAAGTTTGTGAAACAAGTACCAATGTTGAAGTATAAGGAAAAAAATTAATTTAACCCTTTAAAATAGAAACATTTAAATTAAAAAAAAAATCTAAATTCACAGGGCTGGTTTTATAGGGAAAGTTTGCTGGTTTGGAGATGTGAATTTTGACTCTGTCTGTTACTAAAACTCGTCTTCATTGGGTATATGAGTGAGGGTTTGGCTCTTCCTTAATTTAATATGCTCAATGGACAAAGCATATTGAGATTCTAAATCGACAGAGGTTGACTTGCTTTTTGTATTACAGGCATATGTATCAATTCCTGTTTAATTTTCAGTTTTAAAACCAGAAGAATTAAATTAGAAAACAAAACACTAAACTTTTGACTTAGGCATAATGTGTTACCTTACGGATTAATTGCACCAGAGCTGATTATGTCAGAGACTCTCAGCTGTTTCTCCTGAGAGCCTGGGATACTGCATGCTTTAAGACAGATTGAGGTGACTGTATGCTCTCTATTTTTTTATGTATGAAGACTAACCCTGATGACCCACCGGGATGTGCTGTGCAGTTTTCCTCATCCTTTCTCTTACTCGTTGTTAGTCATGAAATTTATCCATCCCTGTGGCATGAATCTTGAAGAACCAGGTCACTTGATTCAAGCTCATCATTTCACTGGCATAGCAGCTAACTAAGCTAACTCGACACTGAGATGATAATAATGATTTAATCTCATATTTGAGCAAATCTTTACCTAAAAAGTATCACTTTCACACTCCATCTTATCTTTATAACTACTCTGCGAGGTAATATTTTAGAGGTGAGGAAACTAAGGCTCTAAGACCAGTAACTTTCCCAGTAAAGGAAGAATTAGGACTCACATCTGGGACTTTATTTTCACTAAACCATGATGCTCAGGAATTCTTGATTGGATGGCATGTTAAAATATTGGAATTATGAGAAGGTCTAGATGAGAAGATGTTTCGTTGAGAAAACAAATCCAAGAAGGTATTTGGAAAAATGGTTTCCAGTAGAGATTTGTCAATTAAAATTTAACTCTAGACCCAAGAATATCACTTAGGAAACCATTAGGGAGCTATGCTAACAAGATATAATCAAGTGACAACTTGTATGAGGCAGACGATAAGAACAGTCATGGTTTAGGGAAGAGAGAAAACCATGGGCCAAAAAAATCAGGGACAGTTTAACTGAGGAAAAGAGACTAAAGTTAGAGCTTAAAGAAGGTACAAGATTTAGATAGAAGAGAGAAGTGGGTAGGGCATAATATGCCTGTTGGGAACATCTCGGGCATAGAGGGGGAGCCAGCTTCCAGATGGACATTAGTAGGAAAACCCATTTGAATGGAGGAGGGCCGACCAGAAGGTCTAGGTAGGGAAGTCGTTGGAGTTAAGATTCAGTAGGGAGGATGTGGCCACATCCAAGAGAATTTTGAGTGCCAGACATAGAAACATGAACTGATGCTGAGGCACAGTCAAGTGTGGGCTGGGTTGGTTCCTTCCGAGAGCTGTGAGGGAGAATCTGTTCTATGCCTCTCTTCTAGTTCCTGGTGGCCTCAGGCATTCTTTGGCTTCTAGATGGTATTTTCCCTGCCTCTTCACATCGTTTTTTTTTTTATGTGTGTTTCTGTGTCCAAATATCCATTTTTTATAAGGACACCAGCCATACTGCTTTAAGACCTGCCCTGATGACCTTATTTGATTGGATTACCTCTGTGGAGACCTATTTCCAGATATTCTGAGGTCCTGAAGTGTCTCCTAGAAGAGTAAATTCAGGAGCAGCAGCCGAGGGGTCTGTGCACTTGGGGACCTGACAAGGCGGTGGGAGGGTGAGGACAGAGAGAGATGGTGGTGATGAATTGAGTTGAAGTTTGGATATGCTGAGTTGAAGATGATGGAGCAACCCCGTGGAGATGTCAAGCAGGCTGTTGGGTTCACAGTTCTGGGCTCAGAAGAAAGGTCTGGGTAGGAAACAAAAATTGGGGCAGGATAAGAACTCATAATAATAAGCATTGACAGTTAAGCAGGCACAGTCTGTAATGCTCTCCATGCATTTTCTCTTTAATCTTTTCAACAATCATATATAATAGATGTTATTTTCTTCATTGTACAGACTATGGATCTAACTAAGTCACAAGGACATTCAGTAGTAACCCACCTAAGGTCACACTCTAAGTAAAAGACCCATAAACTTCTGCACTAGAATTTCCCAAACGTGACTGACTGTGATCCACAGTAAAAACATATGTTACGTTGCGATCCATGATGGACATACATGTTACAAGGCAGCGAAAGTTGCTTGAGTTCACACTTAGCCCCCTGCTGTTTTCTATTCTGTTTCGTTGTTTAAACAGGCTGGTTGCAACCCACAACTTGATGCCCTACCCACTATTGAAACCCAGTTTTAGAATTGCGGTTCAACACCCTCCCGCCTCACACACCCAAATCGGGTGACAGCCGTGGGACTGCAAAGATGAGGAGAGATGGAAGCGCCATCACAGGCATTAGCAGGGAACTTCACTTCAGGGTGATTTCAAATCAAAAAGATAACATGATGAGAAGTGAATCTCTTCCGCCAAATCATGCCCTGAGGGCATGTCTGTGGAAGCCAGCTCTTCAGCGGTGAGTCATTTATGGCTGTCACATCCATTTATGAGGATCGAAGCCATTTTTGCTGCCAGGTTTTTCCACTGGATGGTACAGAAAAAGATGCAGATGCACTTAACTTTGTAGAATTTTGAAGTTGTTGTTCTAAAATGGCTACAGGATTACATGGCAGCAGAATTTTGGCCCACAGCCCAAAGAAAACCAGCCCTCTGCCTGTATGTCACTTTGAGATAATTCCTACAGACAGTAATTGCGATAGGAAACAATACCCCAAGGTGGAAGTTATGGACTATGACATCGAACATCTTGCTCAGCAGGAAATGGGTTTGCTGGCAGGACTTTAGGAATCTGCTCCCAAAATATATCGTAGACTCTGAATGTATCCATCCTGCCTTCTGCTTCCTAGCAAGGGGGCAAATGTTCCTTTTCACTAGTCTTAGCCCCTTCCTAGTGGCTGTCTGTCCTCACCCCCTCCAGGTCCTGTTCCCTCATTAACCTTTCTTTTCCTCTTCAGTGCCATCATTTTCTCCTTTCGAATGGCTCCCCTTCCTTCTGACTTCAAATACACCCGAGTTTTCTTGCAAAAAGCCCCTCGGCAGAAGGAATGTTGTGAGGTGACTGTTCTCTACCTTGATAGTGGTGGTGGTTACGAGACTGTATGTGTTTTAAAAAATCATAGAGCTGAACAGTAGAAAGAGTGAATCTTATGATATGTAAACTGTATCTTAAAAACCATGACTTTAAAGTAAAATCCTTACCCCAGACTCTTTTCTTAATCCTGTTGTCCTGCGTTATCATCCTCATTTCTTCCTCCCTTCCCCGACACTCTCTCTTCCCACTGTCTTCATATTGAAAACCAAAGTCTTCTGGTTTCTCCCTGCAGCTAATTCTCCTCCCGTTCTCCTCCCTCCTTCTGATGGTTTCTGGCACTGAAACTTGTAGTCAAAACTCTTTTTTTTCAGCTTGGAGGTGGAGAATTTGGCTGTTTCTCCTCTGTCTCTTCAGATGCTGCTTTGACTCGCTAGCATTCGTTTAATTTCTGGGATTTGCCAAAATATCAAGCCCTCTGCTCTTTTCCTGCTACATTCGCTCCCTTGGAGCTTTCACCTGCTCTCGTGGATCGAAGGACTATTTGAATGTGTTTAACTCCTGATTCTCTGTCTAGAGAGAGGACAGCTGGCTCAGCTTTCCAGTAACTCAGGAGACATCTCCACTTGACTGTCACCACCTCAAATTCAGCATGTGCAGCAGCTTTTGCCAGCTGCTCTCACTGGTATAGGTGACCTCACCGCTGGGCCTTCTCTCAGGTCAGACACCCTGAAGATGCCAGCCACTCAGCCTTTTATGTCATCCCTGTAGTCAGCAATCAAGCTCAAAGGAGGCAGAGATGCTCTGCAAACTATCATGTTCTAGACTTCTATCTTTTCAACTCTTCCTTTGAAGGGTCTATAGATTTTACCTATTTTTTCCATGTCCTTCACTGCCAGCCTAAGCTCCCTCGCTTCTCTCGAGCATGTTCTGTGTTCTGTTGTCAGTCCATCTGTACTGAAACATCTTTCCCTCTTCTTACTGAACTCAAGACTCTTTAAAAGCTCCTGGTATGGAATGAATTGTGTCCTCCCACAAAAGGATATGCTTTCTGTTTTCTTAAGCTCTTTTTATTCCTTTCTGATCAAGAGAAAAAGTTATTCTCTGTTTGTAATCGTCAAAGAATGCAATCCCCAAGTGAACGTTACAAAGAAGTGGACTGCATCTCACCCTCTCTCTTCGTTTCTCTTCAACAAACAACACAACTTCTATCAAGTAATATCTCTTGTATTCATCTTTGTCTCAATAAGAAGCAGAATTTTAAAGCAGCATGAAGTGTCTACAGCATCTGAACTTTCTGTAGTCGTAGAAAGGATCACTAAATGCAAGCTGAATACTATACCCTAATTCCTCATTTAGCTTAAAAATAAAAGATGATTACTGTAAAACTGTGCATAATGATTGCTAGGCTATTTTTAAAAATGTTTTCCTTCAATAAGCCTGCAAATGCTTAAGGCCAAGCAATAAAAATTAATGAGATGCAACATCTTATTTGATAGTGTTTTCTCTCCAACATTTTGGCTTTCTTGTGGATGGAAGATGTTTTATTTTGTAGTTGGGACTACTCTTTCAAAACTACATGTTTGTATAAGTAGTAAGTATTTTTCTCTTAAAAGAAAAAAAAAAGAGTATCAAATCATCTTCACCTGCTGTGAGAAGACTTAGCCCGGGAGTCGATTTCTTCTCTTCTCTTGCCTGTGTTGCTTCTCTCATCAGCACCAGGCTCCTTCCTCTGCTTCCAGGACTCCACATATCGTAAGAACTTATTCAGGATACACGAGAAAGCAAGTGCATTACAGAACATCTAACAGGCTCTTGTTTATTGTTGCTCCCAGAATTTACACGTACCCAGTAACCGTGTAAATGTGTTCAGTTGGTAATGTGAAAAGCTGTTCCTGCAGAGTACATGTAGCTCGCAAGCAGGTTACCCTGTCTTTGGAATCTTACTTGTACCGTTTCCTAACAGATCCCTTCTACAAACGTAGTTCAGGAGGATCTTTAGCAGAAGTCCAATTGTAGCAAGTATTTTTTAGGGTGTTTTACATGAGAACCTGGCCAGGGAGACGTGGTTCTCTGGAGGAGCTGGTCCGACAGCCCCTGATCATGTCCAGACTGGCTTGACACTCGGTCATTCTACGTCACATGCTGTTGGAAGCCATGTGTCAACACTGCATGTGTCGTCATTGGAGTGTGACCCTGTCCCCATGAAGTTTAGAGTTTGGCGAGGGAGGCAGTTCTAACTAAGCAAGCACATAGGAATGTCATTACAAACTGTGACAATGCTCATGAATGATTCAAACAGGCTAGAGTGCTATATCACAAAGAGGGGAGCCCCACATATGACAAGAAGGCAAGGGAAGGCCTCAGAAGGAAGCAGCATTTGGCAGAGAGCTAAGGGGGCAGGGTGGCTTTGTAGCAGGGGGCCGGGAGCAGTGGGACCAGTGGGCATCTCGTGCCCTGTGAGAAAGGAGCTCACCTCTCCTTCATGAAGATCCAATGGTGTCGCCTGTTACTAAGGAGAGGCCACCTCTTTCTCTGGACTTAGGTCTCAGAATTTGGACTTCAGGTAATACATTGACTGTTTCTTGAAAAGTTAGAAACAGCAGAGACAGAATGAATAACAGAGGGAAGAGCAGACGCCAGAGGCCACAGGGAGGCTGGGGAAAGGTCCCAGAACACTGCTAGGAGAGCCCTGGCCGGTGGCATAAATAGAAAAACAAAACCTGTTTTTATAATGAATAAGCTTTACGGGCAAGTCTAAATTAAGACTGGTTCTTCCACTTTTGGGGGCAAACATGTGTTGACAGCTTTTTAAAACTAGAACAGCAATTTCACTGAGGTGCATCAGGGAGCATGAAAGAGAAGGGCCCGGACGGGCCGGCTGTCCACACCAGCAACACGGGTCTTTGGAGTAAATCCATGTGCTTTTATCACTTTACCCTGCTGTCAAATTTCACTAAATTAAAAGTCTATACAACTGCTAATGATCTAACTTCCACTCTCCTGTGTTTGTTTTAGTGTCAGACTTTTATTGTCAAGGTCATTTCTGAAGATATGCAGCTTCTTAACTATGCAAAGTTGGTACAGTATTTAGCTTCATTCATTAAGTCCTATGTCTTTTTTCCCCCCTATTCCCAGGAGTCTGCCTTCTCTGTGAATCCCCCTCTAACAGGATGTCATGGTTTATTTTTTCCCTGCCCTTGGCCATGTGGATGGCTGAAGTTTTAACCTTTTAGTGCCCTCGTCCTTTGAGGCAGGCTTCCTGTATCTCGGCTATCTCGGGAACTCCTGCTCTTTGACTGAAGTGTTTGTTCATAAACTCTACACTGTTGACTCTTTAAGCAGACCAGCTGTGCTATCAGAGCGGTTTGTTAGTTCTCGATACAGTGTTTTATTCTCACTTAGCAAGACCGGTGCTTGTTGTATTTCCAGTCATTTCTCTTGTGGACCAGGCTCTGCAGAAGTACCATCATCCTCACAGAACCCGGCAGCCTGCACAGACCTCCAGCTCGTGAGGAGAGGGCAGCGGGGGCACAGGGAGAAAGGCGTGAAAGCTCCGGCCTGGCTCCTGCCTCGGCCTTTGCCACCGGCTAGTTGTATGGTGTGGAATGAATCACATCACCTCCCAGACCTGTTCCTTTGTCTGTATGATTGTGATCAGACTGGATATGGCCACAGGGCTCTAGGTGTTCTTAAGAGAAGCCTCAGGGACCCATGGAAAATGAGAGATAAGCATGCTTCAGGGCCACCAAAACCAGGACCGGTTCTTTAGAGAAAGTATTCAAGGCAAGGAGGGGAGTGGATCAGGAGTCCCCTGGGGCTGGAGAAGTGCACTGAGCCCCCTGTGGGACTGGGAAGTGATGGAGTTTATATGCCCTTCATCCAGTCTGAGACTGGAGATCTGCTTGACAGAGGGGTGGCTCTTATCCTTTAACAGAGTCCCAATGCCTCACCGTGTGGTGGGGCAAGGATGAAGGAAAATGCCAGGTTCTTTGGCCTCTGACTTGCTTCTTGATGGGTAGGAAGGAGCATTGGGTACAGTTGGGGACATGCTGGCGGGGGCTCCTCACCTGATGCCAGTTCTTCACTTTTTCCTTGCTAAAGAAGTCTTGCTTGCTTGCTTCATCAGGGAGCAGTTAAAACAAAGAGACAATTCCTAAGGGAGCCAGCAGGTTATCTACGACTCTTACTATGTGTACACATCTGTGCCTGGGCCGTGTTCTTCCCAGAGGAGAGTCTCGCCAAGTTAGAGGGCATTGCCATGACATTCGACCTTGAGGACTGCTCAGCACTTCCATTTGGCTGGAGGAGCAGGTTCTCTATCTAGTAATGATAGCAGGGCATGGATAACACATTGCTTTCAAAAGATGTACGAGAGCAGATTTGATTTCTGGAATGGCTTTATAAGAGAGCTCTCGCATTCCCTTTGAGTCAAGGGAAACAAGTTTAATTATTAATTGCATTCTGCCAGGAATATGGTCTTTTTATTGCATTAGAGGAAGAATGGTCTGCGAGGAATTTGATATGAACTGGTCTAGAGAGTACAACTCTTCCTAGATTGCACAAAAGTAAAGCACAAAGTCCTGTCTTCATCCACCGGTGCTTGAGGAGGTAGGGGAGGGGGCAAGGAAAGAAGGAAATTAGGAAGTACACGACATTCCCTGGGAAATCTGACTCATATAATAATGAAGTCATTTGCGATCTGATTTCTATGGTGGTGGGATGTGGCCTGTTATGTGGCAGGTTTCTACTGCCCTTTCTCATTGTCCTAGGCCTTCTTCCCTTACCATACATTCTGTCTTTTCTCAGCCTCTGTGTGTAAAATTTAGGAGTGCTGTGGCCCTTTGCGATGTTTCTTACAGCTGTATTTCTCTGTGCACAGTGCTGAGAAGTGAAGTACACACGGTCAATCCTTGTACCGACGGCAACATCTTCCTTTTGTCTACAAAATACAGGGAGACGGCGCATCCACGGAACTGACTGTCTTTTCCACTTCTGTTTATTGCAGGCATTGCTTGCTTACCTAGCTTTGCTCGTGCACAGATACATTGTAGGTATCATGAGATATTATTTGCTGTCCTTGGCTTGGTTTCTGTCACGTTGTTAAAGTTAATAAGACATGTACCTTAATATTTAGACACTGAATTAGGGTATTATAGGCCCACCAACTAGATTTTCCTCCAAATTAAATCCATGAAAGGAAGTGCCAGCTATTTCGTTCATCGTGCTCAGGGGTGGGCAAACCACTACCGGGTGCCAAGTCCAGCCCATGGCCTATTTCTGTCCAGCCTGTGAGCTGAGCATCGTTTTACATTTTTAAATGCTTGGAGGAAAGAAATCATACTACTCTGTGACATGTGAAATTTTATATCAAATTTCACATTTTGGTATGTACAAATGCATTTTTACTGGACCACAGCTATATTTCGTCACTTGTGTAGCGTCTAAGGCTTTCACAGGACAATAAATGAGCTGAGTAGTTGTGACAGATACTGTGTGGCCCACAAAGTCTAAAATATTTGCTGTCGGGCCTTTACAGAAAAAGTTGCTGATCCCTAGTCCTGAGTAATTAAAATGACAGCATCTCTGCGTGTCGCTGTGTGCCAGGCCCTGTGCTGAGCATCTTTCAGGCAGCATCTTAATTCTCGTGACAGTCCTGGGAGGTGTAACTCTTTTACTGTCATTTTACAGTGAATAAAAGGAGGGTCAGAGAGGTTGACACTTGGTCAGTGTCAGAGCTGGGGTTTGCACACACATTTGTGTGATGCCAGGGTCTGAATGTCCTTCACCACAGGATGCCATCCCACTTGGCGGGAGCAACTCCCACGAGTGTCCTTGGTGGGGCTGAGATGGAGGCCACGGCTAGAAATTGTTTATTTGAGATGGAATTTACTTTTCTTATTTATTATTTAACTGAGGTATCATGTTTGTTTCTCTCATGAAAGTGCGTAAGTTCCTTAAGGACGTAACCGAATGTGGACCCCAGCACAGCGCCCAGCACGTGACAGAAGCTAAAGTAAAAGCGTGTTGATCAAAGGAAGTGGGGTGGAGAGTAGGGAGAGAGCAGGAGAATAGGGCAGAAATGGAGACAGGAAGAGGAAACACATTATCAAGGAAGAGCCAGAGGTTCCCCACATTGGCTCCCAGGCCATAGATGGCTCCACTTGTGACCAAGGTGGCTTGCCCTGTACCAGGTGTCACGGGCATGGGCAGGACACCTTGGGCCCGGCAGGCCCAGCCTGACTGGTGTGCATACCTGCTCTGCTGTGGCTTACATATTCCTATTCTCCTGCTCCTGCTTCACTCACCTCTGGTGGCATAGTGGCTTCCTGGCATGCAACTTGGACACATTGCCAGCCCTTGAGGGAGAGAGCTAAGCCAGTCAGTATTTGCTGTGGAGTATGTCCATTCAGAGGAGGGCACGAAAGCGAGGCCTCCCATTCTCATGTCCAGAGTCAATGACTGTCATCAAAGGGGAAAACTTTGATTCTGGAAAGCTGCCAAAAGGAATCATTTGTCTTCTTATCTTTTTAAGAAGGCCACTGACTCGAAAGGCAAGACACTGACCAGTGAGGACTGATTTCCACCGGCCACTGACCAGCACAGAGCACCAGGCCTTGGCTGGCTTGAGCAGAGACCCTCTTCCTTCCTGGGGCTGGTTTGGGATCAGGAGTGTGAGGACCGACCAAGAGCAACAAAGTAGCTCTCCAGCCTCTTACTCAGCTGTCAAAGTCAGCTGGGAGGCACCAGTGCCAAGAGGGTGAGAAGGCCAAGGGAGGCTGTGTCCAGGCGAATCTGAGAGAAGTGTGTAGATACTTCTGATTTTGCATGATTCTGTCCACTCTCATTTATTAATTTTATTTGGCATTAAAAAAAGAATGGGGAGTAGTGTACTATCAGTCTATTCATTCATCCAAAAAATAAATGTTTATCGAACCCCTACATGATTCAGGCTCTAGGAATACAAAAGTGACTTATTAGTCATTCCTAAAGGAACTCATAAATTTGATAGTGGCAATACTACTAGTACTACTACTATCCTGATACACGTATTGACTTTTACTATATATCAGGCACTGTTGATAGGTTCTCATCATAGACTAAACCATTTAATTTTCATAATAACCCTAGGTTATTATCCCCATTATATAGATGAGGAGATTGAGGCACAGAGAGGTTAAATTACTTAGTGATAAGTGGCAGAACCGAGATCCACCTGGCATGAAGGCCCATAGTTTGTATCGCTGCACCGCACAGCTTCTGATCACAGTAACTGGAGTCTTGCTGTGCGTTAAGCGTGATGCTAAGGCACTTGGCACACTACACCATTTAGTCATCGTGACAGTTCATGAGGTAATATTTTACAAATGCACTTACTGAAGCAATGAACAACCTGAATATAGAGCAAATCCAGTTGTGTCTCCAGAGCCTGTGCCTTAATTACAGCTTCATGCTGACATTCACTGTACAATTGTAACATTGGGATATAAGTGACCAGTGTGGCATGGGGCCACATGTGCTGCTTAGGGAAGTACTGTCTCCAGATTGCATGTATGGGAGAGGCAGCCTCCTGCAGGCGATGTCGACTTCCACTGTCCTCAGATACCAAGGATATTGTGGAGGAAGAAAAATAATTTTCCTTTTTCCCTTCTAAGTTCTTCTGGAGGGTGTAATCATCAAATTGACATGAGACAGATTGACAGGAGAAAATAACCAATTTTGTTATGTATGTACATATACAGGGGTTCCATAAAAACGTGGACAGATCAGGCACATAAAGCTCATATGGCATCTTGAGCTAAGGAGAAGGGGGTGTGTGTGGTGGGGGCGTGGTTTGGGACTTCAAATGGGAGGAAGGCAATTCCTGTGGAGATAGAAAAGCAAATGTTTGGTAAATAAATGTTTCTTTAACAATAGGACTCAGAGAGACTTTGAACAAAAGGTTCCTCCTGGTCTATTACACACTAAAGATTAAATTATAGTTATCTATGAGGATAGCTCTTTTTTTCTGAAGTAGGTACACTATCTAAATTCTTTCAAGGAGTTAGGGGGAAGGTCAAAGGTTTTTCCTGAGTCTTTTGTTTCCTAAAAATAACCAGCTTAAAATAATCCATATCCCCAAAAGGCATTTTTTGGGGTGGCAAACTCTGCCTCTCCTCACTATCCCTGTACCAAGGTGCCAAGACGCCTACTTTAGTATCGCCCTCAGGTTAAAGCACGGAACTTAGAAATCCTAGATAAACTCAGGCACCTTAGGGTGGGGAAAGCCCCACCTTAACCCGCTAGCACCACAGTCACCTTATCTCGGAGGCGGAACCCTCGCAGGGCTGGAAGGCAGGAGCGCCTCGCTTCCAGGAGACGGGAGGGAAAGAACCACCGCTGGAGCACCCACATCGCTGGAGGGGTCAGGCCCATCCCTGCGGTTGTGTTTACAGCTGTCACCACAGGCCTGACTCTCCCTTCCCTCCCTTGGCACTCTCATCGCGACCCCTTGAATCGGTTGTTTTACGGTGATCCTGTTTCCCGGTGAGAAATAAGGTTAGAAAAGGAAACCCACGGAGAGGGGAGAAAAAAGAAAGAGTTTCATGTAACTGTGTAAGCCATGACTTGGACATCTCCGCAGAGGAGGCGCCTGCTTTGCCTTAGCGGGAGAACTCCGCTCCCTCCCTCGGGGAGGAGCCTGTTGCCATAGAAACCGCTGCCCAGCGAGGGGAGCGGTGAATGCCCTCGGGGCTCCGCCTGGCCTGCACAGGGCTATCTGAAACTGGCCCGTGTATGTGATTATTACCTTTGAGCAGAGTCCTGAAACTGGGATTATTTGGTCAACAGATATGAACATTTGTGAAGTTCTCTCTGAACTACATATTGGTTTAAAAATAATCCTTGGAAGGAATGTGGTGGGGGAGAGGAAGTCGGGGTCTAGAAAAGCATAATTAGCATAGCGCCCACGTGAGCCGCCTCCGGGCTTGCGCCTGTAGGTCAGGCCTGGGCCCCGCCCAGCTCAGATCCGGCTCGGCCTCAGCCTGGTCCGTCACTCAGGGAAATGTGCTTTATAGAATCCCTGACTCTTAACTCCCAACCTGGTAGTCAGAGCCGCTGCGCTGATGGATTAAACAAGGTAAAACCGCTGAGGCAAGCGGGAACTTGGCACCGCCTTGAAGTTAACTGTCAAAATGAGAAGCGTGATCATGAAACTGAAGAGGAAAACGACTTGATACTTACTGATGTGCTCCTCAGTGTGGACGTCAGTGTAATTAGGAGTCCAGAGTTAGCACTGGAGGTTATCTTCCAGGCGTATTAGGACAGATAGAGGCAACTTCGCTTTTCTTTCTTTTTTTTTTTTTTTTTTTGCTTTTCAATTTCTAGCAATTTTCTCCTCCCCCCCCACCACCATTTTATTTATTTATAGACAGACAGACGTAGAGTCAACTTTGGATTAGCCAGGCCAAACAATGACAAAAACAAGAGTGTTTTTTGTTGGCTTGCCTTTGCTTTTTATTTCTGTTACTGTCAGACCAAGGTAAGGAGTAAGTAAGGGGTAGCATGCTGCTGAGGAGTTTGATGTATCAGCAGATGGCCAAGCCTGGTGTTTAGCTTCAGTCTTCTCTGTAAAGGATCTCTTCAGGCTGAGAAGGGGTTTCTGAAGGCTAATGAGAAGGAACTCACCAGGGTGGGCCAGCCCCACAGCTGGGGTTGTGGGCTCAAGCTGCCAATTAGACTCACAAGACACAAGTAGGCTTTAATCTAATGTTACAGTTAGTAAGTATTGGCAAAGGAGACAAAGCAGGAGATGTAGTACCTTCATCTCATCAGGAGGCTCACAAGCTTCCTTTGCCTCCTCACCCGCTTGGGGTATACCAGGGATGAGAGCCGAAGGATGTGGTGTCACCTTGATGCACAGAAGTCATGGCCCCTTTTACCTGCCGATCTTTTATGCTGTCCTCATTATGTAGCTACTTCATAGCTCCGTTCATGCACACCACAAGTGAGGCAGACACGACATTCCCTGTTTATCTTACCTCTACTGTTTCAAGGGAACAGGGCCGTGGGAAAACCAGGTCATTCTCAGATGGGCCTGCATCGGCCCAGGCCTCATGTTAACCTTTTACCGATGGTAGGTGTTGTGGTTTAAATTGTGACCCTCAACAAGGTACATGGAAGTCCCAAACCTTAATACCTATGAATGTGACCTTATTTGGTGATAAGATCTTTGTATGTAATCAAGTTAAGGTGAGGTCATACTCTGTGAGGGTGGGCCCCAATCCAGTATGACAGGAATCCTTATAAGAAGAAAAAACAGACACAGGGAGGGGAGTGCCATGTAGAGACACATGGAGAAGACAGGCATGTAACCACAGAGGTAGAGGTACCTACCAGCCACAGAATACCTGGGGCTACCAGAAACTGGCAGAGGCAAGAAGCATCTTTCCCTAGGTTCTTTGGAGGGCATTTGACACCTTGATTTTTGTGCTTCTAGCCTCCAGAAGTGTGAGAGAATAAATTTGTTATTATAAGACATCCCACTCTGAGGTACTTTGTTCCAGCGGCCCTAGGAAACACATACAGGAGGTAAAAATAGAAAACCCAGATGCTCTAAATAAATGTTAAGTCTTCTGGCTTCAACAAATGACATTCCAGGTTTCTGAAAAAATACATAGCTATGATTGCCAAATCATAGACCCTGAATTTTATGAGATCTTAGGGAAGAGGTGAGTTTCTTAAAAACTGGAGATAGCAAAAAAACAAACACTTTTCATGTACAAAGATCCAATCTACAAATTGTAGGCTAAGGAACATAATTTTATAGAGGATTATTAGAAGGATGGTTTGCAGGCACCTAGAAAAGAAAGCATCCTGGGTTCTATAAGGATAAATGATACCAGGCCAGCCGGAATTTCTTTTTTGATAGGGTTATTAGACATGAATTTTAGTTATCCATTCAGTATGATTCAACATGACAAGAAAGATAAAATGAACTCAGAGGTAATTAGGAAAAGTATAGGGCCTATGTCAAAGAAACACTGGTCTCGCTCTATTCTGTGCTAAGCAGACCCTACCTGGATTAGGTCATCAATCCTGGGCTGCACCTGTGGGAAACACAACGTCTAGAGGGGGTACGAAAATACTAGACAGGGAGTTGGGGGTGCTTGAGCTGAGTCACTTTTACTGCAAACATTCCACCTGCCTGGGAAGGGCTACCCTGATACCTGAGACCCAACCAACACAACTGTGACTAGGAGGCAGGGAACTGTTTCCAGGAGTGATCTTAAAACATCTTTTTGTGTCTTATTTATTTTTGTATCACCAGTGCCTCATACACCACCTGGCATGTAATTATTTGTAAAATGTGTAGCATTAAATGATAATCCCAAGGGCAAGCCAGTTCTGGCGTGAATTCCTGGATTGCAACTGGGTCAGCTGGTTTCCAGGTTGATCCATTTCTATCCACATCACCCTTTCAGGTTAAGGCCACCTTGGACCTTCTCTTTTCTTAAGGACACTTAAAGGGTAGATTCTTTCTGCTTCATTACCATTTTCGAACATTCCTCCCCATAGCCACTAAAGAATGATTCCTAACCCCAGTGTGCAGGGGCCTCTCAGGGCCACTACCAATATAGAGCAAGGAGCCTCTTGGGCTTCAAGCCAAACCAGCCACCCAGACTGACTGTGACGTCTGGACCGGCTGGAAGGAGCATGGTTTTGAGGGCTGCACCTGGAGTGCTATGAAATCCAGCATAACAACATCCCTTATCCAGTTGCTCATGCGCGAACTGAAGGCTGGAAAGAATTGTTCCTTATCATCTTGTTTCAGGAGACCATTATTGGGCATTAATTTTCATAAGGGTTTTCAAAAGCAAAGATAAGACAAACTAAATAATGATCGCATTAGGCAGAGTTTCTACGCTCTGATTTCCGGCGGTCTCCTTTTAGTTGATTGTGTTTCTCTCTCACTGGAACACATCACCTCTCTAATCAGTTGGCTTTGTTCAACCGCGGAATTGCCTGATAACTGTTTCTGCTTTGGCCCATCCTTGCGGGGCACACTGACACACTGAAAGAGGAACGATGCTAGTCACAAGACCTAAACTCTGATTTACCTCTGCTACGTAACGGCGACTCCACTGTGGGCTGGTCATGTAACCTTTCTGAACCTCAGTTTCCACGAAGATAATAATTGCAACGGCTCTGTTCCTGGGTTGGCTTTGCTTTTATTATAAAGGTGCTTTCCAAATGATAACCACCAGTCAGATATGGAGAATTGTGTCTCCCTAGTGGTCTCTATGATCCAACTGTTTTCCAATTCTGAGATAATCATTTCCCTTTACATTGTGTTATGTCTACTCATTTGTAGAAGGGTTTTTGTCATTCTGCATCTATGTATTCTGCATCCATGGGCACCTACCATGTGACAGGCACTGCAGTAGGGGCTGGGGACTTTGAGGTAAAAGATGGAGCAGTCAGTTAATGTCCAGCAAGGAATGCTATGGAGCACACAGGAGTGGCACCCAGTGCAGACCGGGGCAGGAGGGTCTGGGTTGCAGGAGTTGTTGGAGACACCTCCCCAAAGTGAGTGGTGTCCTTGCTGAGTGCTGAAGGATCTGAAGACATTGACCAGGGGAGGGAGGTGATGAGAACGTTCCTGGCCGAACAATTGGCATGTGAGCCTGGAGACTGGTGTTTCTCAAAGCAGGTGCTATTTGGCAGTTTGAGGGGATAAATGTTCTTGTATGAGACTCTACCATGTGCTGGAGGGTGTTGGGCATCCCTGCCCCAGGTACTAAGTGTCAGTAGTACCTCCTCACCCCCACCCCTCAAAGATGCAATCAATACAGCAGCCAAAAATGTCCTTTCACATTTCCACACTTCATCAGGGGGGTTGGTGCCATTGCTTGGATGAGAACCACTGCTGTAAAATATACATGGTGGCATGTCTTAGGAACCGGAGTATGACTGGGGAGCACAGAAAATGAAAAAAAAAAAAAACATGAGGAAGGCATAGGCCAGATCATAAGTGGTCTTATGTGCCAACTTCAGGAGTTTACTTTCTAAGAACAATTTCCTTGATTGGGGAGTGAAAGACTATATATAAAGGGTTTTGGCACATAACAGATGTTTCCCAGGATCCTGCCAAGCCTGGTTTAGTTAGCACACGTCCTATTCCTATGCATATGCACTGTCTGTATATTTCCCAAGTGTATATTGTAGTCAAAGTGGTGAATGACAGTTAAGTCTCTAACGTATGTTCAACTGGAGGGAAACAGTGGGGAGAGCAAGACAGCTCCAAGGCTTTAGTAAGGTGGAGAGCTAAGTCACTCCCAAGGATCTTGGACATGTCTCTGCTATTGCAGCATCACTGTCTGGCTGTGTAAGGTCTCAATACAAGCACACCCCAAGTGAGAAAGAAACTGAGCTGTTATATACCAGCATCCACTGCCACCACTGGGGCCAGGGAGTACCAAGGGGAAGATGCTGTGACCTGCTAACACGTCAGGCCCAGCTTATAAACAATTGGCTTATTGACCAAGATATGTGCTAAGAATAAGGCTGCATTTTTCTATAATAAACAATGTTATATGTGTTAAATTCTTGGCTGAGTCCTAAACCCACTAACTCAGACAGTAGTAGTTAAGCCATCATGATGAGGGCGTTTGGAACCAAACTGTCCTCTGTAATGCTGTTTCCTGGGAGGAGCTATTCCCAATCCCAGGGAAAGATCAGAAACACATATGACCCCCATTTGCTCTACCTCATGCTGCGCTCTGGCCACACTGGACAAGCACTCTCAGCTCCTGTGAGCCATCTCTTGCGTCCAAGCCTTTGCCTGTGCTGTGTTCCATACCTGAAATGTACTTCATTCTTCCCCATCCCGGTGTGTCCCTCCTGTGCGCTCCAGAGCATCTTCATCTTGCAGTCAAAGCACTTACCCTTCCAAACTGCAATTGCCCACGCACTAATCTAGCTCTCACACCGTTTGTCCTTCCAGAGGGCTCACTCTTACTCTTCTTTGTACCCTCATTGCCTGTTCAGTGCCTGGCACACACTAGACATTCAATAAACATTTATTGGAATGAATGACTGAATGAGTAGGGGAACCTTCTTTGACTATAAATGCATCAACAAAACCAAGGATCTCTCTCTCTTCTCTACCATCTGCAGAGCACAGAGTCTGGGTTGAGTGGGGGTGGGGGGGGAGAAGAAGAGATCAGGAGAGAGGACGTCCTGGGGGAGGGGTCAGCTTTTGATGAATTTGGCTATGGGACAGGCTCAGCAGCACAAATGAGAAAAGGGGACTCTTGTTATAGTAAGTCAGGCACCTTTGTGAGGGCTCATCTTAGGAAGAGGACATTGTAAATGGAGTGGAGGTAGCCTGCCTGTCGTTTCAGGACTTGGTTCTAATTATATTGTAAACTTCTAAAATAGAGCAAGGGTCCACACTAACACCTATGCACAAATATTTACAGCAGCATTATTTATAACAGCCAAAGAGTAGAAACATCCCAAATGTCCCTCAACTGACAGGTAGGTAAACGAAATGTGCTATATCCATACAATAGAATATTTTCAGACATAAAAAGGAATGAAATACTGATATATGCTACATGGATGAACCTTGAAAACATTACGCTAAGTGAAAAAAGCCAGACACTTAAGACCACATATTATATGATTCCATTCATATGACTGGCCAGAATAGGGAAATTTATGGGGACAGAAATTGTGTTAGTGGTTTCTTAGGACTGTGGAGAATGGCAAGGTAGGGGATGATAGCTAAAGGGTACAGGGTTTCTTTCTGAGGTAATGAAAAGGTTCTGACATTGGCTATAGTGATGGTTGCTTACGTCCATGAATATACTAAAAGCCATTGAATTGCACAGTTTAAATGGGTGCATTGTATGAGATTGGTTTATATCTTAACAAAGCTGTTAAAAAACAAAACTTATAAAGCAGGGCTTTCAAGAACTGTGGACCACCTGGAATAGCATGCTGAAATTGTCATGTCTTTGCATCTTCCTGGGTCTGCCCATTTCACTGGATTTTCTGTGACACCCCTTCCCCCTCCCGCTAAAGGTAATCAATCACTGCTCTGCAGAGCTGAGTGCTCCTTCACAGGCAGGGTGCAGTGCAATCCCTGACTGCATGGAAAGAATGTGATGAATATTAATGTAATCAAATATGCAAATGGCTATTCTATTATTTAAATTATTAATGTCCACTTTTAAACTAGTAACTAAACAAGGAATAGAATGCAATGTGATTCCATAACTACCTTCAATGCTGTAGAAAAGGGAACGATTGTGAATTCTATTGTGACATGTATGACTTTTATTCTACAGTATTATCTGTAACATGAGGTTCTAATCATTTTGTGGATACTTGCCGATCATTTTTAAGTTATTAAAACCTTTTAAAATAAGTTTAATGACTTGATAGAAAATCAAGTTATGGATATATGTAAAGTTTGTTCAGTTTGTCCACTTTAACTGAAAACTTTTGCATCATTAGAAAAGCACCATGTTCTGTCCATCCCCTGAAACAAATAAATGTACTTTATAATCTTTTTCTGAATGATTAGAACCCCCCACACACACACACACACAGAAACAGAGAAATGTCATTTGCATTATTTGACTTTGTGAAACTGTATTTTATTTCCTGGGCAAATACTAAGAGAGGAAAAGGCAGTAGAGGCTTGTTCAACTAAGCTGTTTTGCATTTTTTAAATTTGCATTTCTGTCTCAAGCTACTTAAAAGATCTAAAGAAAGAGACCATCTTTTTCTTTAAAGGAAGGAAGTGCGAGCTCTCCCATTCGCCCAACACTCCTTTAAAATTGAACTTTTCATACCGAGGTACCCTATGTCCATTTTCTTTTCTTTCTTTTTCTTTTTTTCCTAGTATCCCTTTTGCTTATCCGCACACCCCCTTTCGGATTCGTAACACTCACTGTGCCTGTCCTGGCTGCGCTGCGACGCGCCGGGAGACCTGCCTCTCCCAGGGTTGATCGAGAGCAGTCACATTCTGGGGATGGACCTCAGGGGCCCAGCACCAGAGCATGGAAACAGCTGACTGCTGACTCAGAGGGGAGAGCAAGCCACCCACGAATCTCATTGCAGCTCGCTGCTGCATCCCTATCCCATAATCCCTTGCTTGGTTTGCTGCAGTCCTTTCAACAGACGCTGAGTGAGAAAAAGATGTCCTGTAAGATAAAGATTGATTGGTTTAAATGCCGAAAGGGGTCTCCCACTTGTTAAGGACCCAGAAACATTCCTGCGGACTTGCCTGAGCCTCCTCTCATTTCCTCCATTTTTCTCTTCCTCTGTTCTGTTCATGAACCGGCACATCACTCCATAGAGCAGAAGATATGCTGGGCTTCTGATGATGGCTGCACTGCATGGTAGGGGATTTTAACGCGTCTCTTTGCATGATGCTTCCTAACTCGAGAGGGTGGCAGGAACGCGCATTGTTCTTTCGGATTCTCGCGGAGCTGCAATGAGAGGTTTGGGAGGGTTTCATTGCTTCGTTGATTAGTTTGTCTGCAGAAATGGATAGGTCTCAGATGTTCTGATTGCTTAGTCTTTTATCGGGTGGGCAAACTGATTTCTTCTGCTCTCCCTCTGTTGCGGCCCTCCTACCCTACCCCACCTTCCCTCTCAGGGCGATGCTGCATGCTCTGTAACTACAAGATAGAGGGAGACCCGCTCTTTGCTTAAACAAAGGCACCACGAATTAACAAGACTAAGGGAGAAAGTCAAGCAAGATTTTCTTATCAAGTTCCTAATGTGCTCTAACCTTTTATTTCTACTAGCTTTTATTTTCATGTGCATCCTGGCTTATTTTAAATAGGTTTTCCCCTGCCTCTGTTGGGTACCAAGCTAGGGATGGAATACTTATTTGCAGGATTCCTTCCTCTATACCCCAGGGTGGAGGAGAATGTGCGATTCGACCCTTCCCCCACCCTGTCCTCTATTAGAGAACCCTGGGGTGAGTGGCATGGTTCCCAGTTACCATTGGAAACCCATTCATTCATAATGCATGACTAGACCTTCTGAATTCCGAATGCCATTGATGATCCGCAAATATACAGGAGATGCTTTGGGTTTTTTTTTCCCCCCTGACATTTTTTCCTGCCTTAGAAGTAGACTAAAATCTGGGTGGAGTTCAATGGTACTGTTACAGAGAAGAGAAAATCCTTGGGTTGGAGCTTAGGCTTGTTTCTTGAAACAGTAGGCATTATCTTTGTATCCGAGAGCTTTTTCTGCAAGTGTGCCCCACCCTGTCATTATTCCTTATTTTGGGGCGATAGGGGAGCAAGTAGGAAGGCTAATTATTTAAAACTAACATTGAATGTTAAGTGGATTTCTGAACCGAAAGATGAAATGATATTTCTGTCTTAAGATCGTTTCACTGTCATAGATTTAAGAAACAGATCCAGATTAAGAATGAAGCATTTAACAAATTTGTAATTCTTTAGCTTAGATCATATTATGGCACTTTTATTCCTCGTGAACTGTTAGAGATCTTCCTTTTCTTAAATTAGAAAAAAAAATTAGAATATGTAAGAAGAGCCATATGTTTGCCCAGGTTCTTAAATTGATTTCTTAAGTCTTAGGATTTCATGCTGCCTAGGGTGAACCTACGTCTTGGTGCTTTTCATTATAATTTTCCTGCAGATGTTTTTAGCAGCACAGTTCCTACCCCTCTGTAATGTTAAATAATGCACGCCCCTCCCCAGCAAGCACACAATGCGAAGTTTCCTGATATGGGAAAGCAGCTTTCGGTTGCAGAGAGGCTCGTAGTGGCCTTTCCCCACCCTGTAAGTATTCCTTTCCAGTTTTCTCCTAGAAATACACAAGTGATTTGCATTGGAAAGGTTAAAATACGGTCGAATGTAAAAAGGTTCTCTGATAGAATGTGCTGTCTGAGAGAATGTACAGCTTTAAGGAATATGAATGCAGCATATGTAACCCACACAATTTTTTAGCATTTTATTTTATTTCAAGTATGTAGTACATTGGTTTAGATATTTATATAGTTTATGAAATGATCTCCTTGATTACTCGATTATAACCCACACATTTTTAAAATGGAGAATAAAATCTATATACATTTTCCACCATATTTAATTTTATAGTCCTGAGATGACTTACTTTTCTTTATGTATATGATAAAAGCTTAGTGGATTTTGTTGGCGTGTGACATGAAGTAAAAATACTCATTCTTTGTCTCGCTGAGAAATGAAAATGTCCTTCATTTGGATATCTTTAGACATTAATTTCTCCAGACATATAACTTCCTTTTATCTGCCTTTATTAAGTAGAAAAAAACCTAAATATGTAGCAATTTAAAAAAAATTTAACTAAGCTTAATTTTTAAGACTTCTTTGTGCCTCTTTTCATTATCTCTCTGATAAAACTAAGACTTTAACCAAACATTTGTACATATTATTGGAATGTATAGAAAAGAAATACTTTCTAACTTTTAAAAATTTGTTGCCAATTTATTTACTATCAGTTTTTTTTTTCTTTAAAAATCTGACTGAATTACTTTTTAATTGTGGCAAAATCATTATTTGCACACATCTGTAATTGCTTTTTAAAAAAAAAAAAAAACCTGGATGCCATCTGTGCCACTGTATATTACTTATATAAGGGTTGTAATGTCAGAGTAGAATTTGGTCTATAATGGGATTGGCTATTATTGTGCAGGTTGTCTGAATTTAACAGATCAGGTTTCCTCCTAGAATTTAGAGGTTTACATTAGACCAAATACTGAGGAATAAATGAGCCCCCAGTATCATTATTTAAAGCATCGTTGAAGGACATATTTATTACTGCTTTCTGCAGTCCAGTCTTTCTACCATCTTTTACTTCACCCTCTCTGTGTACATATTCTCACTAGCTTCCATTTCTCCATTACGTGCTTTTTATTCTTCTTCTTGAAAATGTATAGTTTATGTGGACATTTATTCTAATCAGCAACAGAATTAAATAATATGCTTTTTATTAACCAGGGGCAATAAGGGGGTTGCTGTTGCCGGCCTGTGTCTTCTGAAGTTCTGATGTGATGTAGAACAGATTTCTTCCTACTTGCTAACCTCTCCCAGCCCCTTGCAGCATAGGGCCTTGGCTGTCCTCTACTCTTTTTTTGTGGCTCCAGAATATTCAGCTTCTTTGTGCAGTTCCCAAGGAACGCAAGGAAGGAGACTTGGCAAGGTGATGGATGTGGGTAGAGGAGACCCCACTCTTCTCGACTGCCCCAGGCTACTTGTAAGGTGAATGTCAATTAGCCTGACCACTTAATACTCATTACGCAGACCTAGCCTTCTGGAAGTTAAAAACCCTGAAGCAAATCTTAAGAACTGACTGCAAAAGGTGAGGACTTTTATAAAGAGAGCAATGACAAACAGTTATCTACCGTAAGGAAAGAGATAGAGGATATAGACATAAATATCATAAAAACAAGTCAGGGACTTAGCTTGTAAATCAACTTCCATATAGCAAAACCCAGCAGTCTAGTGAAGCTGTCTTACCTCTGACCTTGGAAATAAGACCAACTCTTGGAAACCTTGGGTACATCCTTGCCTGTAGACAGAAGTTAAAGTGAATGGAAAGCTCCCCGCCACACACACCCACCCTCCTCCTCCCCAACACCCCCTCACCCCCCCCCACACACACACATACTGTCAGGAAAGATATTGCATCTGGCCTTCTAATTTACAAAATGGCTCATTTGGGATAGCAGCTTGATTAAGCTGGATATAGGTCACCCTTTAATTTCACTGAAGAGTGTCCTCTTTTCTTTCCTCTAGTTGAGTTCTCAGTCACAATGCAAGTTCGGTTGCAGGTGAATGATAATATGCACCCAAACTTTAAAAAATAAAAATGTCTTGCTTTTTAAATCATGTTTTAACCCATGCCTTGAGCTTGAGGTACTACCTTTCTTGGCAGGTGAAAGGTAGAACATTGTGAGTTATAGATAATCCTAATGGTTCAAGATATCCTTTTCTTCTCAAGATTTTTCACTTCTTGAGAAGCTGATTTTAGCATGTCCACACCGCTGTCATTGGTCCAAGAACAATACAAAAATGTAACTATATAAATAAATAAATAAAAGTGGCAACGAAAAGGAAGAGTAATCCAGGAATGCCATAAAAGTTAACAATGGAAAAGGAATCTTGTGCCTTTACAATAATATAGAATCAAATATGCTTGCTGCCTCTTACCCACAAATCACATGTTAAATTTTTATCCCCCCCCAAAAAAAAAAATAAAATAAAAATTTATTTTCCAAAGGAATCTTGACCCATTTCTCAACCTGGTTTTCTAGACCAGCCAGACAAATTTTCACCTACTCTTTCCCCTTCTGCTTGTCTGTTTGGCTTTTCTCTTCTCTCCTTCCTTCCAGCTCTTCCTCACTCTGGTGTCCGCGAGTGTCAACAATAAAGAGTTTGGAGAGTTTTCTGAACTACATGGTATCATTTGGGGTGAGAAATGTGGTCTCAAACTTAGAATTGTGGACGCAGGCATTTTTTTTCTTTCATTTCCTATCAAATTCTCCTTTGTCAATGGGTCATAATTTCCACCGAGTTGTAGAGATTTCAGAAAGTGAGCCAGGAAAAATACCAGAGATGATGAGAGGAAAGAAATGCTGGGACAGGGTTTTTCTATGCCCCACAATTTTGATATGTGATTGTCACATTGTTTTTAAACACAACAAACTGTGTTTAGCTGGTAAGCTCCCGCCAATAAGGAATTTATGTGTAAACTTTCTTAGACTTTTAATATCCATGCATATGTGTCCTCAATAGTTCTCAGTTTCTTTTCCTGCATTTGTGAGTGTGTTAAAATATGTCACTGTTTATCTTATGGATGATGGCTTATGTTGCTAAGCATTAGACTATCATGTGGGGGGTTAGGTACTGTCAGATGCAAGTGAAAACGTTTGCATGATTGGTGATGCCCATGCTCTTTATCATGTAATTCAGCAAGTGCTCCTCTTTTCTGATGCTGGAACTGAGTTCATTCCCATGTTATGCTTCACTCATTCAGTTCAGTCAAAAAAAATGCCTAGGATCTAGGACTACTGCAGTGAACAATCAGACAAAAATTCCTACATCTTAGTGGGGTGGAGGGAGGAGACAACATGCAAAATAAATCCATTACATGCTATCTTAGAAAGTGACCAGTGCTATGGGGGAAAATATAGGCAAGAAGAGGGTAGCACATGTTAAGGGACTGGGGGCAAGTTTCAGTTTTAAACAGAATGGTCAGATGAAAGTGAAACTGAGCAAAGCTAGAGATGGGGCGTGAACCCTTCTGTAAACCGTGTTGTTGGTTTTCCACTCTCTCTACATAAAAGCTCTCATAGCTGGTTGAGGTCAATATCACACTCACTTTGGCTATTCATGCAGTTTTGAAATGGCTCTACCTGCTTTCACTTCTCTACCTTTTCCTTCTATTGGCCTATTATTAGGGTGTCTTGGGCTAGTTCCTGCATCCAAAAACATTTGGGCTCTTTCAGAGACAAAGTCCACACCATGCATGTTTTGACATCCATTTCTCCAGAAATTAATGGTGTTGATCTCCAATAGAATAATTCTATATCCTGATCTTCATTTTCATGCACTTGTTTCTGCTGGTTGTATGCGTTAAGAAGGATCTTTGACACTTCAGAAACCAAGACAGGGAAAGACGAGCCAAGAATCTAGATAAGTATTTATTGCTTTTCTAATCGAGGAAACCAGAAATTGTGGTGATGCCCAAACACTTTGATTAAAGGCTATCCTATATTTTGTGTCTATTCCTTGAGGCATAGTCAGTCTGATGGAAGGCTTCCCGTGGTACTTATTAGTATGTTCTGGGCCTGCATTTGTTCTAAGCACGTTATCCCTTTAGGAGCAATCAAATTGTCTTCCTGTTGTGGGTATCCAGTTATATTCAGGCAATGATTGTGTTCTGCCAAAGCCTCCACTTGGGTATCTTTGGGAGCTGGAAACCGTTTGCGTTGATGTCTTCAACAGGTTACTCATGACAGATCTGTAATATTGTCATGATTTTAAATTAATGTAAATGAGTAAACTTAATTTACCATATAAATTACTAATGGTAACAAAGATTCTCATCCATTCTAATGATAATCATAAAATTAGAATAAAATGTTTTCATTTCAGTTTTGGAGAATAAAAATGTCAGCTCAGGAAATTTCATTTAGTCAACATATATAATTTAATTAAAACAAATATATTTTTCCTTGCCCTAAATCCAAAATTCTAAAGTTAAAAAAAAGAGTAAAATCCAATATGATGTTTTCTCTCTGCATTTTTTAATATACAGCATGACTGATTATTTCAAAGGGTAATGTGAAAAATTTCAAAAGCTATTCAAAATAAAATTATCTTTAACTGCTTTTTGCTGAAAAGTTTATTGTAATTTTTAAAATATGGAACATGTCATGAATTTGCATGTCATTCTTGCTCCAGGGCCTTGCTAATCTTCTGTATCATTTCAATTTTAGTAGTGTAGAAGTTAGCACCCAGTAATTTTTCTAAGTTTCTTTCTCTCTCTCTCGCTGTTTCTTTCTCTTTCTCTCTCTCTCTCTCTCTCTCTCTCTCTCTCTCTCTCTCTCTCTCTCTCTCTCTCTCACACACACACACACACACACACACACACCAGTAAAGACTTAAACTTATTTAAGATTAGGTATCATTGACTTATCAGATAATGCAGAAAAGGTGAAATCTGAGCTTTCTGATGCCCTGATTTTACTAATGACCTTGAGCAAGTCATTTAAACCCTCAGCTTTGGTTTCCTTATCTTAAAGACAGGCAAATCAATTCCTTATTCTGACTTCATAGGGATGTGGTTAAAGAAAAGCAGACAGAAGTGCCAGCATTTTGAGCTCTTGAGAGATGAGCTCCATTTAACTCAATGAATATCATTCTCTACTCTAGTTCTTTAGAGAGATATTCTATGAAAGTCTAGCAGATAATACTGGCTAATTAGGTTTCACACCTACACTGTTTAACTAATGCAGCAACTTCTGTTTGAACAAGACACTCTTTTATGTCAAGTGCTTTCACAAAATTCTGTTTGTTAATCATGCTCTTTAATGAACTTATCTTAAAGGTATAGTGTTGGAAAATGGGTGTGTCATATATGTAAGTATACGCAAATATGTGTAAATAGCAGAATTTTCTTAACAAAAGTTGACATACTTCTTAAAAAGTTCATGATTTGGTGGGGAGAAAGAAGAACTATCATTTATATTTGTGAAAGCCTGTTACATTTAGAAAGTATAGAATTGTTGATTCTATAAATATAGTATACTTTCCCAACTTCAAATACAGATTCCAGGCCATGTCGAATTGGAATATATTAAGCAAGCTTCCAAGTACAGCTTTCTTAAAACACAAGGTCAAGGGAGGTGTGGTGATTTAAGGAGTAAAAAGGCCATGGGTTTTAGAGACCCATGCTTTACCAAGCTTTTTTTTAAAAAAAATCTTATAGAATAAGGTCATGAAGATTAACTACTTTTTTTTTTCTGCAAAGAGAATTTTTATTGGAAATTGGAGGACTGTGGACACCTTATTTAGAAAATTATGAAGTGAATTTTAGCTCAGCCTCGGTCTGGGATAGAAGCCAGAAGATCTTCAAGGTGGTGAAGGAGCTGTGTCCTATGTCAGAACTTTTTCTTCCCTTATTCTCTCTACTTTCTTTTCCTTTTCCTTCTAATTCTCCATTTCTGGCATTATCCTGCAGTTATTGAAACCTCCTCTGAAAGAATTCCCTTCACCAGGTGCCTCAATGGCTACCCATGAACATCAACAGACATTTCTTAAAATAATAAGGACTAATAATAGGGCCTTTGTCCCTGATCTATGGCAAATACATTTTAGTATGAAATTTATAAACCTTTAGTTCTGAAGAAAACACTCTGAACCACATACGAAGTTTTTAATTAAAAATTTTAATTATTTCTATCCTGCATAAATATGTAAGAGAGAAAAAAAATTTTTCTCTATACTCTTATGTTCTGTGTCTGAGGCCTGTGGATTAAATTGACGAAAAGTATATTATCAGGAAAAAAAGATGTAAAAATTTTATTGATATTTTACTTTTCAAAAATACATACTATATTTTCTTGAATTTTATTGGTTTAATATTTTAAATTTCATATGCATAAGGCTTCACAGAAAAGAAATGAAAACCCAAAGACATGGTTAGACCTGTAAACTTTTATATAGTATTTTAATGAAGGGTGACAAACTGTAGAGAAGTGATTAGACAAAGAATAGGGGAGTTTGGACTCCTAGGGGCAGTAAATTTTAGGAAGGTGACCAGTACATGCATGGTAGGTAAAGGTCGTTTAGTAAGGTTTGTTATGCAGACTCTTCTTGGTGCCATCTCCAGTGATTAACAGTCTTCTCCTTCTCCTGGTATGGGAGAGTGGGGCACCTTTTCAGACAGGAATTTATACCCTGCTTTTAGGCAGATAGGAGAGAGCAGAGAGCTCCTCCTGTGTCTCCTGTTTCTCTGTAGCTTTTGGCTCAAAATAATCCTTATGTCAAAGGACCATATTTGGGGTTGGTATATTTTGATCCCCATGAAATACAATAGCTGGGAAAATAATTCATTTTAATAAGACTGTTCTATTTAGTATAGACTGTAAAAGGATAAAGTTTTACTAAGACTATGGATATATATTCAAATACAGTCCTGGCTGAAGACATGAACAGGCATAGTTAGTTATATAAGTATTTAACCCCGCAACTACCGCTTCTCTGAAATCCAGCAAGCATACCTCTTTGTACAACACACCTTCTGATTTCTTTTGTTTGCATGGAGAACCTGTGATTATTCTACTGATTTTCAAACAAACAGGAAGCTCACTATACTCCCTCTATAGCAATGAGGGCTGGTTATGGTCATTTCGAGGTCATTAACGTGACATTCTACCTGTAGTCAGAAAACAATGCCTGTAGTGAATGAGCCAGTGTTGGATGTGCACTTATAGATCATTAAATATTTTTCCATTTTGGCTTTTCTGTCTGACAGCAGCAGCGTGCAGGGTCAAAGACAGCCGGCCCCCCATGTCAGTGGTCTAGGATGGCCAGTGAAGCCACCAACATCCCAAGTCCTGTGGTGCGCCAGATTGACAAGCAGTTTCTGATCTGCAGTATATGCCTGGAACGGTACAAGAACCCCAAGGTTCTCCCCTGTCTTCACACTTTCTGCGAGAGGTAAGCCCCCTCTGTGCTCCGAGAAGGACGTTGCACAGACTGACCTCCTAGAGAGGGTTCTGTCCAGAATCTCCAGTTAACCTATAGGAGACAATGGATCTTTTGTGCTTCTGATAGATATTGAGAAACAGAATCATGAGTTGCCAATAATTTGCTTTATTTCAAGTAATTACAAATGGGAAAAGCAATTCAGTAGCTCCTCATTCATTTCCGTCGGAGATGGAGCATTACATATTTTAAGGTTTAAAAAATTTTTTTAAATTTTCCCTTTGTTCTTTGTGAAACAAATTTTGCCAACCACAGTTTCCTCACAGAGGATCTTTGGTGAAGGCTAATAAAAAATCTGTCATTTTCTCTGATATAAAAAATCAGGTAAAATGCCTACATAGGATGAGGGTCAGATAAAAGGAAATATCTTCCTTTCCAAGATACCTCAGAAGACACATGCTAATGGCATATTTGAACATTATGATGCTTTAGATGAGGAAAAAACATATATGTATGAAATAATTATAAATTGCCAGAATATGCAGTTTGCTATATGTGAAAATACATTTTCTTATTTATCTTTTTTGAATAGATTTTTCCATTGAGTTAATCATTGTATTTTGAGTTGATCAAAATACACTTTTACCACCTTGTTCAACTTATCACATACACCATTAGGTACAGAAAGATTGTTAGTAATTAGTTTATCTGTGGCCTAATTAAAGTATTTTCCCAGTAAGGTTATATATTTTTCTTAAAAACAAACATGATAATTATGTTTTAGGGCATTATGTTACATATAGTTTCTATTATTATTTAATACACGGAATTAAAATGCATTGCTTCTTATTATAGAACAGGAAATTAGTATTTGCAGTGGCTTCAAATCGGTACTAATTACATTTACCATCCAATTTAACACATCTGTTGTCTGATGGAGCATGCTTTGAGTTGATTTACTTTGGAGGGTCTCAGTTGCAACAGAAAAACCACATCCTTAGTGGTAATGAATGGAGGGAGAAGGTAGATTTTTTACTAGTAGTTGTCTTTGTTTGTTTTGCTTTGTTGTGCATTGTTGTGTGTGTTTGTGTGTGTGTGTGTGTGTGTGTGTGTAGATACAGGGTTTTTGTCTGTCTTAGTGGTGGTATATAAGGCACCAATACTTTTTACTTTATTCATTTTATACTTTGGCTTAAGTATTTTGTAATTCACATTCCAAAATGAATAAATGGAGAGTGATTCCCACCCCCGCCCCAGCCCTCATTCAACAGGTATAGCTAAAACATGAATCCCAGCTCATTGTCCATGTGTCCCTGAGCTTGCGTGGTAAGATCATTACTTGATTTGCAGCAGTCGACATAGCCTGGTGCTCTTTATATGCAGCGCTGGGAGCCACTCAGTCTGAGCTTGACAGAGCTGCTCCGTTCCCCAGTGTTGAGTGCCCAAGTGAGAAGCGACACTCCTGAGCTGCCCTGGGTCCGCCCCCTGCCCTCTCTGTTAGGTCTAGTCCAACCTGCCTACACAAGATGCAAGTGCTACTCACTGAGATAAGAAGAGGATACAGTTTAGGGGGCAATTGTGAATTTCGTTTGGGAAATGTTGGGTTTTAGAACCTGTGAGACATCTAACAGGAAATATTAAGAAGACAGCTGCTATACCGATATGTGGCTCAGAGGAGATACTTGTGGGAAGAAGTAGAAACGTGGAAGTGTTATGCGTTAGCCAGGCACGTGGATGGATGTATGTCCCAGGGAGAGAAGAGTGCTTACAGTGGAACCTGGATTAACTCCAAACGGTACTGACTCAGGAAGGATAGAGCAGACAGAAGGAGAACTGGGTGAGTGTGGTTTCATCAGCTAAGGGACGACAACGTTTCGAAAAAGAATTGAGGGGAGGGCAGGGCGTAGTGGTCAAGTTTGATGAATGCTGCTGAGATGTCTGGTAAGACGGGATTGAGAAATGTTTATTGCATTAAGACGACATTAATGACCTTTGCAAAAGCTATTTCGTTTCTGGTTTTGATCCACCCCTAGTTATCTCTGTGACTAATGGAAGGTCAGTTAACCTTCTTGATGTCAGTTTCCTCATCCACAAACTAAGGGCTTTGTGGTGAAATCATTGGTTTTCAAATTCTGTTTGCCCAAGAAACTGGATAGTGTAGTTATTTAGAGTTTGATTCTGTTACCAAATTGCCTTGGTTTGAATTCCTGCTCAGCCCTTGGCCACCTGAGTCCCTTGGGCAAGTAACATAGCCTCTCTCTGCCTGCATTTCATCATATGTCGAAAAGTGATGACAATAGTTCCTACTTCACAGAGTTGTTGGAAGAACTTTGAATTTGATGAGTAGTATATATGTTGGTCGTTAGTGATGCATTTCATTAATTAAATGAATTAGGCAAGAAGAGATCACGTCAGTGTGACTCTGGGTGTCCTCTTCCTGCTTCAAACAAAACAGTTGCACTTTAACATGTTTTTAACAGCCACAATTTGCTTACCACGATTCGGTATGTAAGAAAGGTTTCAATGGTAATGAAGTAACATGCTTTTTCCAACTATAAATGCCCACAAACTCATGAACATTAGAATAGATAATCTAGAGCAATGCTTCTCAACCTTAAGGTGTATACAAGTTAGGCCTGGAGAGAGACCGAAGAGTCTGCATTTCTTCCTGGCGAGGCCAATTCTGCTTTTCCATGGACCACACTTCTGCGTGTGTGTGACAAGGCTCTAGAAAACACTACCAAAGTCAATGACAGTATTCTCTTTCTTGACAGGGCCAGTGTGAGTACAGGTTATCTCTTGGCTTCTGAAATATTCTTTTTGTAGTAAAGGAGACGACAAAGGGAGTTTCTGCAGCGTAACCGGTGTAAGCACTGAGATCATGTAGGGTACCTGCGAGAGGCAGCCATCTGTTCCGTGAGCCTCACTCAGCTGACAGTCCTCCTGCTTCTGCTTCTGCCACAGGTGCCTGCAGAACTACATTCCGGCTCACAGCTTAACCCTCTCCTGCCCAGTGTGCCGCCAGACCTCCATCCTGCCCGAGAAGGGGGTGGCCGCGCTGCAGAACAACTTCTTCATCACGAACCTGATGGACGTGCTGCAGCGGACGCCAGGCAGCAACGTTGAGGAGTCCTCCATCCTGGAGACCGTAACCGCGGTGGCTGCGGGAAAGCCTCTCTCGTGCCCAAACCACGATGGGAACGTAAGTCACGGCCTGGCAGCATGACTGCCTTGATTTGGGTGGGCTTCGGCCTCTCAGAGGTTCTCCATGACAACAGAAATCCACCTGGAAAAGGAGTCATTAAAAAGGATGGTTACCAGCCAGCCTCAGACTATTTTGGTTACTTCCTTTCTCTGATTTTTATTTATGTATATAATAAAATCAACCTTCATTAGCACATATTGTTGGTTTCCCCAGGAGAGCAAGCCCATAAGTGTTCCCAAGCTGGGTGTACGCTGACCCACATAAACATCTGTGTAATAAATTATGGATAGAGATTTAATAATAGATAAGTTCTGCAAATCGAGGATGTTTATTAAAAATGATCATTACAGTTATTTATTTTTCTCATAAGGGAAATTTTTCTAGTGTTTCATTAGACCCTATTCCCTAATAATAAATAGAATTTGAAGATATGTGAGTCCCTGATAGAAGATTATAGATTATGAATTCCAAACATATTTCCTGCTGCTAGAAAGCACAATAACTTGTAAACTCAGGGGGACTTGCATGTGCTATCCAATAACTGAGTCATGATGGCTGTGTAACCTGCAGAGGCAGCATTGTGTGATCGCTAAGAGGGCAGCTTTAGAAGTCAGCTAGCTAAGCTGCCTGATCAAATCCTGTTCTTCAACTTATTCTCTGCATCAGCTTTGCAAGTTTATTAAACTCTGCGTTCCACTTCCTCATCTATAAAAAGGAAGAGATCATAGTATTTATAATATAGGATAATTGGGTGAATTAAATGTTTAAATCACATAAAGCATACAATAAACTCTTGATAAATGTTAGCTATTAAAATTATTTGTGATTAATAACTTTATTCCTTTTTTTCTTTGTATGGTGACCACTTCAAAGGTGTTTAAAACTGCTTATAATGTGAGGCTCGGGTACAGTAAAATCACTAAAGCGACCAGAGATTGTTAAAGCAAAGCAATTATTATTAGCCATAACTACTGTTCATTTGCCTCATCTTATATCCTTCTTTCTGCCCACTGGGCAGCCTCACTGGCCTGGGACTCACCAAGTGGTTTCCCACCTCAGGGCCTGGCTAGTCTCTGTTCCTTATGCCTGGAATGCTCTTTGTTCTTTCTTTATGTGACAAGCTCATTCTGATCCTTCCTGTGTCAGCTCAGATTTCTCCAACACAGAGCAGCCTTCTTTGACTGCACTGGGGCAGGCCACCTCTGGCACCCAGTTCTCTGCCACTACATCACTTTCTTGATTTCCTTCATGGCATTCATTACACTCTGCATGCCTTTATTTCTACATTTGTTCCTTTTAGAAAGTGAGTTTCAAGAGAGCAGGGACCATGTTCATCATTATATCTCTAGCACTAAACACAGTATCTCATATATGAAGGTGTAGAAATCATCCCAGATAAGAACAAGCAAAGGCTATGTATTCTGAGCTTGCTGTAATGAGGAGTCAGCTGCCATCACTTCTGTTTGGGCAGAGACTCAAAGGCAGGCAGAGGAGTAGGAAAGCTCAATAGTCGAAAAAAGGGGAGGCTTCAGGAGGGCTCTGATGGGATGCTGTTGGCATGGGAAGCTGGAGGAAGGCTTACTAGAAGGGGACATCCTGCGTGATTGGTTAGGGGTACATATTTGTCTTTCTCTGATTGGTCTAAGTTGGAAGCAGGGACAAAAATTAGTAATCAAGTAATCAGTAATCAAGTCCTAATCATTTGGGGACAGTTATTATAGAAGTTATTGTTTAGCTTTTTGGATTGTTACTAGAGATAGCAGTCTGATTTCCTATAAATCTGACTTACAGCAGGTTGGCTTTCTGAGCTGTTTAGTATAGATATGGAGTCAGTTTTCTGGGCAGGTTGTGGGTCAGAGTTCTGTTTTTAAGTATGGTCAAGCCATTGTCCATTTGTGTATTTAGTCTCAGAAGTCGATCAGTACATATTTGATGAACAAATGTGCCAGACACCATACTTGGTTTCCTACACACCACTCTGCAAAGTAGGTGTTAGTTGCCTCCATTTTATTGATGAAGAAACAGACTTGAACAATTTAAGTCACAAAGCTAATCGATACATTATAAAAGCTAGACCTGGAGGAAATAGCACCCTGAACTTTTTGAGAACCAAAATAAGAAAGACATCATGGATGTCTTTAATTATTTGATTAAAGACCTACCTTTAATTATTTGATTGAAAGCACACCAGGCTATCAATAACTATAGATTTTTCATGTACTATATTCCAAAGGAAAGTAACCATGAAGTTTTGTAAAAGGAACTTTAAATAATGCCTTCAGAAACAGTTTGATTATTCTTATGACCATTTCTCACAGTGTCTCTTAGTGAACACTGAGGCTGTCTGCTTCTGGAGCTCACATTCTAAATACTAGTCTGAGAGGGCATTTTGATCAGCTACAAATTCCCTTAAAGTGTCGGCCAGGCATGGAGCTCCCTGGAGATCTGACTTGATGTGAGAGTAAAGTTTTAGAAACATTTGGAGACCTACTGTAGACACTGGCCTAAATTTTGGATGGAAAAGGTAGTCATGTATATTGAGAAATAATGACAAATAAAAGGATTACATCAATAGGTAAGGGTAAGAGTATCGCGGAATTCAGGAAGCAGCTTTTAGCTCCGTGCCTCTAGAGCGTAGAGACAGGTGGTGCGGTGGGAACACAGGTGGACTGGAGAACACAGGAAGGAGCCCGGAAAGAGAGATGGGGAGAAATGGTGAATGAGCTATGAATGCCACTGAGAAAGTGTTTGACCTACATTTCATACGCAGTGGGGAAGCATTATAACCTTTAAACAGGAGATGGGTATTTTTCTGGCATTAGGGAGCAGTGGAATAGCAAAGACTGGAGGCTGTGGCACCAGTTCTGAGTTTATTGGGTTGTCCATACTAGAGATGATACAGGTAGAATAAGAAAGCATCAATGGAATTGGAGAAGAAAGAACGACTTTCAGAGAAAAGGTTGAGTACTTTTACTTGAGAATCTGGCTCTCACAAATCAAAACACATATGCTGAAATCTGTTCAGCTAAACTATTAAGATTGTAAGAATTTGAGCAATTAAAATTGGTCATATACTAGATCACAAAAAAATTACTATATTTTTCCAAGTGTAAATGAAGTTCCTATACCCCAGTGAACTCGAATTAGATAGTAATGTGCATTATGAAGAAACCCCAATCTTTTTTTAAAGTGCATAATTATTTAATCAAAGAAAAAAATAGCAAAATTACCCTATTTACAAAATGTTGAAAGTAGAAAACTTATCTATTAAAGGTATAGGGTAAAGTTAAATCTGTACTTGGGAAATTTTATACGTTTAAGTATTTTCCTTTATGAAGAGTTCAATTCAAAAAGTTAAGAAAAACAACAAAATAAATATATGGAACACAAAAGAAAGAAAATAAACTTAGAGTTTATTTAAATAATAAATCTAAGAGCTCCATGTTTTTTTTTTGAAGTAATGGAATAATCTGATAAAGCAACAAATGAAAAATATAAATAAGTCAAAATAAGACTAAGAGATACTAATAAAAACAAAAAAAGATTTTAAAACTAGTAAATCAATTCTATGTGCTAAAGGCTAACATATTAAAGTCTGAATGAAGTGGATGGTTATCTAGGAAATTATAAAAGGTCAAGAAAACCTGAGTGAACTGATAATCTTAAAGAAATTGGCAAAAGTCAATTTAAAACCGAATTCTTTCAAACTTGTATAAAACAGGTATAATTCATATTATGTATACTTCTGAATCATAAGAAAAGACAGCAAGCTGCTCAGTTCACTTAAGATCTACTCATAACCCTGACACCAAAATCTAGGAAAGGCAAAACAAGAAGAAAAGTATTAATCATTCACTTTATGAAAGTACCTATAAAATTCTTACAATGTAGAACACTTATAAATTAAGAAAAATATGAACATCACAGAAGAAAATAGGCAGAAAATTCAGAAGCTTCATAGGGGATATATAAATAGCTAATAATCATATGAGACGAAAATGCTGAGCTTCACAAATAGTCAAATATTCTCAAATTAGCCACAGTTTTTAAAGAAGGTAATAATCAATACTGATGAGGAATGGTGAGGTATTCTTAAGTGCCGTGGGTGGGAGGGTAAATTGCTCTTCAGAAAGTGTATGTCGATTTGACGTAAATGCAATAAATGTTTTATACAACTTCTTATACTTTAATCCAATAATTCCACTAAAAGAAATATTTCTAAGAAATGGCTAGAGATGAGAATAAAGATTTGATCTAAAAATATTAATTGAAAATTTTATATTATAGTAAAAATTAGAAATAATCTAAATGTACAATATTAGGAGAATGATTAAATTATGTTAAGTTCATATTACTGATTAGTGGGTAGTCATTAAAGGTGATGTTTTAGTAACAAGTGACATTTATGCCAATATGTGAGCACGCTTGTGTGTTTAGTTTGTTTTTTAATTGGTAGGACCACAGTGTGTATGTAGTATAGAAAGGAGAAAGGTATTCTGTGCAGAAGGGGCAAAGTGGCAGAGAGAATGGAAAAGCAGACTGTTGTTCTCTACATGATCACAGAGTTCCGGGAGCCAGGAAGTGGTGGGTGACGGAACAGAGAAGCAAGAAGACCAGGTCTTGGAGGTCACTGAATACCATTTTAAGGAACTTGAGTCTGGCCTTAGTGTGGCCTTGATGTGGGGAGTTATTAAAGGATGTTAAGCATTAGAATGCTCAGGTAAGATTTGCATTTAGCTCATTTCAGAGTAGCTAGAGATGTGACAGGGAGGGAGAGTAGATTCAAAGGAAATGAGCGTGAGGCAGGAAACCACTTGGGAGCCTGCTGGACAATCCACAGAGGGAGCCTGATCCAGAGCAGCTGGAGCGAGTCTGGCAAAGAAGGCCATGCATGCCTGAGTTGATGGGTGGCCTGGTGGGGACAGGATGATTTCTAGGTGTCTAGCTTGGGTGCCTGAGGAAGCTGTGGTGCAACCAACTGAAATAGAAGTCAACTCTTTAAAATTACTATACATTTTTATAAGGGCACTCAAACTTAGAGAAATTTTGGGAAGAGAAATATATCATTCATTAATGCCTGAGGGACTAATAGAAAAGAATTCCTAAAGATGCAATTTCCTGAGCATGCCTTGCAATAGAGACCCCTGAATATCACAGGCTGCTACGCAGAAAATCTCTCAGAGATGCTAATTCCAGCAAAATTAAAGAATCCCTTAGGTTAAAACTTTCCTTCGTCTTTCTACCAAATGTATCATACCAAATCACACTAAAGATGAAATCTATCTAAAGAGTTTGATCCTCCTTGAGGTGAATGAATCTATTTAAACAATGTCCTGAGCACTTCCTCTATGCTAGGTCATTATGATGCTTTGAAATCATAAAATTTATAAGCCAGCAAGAGGCCTTGGAAAATGAGCAGCATATGACTTGAATCATTCGATTGTTTCACCATAGATCACAGGAGTTCACTGCTACTGCTTTGAAACAGGAGTCCTCATTGCATATTCAAGCCAGACACATGCACTATTACAGACAAATTGCTGCAGTTAATTGCCATGGGTAAATCTTTAAAAACAGTTCAAGCGTCTGAAGGTTAATAAAATCCGGTAATTAACAATAAAGCAGGATGTTGCTGTCATAAACTGCCTGGTGCTGATTAGCACATGTGGATGAAAGCCTGTCATTTACTTTAAGTGCTGTGACACAATCTGTCTTCTAATTAAACTGCCGTGGCTACATTGTCCAAATACAAAGAAAAATGGGAATAGCGGTCAGTGATTTAAGAGGTTCTTTGCACTTAAAGCGGACACTTGAGCTCATGCCTCGCAGTCCCAGAACGTGAATGATTATTAAACGCTGTTGTTGCTTGCTTAGGCCTTACTGACGAGGATGTTAAGAGATGCAAGGGAGAGATCCTCATTAAGAATGCCCTGCTAGTAACAAGTCCTGCTTTCAGAAGTCTCAGCGTTGCCTGTAAGGACCTAAACATCCTTTTCAGCAGTTAGCAATGCATATGGTCCTGGTCATCTTCTCTTCTAATGAACTCAAATGATGTCTACCTGCCAACAACAATAAGCTCATCCTGGCCTCTGGCCCACCCAACTCCTGGAAACATCAGCATCATCTCACTCAGGGTGGATGAGCTCAGCTGAGTTGTGCACCTCACACAACTAAGTCTCAGCTTGAGTCAAAGCTGTCAGAACCAAAGCACAAGCATTTGAGAATGACTAGTTGTTGACACTTCAAAATGATTTCAGAGCCTTTGCTTCCCAAGAAACACTTAAGATACTGAACCAGGGACAATGACCCAAGTCTGCTGCTGTCTCTTCAAAGTAGCAACTAATTTTTAAAAATCAAGGTAAAAGTCACATAACATAGAATATAACATTTTAACCATTTTAAAGCATACAATTTCGTGGCTTTTAGTATATTGAAAAGGTTGTACAAATATCACCACTGTCTAATTCCAGAACTTTTTCATTATTCCCCAAAAGGAACTCCACAGCCATTAAGCAGCCATTCATCCCTGGCCTCCAACACCTGGTGACTACCCGTTGGTGGCCTGTCTCTGGATTTGTCCATGTGGACACCTGGTATAAATGGAATCTTACAAAATGTTACCTTTTGAGTCTTCTAGCTCTTATAATATTATCAAGGTTTTTCTTGCCTAAATGCCCTGGCTAGAACTTACAGTACATTGTTGAGTAGGAGTGGTGAGCCATCCTTGTACTGTTTCTGATCCTAGGGGGTCACCATGAAATATGATATTACCTGTGGGTTTTTGTAGATGCACTTTATCAAGTTGAGGAAGTTTCCTTCTATTTCCAGTTTGATAAGTGTTTTCATCAAGAAAAGGTGTTGAATATCGTCAAATGCTTTTCTACATCAACTGAGATGATCCTGTGTGTTTTCTCCTTTATTCTATTAGTGTGATGTTTTATATATATTGATTTTTATATGCGAACCACCCTTGCATTTCGGGGACAATCTCATTTCGTCCTGATGTAAAATCCTTTTAATATGCAGCTGAATTCAGTTTACTAGTATTTTGTTAAGAATTTTTACATCTATATTCATAAGGAATATTAGTCAGTAACATTCTTTTCTTATGATGTCTTTGGCTTTGGTGTCAACTAGACTAATAGAATGAGTTAGGAAATGTTCTCTCCTCTTCACACATTTTTGAAGAGTTTGGAAGGATTTGTGTTAATTCTTTAAGTGTTTGGTAGAATTACCAATGAAGCCATCTGGTCCTAGGTTTTTCTTTGTTGGAAGTTTTTTGAATATTGATTCATCTCTGTACTTATGATAGGTCTATTCAGATTTTTTATTTCTTCTTTGAGTCTCTTGGTAGTTTGTGTGTTTCTAGCAATTTGTTTTATCTAGGTTATTCAATTTCTTGGTATACAACTGTGCACTTCGGTTTTGTTGTAGTGTTAATCAGTTTTGTTGCTCTTTATTTACAGAGAACCAACTTTCAGTTTCATTGCTTATCTCTATTATTTTCCTATTTGCAATTTTATTTATCTCTACTCTCAACTTTATTTCCTTTCTTCTGGTTGTTTTGGATTTAGATTGATCTTTTTTTTTTTTCCCTAGTTCCTTATGATGGAAACTGAGGTTATTGATTTGAAATCTTTCTTCTTTTTAATGTAAGCATTTATAGCTATAAATTTTGCCCTGAGCACTGTCTCTCATCTGTTTTGGTGTGTTGTATTTCATTTTTATTCATCTCACAGTATTTTCTAATTTCTCATGTGAAGTTTTCTTTGATTCATTGTTTAAGAATGTCATTTAATTTTCACATATTTGTCAATTATCCAGATTTCCTTCTGTTATCGATTTCTAATTTCATTCTATTGTGACCAGGGAAGATACTTTGTATCACTTCAGTCTTTTTACATGTATTTAGACATTTTTTAAAACTTTTTTTTTTATCTCTTCTGGAGAATGTTCTATGTGAAATTGATAAAAAGATATATTCTGTTATTGAATAGAGTTGTCTATATATGTCAGTTAGGTCTAGTTGGTTTATACTGCTGTTCAAGTTCTCTATTTCTTTATTGATCTTCCATCTAGTTGTTTTATCATTGCTGAAAGTGCAATATTGAAATATCCAACTATTATTGTTGTATGTTTCTCCCTTCTGTCAGATTTTGCTTCATATATTTTGAGGATCTGTTGTTGAGAGATTATTTGTTTATAATTGTAATGTTTCTTGAAGGAGTAACCATTTTATCATTACATAATGTCTTTTGTCTATTTTAACAACTTTTGTCTTAAAGTCTGTTCTGTCTGATATTGGAATAGGCACTCCAGCTCTCTTTTGGTTACTATTTGCATAGAATATCTTCCATCTTTTTACTTGTAACCTACTTCTGTCTTAGCACCTAACGCAAGTTTCTTAGAAAGACTCATTCAGCATTGTTATTAAATACCTACTATGTGCACAGCTTTGTGCAAGAGAGTTCCTGCACTTGATAACTTAAAATCTCATAAATATTTAATGAATGAGATACAAATAAAAGTGCTTTGGTAGGCACATTTATGAAAATCCATCAATCTGTATTAGGATACATGCCATTTTCTGTGGATATGTTGTTCTTCAAGAAATAGATCCCCCCAAAAAGTACTTCGGGAATTCAAAATCTGATGAAGTTATTTTCAGCTGAGAATAAGGGGAATGCTTTCACAAAGAGACTGACTTTCAGGCTTTATGGTATATTGTTACTGAAGAGTTCATAATAATCAGGACAAGGTGGTTTTATTTTCAGGTGGGTGGATAATGTCATCATCATTGGCGATGGCCACCACTACTCATTAAGAACTTACTGTGTGCCAGTGCCAGACAATATCTGACTTCTTTATGTATTTCAGTCTACTGAATACACATAGCAGCCCTACTGACTTAGGTTACTCTTGTTGTCTCCATTCAACAGAGGAAAAATTTAGAAAGTGAAGTTCTGTAAGTGGTGAAGCCAGTATGCAAACTGGTCAGTCTAGCTCCTCTCATTCAATGGCAGTTCTCAAAGTGTGGTCCAGGAACCCTTATGGGTCTCAAGACCCTTTCAGTGGGGTCTACGTGGTCAAAATTATATTTATAATAATAAGAAAACATTACTTGTCTTTTTTACTCTCATTTTCTCAATAGTGTACAGTGGAATTTTCCAGAGACTGTATGATGTGTGCTATTGAATCAGATTTACGAAAATGGAAAACAATGCCATTCTCATAAAATTTTTTGCTTTTCAAAATATAGTTCTTTTTCATAGATTATAATAGCCATATTAATATTTAATGGATGCATCATTGCTTTGAATAAATTAATAAATATTTAATTTTTGCTTCAATTTTTAAAGTGATAAATATCTGTAGATGTTACTCACAGAAATCAAAGCACTTTGTAGTCCTCAATAATTTAAAGCATGTGAAGGGGTCCTGAGACCACAAAGTTTGAGCCCCACAGCCCTACACTGTTCTGCCTTAGTGACGTGGCCACAGAAGAAAAGCTGGTACGGTGGCCATAGCAGCCACTTTGGAGTTGGATCCACCTCTGTTTGAGATGTGGCACATAAAAGTTTATCCTTCTTTTTCTCCTGTGGAGCTGGACATACTATTGCTGACATCAGGGGAGGCCGTGAGAATTAAATGAGAGAACGCGGAAAGGTCCAGAGCTCAGTAAGCACGCGAGCAGTGGCGCCGATCCTGGAATCGCTCTCTTGTTACCCACAGGTGATGGACTTCTACTGCCAGTCTTGCGAGACCGCCATGTGTCGGGAGTGCACCGAGGGGGAGCACGCAGAACACCCCACAGTGCCCCTCAAGGATGTGGTGGAGCAGCACAAGGCTTCCCTCCAGGTCCAGCTGGATGCTGTCAACAAAAGGTGCACACCTCCCCCTGCCCCCAGGTTCCCGACGGGCCACCTGTGCTTGAGGCTTGGCCTCAGGGTCTCTTATCTCAACGGGATAGTAGATTCATGTCATCTGAATAAATTCTCCTTTGATCATGGATCTGTAGTCATAAACTAGTGAGTGATAAGGGTCATCTCCTGCCCCTTGATGCAATTTCCCTTTGTTATGAGTGATGGCATTTTTGTTTTAGGCCTTAGTATGATTAAACGAATAAAATATACTTGAGGAAAATGCACTTAGGAGGTCTCTGAAATTTGTGCCTGAAACTAGGCTCTCTGAGAAGCTTTTATTAGCTCTTGACATACTTACAGGCCCATTATGTAGACTCACTGGCTCCTCTCTGAGCCCAGCAAAACGGTACCAAGCAGTGATGGCTTGAATTTCCTTATGTTTCCCTGCTTACAGGGTTGTTTTTTGTTTGTTTGTTTGTTTGTTTGTTTTTGTGTGGTAATGAATGAACAGAGTAGCTGTGTGATGCATGAGAAAGACCAAAGGAAGTAAATAGCCAGTTGAAAATAAATCTCCACCAATAGTTGTAATGAGAAAAGTGTGGTTGTTCTATACTAGTTAAAAGAACTGGGAAACTTGCAAGAACTTCCCAAAAAACTTTGAGTTTGAATAAGTTTTTCATGTGATTGGGAAAAAAAAGTTATAGCTGTATGTTTAGAACAGTGGTTCTCAGCCGTGGGTGATCACATTCCCTCCGCCCCTCCAGGGGACTTTTGGCAGTGCCTGGAGAAGATTCCTGTCACAACTGCCTCTGTGAGCGGGCGTGCTCTTGGCATCTGGTAGAAGACAGGATGCTGTCAAACATCCTGTACTAGACAGCACAGTCCCCTGCAACAAAGAATTATCTGGCCCAAAATATTAATAGTGTCAAATTTGAGAAAGCCTTCTTTAGCGTGTCAGGGAAAGCCGTGGGGTTCGGAGAGCTTCAAAGCTCTGCACCATTTATTATTAAGATTAGATGACTTAGGTAGATTGAAACAGACATGAGTCCCCAAAGTCTCTTCTCTCACAGGCTGTAATTATGTCTTATTCACTTTGTGGTTCACTTATTACTCTTTAAAGATGATGAAAGGCCCAGAAGGTTTTTTGACAAAATACAATGTTTAGACAGATGTTCTACTATTTCTAGAATGATGTTAGATAGTAATGATCTTCAACAACTGTCCTCCAGGCTCCCAGAAATAGATTCTGCTCTTCAGTTCATCTCGGAAATCATTCATCAGTTGACCAACCAGAAGGCCAGCATTGTGGATGACATCCACTCCACCTTCGATGAGCTCCAGAAGACGCTAAATGTGCGCAAGAGCGTGCTGCTCATGGAACTGGAGGTCAACTATGGCCTCAAACACAAAGTAAGACTCCGGCCCTTCTTACAGATACTGTGGAAGAGGCATGACTTCCGGGCGCGTCACGGCACCAGCTCACTCTGATCTGATAGCAGCAGAGGGGACCCAGATGGGTCCTTCCGTGTCACTGTTGCACAGTACACAGTAGTTTTCCTTTAATGGCATATCCAGCTGTTTTTTTTTTTCTTCCTGTTTTCAGCAAAACTCAATGATTCTGTGACCTTAAGTCCCACTTTATAATTTGACACAAGGCAAAGTGGAATATAAAGTAATGCTTTCAGGATTTGGAGTTAAACCGGATTGTTTTCCTCCTTAATTATAACGTTTAATAGTCTCTCAATTGTCCTCTCGCCCACACCAACCTGTTAGTCTACTTCAAAGTGAACCCTGACTGCAGTCTTTGTTCAGCTCTGCATGTCTGATCACAAAACCAGGGATGAAAAGCCGCTGAGATTCAGGTGTGGAGAGTTTTCATTCGTCTGGTTTCCATTCCTAGAGGTGGTGACAGGGGAGTTTTGGACAGTGAGGAAAGATACTGAAGAATGAACATTTCAGATGTCAGGCATAGCGATCCGTTTGCTTGAGCTCTTGGTGGTGACGTTTGTGCTCGGTCCTGTCAGAAACATATGACACAGTAAATATGTGTGTGTGGGAGAAACAGGGCCAGGCGGAAGGGAAGGAGGAGGTACTAGGAATGCAGAGTAGGGTGATGCATCAGAGCCGGGTTCACCCTGTGCTGAGGGCCACGGGTGTGGGCGGATGCAGAACTGGCAGGGCTCTGCCTCGGCGGGAGCCCCGAGCTAGTGGCTGAGCTCCGCGCTGCAGGACGCACTGATTCAGCTCCTGTGTTTTGCCCGCAGGTCCTCCAGTCGCAGCTGGATACTCTGCTCGAGGGGCAGGAGAGTATCAAGAGCTGTAGCAACTTTACCGCGCAGGCCCTCAACCATGGCACGGAGACGGAGGTGCTGCTGGTGAAGAAGCAGATGAGCGAGAAGCTGAACGAACTGGCCGACCAGGACTTCCCACTGCACCCGCGGGAGAATGACCAGCTGGACTTCATTGTGGAGACCGAAGGGCTCAAGAAGTCCATCCACAACCTGGGGACGATCTTAACCACCAACGCCGTCGCCTCCGAGACGGTGGCCACGGGCGAGGGGCTGCGGCAGACCATAATCGGGCAGCCCATGTCCGTTACCATCACGACCAAGGACAAAGACGGGGAGCTCTGCAAAACCGGCAATGCCTACATCACCGCCGAGCTGAGCACGCCCGACGGCAGCGTGGCGGACGGGGAGATCCTGGACAACAAGAACGGCACCTACGAGTTTTTGTACACGGTGCAGAAGGAAGGCGACTTCACGCTCTCTCTCAGGCTCTACGACCAGCACATCCGCGGCAGCCCCTTTAAGCTGAAAGTCATCCGGTCGGCAGACGTGTCGCCCACCACCGAGGGCGTGAAGAGGCGCGTGAAGTCCCCGGGGAGTGGCCACGTGAAGCAAAAGGCTGTGAAAAGGCCCGCGAGCATGTACAGCACCGGGAAACGAAAAGAGAATCCCATCGAGGACGACCTGATCTTTCGAGTGGGTAAGGAGGGGCGGGCTGAGCGCCGCTGCGCTTCAGGGGGTGCTGGGAGCGAGCTTTGCAAAGAGCAGCCCTGCAGGTCAGACAGAATCTCTGCCTGCAGGCTTTGGGAGATACTGGGATATTTATTAGGTGAGCGTATGCAGGCTCCTTCCCTGGAGAGCTTATGATTTCTTTTCCCCTCCTCTTCCTTTTTTCTCCTTGTCCCCCCTCTCTCCCGGCGCCTCTTTTCCCCTCCCATCTCCTTCCTCCTTTTAAACACATGATACAGTATATTCATTGTAGAAAATTTGATACTGAAAATAGCAGAAAGAGATAGGGGGAGAGAGAGAGAGAGAGAGAGAGAGAGAGAGAGAGAGAGAGAGAGAGAGAGAGAGAGAGAGAGAATGAATTAGAAAAAATCACAGCTATCATAATTTGGAAATTTTAAATGAAATGTTGGCAATCTTTTACCCCCTTATAGGAATGTCTTTGGAATACTCCTGCCCAACCCGAAGGCAGGGAGATGGTTACATATGTCAGATAACTGCATGTGTTTCTCTGAAATCTGCCAGTTCTTGCCAGTTCTAGGTGATTGCTATGGGGAGGATTTGATTTTTCCCTCCTCCTGCTTCTCCCCTCTCCCTGCTTCTCCCCTGTGAGGAGGGCTGGGGGGGGGGGACACAGTGCATTGCAAATTGTGGTTACCTCCAGTGCCTATAGCTGGAGAGCAGCCCCAAAGAGGGGAGGGTGGGTAGAAACCTGGGGAATGGAATGGGGTTGGGCAGAGGATGAGCCAAGAGGTTTGGGCATGCATGTAGCCCTTCCCTTGGCTGATTTACTGCCTCTGGTATTTTTTTTTCAATATCAAAACAAAAGTTGATTGAGACTAATGTTATTTTTATCCGTTTATTTTCTCAATAGAATAATGTAAACAACAATTTGATAATTCTAAAGAAAAAAGCCTGCATTTTAGTTACTGTAATCAAAAGTAGCTCTTGCCTGCTTCTCTTTCTGCCTTTTCAGTCCTGCATCAAAGTATCTAAAAGGATGCTGCTGCATGTGTACTATCTGACATATGTACAAAAACAGTTCTGCCTAAAAATAGATTGGGGAAATCTTAGCTTAAGTCAAAGAAACAGACTTTTTTCTTTTCTTTTTTTTTTTAAACTGTGGAACCTATAGAATCCGCTAATGAGGTCCTTAAGTCCCCAAGGCTGGGGAAGGATAAGAGACAGCACTTCCAAACTTTTCTGGCCATAGAACTTTTTCCATGGAACCTACAGAGAAAATAAGACTCCTTGGAACATTCTTGGGGAAATCAGTGGTGCTCTGTGTTAATACTTTAGGCTGAGTCTTGGTTAAGACCATGATGTGATGTTTAATTAAGTTTTCTGCCTAGAGCATGGAGGCCTCGTGCTGTTGGTGCAGCGTGGGTGCAGAAGCTGTTGATCCGCAGCCAAAACAGATTAGACGAGTGGGTGTGGGCAGACAGAGGATTGGGATCCTCCCAGGTCTGCCACTCCGGTTCTGCCGCTCACTCACTCAAACCTTGGGCAGGTCTCTCAGCGTCCCTGAGCTTCAGTTTCCATGTCCATCAAATGAAAATACAAAAATACCTGCTAATCAGAACTGTTCTAAAGTCTAAGCTTAATGCCTGGCAGGTAGGAAGAGCTAAATAAATGAAAAGTATTGATTTTGCATATGCAATTACAGCTGTTAGAGTTTCCCTACTACCTTTTCTTCTCAAAAAAATTTAACTCGCTGCTGCCCATTGACCTGCTGCATTGAGAACAAACTTGGTCTTGTATTCAAAACCCCTCCCTCCCCCAACCGAGGGACCCCATTCTCCTTCCCCAGGCAGTGTACAGAGAGGAGAAAGGCACAGATCTGGCTGGGTCTGAATCCTGCTTCCCTTGGCCAGCTGAGCAACTGACTTACCCTTTCTTAACCTCGTTTTCTCCTCTGTAAAATGAGGAATATACCTGAAATGTTACCGAACACTTCAGGTTATTGTGAGGGTAGAATGAGAGAGAATTCTTCTAAGGTGGCTGGTACTTGCCTATGTACAGTAAGTGCCCGATTCATGGTAGCTGTTATTTTACTATTGTCATTATTACCGACCAACATCTTCACCTGAGGAAAGAGAAAACTCTCTTAAGGTTGTTTTTCTCCCACAGTGTTGATTTTAAATTCCTGGCTCCCATCCTAGGGGGAAGGGATCTGCTCCTTTCCCCTGCCACCCGTCGAACAATGCAGCCATAGTGATTCACTGACACTGGTGGGAAGGTATTTAAATGTTTAAACATTTATCAAGCAGTTAGAACAGTGCCTGACATGCAGCACTGTGTCTGGGTTTATTAATGAAGTGAAGATGCTGTCTTAGTTTGCAAGGGCTGCCATAACATTCCACAGACTGGGTGGCTTAAACAACACAAATTTATTCTCTCACATTTGTTGAGGCTGAAAGTCCAAGATCAAGGTGGCAGCAGGGTTGACTTCCTCTGAGGCCTTTCTCCTTAGCTTGTAGACAGCAGCCTTCTTGCTGCTTTGCCCTTACGTGGTTGTCCTTCTGTGCACAGGCATGCCTGGTGTCTCTTCCTCTTCTTATAAGGATACCAATCATTGGATTAGGGCCTCACCTAATGGCTTCATTTTAAATTAATCTCCTCTTTGAAGATTTTACCTCCAAATATAGTTATGAGGTACTGGAGATTAGGATTTCAACATATGAATTTTGGGGGGACACAGTTCAGCCCACGACAGATGCTCTACACCTCAGGTATGAGGAGAGCAGGAAGGAAGGAAGGTTTTACTGGTCTATTCTGCTTTGTGTTCAAATCCGGAGTCTAGCTGAAAGACACCACTCTACTGTGCAATAATATAACTCATGAAACATTTCTAGAGCACCTAGTGCCTGCCAGGCACTATGCTACTGATGGGAACATAGAGACGAAAGAAATGGGATCTCCTTTCTCAAGGAGCTCACAGTTTGGGGTGACAGATGTGACGAACTAACTCTAAAAGCTAGAGAAATGAGAAAGAATTTACACAGGACGTGAATGATGAGTACAACTCATCCAAATTGGCAAGTAGAAGTGGCATCCCAGGCAAGTAGAAGGGACCGAGGTGAAGGGCAAAAGCAAGGTGTAGAGGAGTGAACATGACTGATGTTTTAGGGGACACATTCCATGAGAAGATGCAGGATGAATGAGCAAAGGTCAAAGGAATGATAAGGGAGTGGCTGGAGATGAGGCTGGACAAATCAGCGTTGGAGCACACTGCTCCTTGAATGCCCTCTCTGCTTTCATACCTGGGCACCTTCCTCCATGAATTCTTTCCCCACCTTTATCCTTCCCTCAAGTACCATCTTCTTCTAGAAGTCACTACAATCAATATTATTTACGCTTGGGTCTTCTATCACAATAAGATTATACATTACTTCAAGTCAAGGGTGATGTCCTTAATGATTTATAATCCCCAACAATACCCAGAAGGATACTTTGCATAAGTACTTTGCCCATTTGAATGAAATAAGATCAAACTATAACCTACTGCATGATTTAACTTCTCACTTACTACTGTCAGGTCCCAGTTCTGAGACCCAGGGACACATAGACCAGACAACAATGTACTAAGCTCAAAAGCAATCATTCATATGTATTCCCTTGCATGGAACTAGGCTAGGAAATATCAGACAAACAATGCCAGCTTTCCAAGAACTTGACTAAAAATGAGTAAAGCTTATATTAATAATTGGAAGAATTCAACTTTCTTGTATAGCTATACCTTTGTTTTAGAACTGTAAGTTTCTCTCTACATTCAGATCATTGGGTGCATGGTAATAGAACATTTATGATTTAAACAGTCCCTTTGTCCATGGATTAAATCCAGAATTCACTGGCACTCAGCCACGCATCTGAAGTGGCAACATTGATTCTGTTGTTCCCTCAACTGGTCTCACACATACTGACCCAGCTTCTTGTGGCACTAATTTTGTCCTTAAAGATACACAGTTTTCATAATGCATGTGTCAGGGTTCATACAACAACTCTAAAAACATGTTAATTTTGCGTGTTCATGGAAGTGAATGTGAATCATCACTTTCTGGGTGCTACAAGAGATTTTTTCAGGGGTAAATTTGACTCTGATTTTCACCCTTCCTCACTGATTATCCAGTCTCATAGTTCAATGTGATTTTGCTGTTTGAGTACCTACTATGTGCCAGACACTTGGCTGGGTCATGGTATAAAGAGAGGAATGAGATTCTAACTCTGACCTAGAGGAGGCCACACTCAAGAAGGAGACAGAATGGAGAAACTGTACCTTCAGTATGAATCAAGGCACAGAAGTTGGGGTGGGGTGGGGAGGAGGCTGGCAGGCAGTGGGGAGTTAAGGAAGTTTTCTTGAGATGACATCTAAATCTAAGCTGTCTTTAGAAGAGTCCATCTGGTGGAAGGAGGAAAAGGGCATTTTAGATGAAGGGGAAGCAGGTGCAAAGGCATGAGGACGAGAAGCTGAGCAGCCCGAGGAACTGCACATGGTTCCATCATCCTGGAGCATCAAATGAGCTGAGATAGAAGCAGAGAAAGGGTTACGTTTCCTTGATGAGGAGCTGAGACTGTGTTCTGTCTACCTGTGTTTCTTAACGTGTGGTCCTTCAACTACTTGAATTTCTTGGGGTGCTTGGTAAAAATGAAAATTTCTGGATTCCAAATTGCATTTACAGCATCAGAATCTCTGGGGAAGGGCCAGGAATCTGCATTCTGTAAGCTCCACTGAAGTTCATACACAACGAGGTTTGAGAACCATTGCTTTGTGGGTAATGGGGAAGCATCAAACGGTGTAATGTAGTGTAGTGACTTACATTTATCTCCAGAGAGCATGGGGGCAATATCGGGGATCTCCTGGAAATGTCCCCTGGGGAGCAGGAAACTGCTTTCTATTGCAGTAGTCCACATGAGCCAGAACTGAGAATGATGTGATGCAGTGGAGAGGAAATAACAGATTTATAAGGTGCTTAGTAGGAAGAAGGCAGGACTCAGTGACCGAATTCAGCTTCTTAGCTCTTTGACCTGCGTGCAGTAGGGATGTAATGCAGTCGAGTGGATGAGAATTAGGGCTGTGACCTTGGAGGCTAGACGGCCCTGGGTTCCAGCCCCAACCCTGCCACTTCCTTCTCTGTGTAATCTTGGGTAAGTTCCTCAACCTCTCTGTGCCCCAGTTTCCCTTCATAAATGGGAATAAAGAAAACTTCCCTTATAGGGGGTTACGAGGATTAAATAAATTAATACACAAAAGAATGGTGCCTGGCACTGAATAATCTTTAATACATTTTAGAGAGGCGAACTAGTTAACATATTCATAGTTGTGATGTAGAAGTAATAGTTAACATGAGTAGTTAAGAACACTGAAAGTAAAGAGCTCAAAAGTCCAATTGCCTCAGTTTGAATCCCAGCCTGCTATTTATTAGCTATATGATTGAGGGAAAAGTTTTCAACCTCTCTGTGCTTAATTTCTTCAACTATAACGTGGGGGGGATGATCTTAATACATACACCACTTGGTGAGAACTAAAATAATACAAGTAAAGGCTTAGAACAGTGCAGGCACATAGTAAGGACTCTATAAATGTGACTGTTGTTCTTATTTTATACCCAGATATGGAAAGTAAGAGGAAGAGAGGCATGTTTCAGTTTTGACCATCCAGGTCGAAGTGTACCCTCAGCAGTTGGGAGTAAAGGTTTAGTTAGAGTTCAGCAAAGAAGTCACAGCTGGAGATCCATTTGGAAGTGAGAAGTATGGAGAAAGTACTTTAAATCATGAGTTTCAATGAGATGTTAAAGATAGGAGTGGTAGTTACAGCTCAGGGAGGGATGGGTGGAGAATGGAAACAGGAAGAAGGAACAGGCCTTCTCTGAGCCAGGCATTGTGCCGTCCACTTCTGCATGTCATCTTGTTTAAAATCCTTAGTGCGTATAATACATTTTAGTTCCTAATGTCCCCACCGTGTAATATGCCCACTACAGCATAATCTGTGGTGCTGGACCTGGCTCATACCGGCTCTCAGACCACCTCCCAACTCCGTGTTTAGGGACTTCATGTTGGTAGTTTTGAAACCAGCCAGGATGAGAGCATAGAAATGGGCAGGATGCTACAAATCAGAGCTCCTCCCCAAGTCTCCCAGCCCCCACTCCTTAAGGGCCAGATTACCAGAACAACATATAATTATCCTTACCTCTAAAAGAATGGGGGCTCAGAGAGCTGGGGTAGGAACCCAAGCTGTCTGGGACTCTGACGCCCATGGCTTTTCAATTGCACAATGATTCCTCTTCATCAAAAATGTTCTTTAACTGTTGTGGTTTTCCAAAGTTGGGATATTCGATACCTCCCACGCCTGAAAACTTAATTATATGCTCACTGTGAATACGTTCTGTTATTCTAATATTGTATTGATTGCAAAACAGTCCTGAATGAGTTTAGGGAAGTAGCTGAGTGCATCTGTTGATGATTCCCTGAAACACAGAAATTATTTTTCAGCACTGTCGGAGTTTGCTGACTAGAAGCCATGAGTTGGTTTTGTCAGCCACGAAAGAAAGTCTCCAAACAAAGGGGAAGCCAGAAGGTGCAGGGCGGTGGGGAGTGAAAGAATTACAGCTGAATTGTTTCAAATTATGTAATTCATACCCCATACTTTAGTGGGTCCAGGAGAAGTATTGAATAAAACACTTATTTATACTTCAGAGCAGCGTGCTTTCTAGTAATATAAAATGGATGAATAAAATCACTTAGTGTGAGTTCAGAGGCTTTATAGGAAGATATGATATTTTATGCTCCTGTCCCCAGCCTCACCTCTGCAAACCACCACCTAAAATCTTCCTTCCCTAAAATCTCTGAGAAGGATCATGCTAATTTGGCATCTGAGGTCATGATAGGACCCCTGCCCTCACGCCTTGAGCATCTCATCCTTGGGAACTCTTGCAATGCAAATGGGACAAGATGCCACTAACATTTACCGAGTGTTAGCCCCGCATTGTGTTCTACCTAGGGTGCAACGTCAAACAGGACAGATGTCGCTCCACCCACCCTTGGGGAGCTCACAGTTTAGTGAGGGAGACAGTTACACAGTTCAAATGCTGTGTGATAGGGATGGAGTTTGCTAAAGGATTCTGTGGAGGAAGCATGATCCATGTGAGCCTAAAGGGTGGTTATCCTCACCTCAGATACCTGGTATTCTAAAGCCCAATTAAAAAGAAGCATCATGTGTATCAGAAAAAAAAAAAAGTGTTACATTACATAAGTGTCCTGACCTCCTGCTCGGGAGAACCCAGGTTGTAGTCTCTACTCTGCCTCTACTCCCTCTGTGATGTGTCTAGCCTCAATTTTACATCTATAAAATAGACTGATAATATTTATCCTGCTAACTCACGGGGTTGTTATAGAAAATGCATGAGAGAAAGTACATGAAAGTATATTGCTGAACATTTTATTTTTCCAGGAATAATAATAATAGAATTTCATTAATCATAAATTAAGAAAACATTTGTTAACACCTACTTGGTTGAAGATCCTGTGTTAGACCTAATATTTGGCTCAATTTCTTCCTCTTGCATTATCCCAGTTTAAGTATCTAGATTTATGTCACTTAATTTTCTCATTAAGTTGAGGGAGGGGGGCGGTGAAATTTGCAGTTGTTAATCTGTCATTTCAGTCCAAGGCCTTATTACTTTTCTTCTGTAATCTTCCTGGAGGCATGGGTGGAGGGACTGGGAAGAGCACAGATGAGAAACTGTTGGCTTAAAAAATTTATTTTGTGCTTTACAGGTTAGTTTAACATCTGAGAAAAACAAGTTTAATTACCTTTTGGAATTGTTGCCAAATTTTTTATAATTGCTCTTAAAATTCCTGTTACTTGCTTTACTAGCCTTATGTAACCATCAGATAAAATCTTCTACATCAAAATAGGAAAACATTTTATAAGCACTCTATATGCTTTATGTAACCTTCGTATTCATTATAAAAGAACTAGTTTTCATTATATATTTAGAATACTTTGGGGGGACTTTTCTATAGTCTAAATAGAAATTACCTAAAATCTTGAAGAGTGAAGCATGATCCTAAATTATTTATAGCTTCTGGAATCTCTACTTATTTTGGTTGCAAAACACTTTATAAACTCTCAGACTATCGGCATTTCACTATAATGATAATATGCAGTAGTTTTGTATCATTATTCAACATCAGGATTTTTCTAGTTTAACTACTGGTAAAAAATTGTCAGCGTAAGTTGTTTGTCAGGAGTATGCAGGTAGTTTCTTTTAATCCTTAGGAATAACACTACAATTGTGTTGTGCTTAAAAAAACACAAAAAAGAGTTTTTTAAAAAATGATGATCAATAACTCTGACAAGACAAAAATGCTCATTAGAATCAGGGGATGTTAGCAGTAATGCCGACCGAGCCACGTGGCATAAGGAAAAAGACTTTAAAAAAAAAAATTATAAAATCAAAATGGCAGTGCCTGTCTATTTCACCTAGCTGTTTTAAAAATGTATAAGCAATCTTGGACTAACACATGTGCCTCCAACCCTGGGATTTTATTTACATGTTGGGCAACAGACTCAAGCTCTGGTTAACTTGAAACCAGCTGGACAAACCCACAGCCCAGGAGCTCAGCAGAGGCTGGAGAACCTCTTTCCAGCAGTGTGGTCCTTTGCAGCATAGTTCATTGCTCTCATGCCCAGTATGTGCAGGTCCTGATAATAGCACATTCATTTCAGTAGCCATAAGATCTTCCTTTTCCTTGTTCTGAGTGATATTGATATGGAGTCCAACTAAATGTCTTCTCAAGCTCTAAAATTATACCCCCAAATGGAATTATTTCTCATTTCTACTGACACTCAAAAATGTATATTTATTACTGCAAAGAAAAAAAAGTATTAATATTTTTTGCTCAGATATTTTTCCTCCTTCAGCATCACCTCTACATTTTCAGAAGGAAAATTGAATCCCCTTAATTTAGTATCCCTTTTATGAAGGTACCTCTCATCCTCTGCTAAAGCACTGTTCTCCCCATTTTTTCCTTACTTTCAAACATTGGCTGCTGCTGCCTGCAGAGCCTTCTCAGTAGACTTTGTCTATAGTGGATGGACAAAAGGTTAAGTAAAAGCGGGCAGCAGGCAGGTGTTTGTCCTTACCTGGGTCAGAAGGAAAAGCAAACCAGTGTTCATCTATTTTGTTCAGGTGCTGCTTACGCCCTCTCCATTTTCAGTGTTTCTTTCCCTGTTCATACGCCCTCTAAGCCATGGTGCACTTCCATTTTTACATAAGCAAGGACCTAGAACTTGGGCTGCCTTCACTTCTAGTTTTGTTTCTGTTCCAATTTAGTTGTAGGACTTTTTCTTTTTTATTATGTTTCTTTACTTGGTCCTCAGTTCCTCATCTTGCTAACTACCAAGCTTTTGGTCATCAAAGTTTTTGCTAAATTTTAATTCTTAAGAGATCCTGGCCTTGCCCCCACGATATTCTAAAAAGTATTTATAAACTAAGCATTTTAGAATTGTTTGTTCTGGGTCCTTCATTTTTGCTGTACCCATTAACCCACTGTTATTCAGCCATCAGAGGCAATAACCAAAAGCTAATAACGTGTTGGCACTTGACTTTCTCAAGGGCAAACTGTTCTTCCCTCTACTCCTCACCCCCCAGCAGCAATACCATTTTAAAAGAGTATTAGCCGATACCAGAGAGGTGCATATTATGGAGATTCTATGTGAATCAGGTATAAAAGATCATCTCTTCTGATACATTTGACATAAAATAAAAGTTTCCTCCACAGTGTAGAAGATGCTCTTTTGAGGATCTGGACCTCAGATTTTTCTTTGACATTAGTGAGAGTAGATGAGATACCGAGATGCTGAGAAGACGTCCAGGATTTTAATAAAACAAATATCCTGTGGGTCTGGTGAGAATCAGGTCATCTGCCCAGAAATTCTGTTGCTGATTTTATTTTGAGTTTAATCCCATCACTAGTTTCATTTCCTAACCTATAAATCTGGTTCCAAAAGAGTCTTAACTATTCTAAACAGGGCTTAAGCTTGTGTTTAAATTGAAGTTAAGGCTCTGTCAGTATCTTTGTCTGCTCTTTCCTGAGGCAATGTATGGGTGTCTAAAAACAATATTAAATTGCTCCTTTGAATGTAAATGCAATTATAAAACTGAAGCATAACTTTCTCTATGAAAATTGAAACCTCCTTCTTAGTTATTGCTGAGCAAAATGTATTCTGTTTGCATCCATTGTTATTCCCATTGAAATAAATTATAGACACATCTTTGGAAACAAAACAGACATCTGTTAACCTGCAGATGCCTTCGCTAATTTTTTTTTCCAGCCTCATCTCTTTCATAAAAAAGAAAAAAAGTCAGTAAAGATTAGAATATTACTTGGATTAATTTGTTTTCTTTTGCTTTTCTTTTTTGTTTCATCCAGAAAGTGCTCTGTCAGGCTATCTTTTACATTTTCACAAAGAACCTACAGCCTATGAGACTAAGTATGTGAAAATAACACAAAAGTAATTCCAGAATATGAAAATTAGCCTGCTAGTTTCATAACTTCGGAGGTCTATGGTTTGTTAAATGCACTGAAAGTCAAGTGTCCAGGTTTCTTCTAAGAAATACTGAGTGAGAGAGTAGGATTTTAGCAAAACTCCAAAAACAGGCCCTCTCCTATTGTCTATCCCCAATCATAATGTTTTTATGATTGTGTCTTTGTGGAATCTAAATATATTTTAATCATGTTAATATGTAACTATAACTTAATAAGAGAAGATTGACATTTGCCTTAAAAAGTGATTTTTTCAAGGATTTGATTGGTCTGAAAAATTTTAGTAGCATATGAACTAGGTCATGATGTGAGGAGGTTTCTTTTTTAAAATATATAATTTAAAAACCAGTGCATTCTCAGGTTACCTATGGAAGCGTGGATAATTCTCTTGCTGAAACTGAGAAATCTAATTCTCTATTGCTTAATTTCTGTGGTTTTATAATTTATTTTTAGGTACCAAAGGAAGAAATAAAGGAGAATTTACAAATCTTCAAGGAGTAGCTGCATCTACAAGTGGAAAGATATTAATTGCAGACAGTAACAACCAATGTGTGCAGGTATGGCCCCTAATTGTATACCTTTAACCACTAATGTTGATAAAATAGATACGAGTTGTATATTTTCCTACTTAAGACTTGAGGTACATGGGACAAGGGAAAAAGGGAAGCTTATAATGTATGTGTACGCTTTTCTTCAAATAGAATTTACAAGTTCTGACCTGTAGTACATATGACAAAGGCGCTGGCCTGTTTCTTCCTCACTAATTTCTGTGTGAGTTCTCATTCCAATGAATATAATTTGTTTTACAGATATTTTCCAATGATGGCCAGTTCAAGAGTCGTTTTGGCATACGAGGACGCTCACCCGGGCAGCTGCAGCGGCCCACAGGGGTAGCTGTACATCCCAGTGGGGACATAATTATTGCAGATTATGATAATAAATGGGTTAGCATTTTCTCTTCAGATGGGAAGTTTAAGGTAAGATTAACTAGCAACCAGCCACTAAACAGTAGAGAGAAGGAACAGGAAATACAAAATAAAATTGTCCTTTTCTTTTTGCGATCCAATAGAATACCCAACAGTTCTTCAGACCCAAAGACATCTTGACTGTGTTATATCTAAGTTTTATGAAGTGAGAGTAACAATGATATTGTCATAAATCTGCTCATATGTATCCTAAATGTGACTTCATTTTATGAAGAATTAGGTTTTTTTTTTTATATCATTAGATTGAACTCAATTCAGTGAAAAACTAACAACCTTTAGAAAAGGTTTATTAAGAGGCAGTTTATATTTCCCAAAATAACCTATAGGGTATTTTTTTTTTTATTTGTCAGTTATGAAATGCCTTCTACTTTGAGTCTCAGACCTGTAACAGATGCTAAGGGAGAAACAGAATTGTAAGATATGGTCCTTACCTTTTAAAAATATACAATTCCTTTGAGGATTAAAGACTAATATACAAGACATGACAGAAAACAATTCATGTCAGCCTTGAATCAGTCATAAATTGTTTGATACAATCTAAAACCATAGTGTTGAGGTACATTTTTGAATCAGTCATAAATTGTTTGATACAATCTAAAACCATAGTGTTGAGGTACATATTGTAGCAATTGGAAGGAAAAGAAAATGAGGGTTGGCTTCATGGAGAAAATGTGAGTTGAGCTACAATTTGAGGGATCCCGTCATTTGACACATTTTTACTCCCAGCATCATCTATTTTTCAGCAAGTCACTGAAGAGTAGAGAGATCTCTGATGATAACAGAAATCCCTTCTAAAGTGTCATCAAAGAATGTTATCATTCAGCCCATTTTCTACACTTACTCACAAGAGATTGTGAGACACTTTGTCAAAGGTGTTCTTGAAGGCCATATGCACTATGCCGTCTGTATCCCCTGTCCGGCCTGTTGGAGGCTTCTTTTTCAGTTGACACCATGAACTTTAACTCAGACATATCAACCCATTGGAATCCCAGTTCTGCGGTTCTTTAACTATTTGGCCTTTGGAAAATGATATAACTCCCTTGAGCCTTGATAGCCTTGTATTTCAAATTTGGATTTTTTTTTTTTAAAAAGCTTTCTCATAGGATTTGGGTAAGGAGTAAATGAGATTGTATTTCTGGATTTTCTATGTGCCTCGTATGAAATAGGCATCTAAGAAATGTTCTTTTCCGTAACTCTTTCCAAAAACCAAAGTCGGTTTGACCAGCTATGATTTGGGCTTCATGACCTCATGATGGCTCCTGGTGGTCATCTCTTCCTTGTCTAAATGTTCGGAGGTGATGTCATTCATAACCCATTCTGGAGTCCTGAAGGTTGCACAAAATTCACACGTTAGTCTCTTATTGGAGGAATTTATATTTTCCTTTTTAAAGTTGTTAGTTCTCTACGGTCACATAATTTTTATTAAACCAGTTAGTTCTAGGGAAAGAACATCGTATGTCCTTTTTCCTTCTTTTACTAACTTCTCTAATATTCATGCTTCTAATTTTTTCCTTTTCATCTTCCCTCCTGACTTGTATCTTTCAGTTCATCTAGGAATCTTTTGTGACTCTAGCACAGATACAGAGGCCCCTGCCACCACATTCTAACATATCTCATCTCTTCTGTCTTCAATTTAAGGACCTATTTTTCAAGCAAAATACTTTCATTTGACAATTCCAGAGCCAGGGTCTAAAATTTCCTTGCTTACTATTCTGCTTAAGATGAGGACACACTGGCAGGCCCAATGCCATAATTCTTATTTTACTTGGTAGAATCTAATGCCACTAAACTAGAAGTAATGAAGGAGAATGGAAGGAAAAGAGGATTAGGGTCAACATTTAAGTTTTTTCTTTTAGAACTATATTAGTTCTTACTACATGACAGAATGGCAGTAATCTTTTATTTTCTGTTTTTATGCTACATAATTACCATCTACTTGGTATTATGTGGCTGAGTCATTCTGTTAACAACTAGCATTCATATTAGGTAGCATAATATCTTATTTTAATAATCACACTCTTCTCTCTTCCTTTTAATCCTTACTGACATATCTTCCATTCAGACATGAAAGAAAGTACACAATTTTTTTTGCAAGCTATTATACTATAGTCTCTTTGAGCTTTGGGCCAGATTAAAGAATCAGAACCAAATCTGCACAACAGATTCTTTTGCCAGAATGCCACTGTTTCTATCCTAAGTGAACCTGTCTCCTTGTTCTAAAGCAATCGGCTCTGAATTTGTTGTTTATAAACTTCTAAGAATAAAAGATCATACAAAAGCTGAATACCCCCTATGTGAACATTCCCGCCCCAAGCTCCATATTCTTTCTGGCACATATCTTCATGTCTGTGTTGGGAAAGGGGACAGTCTCCCTACTTGTAGTTCACTGATCTTCTGCTGTACCACACTGCTTCTTTAGAAGGGAACTGTGGTCTCAGTTAAGGGGATTCAAGAACATTTCTGGAGGCGATCCTTTTAAAAAGTAAAGATTTTATATAAGTATCAGTAGCAAATAATGGATGCGAAAGAGATAGTTTTCTAAGATGGTAGATCATTGTAACATATGAGTCTGTGCTCCCCTATTGGAACATTCAAGTAAATGTTTACTAAAATAAATATCTGTCTTCATGTTCTACAGTGTTTTAAACTTCAGTTCTGTACTTTTTTTCTAACAGACAAAAATTGGATCAGGAAAGTTGATGGGGCCCAAAGGAGTTTCTGTGGACCGCAACGGGCACATCATCGTGGTGGATAACAAGGCGTGCTGTGTGTTTATCTTCCAGCCAAACGGGAAAATAGTCACCAGGTTTGGTAGCCGTGGAAACGGGGACAGGCAGTTTGCAGGTACACTGGATGGTAATATGTAAACCCCCTTTTCTGTGCTTCTTCTGCTCGCATTTGCATGATGTTGGAGCTTGTTGAAGATGCCTCACCCCCAAAGTGTTTGCTGGCTTTTGAAAAGATACGAGGGATGAAATCTAAGCAGAAGCATGATTATTAGATGCTTCTCATTTACCCACCGCAGTAAGTTGAACTGCAATCCATGTGTGGTTTTTATTGGTGGCACTTCACAATTCAGAAGTCTAATCTTCTAATGTTAATAGGAAATAAAATATAAATTTTAAAAGAAAATATTTTAAAAATAAGAATGTTTGAGGAACAATGGAATAACTCCTGTTTCCCCCTAGCTGTAGCTTTATTTAAAGAAGCCTCTAAATGAGAATTTTTTTCACCTTTCTAGGTGATTAGAAGAGTAGGGGTGCAGAGTATTTGCTGAGTTTGGGAAGGGCAGTCTCTTTTATTTCTTTCTTTGGTGTACTACTTTGTAGTCATAAGCTTACTTAGTTTTTCACATCTGAGAGAGGAGGCAGACAACAATTTATTAAATTTCCTTTTTGAAAGGATGCTTTTGGCATTTAATCTTAATTTGCATAATCTTTCTTTGTGCTTTGTCTCCACTTCTGCCAGCTTCTGAATGTCTAAAGTGAGAGTTTTCTGCTCTACTTTAAAAAAAAAAAAAAGTTATACATTGGAGTCTCTTTTTCCCTCAAAGTTTAGGATTACTATGTCTTTCCTCAGTGGGAACTGAGGATCCTAAAGTGACTCATATATACTCAGAGAAGCTGGCAGATTTGACATTCAGATGGTAATGTGGAGAATGAATTCTGATGCTCTTCTCACTTCATTAGGGCTGATGCAATGCCAGGCTTGAGCTGCAGGAAGTCAGAGTAGCCAGGCCCAAGTGTAGAATGACAGAGGACCCCTGTTACCTGGAGCCAGAGGTCTGGCTCAAGGACTGAGGCCAAACTTCTTTGTCCTTTCTTAAATAACTAAGTAATATATTCAATTTTGTAATTCCTATGTTGTTGTAACCATTTTCGTTTTTTATGGTCATCATATATTTTTTCCCATTTTTATTGCAGGTCCCCATTTTGCAGCTGTAAATAGCAATAATGAGATTATTGTTACAGACTTCCATAATCATTCTGTCAAGGTACTATAAACACACCAATTATTGTTAACTTTTAACTCCTTTTATTGAGAAATCGGTCTGGGAAAAAATAATGTAGATCTCACATAAACACACAGGATCTAAAGGAGGTAACTTAAAAGAGCAGATTTTACTTCTCCTTAAAGGTGCAGGTTTTATTTTGAACACACATATTTTGGAGAGTCAGAAAATTCGACAAAATATGGTGGCTGTAGGTTTCTTAACTTGAATCTGGTATAAATGGAGATGACTTGAAAATTAAATTTGAAAAAGCAATTGCTTCAACTTAGAGAGGCAGAACTTTTCTGAAACGTCATACATTTTGGCTATTCAATAATGAAAATGAGATCGCTTTTTCAATTTTCTGATCATAAGGCCTTTCAAACAAATTGAGATATTAGAACTCCGGTACAACAATGAATTTTAAAAGGAAAATAGCACTAGCATCTATTCCTATAGTATAGTTCATACTTCTTAGAATGCTTTCACACACTTGGGGTTCCTTAGAAAACAATGCCCACCGCTTCCCCCAAGTAGTATAGTACATCTTTCTTAACTGGGTTTAGGAAGAAGAAAGATTTGACCTTTGTTATGAGCAATTCAGGAAATAATAAAGTGGTTCAAAACCAATGTCTCGTTTACCGGAATGCGAAAGTGTTTAGTCACCTTCTTGACCAAGCTTCTCAAGGTGCGACGCATGTTCCATTGAAGGTATGCCAGGTGGTCATGGGCAGTGCACTGGCAGACATTTTTATTTTAAGAGTGATATATTTATTTTTAGGATTTCCTCTGTTTACATCAAATGATGGTTTTGTACTTAAAGAAGTAACATAAACTTTTCCTTGAAGTAAATTTATTTAAAAAATTTTTAAGTGAGGCATTTTAAAGGTGGGATAATAAAGAAGCAGCGTAGGCGGCATGCCAGTGACTGAAGTTTGTACTTAGAGACAACATTGCACAACCAAAGCTGAAACCGATTTTTCAGTGTTGATAACTGGATTCGCTAGATAAGGATAGGCGTTTAACGCCCAAAAGTGCTCTCTCTTCTGTGTCCTTCACTATGCCATTTCCCAAGCTCATCCAGGGAGATCTCTTTAACCTGAGTAAATGGAAAAGCTTGAGCTTTTTTGATGGGAGTCAAGACCCTGTGCAAAGAATAGAGCATGTGGGCCGTGGGGATGGGGCGGGATGAGGGAAAAGGATGCCCACCGTTGCTTACTTCCAAGGCTGCCTGCTGCCATGTTGTCTTTCTGGAGTTTTTACCACAGTGGTAGAGTCCATCCCCACTCCCCCATCTCCCTCAGTGCCAATAAGCTGCATATTCTCACCCCTATGGAGTGTCCTGACAAAGGGAAGATGGCAGTGAGAAAAGCCATTGGTAGAGGAGGAGGGAAACTGAGAGCAAAGAGGCAGCAGGGACTGGGCTTGTGACCCTCCTCACAGAGGGCTATAACAGTCTTGTGTAATGAGTATAACTATAAAAAGATGACCCAGGCTGTCATCATACCTCCTACCCTTTACTCACTTTATACAGGAATCATTCATTTAACTATAAGGCATTCAGCCAGAAGAGTACCCATATAGATTCTAACAGTGCAAAGGCCAGCAAATGCCTGCCATAGATGCTCTCCCCACCCACCAAAAGACAGTAATATTAATCAAGTTGCTCTTTTCTACTAAACTCAACCGTAACCCCAGAGCCTTTTCGTCCTAGTGGCCCAAGCAGGCTCTCTGAATCAACTGCCATTGCTATGTGGGATGACTCCTATTTACCAGCCCTGGCTGTCACTGTAAAAGGAAATAAGCCATATGTAAGTAACCAAAATGCAAGGCAGATAGCAATAAGTGATTTCTTATAAATAGGTACATGTAAAGTTCTATGAGTGTCCAGAAGAGAACAGATTTTTAAGATTATCAGAGAAGACGTCCAAGTGGAAGTGGTGTTTGAGGTGAGCAGAATTTTGAAATCAGAAAAGGATTATCATCAAAGTTATAAAATCTTATTGTAAAAACTTGTTCTAAAAAGCAAGCTATAAAAACTATTTCAGCTTATACTTCTCTTAATATGTTTTCATCTGGATAATTTATAAACAAGTGACATTTTAGATAGGCAAATAGAAAATAAGAAAACTTTATAATTATTCTGAAAACTCTCAAGTTTTCAAAGCAGTAGAGGTAGATTATTTTAGTTATTTAAACTCAGTTTTTCTCTTAACAAAACCAGTCTTTTTTCTGTTAGCTGTCATATATCTTTTATGAAATAGTTGGGTTTGTTTTCCATGTAGCAATAGTTCTGGATTCAAGTCATTTTTCTGTTGGTAAATGTAAAAACTACCTATAACTCAGGACTAACAAGTGGTCTAGTTAATTCTTTAACTACCTTCAGTATATTTTCTTTCAGTGGCAGTAGGTAATTAATTCAGGAAGTGGTCATGACTCCTTTTTCTTTATCTTAACATTAGTTAAGCCTTTAGAGATGGAAGTGTCTCATTTTCCCAATGTAAGTGACTAAAAGAAAGAGTCATTTTAATCTTTCATGAAAACAGAATGTCAATAGGAGAATTTCTAAAAGGTCCTGAGATCATCCTCAAATTAGATCTGTGCTCAGTTATAATGAACTGCCTCAGTTTCACATTTTACAAACCCTTACTCTCAGGGTCCCTTGCTTGTGATACTTTTGAATTTTTTAATCTGTATTTTCACACATGTAGAAGGCAAAAAAAAAAAAAGGAAGCTTAAAATAATATCCTGGAGCTATTTCAAAACCATTAAGTATCATCTGAATCACTGAGATAAAATTATGTTCACTACAGTCTTATAATTAAGCACATATAAATTCTCTCAAAATCAATAATCTATTTGATATATATAGAGTAACACTCTATTAATGAGAATATTTGATTAACTACAACCCATTGTTTGTCCATATCAGATTAGAGAATTTACTTAATAGAATTCGTTCTCTTCTCTCAGTAGCCTCCATTCAATAAAGCCTTAAGGTCATATCAATTCTCTGTTTTAACTAAATATGTTCTGAAAAAATATATATAAAAGCCCTTTTTTTTATCCCTTGCTCGCTGGCATTTCACACATACACTTATAAGTGTGAAGTCTGGCTTACTCTTTCTCATTGGGTTAGTAAATGGTAATAAATTCTGAGCATCTGAGCTAACAAAAAGCTTCTATTTTCTTATCCAACTTTGAATCATCCTCCATCTTGTTAGAAATACAATTCTTGTTCTTGAAATTTAGCTATTTTTTTAAAGGCAGAAAGAACATTGTTGAAAATTATAGTTCTATTTTCTCATATTTTATACTTATATATATTTTATAATTTATAATGGAAGTATTTTTCACATAAGTATTCAATAACCAGATATAAGCTAGAGAAAATAACTTATTTAACAAATGATAAATCAGATTCGTACAGTAAATTGGGAAACCAAACTTGATATGGTAGTCTAGTCAGTAGATTTTTTTTAAGAATCTCTTAAATATTAAGTCTTGTTACAGATATCCTGTTCAGATAAATATTTTTAAAATCCATAATGTCGGCTCAATGATTTTTATTTAAAATAAAATTATTTAAAAATATTTCATACAGGTGTTTAATCAAGAAGGAGAATTCATGTTGAAGTTTGGCTCAAATGGAGAAGGAAATGGGCAGTTTAATGCTCCGACTGGCGTGGCAGTGGATTCCAATGGAAACATCATTGTGGCAGACTGGGGGAACAGCAGGATCCAGGTAATGAAAACACTCATTTATTTGTGTGGAATGATTTGGTGTAAGTGGAGAACTGGCTTTCCACAAACTGCAATGTTTGTCATTCTTTAGTGGTTAGATGGTTAGACTGTAGATAATCTCACAAGAAGTGAAGAAGGTTGAGTAGAAAAAATGAAAACCTATTATCAGAGTGAAACCCTCTAAATGGGTGTTTTTAACATGTATCCCATAAACCCTCAAGGGTTTCTGGATAGAATTCAAGAGAGGTCTATTGAACAAAAGTATGATATTTTTATTCTTACTAACTTCTAATTGAAAATCATCATTTTCTTTAAATATTAATATAGGCAACAGTGATAGTAGTTTTAGTACTATCTACAACTTTCTCACCAAAAGAAATCACATAAAATTCCATGTCACAGTCATCATCTTGAATTATAATTTATTCTCATCACATCCTTAAGATTAGTCATTATTAGACCCATCATATTTCTTGTTATTTAATGTGTTGGTTTAAAAAGCATACATATTACTATTTCACAATTTTGTAATATTTCGATTTTAAAAATAATAAAAAATAATAAAATTCAAGACAGAAAAATTATAGAGAAAATCAGTGGAACAGAAAGCTGGTTCTTTGAAAAGAGCAATAAGATTGATAAACCTCTAGCACCACTAACAAAAAAAAAAGAAAAAAGAACATCAAGTACTGATGTCATTATAGAACCTGCAGACATCAAAAGGATCATAAAGAACTTTTATGAGCAACTCGACATGTATCAGTTTGACGACTTAGATGAAATGGACCAATTCCTCAAAAAGTGCAGACTCCACAACTCGTATAGAAAATAAATGATTTGAATAGCCCTATAATTATGTAGTTCATAACTTTAAAACTCCCCCAAAAGAAATCTCCACACTCAGATGGTTTCACTTGAGAATTCTAACAAATGTTTAAAGAAGACTTAGCACCAGCTCTACACAATTTCTTCCATAGCATAGAAGACAAAAGAAAACTTTACAATTCACTTTCCAACTCAGCTAAAGTGCCCTGATCTTAAAACTAGACTAAGAAATACAATAAAGGAAACTACAGATCATATTCTTCACGAATATAGATGCCAAAATACTTAACAAAATATTAGCAAATAAAATTCAGCCATATGTAAAAAATCTCTCCATGAACATGTGGAGTTTATTCCAAGAATGCAGGGCTGTTTCAGTATTTGAAAATCATTCAGTGTAGTCCACTGCATTAAAAGACTAAAGAATAAAAGGTATATGATCATATTAACTGATGAAGAAAAAAAGCATTTGATGAAATTTAATACCCATTCATAATTAAAAAAAAATCTTAGTAAACAAGGAATATATAGGAAGTTTCTCAGTTTGATAAAGAGCATCTCTGAAAACCTACAGCTTACACCATATTTAATGGTGAAAGACTAAAGGCTTTTCCTCCAAGATAGGAACAAGCAAGGATGTCTGCTCTTACCGTTCTTCTTCAACATAATACTGCAAGTTCTAGCCAGCACATAAGGAAAGAAAAGGAAATAAGAAGCTTATAAATTAGAAAGGAAAAATAAAAACTGTTTTCTATTTGCAGATAACATGATTGTTTATACAGAAAAATTTTCAGAAATCTATGGAAACACTTACTAGAACTAATAAGAGAATTCAGCAAGGTCATAGGAGACAAAATCGACATTAAAAAAACTATTATATTTCTATGTAATAGCAATGAACATGGAAACCAAAATTGAAAATGTAATACCCTTTACAATTGCTGAAAAAAATGAAATATTCAGTTACAGTAACAAAGCATGTCCAGTATTTATATGCCGAAAACTATAAAATGCTAATGAAAAAAATGACAAGAGATCTAAATAAGTATACCAAGTTCAAGGATTGCATGTTCTCCCAAAATTGACATATACATTTAACACAAAATTCAGGAATTTTTGTGAATACAAGATTATTTTAAAATTTATGTGGAAAGGCAAAGGGACTAGAATAGCTAAAACCATTTTGAAAAAGAAGAATAAAGTTAGAGGAACCACTCTACTCGATTTCACAGCTATTTTACTGCTATTATATAGATGCAGTAATCAAGACTTTGTGGCAGTAGAGGAGGGATGGGCACATAGATCAATGGAACAGAATAGAGAATCCAGAAATAGACCAACACATGTACGAGCAGCTGATTTTTGACAAAGGTACAGTGGCAATTCAGTGGAGGAATAACAGCTTTTCCACACACGGTTCTAGAGCAATTAAGATTTCCACAGAGGAAAGAAAATGAGCCTCACCTAATAAAAATATGAACTCTAAATAAATCTAGGTTTAAATTAAAAATGTAAAATTATAAAACTTTTAGAAGATAAAGTTTTAGAAGGTTTAAGAGACAACTTTGGGCCCTGGGGCATGGTGGAGAGTTTTTAGACATGATACCAAAAGTATGATCCATAAGAGAAGAAAATAAATTAGACTTTATCAAAATTAAAAACTTTTGCTCTAGGAAAGACTCTATTAAGAGGATAAAAAGATAAGCAATGTACTGGGAGAAAATACTTATAAAACCCATATCTGACAAAAGATTTACACTATATTATATGTATAATGCTTCTCAGAATGCAAACAGTAAAAGAACCAAATAATCCAATTACAATATAGGCAAGGGACATGAAAAGAAATTTCACTGAAGAAGATATACCCATGAAAAGATGTTCCATATCAGTAGACATTAGGGAAGTGCAAATTAAGACCCTGCTGAGATATTACTACACATTTATTAGGATAGCTAAAATGAAAAATATTGATAATGCAAAATGCTGGCAGACATGCAGAGAAACTAGGTCTTTCATGCATTGCTAGTGGGAATGTAAAATGACAGTCAGCCTTGAAAATAATTTGGCATTTCTTTAAAAACTAAACATGTACTTACCATACAACCCCAAAGCTACACTCCTGAGCATTTATCCTAGAGAAATGAGAATATTTGTCATTCGTATAAACCTTATTTGTAATGGCCCCAAACTGAAAATGACCAACATGTTTTTTGATAGGTTAATGGCTAAATAAACTGTGGTATATCTATGCTACGAAATACTACTCAGTGGTAAAAAGGAATAGACTAATGATACACTCAACAACTTAGCTGCATCCCAAGGGCATCAGGCTGAGTGAAAAAAGGCATTTTCAAAAGATCACACACTATGATTTATCTAACATTAATCTAATATTCTTGAAGTGACAGAATTATAGAGAAAGAAAACAGATTAGTGTTTGGCAAGAGCTAAGAGATGGTGGGAGAAAGGAAGTGGGTATGACTGTAAAGAGACAGCACGATGGAATAGTTCTGGATGTTGATCAGGGTGGTGGTTACATGGATTTACACTTGCGATAAAGTGATATACAATTATACACATACATCCCGATGTCAGTTTGCTGGGTTTTATATTGTACTATAATTTAGAAGATGTAACCATTGTGGGAAACTGGGTGAAGGGTGCATAGGCTCTCTCTGTACGATCTTTGCAACTTCTTATGAATCTTCAATTATTTCAAAATTAAAAGTTAACAAAACCAAATTTAAAAGAAGAATAATAGTGAATTTAAATGTGTTTTCATGGTTTAAGAATAATGGTATCATGAATGGCATTTGGCATTTTGAGTATAAAAAATAATAAAACTGGTTACATTCTGGGGAGAAAAGCATTAAAACACTCTTTCAAGACTGTAATAGTCTTTTGCCAGACTGCCAAAGGAGTCCATGATACAAAAAAAATTTTTTTAAAGATTTTTATATAAATTAAGAATAAAGCTTTTAAATCTTCAAACTGAAGAAAGATTATTCTTTCTCTGTGTAGACATCTGCATGGGTCTAAACATGCCTTTGTAGGTGAGTCTGTTCATCCTTGCTGATGTGTCCTTTTGCAACGCACGTGAGAACTCATTTATCTCACTGGCTAAATTTAGTAGCATTCAGATGCCTCTTTGAGAACAGCAGTGGTCAGCAGTTTGAATCTGATATAAGTATCTACTTCTCAGAAAAAAGATTGGGACTATAAATGTAACACTAAATGCTTTCATTTCTGAAATATATTTGTCTTGCTTAATTAATAACCCAGTGGACATCCACATTTGAAAAAGGTATTCTGTGTCTGATGGAAGCCAGAAGCCATACAGGGAACCGAGTGGACCAAGCAGCTCTGTGTGGGACCACAGATGCTGAGCTGTGTTGTGGCCCTCATAGCATCTTGTCTAGTTACAGTGTCTGTTAGAACACCTGACAGGCCAATCAGAATGGTCAAAAGAAACCAGCCTGGGCTTTGTGAAAGGAGAAGTATTTCTGTTTCTTTTATTTCATAATAGCAGAAGCTTACAGACCAAAAGAAGACCACTACATATCCAAATGTACATGTCAAAACACTGACTTCTTATAATGTACTGTTTTCTGGAAAGGAAAAATAAATCTCTATTTTTCGTTGCACGTTATATGACTTGGAACCATTCTTCTGTGATCTAGTTGTAGATTTTTATCCCCTCTCATGATAGGTGATAAAAGAGGGATATGAGGCTGGAGGGTGGAAAAGTGAACGCTTAGAGTGAAAAATCAGTGTCATTCATTTTTCAAACACTGTCTGTCCAGTGCCATTCCCCTAGAAGATGACCACAGTAAGAATATAAGATCTGGGCAAATGGCATGTTCTTTGTCAGTGACTCTGGGACATAGAGAAGGAGAGGAGAAAAAACAAGGTAAATGGAGGGATGGATTGTATATATGACAGGGACCTAAACAACGTAGGGGATCAGGCAGAGGTTTTTATATGAAAAACATCAGCATCAAGAGTTTTCTAACTCCCATTTCATCGTATTACTATACCTTTTCTTATAACACTCTGACTATATATTTTTGACAGGTTTTTGATGGAAGTGGATCGTTTCTGTCCTACATTAACACATCTGCTGACCCACTCTACGGCCCCCAAGGCCTGGCTCTGACTTCGGATGGCCACGTTGTGGTTGCAGACTCTGGGAACCACTGTTTCAAGGTCTACCGGTACTTACAGTAACAACGGGCAGCCGGAAAGCCCCTTTCAAAGGTCTTGCACTATAAACTGGAATGGATTTCTCGGCGCGGGACCTATTACACCAGACTTTTCATGCTAGAAGGAATCATTGGCGAACGTTCCAAGGTTATTTCTGAATGTAACAATTTCCTTAAAAACTGCATATCTGATTTCTGTAACTGACCTTTAGGGTTTGAAAAAAGAGCTCTCTTCTACCGAATCTATAGAAACTGCAAAGTTTTACACCTGTGAACTATGGCTTCTAGGACAGGGATTTATGTAGTTAAACTAATTTTGCAAATCAAACAAGCATTAAAAAGAACTAAAATATTTAAAGGTATTTGTTAATCCTGTGAATGGTAGCTTTTGCACAGAGCTTCCAAAAACAAAACAAAACAACAACAAAAATAAAATCTATTGTAGTTATATAATTTAACCTCAGTCATGAGACCTAGGGAAATCTTCTAACCTCACTTTTACAGTAGGTATTGTGACTTTTTTTGGTTATCAATAACTACATATAAATTATTTTATGAAAAAAATAAGACCGTCTTGCAAAACCCTCTCATCTGTTATTAGCAGGCCTCTTGAGTTTAGCACATAAATATAAATGCAAATTTCTCAACTTTTCTGGGTTAGATCAAAGGCCCTTTTTGTATGTTCTTTTCACGTTTCCCTCTCCTGCTCACTTTAAGTCAAAAACAAAGTACATTTTCAGGGAAACCTGAAGTTCCTAATGCTTTGAAAAGCATATTACAATAGTGATGCTACCGTTTGGTAAACAAACAGCCCAACTCCAGGTCAATGCGCCGGAATGCACTCAAAAAAAAAAAGTTCGTCATGTTTTATGTGCCATGTTCTCACATGTGTCTCTCCTCTTCCACTTCGTGAAAGCGAAAGCTTTACCTCCTGAAAAATGTCAGCACATGTAGTAGGACACCAGTATCCTAGGACAGAGAGCCATAAGTAGCCCTTTGGAGGACTGATGGTGTCAACCAAAGGCATGTGATTGAGTAACGGTTTTCCCCTTAGAAGCAAGTGTTACCAAAGTTGTGAAAGCATTACAGGTAAGGGCATGTTATGGTTATTTATCATTGTCTAATGAATAGTAGAGGCATTAAAGGACTATGTATACATGATTAGGGTAAGGTAGAATGTATCGTATATATCTATATATATAGCCGAATCTTTGGTGTATCGAAATAGGCAGCACTCTGAAAGACAGAAGCATCGTCCAGCCTTTCTTCAGCACATTCCTTTCCTGCGGAATTTTAAAGCCGTCCTAGTAGAAGAAGCCCTGAAAGATTTGACTCTTGCAATTTTCCGGGAATGATGGTATTGGCTGACGTCTCGTCAGAAAAATGGCCTTCTGTGCTTTCAAAAAAACAAAAACAGGTCAAAAAAGAGAAGTCGAACTTGTTACATTTAATTTAAATAAATGAGTTTTGAGAAATGCTAAGAATAATTTAGTCAGTTGTTAATCTGTCATTGGTACTGTAAAATGAGATGTGGTTTATTTCCACTGTTTAATTTTCTACTCAGTTCTACCAAATAGGATGTTGTGTTTGGCAGTTTTCGATAATGACTTTGGGATCTTTTTCACTTAAAGCACCTTAGAACTGTACTATAAGAAAACATTTCCCATATGTACAATTATATGAATGTGATGTTTATGGCTTATTAACTTATAATTCAGTTATTCACTTATATAGGAATTTTTGAAATTTAGAAGGGAAATCTATCTACTTCCAGTTGTCTATCAAATTCATGCCCAAATCAAGCTCTGAAAAAATTTTTTTCAGAAAGATTTCCATTTAGGTTTAGTATTTTTTTAGTTAGGTAGAGTTTTCAAAATATTTGAGACTGTCTGCGATAGTTATAAAATTCAATAACATTTTTAGAATGTTAAGATACTATTTCTTAGTATCAGTGAAATAAGTCTTTGAATTTAAACCTTCATATGTAATGAGTGCCTGCTAGGAGCCAGATGTTATTCAAGGCACTGGGGATTTAGTGATGGAGAAAAGACAAAATTCCTGTTGCCTTGGAGATTATGCTCTAGGGAGGGAATTTCATTTTGCTGTTTACTAACATTCTGCATAAAACACAAGCTAGACTTTTCATAGCTCCTAGACTCTTTAAAAGAAAACTTTTTAAATTGATTAAATTAATTTTAGTTTATTTTCACAAATAAAAATGGCTTCTTATACAGATTCTGTCACAGGCTATTGATCTTAAGACTAGTTTACTTAAAGGGTGTATTTTTTTTGGGGTACAACATTTAAATTATATATGCCAATATAGAAATTAACTAGCCATCATACCATAGCAGGCCAGATGTCTCAATTAGTAGATTGAGGACAAAGCTAATTTTTTTTCATGTCAATATTGGCACAAACTGGAATGAAAGAATAGATAGTTTAAGTCAGACCTCTTCTGTTACTAAAACACGCTATGAACACTCCAGGAAACACTATATTTTCCCCCCAAAATATGTAGTCATATATTTTAAAATATGAATAACATTTTACATTTGGATACATATGTGCATTTACTGTATTTCTTGGTGAGCATATTTTAGGGGGAAAAGTGCTGCTAAGATATGAATAGACAAGATTTAAGTGAAATTTTGTCACATTCTATGGAAAATAGTTTCTGGTAAACTGAGAAGGATATTAAAATAAGTGACTTTTTTTCTGGGCTACCATTATTGTTTAACGATTTCTCTTTGTCAAGTGTACAGAACCTGTCATACATTCATGATAAGTAGCACTGAAAAATTACCCATTCAAATTTCCCCTGGGCACTTACGGTAAAATATTGCCATTTAGAATGTGAAGGTCAGTGACAATGCATTCCCCTCTCCTCCCCCACTTACAGACCTCCCCTGCTGGACATGGGGTGGTAAAGAGTCGCTTGACCATTCAGAAACACATGAATAAAAAGCCTTTATGACTGTTTGCCATTTTTAAAATAGTACTTGGGATTTCAATCAAATTTTAGTCTCCGGTAACAAAACAAGTCCCCAAGTTTCCTTATTTTAATTTATTCTTTGACTAGATTTGAGGCAAATAAATACTACAGGTCCATGAAACTAGAACACACTTGCTTCTACTACAAAATATACAGGGTATGTCCTAACATGGAGTTAACTGGAATAGCAGTACACCAGCAAGTGTCTGGATCCTTAATATTAAAGGGGTATCATAAATGCTTTGATAATACCTACTGAGTTAATTGGAGGAAATAGCAAATAAACATCAGGTAATCTGCAGATTACTTCAAATGAGAAAATCTTTTTGTATTTTTGGACTCTATAGTATCCTCTCTATTGACCAGCTTCAGAAAAGAGAGGAGTATTTTTAGTTTAATAATTTTAAAGAAGACATTTCCAGCTAGGATAAAATTAAAGCTGCTTGCTGCAAACATTATTCTAATTTTGCTTAAAACTGAAAGTTGTAATACTGTTGCATTCTGTAAATGTTGCAGGGTTTTAAATTTTACAGTTATTTTAATATTTTTGATAACTAGGAATCTAGTATTGCCATAAAGGAACTAAGTGCCCATTAAAGATTTGTTTGGTATAAATAAATAATTTTTTGGTTTGTTTTAAATGACAGTAAGCTACAAATCATGATGTTAATCTTAAACTTTCTGAAGATGAATTGTGTGGCGGTGATTGTGTGGTTGGTTTGTGGAGAATGTATGAAAGCTATTAATATTCTAAAATCGATTAATAAATTGGCTATGTTGTTCCAATGAATGTACAGCACTTCCATTAACCTTTGAAAGCAACACAGCCTTAAACTCAATGCTTTTGCTTTATGACATGGAATGTTCTGTCATCAACAAGAGTGTATTCTTGTAATAGAATTCTTTATATCATTCTCAATTCTATAACCTTTCAATCCTATGTAAGAGTATGATGGTTCTTTGCTTTTTTCTTTTAAAATTTTGTACATTCCATCTTTATAGGTCTGTTTCATACATTTCTGTATAGAACACTAAATCTTGCGCTCTCTGACGTTGATAATGATATAATCTCATCATCTGTTCTTTTATGAAAAAAATGCTGACTGCCTATTTAAAGAAAAGAATAAATGCTGTGCATCGAAGTGTTTGTATGTTCGTAGCTACATACGTACCACAGTATTTTGGATGCTTTAGTCTACAATAAAACTTTAAATTCTGTCTTGAAACATAGGAGAAACAAGGGTCACGTGTATCTTTACCATGCACAAAATCTCAAATCATTATAATAAAGCTTGTTTTCTCCGTTTCAAGGGTGAATGTTTATTTATTTAACATAATCGTTTTTAAGTGAAGGAAAATAAAAGAATGTTTTAGAATTTGTGGAAGACAACAAACAATACCACAACCAGTTTATTTTGAGAGGGCCCCACCCCACCCTGACCCATCTCTCGGCGGAGCCGCCAGAGGTCGCTGCTCGCCGCCGGGACGTAGGTCGGTCTGTCTCCCACCTCTTTCACCTTCGCTGCTCCGCCCCCGGGGCGGGGTCGGCGCCAAAATCAAACTCTCCTTGGCGCGCCCCGCCCCTCGCGTCCTGTGCAGGCCCCGCCACCGGAAGAGGCGCCGCTCGCGCCATGGTAAGAAATGAGGCCACACTCCCGGGTCCCTTTCCTCCCCAGTGTCCGAGCCGCAGGGCTCCCGCCGTTGGTGGGCTCTGGGGACTGGTGTCCGACCCTGGGCCTCACACGGACGGGCAGCCAGATGGGCGCCCTGGCCACGCCGCGCTTTCCGAACGCGACGAGGCGGTCTTGAGCGCGCGCTTGTCACTTGTGTCCGCGGCCGGGGCGGGGAAGCCGAGGCGCCACGCTGCGACCCCCACCGCCCCGCTCCTTTGGGCTGTGTGTGGGGGCGACAGGGGCTCCCACCCTTCCTGCGATTCTGCATCCTGCAGCTATCGCCGGACCGGGTTAGGTTAAACACGCGAAGTGTTCGAGAGCGTGACCCGACTATCTCACAAACTCCGCCATCTGCCCGGGAGACTACGAGTCACTTCCGAACCTGTGCTCGGCTCCCCGGATTCGGCCACCAAAAAGTGCAGTCCCTCATTTAAGAACAGGGAAAGAAAGCGTCAGCGAGATAGCGGGCAGGCGCGCAGGAGCGCCCTAGATCCCAAATGGCTATCTTGATGTTTGACAATTGAGTGATTCTGTGCATTGCAACATTAGAGCCCATTTCTGAACTGCTCACAGTGTAGATGATTATGAGCAATCATCGTCAGTTAGATGATGCCTGTGAATTATTATTATTATTATTATTATTATTTTTTTTTTTTTTTTACCGAAGGGCGGGTATTGCGTTTTTGTACTGCAGATTGCCGGTTGGTAGGGAGTTAGTCGTTTTATAAGGGAAGCACCGCGCTGTGTTAGTCTTCCTTGCATGCTGTGATGGATTACTTCCTGGTTAAGGTTCCAGGTCGTCTCTGAAGTTAATGTCTTTCTGCTCATCACATCGTTTCATAAACCTTCAAAGTTTCATGCAATTTTTTCTGCTGCTGTTGGCAGAGAATCAACATGTAATTAAATGGATCTAAGATTTTAATATCTTAATTTAGTTAAGTGGCCGTTATGTTGCCAAGCTAATGGTGGACAGGGATTTAGGTTGTATGGTGTTTATTTGAAGATACTTGTCCAGATGTAATCATAACTGATAACGGCTTTTTTGTGGTTAAACTACCATCTCAGGCACCTGGGCATGAAATGATGTAAGAAGACAAACAGGACCACACTAAAATCTGTTACCAATGCTCTGTGATATCATATTTCTCTTTATAAAGTTTTTGGCCTAACATAACTGACTACTGAGAACTAAGCAGCACAAATGCATTAACTTTATCCCTTTACCTTATATCTACTCATGAATTACCTTCTAATGCTTAATAGTTTAATGTGCTCTTAACTCTTTTCAGATGCTCCTCTGATCATGGAGAAAAATGAAACAAATTAGAATAAAAGTTTTTGTAAGATACATTCTATTTTTATATTAATGAATAAGAAATAAGTTTAGTGTTTTGTTGATCAAAGATAACTTGTTCTATTTCCTGATTGTGAATTAATAGCTGTTTTGATTTGGTTGGACTTGCTGGGTAAACAATTATAAATTCAGGCATATTTTTGGAATTGAAGAAATGCAATGTAGTCTGCCATTCTGAGGGCAGCAGGTATCTACTTTTAATTTTGTAAAATTTTATTGTAATTGATCAACAGGGCTGACTTTAGGAATTCCATAACTCCTAATTGGAGAGGTACCTTTGTTGTCCTCAAGTCACGTTTTGAGTCCTCTTACTTACTTATTTGAAAGCATCCCTAACTTATACTATCAGGTTTTCTTTGATTTTAACTATTAAATGAGCCATTATTGATTTTTTTAGAGAAATTTTAAATATGAATTAATAAGTCATCCTTTCATATTATTTTAGTTCTGGCCATTACACTCTCCTTCTGTGGTTAATAATAAAAACTAATTATAGTCATAAAAGAGACTGATGGGCAAATTAGCCTGAAAACGATGTAAATGGATAATACAGTTCACCCATATTTCTTGAGTAACTTTCATAACTACTGAGCTTAGTGGTAAGAACTTTCCTAAAACTGTGCCCATAGGACAGTAGATCCTCATTGCCTGCCTCTGGGGAGCAGCTCCTGGAGTCCATGGAGCGCTCCGGGAGCTGCTTATAATACCCGGACATTAGGAGCCTTTCCGAAAACTCAGTCTGTTTTCCTGTGGTGCAGCCACAGACCAAAGACCTCAAAGGATTCTCACTGCCCCACAGGCACCCCTGACATTGCTTCTAGATTCTGGGGTGAGAAAAGAAAGGCAGTGTTCTTAAACCTGGGGTGCAATTAAAGCCCCTGAAAAGGGTTTTCAATATATGCATGCCCAGGCTGAGGCCACTTAGAGATTCTGACTGAGTTGATGTGGTTTGTGCCTGGGCACCAGTATTTTTTAAAAGCTGAGAAGATTCTAATGGCAGTTAAGACCCAGTGAAGTGAGGAATGAACTGAGGGAGCCTTCTCACTGGGTGTGAATTTCATGCTTGGTTTATTCAGATACTGCAGAGGCCAACATGAATGGAGGCTGATAAAGCAGGATTGAACTCTAGCTTTCCAACCTAGGTTTATTGTCAGGTATATACAGTCAGGTGCTGCCCTACCAGAGGTTTCTCTGATTTATCTCCAAGCCAGGCAATAAATGATTGTCACAGAATTCCTTATTCTTATTTCACCCTGTACCATATTTATGGGAGTCCAGTGGGTATTGTGGGGTTCGAGAGCTTGAATAGCCTCTAATTTGGGGGCTATGGGTTTTAGATACATGGTCCTGAAATTAAGGGCTGGCCTTTATGTCTTCTCTGTCTAACCTGGCACTAAGCTCTGGAAAGGAAAAGGCAGTTCTTGTCTGAAGATTTTCAGTCAGAGAGACAGAATCATTACTATGATTCATCTTTTGAATCATAGTAATTGGTTTGTTGAAGCTATGTTCTGGGAACACATGGAATGACACTCAGCCTAGCCTGTGAACTCGGGGAAATTCTCTTAGAGAATGCCTAAACAAAGCCCTGGGAGACTTTCTGGAGTTTTGAATAGGTAAGCGGAGAAGGTGTTTTAGGTAGAAAGAAAAACATGTTTTGAAAGGCACAGAAATGGAAAAGACCAGTCTGCAAATGGATAATTACAAGTAGTTTTTTAATTACAGCTCAAATTGCTTAGCTCTCTGTGTTGTTGTAGAATTTGAGGTGGGGAGTGGTACCTGTGAATGTAGATTGGAGTCAGGTGATAGAGGGCCTTTGTGTATCATTCTGGGATATTGGATACTTCTGGATGGTTAGAAGCCACTGAAAAGTTTAATCAAGGGAGAGGCATGGTTAGATTTGCTTTTTGGCAGTGCAGAATGTGTGCTTAAAGGGTGAAACAAAGCGTCCTTGTGGGACTGCAAGTATTTGCAAGAGACAGGTAATGAAGGCCTGAGTTGAGGTAGAGGTAATAGGAATGAAGCAGACTATAGATTTGTGAAATCCTTAAGCACTGAAATTGGCAGAAGGTGATGGTTGGATGTGGAGTAAGATGAGGGAACCTAGGATGACTGCCAGGCGGCTGGCTGGGGAAACAAGGTGGTATCTAACTGAACTCGAGCTCTAGAACAGCAGGTTTGGGGAGTAGGTGTAGGAGAGATGGAGTTCAGTTTAGACCTGAGTCTGGAGTCTATCCAGCAGGCAGGTAGATACAGGAGATCAAAGCTCAGAAACATACTCAGGGACCCATGTAAAGATTCGAGGACTCAGTGTAAGTGCTAGTTAAAACCATGGAAGCAGATGAGATCAAAGAAAAGGTATGAGATCAGTAGAGAACCCTGGGGAACTGCAGTGTTTGAGAAATGGGCAGAAGAAAAAGAGAAAATATAAACTGGCTATTTATTTTCCCCCGTACAGCTCATCAAGGATCACTGGATGATTTTATTGCTGTGAAACGAGTTAGTGGCTTTCTAGGTTCTGCAAGTAGAATAAAGACTCCTGTTCTCTGGTGTATATTCAGAACAGCAATTCCAAATCCCTTTCCCCATTTCACAGGCTCATGTTTTCTGATAGAGTTTTTGATTGGATAGGGTCAATCTTTAATTGTTGTTTTACTTATGTCTGCTTTTTAAGTGGTGTAAAGTGTTTTAAAGTTCTTACTATACAATGTATTTGCAGTTTTTGAGAAAGAGGCAGCTGACTTAAGAGACATTCGGGTGGAATCCTTCATTGGAGCACTAGAAATGATGGCTCTCATTCTCTTTTGTTATTTTCTGTGAATCTTTGCGTTGAGGAAATTTGGCTATTTTTAATCTTTGCTTTCGGACTTTACCTTTATGTTTACAATATATAGTAAAATTTATTATTAACATACATTTCAGTTACATGCTAATTATCTTAATTTCAAATGGGCTAAAACATAGTTACGGAATAATAGTAGCACAAAGTAAGCTCCATTTTCTATTTGAGTAGGTTTTCCTTCCTCCAGCCTACCCTCCGCAACGCTGCTACAACAATCTTACAGAATGTAGCTCTGATCTTGTCACTCCAGCTTTAGAAATTGTGCAGCAGCTCCTCATTGCCTGGAATAAAGTCCACTCTCTTTGGCCAGACAGTCAGCCTTGGATCATCTGGCCCCAGACAACCTTCCACGCCTCATTTGCCACTCCCACTCCCTCTGCACATGCCTACAGTAACCATCCAGTCTTTCTGGAGCATTCCATGTACTTCCGTAACACTATGCCTGTATGTGGTCTGCCCAGGACACCCTTCTCACCGTTGCTCAACTTTCCAAAATCCTTTTCATCTCTAACTTTCCTAGCTAATCCTCCTACATCCCCAGGGTGGAATTAATTCATTCTGTCATGGTCAGTAAATCATTCTGTTCTGGGTAGCATGTACCTGTTCATCACCTATAGGTAGTTATGTCTGTTTTCTTTGAGAGGTTATAAATCTTTTAAAAGTATGTACGGTGACTTATCACTGGACCATAAATGCTGAATTTCTACAAAATGCCAGGCTTTGTCTCAATCACAATTTTTATTATTATACTGGCAGCACCTACTGCATGACCTGGCATATGGCAGTAGTTAAGATCAGTCAGTCTTTAGGCCCAGCTCTGAGAGTTAGCAAACCTGTTGATATCAGACAAGACCATGCATAAATTTTCTGCTAATGTTTCATACCAAGTCGTTTTAAAATGCAGCATTTAAAAAAATTCAGTGTTTACTTTTTAATTTTTGTGCTTTAGTCGAAGAAAAAAGGATTGAGCGCAGAGGAAAAGAGAGCCCGCATGATGCAAATATTTTTTGAAACGGTAAGTCGTTTTCCTAAGAGTTTTAGTATTTTGCATAGTTTTTTACTTATGTATATGTCATCTAGTGTTAACTGTACCTTTTTTTATTAGAGATCAGTACTCACTAATTTCCCGAGGAAAGAATAAAATCCTGTAAATATTTGTAGTTCCTGGGAGCTGTTCGCAGAGCCTCTTCCATCCAGACTGTCCTATACTCTGGACCCAGAATTATCTTTCTGAAGCATATATTTGATTGTATTCCCTTTCTGCCTGAAAATAATGATAATAGCTCACATTGAGTACTTCCTAGGTGCCAGTCACTGGGGGTAGATGATCTGATTTCATCACGTTTAACCTATGAGATCGGTACTATTGTTATCATCCTCCCTCTACAGATCCAGACATCTGAATGCAGCCTACGTTACCAGCCCCGGATCTCAAAAACTAGAAGTGATAGTTCTAGGATTCAAACCTGGGCACGATCTTATGATTTTAGAGGTAGTGCTAAATACTGCCTCTGTGCATTTATAAGTCAGTCTATAGTTTAACATACACATGATGGCACCGAGGCCTCCTTCATTTATTCCAGATATTTGTACCTGCCACTAACAAGAAATATGTTTGAAGTTTCCACTCTGAAGTGGCAGAGCCAGGAATCAAACCTGGACACCTGTCTCTAGAGACTGTTTTCTTTACCATGTTGCTATACAGTTGCTTTTCTTCATTTCCAGATTAAAGTCCAAAGACCTATAAAAATATTAACATTTTGTGTCTTTGCCTAATACTTGACAGTATCTTTAAAGTTTAGTCTAGCTCCAACATACTGGCTGTTTTCATTATATACAGATGTGAAGAAGATGGGGAAAATGGCAAAATAGAATATGAAATTAGTAAGTAATGATAATACTTGGCAGATTCTCAGTAAAACAAGCAAAAAATTCTGGAGACCTTTCTTTCTAAACTGTTTGCCCTCTAAGTGTAATCATACTAATCTTACAAAGACTTACTAAAAGTCTTTGGCAATGCAGAACTGAGTATCATATTAATAAAGATGCTATGATTAGGAGGATAAATTGATAAACTTTGTCCATGGGGATTATGATTATTTGTCCTGCTGAGTTGAGATAGTTTTCCTATGATCTCAAAGCAAGGAAAATAGATTTAATTTCTACTAGGCATTGGAAAGCTGGGGAGAGTGGTGGGGAAATTATTCTTTATGATATGTTAGAATTTTCTCAAATATCAAAATTGGTTAGTTCTGATTGAAAAATTTTCAATTCTCTCAATTACAGTCATGTACCCCTTAACAATAGGATACATTCTTAGAAATGCTTTATTAGGCGATTTTTTCATTGTACATAGAGTGCACTTACACAGACCTAGATACTGTATAGCCTGCTACATACTAGGCTGTATGATGTAGCGTATTGCTCTTAGGCTACAAGCCTGTACAGCACATTAGTGTACAAAACAGCTTGAGATTAAATCAAACACAAGAGAAAATAATGCAACCAAGAGAGGTGGTAAATACAAGATGGATGAGGCTGCTGCTGGGATAGCAGCATATTGTTTTACAGCAAAGTATTTTTCATGAATAGACTCTAAAATAATAGTAAATGTATAGCATAGTAAATACATAAACTGATTAACAGGTGTTTACTGTCATCAAGTAGTATGTACTGGTCGTAATTGTATGTGCTACACTTTTATACTTTCATGGCCACACAGTAGGTTTGTTTATACTAACATCACCCCAAACAGGTGAGTAATGTGTGGCTGTACAAGGATGCCTAGCTAAAACGACACTAGGCAACAGGAATTTTTCAGCTCTAGTATAATCTTATGGAACATTGACTGAAATGTCATTATGTAGCACATGACTGTAAATTATTAATTTTATTTTATATATTCCTATACATATTCATTCGTATGAATACATATGTGTGTGTGTGTGTGTGTGTGTGTATTTGAAGTTGCTAATGTAATAAAAAAAAGAATTCTTTGCCTGTAATACTTAAGGAGAACATGGGAGCAGTATGTAGCTCAAGAACAGAGAACTTGCACCTGCGTCTATTTTACCTGATAGCTTTGTGACTTTAAGGAAGTTATTTGACCTAAGGCTCAGTTTCCTTATCTATTAAAGAGAACTATAATAATTGTACCCAGCTTACAGTGTTGATATAAGGATTAAATGAGATAGTCTTTGTAAAACATTACAACGCCCAGATCATAAGTGCTTAATTAAACGTTATTGTAACTATATGTCTTCTATGGTATGGTACACATAGTTTTTTAAGGGCTAGAACCATTGTGTTCATCTCTATTTCTGTTCAATGCTGGGAAGAACTAATGTTTACTTGAGACCATTTTCTCTGCTTAAATGACGTTTTAGTTCTGAGGCTCGTTCTTTGCAAGCTCATTTATTTACACAGCAACCCCATGGGGCAGCCAGTATGTCTGGGGCTCCTCCTTGATGACCAAATATAGGCAGATGTCTCAATAAGTTCATGTGCTTTTTCCAGGGAATCTAAGGTATTTGCAAATAGGTTTGATTAATTGATTCTTTTAATGCATTAGAGGCCTGAAGTCAGTAATTCATTGCATGTTCTCAGAGACCGTAAAGTATTATCTAAAACAGTTTATTCCAAGATGTGCAAAATTGATTTCATGCTCTAAGACCAATGACTTAATATTTTTCTTAATTTACTAAATCTTAAGTATAGTGAGATGAAGTTACTTTTAACAAGTGATATCTATACGTTCTACCACGAACATTTTACTCTACTTGCTTTATTACATATTTGTCTACCTATTCCTTTATCCATCAGTTTGTCTTGGGGGAAGGAATGTATGCCCAGTCTTTTGTTAGGTATATGTTTTGTGGATATTGTCTTCTAGTCAGTATTTGTCTTTTAAATTTCTTAATAGTACCCTTGGATGAGCAGAAGGTTTAAATTTTTATTGAGTCCAAGTTCCATGTTATTGAAATTGCCTTTTCAATAAGTGTATTTTGGAAGAGATAGATCCCAGATTTCCATAACAACAATCACAATAATTCTCTTCTAATTACTGAGTACTTCTGTCTTCTCAAATATTTCACTTTTGTTATCCAAGTTTTTTTCACCATTTCAACCAAGGCTTATTATGAGAAGAAAGGAGTATTCTACATAGATTTTTTTTTCTAACCATAATATAAATATTCTACACATATAGCTTCCCATAACGTTTTGCTTTGGTGGACATGCAGCATGCATAGGTGAATGATTGACAGGCAGCCATGAAATATATAATTTTTCTTTTGTTTAAGTGTACTCTTCCATGAAACTGTAAATGTAAACAATTCTTGACAGTTGTCTGTATTTTGCATTTTCTTAGAACTGCTAAATCTGTGATGTATTATACATGCTAAACAAAGTACTGTTTGTGTTTTCTTAAAATCAGTGTCAGAAAAGCTGATTATCTCATGTTAACAAGTGATTCATCGTAACTAGTTTTCATACTTCAGTGAGAGTATGTTCTCTCCAGTTACTTTAAAGAATTGTTTGTTCATGTAAAATCTGTCCATTGTAACTTCTCTTGAAGGTATAGAACATGATAATTGCACTTTCTTTCAGCTCCAAAATACTTGATTTTATTGTTCATTTCCAGGAATAGTTTTTTTAGTACAATGTCTTATGAACGTAATTATGGTAAATATAAATATATAGCAGAGAATAAACACGTTTTTTATCTCTCTTTCTTTTTTAAAAAACTCTTTTAAACAGAAAGATGTATTTCAATTAAAAGACATGGAGAAGATTGCTCCTAAAGAGAAAGGCATTAGTAAGTATCAAAGGTATGCAAGGGTATTGAGGGAAATATTGGTCATCTTTTCAGCTACATCTTTTCTGTTTTCACTTTATGGAAACTAATTTCTAGAGATGAATGTAAGAGTCCTTACATGATGTCTTCGGGCCTTCGCCATGAGTCCTGTGGAATATCTGTTCTAGGAAAATTAAAATGGAATATGCCTTCATGCCCGTGTACACACACACACACACATATGTACACACAAATATACACATTTATTTATGGGTATAATTTACTTCAAAAGAAGGAAAAACTGTTTCTAGTATTTGTTAAATGTAACTTTGTCTTTACATGGTGTGTTAGTTTTCTGCAGCTATAATAGTTTTTTGTAGCAGAAAAATTATCACCAACCTGGTGCCTAAACCCAGTAGAAATTTATTCTCTCGTAATTCTTGACGTCAGAAGTCTAAAAATCAAGGTGTCGGCAGGGGCAGCTTCTTCTGGAGGCTGTGGGGGGATTCCTAGCTTCGGGTGGCTGCCAGCAGTGCTTTGCTTATAAGCACATCATTCTACTTGCTGCCTCTCTTCACATGGCTTCCCCTTTGTTTTCTCCCCTTCTGTTTCTTATAAGAATGCATGTCATTAGATTTAGAACCCATGCTACATTCAGGATGATTTCATCTTGAGATCCTTAATTACATCTATATAGATGCTTTTTCAAAATAAAGTCACATTCATAGATTCTGGGGTTCATCTTTTGAGAGGTCACTGTTAAACCCACCATATATGATACATGTTTTGTTAAATTTTACTTCATGATTACGTAAACTGTGTAATATACATACTTATTTGAACAGATTTGGAAATTACAAAGAATACAATGAAAATAAAAGTTGTTTATAATCCCCCTATTCTGAGAACACCACTGTTAACATTTTGGTGTATTTTGATGTCTTATTCTTAGATTCTATTTGTCTTTGAATGTATGTATCTGTCCATTTCTCTAAGAAGGAACTATGCTGTATATACAGTTTTATGTTTATGTATTTTTTCATATAACATATCATCTACATTTATCTCTGTCATTTGCTTTAAAAAAAATGTTATACAATATCTGCCTCTTCTAATGTTTAACTGTGACCACCTACTGTGCCATTACTTGCTTAGCCCTATTAACTGTTGTTGAATATCTAAGTTGTTCCCAAATTTTGCTGCTAAAATTAATATGTAATTAAGGTGCTATCCATAAATTTTTCTAAAAGACTAATTTTTTTAGAGCAGTTTTAGGTTCACAGAAAAATTGAGATGAAGGTACAGAGATTTCTCATACACTTGATATGAACATCACTCACCAGTGGTGCATATACTACATACAGTTGGTGAACCTGCACTGATGCATCGTGATCATCCCAAGTCCACAGTTTACATTAGGGTTCACTCTTGGTTTTGTACATTCTATGGGTTTAAGCAAATGTGTAATGACACGGATCCATCATTATGGTATCATACAGAGTAGTTTTACTGCCTTAAAAATCTTCTGTGCATTTGTTGCCTATTCATCCCTATCTCTCCCCGCCCCATTATTTTTTTTTTCATTTCATTACTCTAGAAATAGAATAGAAAATGGAGACTTGTGTTATTTTAGTCTTTTTGGTATGTATGCTCAAATTGCCTCAGGAAAGGCTATACCAAATTCTACTCATATTCATTTCTCAGAACTGTGTTTTCATTTTTAGTGTTCTTTGATATTTCATTTCAGTTTGTTCTTCTTTACAAGTGAGGTTGAATGTTTTGCATATTCAGCATTGATTTCATTTATTAAATCTTTAAATTTTTAATAGATTTTATTATATTTGGTTACTTGCTCTAGGAAAAATCAAAATGAACATTAAAATATGGATGATTTCTTGACATAGTTTAATAGAAAGTGAGAATCATTTATGAATTTCAAACATTTGTGAAATAGGACTTCGTATTTTTTACATACTATTTTTAAAACCATTTTTCTGATTTTTAATATTACCCCAACCATAATATTCCAGTTTATTATTTAATTTTTCATAATAGTTTTATTTTAGTTTTCTTAGCAAAAAAGGCAATGCATGTTTATTGTTGGAAAAATATTAAAAATGACTAAAAAGAAGGAAAAAATTTCCTCTTAACTTACTATTCAAAGATAACCATTGTCATGTTAGTGTATACTGTCTTTTAACTTGATTTTTTCTATATAATACATTCTATATAATACATTTTGGATGTGCATATACCATAACATAAATGATTATCTAGTATTCCATTGCAATAAAATACTTTTAAAAGTTTTGTAATCAGACTGTTTTCCAATTTTTTTACTGTTGACAGCTCTGCTTTGACAAACATCCTTATGCATATCCATCATTATTTTCTTTGGCTGAATTTGTAAAAGTGGAATTTCTACATAAAAGGCATGCTAAATCTAAGGTTTTAGATACATACTGCCATGTTTTCCACCCATGTTGAGAGTACCCATTTCCCATGAATCCTTTAATCTATTTTTTTAGTTTTTTTAATTTGGTAGTGAAGAAATCATATCTCATTGCTTTATTTTAGATTTCTTCAGTTATTAATGAGGTTGAACATTTTTCTTATTTACTGACCATGCATATTTGTAGATGCCCATTGATATACTTTTGTTTTTCTATTGGAGTATTTGTCTTTTTAAATCATTTTTAATAGCTCTTTATTTATTAACTTATTAACTCTTGATCTGTAATATTTGTTGCAAGTATTTCCCTAGTTATTTGCCTTATAATTTTATTTATTATGTGTCTTAATGTAGTCTTTAAAAATTATCTCTTACAGCTGCTATGTCAGTAAAAGAAGTTCTTCAAAGCTTAGTTGATGATGGTATGGTTGACTGTGAGAGGATTGGAACATCTAATTATTATTGGGCTTTTCCAAGTAAAGCGCTTCATGCAAGGAAACGTAAGTTGGAGGTTCTAGAATCTCAGGTAAGCCACCACAGGTAACAATAGATTTGCTTGTAAGGAGGAAATTTGTTTCATGTAATCTTTTAATTTAGTAGTTTCTGTTTAATTCTTAACATTATTTGACTCAGACTCTAAAGATAATCAACATATCTCTCCCCCAAACAATACAAGGACCTTAGAATGTTTGAACTTTTATCTTCCCACATGCCATGATGTTGTTTTCTAGTATTTTAGTTCCTGTTAGGTTTATAGAAAAACTGACGGGAAGGTACAGGGAGTTCCCAAATACCACCCCTTCTCCCTACCAAGCACACAGTTTCCTCTGTTATTTACATCTTCTATTAGTTTCTGCGTAGACATATGTTTTCATTTTTCTTGGGGATTGCTGAGTCATACAATGACATTATGCTTCACAGTTTGAGGAACTTCCAGACTGTTTTCTAAAGCGGCTGCACCATTCTACATTCCTCCCAGAAGTGTAGGAAGGTTTTAATTTCGCCACTTTCTCACCTAAACTTATTCCTTGACCTTTTGATTCTAACCATCCTAGTGGTTGTAAAGTGGTATCTCATTATGGTTTTGATTTCCTGATGACTAATGATGTTGAGCATCTTTTCATGTGTTTACTGACCACTTGAATATCTTGCTTAGAGACATGTCTATTGACATGTTTTGCCCGTATTTTATCTCTTAAACATGATACTGCCTTTTTTTCCTGCTAGTAAATGACATGCATATTCATCACTAAACAATTTTCTTTAAAAAGTTATGTAATTAAAAACTTTACAAAAGAGTAATTTAATTTTAGGTCTTATTGCATTTTCATGTCTTCATGAGTTTTTATTCTTGTTTTTATTCTCTTTGCAATTTTCTTGTCCTTCCTTTTACTTAGCCAGTTCTAAACATCTCTCAGAAACCTTCTCAAACACTCATAACTTGAGAATACATACCATAGATTTTCTGTTCTTTTAATTTTTCACATGTGTGAGTTTGAGTTTTATTTATTCTATTAGATTTTAATAGCTTTATTGAGGAATAATTGACATATAAAAACTGCTCATACTAAAGTTTATAAGTCGATAAGTTTTGACATTTGTATACATTCATGAAACCATCACCGTAATCAGGATAATAAGCATACCTGTCACCCCCTAAAGTTCCTTCATTTCTTCTTTTAGTCTTTTTCTCCTGCCCTTCCCTGCACTGCTTCCCCTGCCCCCATCCCCAGGCAACTATTGATTTGCTTTATGTCACTACACATAAATTTATATTCCTTAGAATTTTCTATAAATGGAATCATATAGTATGTATTCTTTTTCTTGGCTTCTTTTAACTCAGTGTTAATTATTTTAAGATGTATCCATGTTGCTGTACATACTAATCATTTTTATTACTGAGTGGTATTTATTATATGGATGTACAACAGTTTGTTTACCTGTTAATGGACATTTGAGGTTTTTGTTTGTTTTAGTTTTGGGTTATTAAAAGTATTGAATATTGATATAAATTCTTTGTACAGATGTTTGTTTTCATTTATGATGATGAACACCTAGGAATGGGGTAGCTAGATCACATGGTAGGCATATGTTTAAATTTTTAAGGCATTGCCAAACCGTTTTCCAAAGTGCTGTGCCATTTTATATTCCTGCTAGCAATGTATGTGAATGCCAGTCTCTCCACCATACCAAGTATCAATCAGGATTGGAGGGACTGGCACTCACATACATTGCTAGTGGGAATATAAAATGGCAGTTATTCATGCCTGAAACTGGGCATCGTGGGTACCAATGAAGCATTTCTTGGTAAACCAGAGAAACTCTTTGCCTTTGAGAAAAAAGGTCAATTGGATACGTTTTGTTTCTTCACCTCTGGATTTAGCATAATTTCTAATTTAGCAAGTGGAGTAGCTTGACAAACCTTAATAGAAATGAGGGATTCTTGCTAGTATGCTAGTACAGTGAATCTGTTTTTAAAAAGTGAGCATGATATCATTGTTTATTCTGAATGATTGGAGAGTAGGATGTTCTAATTAGTTACTAACAGTGTACTCCTCTCCCTACTGGTCTAAGAGTTGGCATCCAATATATTTTGTAACACCCTGCTCTCTCCCCACCTCTGCTTACAAGCTGGAAGTCAAAGCTTAATCTTGCACTGAAATCGTAGGTCAAGTCAAAGATAGGCAGTAGATGTAATATCTTCTGTGGTAAGCACTCCAGCAGGAAATGGAGAGCAAGAGTTTGATATGTCATTTGTAAAAGATTGATAGCCCTTGGCATTTGCTGTAAAAACAAAACAAAACAAAACAAAACAAAAAACTTGGTGCCATTTCACTGACCTAAACCTACTTTTTTCCATCACTAACATTTGAGAAGCCATGTCATTGTCATACTGTACCCCTCAACTGTGGTTCTGAAGATCACTTATCGCTTTAGAGAAGCAATATGGCATAATGGAAAGATAAATAGAAATAAGACATGGATTGAAGTCACAAGCTTCACTTCCTACTAACTGGTATCTTGGATAGTTTTCATAGGCTCTTTGAGGCCGCAGTTTCTCAATTTGTAAAAGCGACTATGCCTATTTCAAAGGGTTTCGATGCAGATTAGGTGTTATGTGTCAAGTGCGTGGTGTACTTATGTACTCGGTGTGGTGGCCACGGATTCAGCTGCATTAAAACTCATCCAGGAATATATGCTGTTAGTTTACGTGTTCAGTTAGAACCAGTATTTGAGGGTCTACCATGTGCAAAATATTTTACCAGATAACAAAGGTTAATTCTAAAAAGTAGAACTCAAGATCCATGTTTTATGAGAAAGAACTTATAAGCTAACATATATACACATGAAAGAGTGAAATGCAGAGTGAAAAGTGTTAATGGCTAATTGCCTGAATGAATGGTAGGGATTAAAAATGCTACAAGAGATGGTGAGATTTATATAAAAATAGGTGTTTAGTTAATGTTGAATTGAACCAGATTCCAAATGCAGGGTTTCACTAAAGGATCAGTTTATTCAACACATTGCCAAAGTAGAATATGAACTTCCTTTGAGTTTCTTCTTAATTACTTCCAGATTGGTGGGGGAGCGGGGACTCTTGAATTTTTTCCTCCCATAATTCTATTCTGCTTTGGTTCTGCCAGTGATTCCAAATATGTGCAGGAATGTTTTCATCTCTTGAGAATAGACTTTTTTTTTTTTGTAGTAGATCTGAAAATTAAATCAGGAAACACATTCTTTTCTCCCTTGTCTTTAGGTTGTATGCGTTGATCATTAGTAAAGACAGTCTGAAAGCCTCATGATTACAATTTATGTTTCCCCTCAACTGTGTATGGGTTGCATTAACTAGTTCTGCAGATATTTACTGTGTGTCTGTTAGGGGCATGCCCTGTGCCAAGTTTTTTAGAGCAATATAAAAATAATAGGATATGTGTTTCATTTTGAGGTAATTTACACTTTACTTGGTAAGGGAAGATAAATACCTTACGTTAATTAACATTTTATGAAAAGTTAATTAGCTATCTAAGATTTAAGATCAATGCCAAATACTGTCATTTCTATAGATCCTAATTGTTATACAAGTTTAGAGGATAGCAGGATTTTTATAAATTTATATAGTTAAGGGAGACTTCTTAGAAATGATTATTTTGAGCTGAAAATTGAGTAGATTTAGATGGATGGAGGAGATTCCCAAGGGGGACAGAAGGAATCACTAACTCTGATGTTAACAATGGCAGCCAAAACTTATTGAGCACTTAGCCAGTATAGTTTTCAGAGCTTGTCTTGTCTTAGTTGTTTGGGCTGCTATAACAAAATACCGCAGACAGGGTAGCTTATAAACAACCAAAATTTATTTCTCATAGTTCCGGAGGCTGCTGGTCAAGTAAGAGCCCTCTCCTGGGTCCCAGACTTAGTGTATCCCCACCTGGTGAAAGGCGCTCAGCATCTCTCTGGAGCCTCTTTTATAAGAGCACCAAACCCACTCTTGAGGGCTCCACCCTTGATTTTGGCACCTCCCAAAGGCCCCCTCTCCCGTTAGGAGTTAGGATTTCAACATATGAATTTGGCGGGGACACAAACATTCTAATCATAGCAGAGCTTTTACATATTTTATACCATTTGATTCTTACAACTGCATGAGTTAGGCATTAACTCCATTTTACATATGAGAAGACTGAAGCACAGACAGGTAAATAGGTTGCCCAAAGTGACACTATTAGTAGATGGTGAAGCAAGATTAAATCCAGGCATTTGTACTCCATAGTCCTTGCTTATAACACAGATAAACAAAACTTTAAAGCAAATTACATTCAGTGAATAGTGGGTGACCATCTTGGAAAGAATGTGCAATTTTTTGTTTTATAGTAATGGGAAAATAAGGTTAAAAATTGAAGCCATATTATGGGATGTTTTATGGTTGGTTGGATTTTATTATATATATCAAGCATCAAGGGGAAGTAGAAAAATTTCTTGCTAGAATACTTTTATGGTTTTTTTTTTTGCTGATCTAATTGCTTTTAAAAATTAGGTTTTAAGTTTAGAAAATAGTGTTATTAAATCTGATATTAAGCAAAAACTTTTCCCCCCTCTATAGTGAGTAATATATTATTATTAATGTTGCTGAGAATATAAGATGTAGTAATTTATTTCTGCAAAGCTGAAATAAATATTTAGGTTGGGTAGAAAAGAAGTTGTTAAACTAGCTTCTTTAAATAGCTGTTACACAGATGTACTCCTGAAGCCTTTCCACATAAATTAGTAACTTTAATAGGCAAGAAAAGCTTTATGTAGAGATGATGAAAATGATTCAAATCTGTATGTCAATACTCACTATATTTGGATGATAGTGGAAGTAACCATTTCAGCTCAACAGAAAGAAGAAATGACCAGATCCTTTTCTCATGTTTTTGTTGTGAATTTTTATTTAGCTTCAAATTAATTATCTTCTGGGAACTCTCAAGTGAAATGGCATTTCTGTTTATCCTGAAAAATGCGTAGAACTTACTAAAGATCAAGATAACTGTTTTAAGAGTTTTGGCTGAAACTTGCTATGTGATAATGATTCCAATGTGATAATGATTTTAGTCTGTGTGTGTGTGTGTACGTGCGCTTTCTGAGTAATTTTTGTTAGGAAAAGCAAGACAGACTATGTTAGGATAAACAGTTTTTCCTATCATCTTCTGGTTCTTTCATTTTTTAAATTTTTTTTATTTTTTTTACCCCTTTCAAATAGCTTGGCCTAAAAAATGAAGGCACAATCTTAACTTCAAGGGGATGACTTCTGCCATTTTACTGTGTCTTATATTGACAGATGTAGGATGAGTCCTATAATATGTACACGACCAGGTAAAAGCAGTGTTATCGCCATTGTGCTGGATGTGCTATTCACACTGTTACCTGACATTAGGGAAAAAAACGGACCACTACTGATTAGAAGTGCACATTGTTAAGCCTTTTTTGAAAAGGAATAGCATTTTCAATATGCTTTGGTTTTTGTGTTCTTGTCCCTGTCCATTCTTCACCCTAAGTATAACTCCAACTCTACCATACTGTGTACATTTATTAGTTTACTTGACCCCGTCTCTTAGTTTGTTTCCTCAGGACTTAGCACAGTTCTTAGTATATGGCAGATATTTGACTAAGTGAATGGGAATTAAGGGAAACAAAGAATATGAAGTTAGTCTTCAGGGTATCCACTTACTGATTCAGAGAATTTCATTAGTAGTTGCATCAAGTCTGTATAGCAGTTTGTAAGTGATTTTTTAATTTAAAGGGTCAGAATTATGGAAATCAAATTCTTTATTTTGTTTTTCTTTTCTACTAAGATCTTCCAGAATTCTTTATCCAAGTTCTAGTTTGCACCCCATTTATTACCGGGAGAAGTATTTTTGTGGGCAGATTTTTCTAGAAGTTAGTTTACATTTTAATGTTGATACTGATCTGGATTTCAGATACAGAGTCTTGGTTTCAGGAGATACAAATAGAGTCTCAGGATAATTTAAAGATTTATTTATTTTTTAAACTAGTTTTTAGAAATGAGTATATAGAATTCTTTATTACCAAAACTGAGTAAATAAAGAGTAAGTCCACTGTTGGACAGTGTGGACAACTTGAAATGTTATTGAATAAAAATAGGCATTACCTCTACTGGAATTCTTTCAGTTCAGTACTTGTTCAGCGAATGCTTGCTATAGCAGGCATTGTGACCGATGAGAGGGACATAAAGATAAATTAGTAGATCCTTCCCTCTGGGACCTCACCGTCTTATGAGACACACATGTCAACAAATCATTGTGATATGGTACTATATGTTCAATACCAACAACGATGGTTGCACAAAAGAGGTGATAGTTAACTCCGCTGAGGAAAGGCTTTACAGTTAAGAAAGGAGACATTTAAGTTGGTTCTGGAAACATGGGAGTTCATACGGGAGTTAGGATGAAAGGCATTATGGGTACAGAGACCAGTATGTTAAGCAGTATAGTATGGTGGTTTAAGAGATTGGGCTCTAGACCCAGACTCTAGATTCAAATTCAACTTCTTCCATTTACTAAAAAACCTCCTGTGCTTCTATTTTCTCATCTGTAAAATGGTTCTCATATTTCCTACTTCACAGGGTAGTTGCAACAATTAAATGTGTTCTATGTAACTGCTTATAGCAATGACCAATACGTACAAGCACTTTGGCTTTTGTTACATACAAACACCAGGTATGTAAGAGAATCTTGAGTTGTTTTGTACCACTCAATTGTGTGTGAGTTTAGAGCTAGATTTGTAGGCAGGTGCTGATAGTGAAGGGCTCTGTGTGTTTAAGTTGAAGGATTTTGAGTAGGGAAGTGAGTTAATAAGAGCCTTATTTTAGAAAGATGGTTCTGTTGGCAGCATGGAGGAGTGTGCACTGAGAAATTGTCAGCTAGGAGAGGATGAAGTCCTAAAACAAAACACTGGCCCTAGAACTGGGGATAATAGACTGGGAGAAGTTTAGGAAGTAGAATCTATAGTAGTGTACACTCTGAATCTATAAAGTTCATATTTTAAATTAAACAAGAGTAATTTTTGTCCAAATATGGATTTCCCCTTTGTTGCCTGCCTTTTTGTGTGGATGGGGAATATATGCTGTCTGTCGATATTCCCTGAAAGTCAGGTTCAGGTAGCATAGATTATGACAATGATTAAAATTCATGCTTAATTATTCTTATATAATATATGCTATTTCTAAGGCTGAATTAAAAACAAAAAACCAAACAAGGTTTCTATAATCTAAGCTTTTAGACCAAGAACACAATAGTTGGGAGGAAGCTAAGCAGTGCTATAATGATTTATGCATCTATTCAACATTTATTATGTCTCTGTGTGTCTCAGTAACTGTATTCCTGGGGTTAAACACGGTTAAGATATCCCTGCCCTCAAAGAATGTCTGCATGGAAATGAGACACTCTGTAAAAGAAGTAAAGTGCAGAAGTATACACTCTGCTGAGGAAGAGGAGATAAAAACTTCCCAGAAGAAAAGATTTTTGAGATGGGCTTTAATGGATATATGTTTCTGGTTAATGGACAGGTTGGAGTTTGTTAGAGGAGTAAAAAGAGCCAGCCAGGCACAGCATGTAAATTAAATGCGCAGCATTCAGGAACCTGTGAACTGTTTGGTAGAAGTGGTACATAGGGTTGCACAGTGGATAACAGCAGGTTATTAGGCTGGCCAGTGGTAAGAGCTAGGTCACAGAGCCTTGCAGCCAAGCTGAAGAATCTGGACTTTATTATTCAGGATTGGGAAAGCATCCAATGGGCTTTAAAGATAACTACCATAGCAAATGGATGAAAGTGAGAACTGGAGACAAGGACACTAATTAAAAATTTGGGGCCAGAGATGTCTCAACCAAGATGGTGGCAGTGGGGATGGAGAGGAAAGGAGATATTTGAAAGATACCAATATGTAGAATCAACAGAGGTTCGAAACAAACTGGATGTGGAGAAAAGGGAGAGAAAAAAAAGAAAGATAGCCGCCAGGATTCTGGTTTGGGTGACTTTGTGGAGAGTCTAGAAGACACAGAGGAGCTGGATTGGGCAATACACTGAGTTTTGAACATACTGAGTATGAGTTGCCTGTCAGCCATTCAGGTTGAGATGCCCAGTAAGTTGCTGAATACACGGGTGTAGAGCTCAGTTCAGAGGTGTAGACAGAGGATAAAAACTGGGAAACCAAAAGTAGGAGTAGATGAGACTTCCCAGGAAGTGTGTGCAGAGCGCTCTTTTTGCTGCATCTACTGCAAGGATGGAGACCATTCTGAGCAATCCAGAAAATGTGGACTCACTCTGAAGGGACACTCAGTTGTTGTGAAGGGCCCCAGAGGCACCCTGTGGAGGGGCTCCAAGCACATCAGTGTTGAACTCAGTCTCCTTGGAAGGAAGAGGCTCCAGGTTGACAAATGGTGGGGAAATGGAAAGGAACTGGCTACTGTCTGCACTGTCTGTCGTCATGTACAGATCATGGTCAAGGATGTTACAGTGGCTTCAGTTACAAGATGAAGTCTGTGGATGCTCACTTTCCCATCAACGTTATTATTCAGGAGAATGGTTCTTTTGTTGAAATATGAAATTTCTTGGGTGAAAAATAAATCTGCAGGGTTCAGATAAAGTCAGGTGTTGCTTGTTTAGTATCTCCGGCCCAGAAGAATGGGTTAATTCTTGAAGAGAGTGACATTGAACTTGTATTGAATTCAGCTGCTTTGATCCAGTAAGCCACAAAACTTCAAAACAAGGATAGCAGAAATTTTTTGATGGTATCTGTTTCTGAAAAAGGAACAGTTCAGCAGGCTCATGAATAAGATCTAAGTTGTCCAGCTACAGAAACATCAAGACGTTGGATGATTTCTCAGACTCATTTGTGATATTTTAAAGATGCAATAAAAGTTGTGTATTGAAAAAAAAAATGTGCAGAGCAAGAAGGGAGAGGGACTGAGGACAGAACACAGGGGCCAATCCTGGGGATCACTAGTATGTCAAGGGCAGTTGCCTGTATTTGAGTTATTTTCCTTTATTTCAAAAATTTTTAACAAAAAATCAATATGGAGTAGCATAGGCTAGCTAAAATCTGATAAATGGCAGTTCTTCTAAACAGTAGTAAAAATGAGACTAGTGGAAAGGATAAATTAATCCTTTACAATTCAGGAGTGTTGGTTTAAAGCCTGAATTTATATCAGTGTTAGCACTGGTTATTTCACATTAATTTTGAAAAGTTCTTATTGGTGTTATTCATATATCCTATACATTGTGAATCTGAGTTGACCCATTTTCATGAGGTAAGAGATTAATTTTCCAAGGAACACACTTTAGGAAGTGCCACCTAACTTTATGGGTTTATTTCAGCGGATAAAACTATTTTACTGCTTTGGACTACTTTCCTATCCCAGAGCTGTATATTCTGTGTTGCTGCTGGAAATAGTCTTACGAGTTGGCAAACCACATCCCAATGTGTTCAGAGCTCTACTGATTAAATATACCTGTGTGAAGTCTCTCAAAGAGCCCCAACCCATAATTCCTTACCTTAACAACTGCCTCATTGCAAGGCATTGACGTGTGGGGTCAGCTTTCTACTAGTGTTATGTGGAGTGTCTGCTTGATAGATTATCCATCTGTTCTCTCTACCCATTTGGCATTCTTTAGATTTGTATCTCTTACATGACATTAGCAAGTGGGAACTTTTCAAGCCACAAAACCTACATATTATAGAATTTATAATATTGACATATGCATTTTTCTGTGATAAACGTAAAAGGTATTCACTGAAGAAAAAATAAAGGAAAAAGTAAAATACTTTTTTACTTTTTTACTTTTTTTTACATCATTTAAAAGTAATTACTGTTGATATTTTGATATATAGTCTATATGCATGAATCAGGACATTTTTAGCCACAAATAACAGAAAAGTAGATCCATGTTGGCTTAAATAATAGGGTTTCTTTATTTTACGTAAGAATTTTGAGGTGTGGGCTCTTTGAGGATTGGTTAATCTTACCATAAATTGGAAACAGAGGTCTGGACTGGCTTCTCTGACATTTTTTGGCTTTCCCTTTTTGGATGCAAGTAGCTACCACAGCTCCTTTGTCTACCCTTGACAATGTCCAATGCAAGAAGAAAGATGAACTTTCTTGTACATCTCTCCCTATCCAGGAGGAAAATCTCAGAATGCCCCCTTTCTCAAGTTGGCTTCCTTTTATGTTTTATTGGCCAGGTCTGAAGTATGTACTCATGCTGGAAAGGTAAGCCATCACAGTTCACCCTCTAAGGGTGAAGACCTATTCTCTGAGCACGTTGCCAACCGAACTGAAAAAAGTTGTAGTTGTGTTACAAAGAAAGGCTTTAGAGAGGCAAGTAACAGGATCTGCAAAATTTTATCTATTTGTGCTTAAAAGTCATATCTTTTAAGTCGAATGTTTTTATTCTCTTTATTATCTTTGATAATTAAGAGTTATATATATGTTTGTTGAAATTGAGTGACTTAAAAATTGGGGGTGAGTGATGGAAGGGGAAGTATATAACTTTTTATTGTTAAATACTGTAAAATAATACAAAATTATAATAGTTAATATTACAGCTGTGAGACGTGCAATGAATTTTTACGATAGGACTGAAGAGATTTATTTTTTATATTTGTTTGTTTTCCTTTTGTAGTAGGTAGCTTTGGACTAGGCTTCTAAACCTTCCTCCAGGACTTATTATCCTTTGCTATTTGGAAAAACTTGCTGGATGAGTTTCAGAAGCCTGACTCTAGAGCTGTAGAATTCTCTATACCATAACCAAAACACCCTTCTATGTTTCACATGAGTTACAGGTTTGTGAGAGCCATTCTTCATTCATAACTATTTTCTCCCCACATCAACCAACCTGGAAAAGATTTACTCCACAAACAACTGGACCTACAATTTTGATGTGCTGCCACCAGGTGGTGGCAGTGTCAAGTCATCTGCATCCTTAATTTCCTGAGATAGCCCTAATTGCAATTTGGCCTATTTTTCCCTCAAAAAGTGTATCAATATTTTAAACATTTTAATATGTCAGTGGCTGCCTTATGTATTTTGAAGTTTCACAGAAATAGTACTGTTGTGTGCTTTTTTTATTTGAAGTATGGTTCTTACATGACCAAAGACATGGTTTATACTTTTAGGACTGCATTTCATGATTCAAATAGAGTTTTTTTTTCAGGTTCCCTAATATTTATATTTATTTATAACCATAAATATCCTACACTATAACTCTTTTTGAAAAATAGCTTTCAATTAGAAGTAAAATAATTTAATTTAAAATTTTGTTAATTATTATATATTTTTAACCTATCTGCAGTTCACCTTTTCGGTTAATTTTAACAAACTTGCCACAGGTCTTTGTTTGGCTACTCTCAACTCTTGAGTTAGTTTACCATCCAAATGTGTTAGGTTGCTCTCTTCACTCTGCTACAGCTATTTAGGCTATGGAAGAAAAGGGACTAGTTTGTCCTTCTAATACTTTGAAATCCAAGTTTTCTTGAATCCTTTTTGCCATAAGAGGCAGAGGCAGAAATAGAAAAAGAAGAAAGAGCATTATTCTCTTCAAAAGATAAAAAAGCCTTTTTTGAGCAAGTACTCTAATTACTTTCTCAGCACTATTGCCTCTTTATGACTTTTTCTTTATAAATTTAATATGGAGTTTATTATAACCTGACCTAAATAGAAATTTAAAGCTTGAAATTTAAATTAATCCCATTTAAATTAAATAGAAATTTGAGTTTAAGCACTTTAACTGATGCTTTTTAGCATGTAATTTATTGTATTTCAGATTGGTGGCTTCTAATGAAACTCAATTACTTAAACTGAATAACTTATCGGATCAAACATTTTAAATAGTATTTAAGTAACATTTTTATTAAAAATTTCAATGATGGACAATCTTAATTCTCCTAAGAAATTTTTGAAAACATTCGGAATAAAATGTGAGCATATTATTGGCCAATGATCTTGAAAAACAATAGGAAAATAAGCAACTCCTTACGTAAAAATAATTTCAGCATCTATGTAACTTTACTGGTAGATTCTGTTAGTTATTTTGATATATAAAAGTAAAGAACTGGTCAGTAATCCTAGAGTTTGTTGGGTATATGAGTGTCCCCATGGACCACATGTGAGCCACACTCAAAAATCAGAGAACAAGAGCCCACCTGGAGCTATGTTAAATTCTGACCCTGAGGACATTGAAACCTAACACTGAGAGTCTGGAATGAACCTCTGAAAATCCAGGCTGGAAAGGAGTGGGGGCAAGGTGGGGAAGGGGAATGGGAGGGACAGAACACCATGTAGCCCCCAGGAGAATAGAATGTGTCTTCTGCATCATGGGGGTTATAGTTAGAGGAACCCCGCAGGGAAGCCTACAAAGAACCCAGGAGCTCAGCTGTGCAAAGAAGATTCAGCCGAAACATCTGTCAGGCCCCGAGAGCACTGAGGCATCTTAACAGCAGTACTTAAGTATAATATTTCCTATTTCCTTTGCTGTTCTCTCTTCCCATCTCCCAGCCTTGGTAAAGGTGGGGGAAAGGAAGCAGAAACTGCAGTCAGTGGGCTGGAGGGAGAATAGAAACTCTAGATTAGGAAAGAGAAAAGGACAATATGCTCCCTCTAGCAAAAGACCCATTGGCTGCCAGCTGTTGCTGAAAAGGGGAGAAGTCTTACTTTCAAATCAAGATTTGAACGTTGCTTTTTATATTAAACATTTTAATTTCTGAATCAAATCTTTGCTTGATAACTTAAAATAATTGTAGACCTTGATTAAGAATAGTCAGAAAAGTCACGGGACTTCTAGCTGTCCCGTGGCAGGAGAAGTACTACCCTCACTGGTCTGTTTTTAAAATGGCAGTTGAGGGGAGGAATTAAGTTGTTTCTATGGTTTTACTCTGAAAGGACAGTGCAAAATATGTATGGGTTATTTCTTAACACAAAAATATCAAATATCAAATCTGTTCATTTTTATACTTTAAACCTCCCCCCCTGATTAATTTTTTTTTCTTATTAAAGAAACCATTGTCATTCCAAATAATTTTAAATTTGCCCTTCCAAGTGGATTTGGGGTTTCTTTCTCAGGTAGATGGGTTTCGTAACAGAGATTGCCTACCTAGGACATATTCTTGGCCCACAGTGCTGACAGATACGGTGATTCTTATTCTTATTATTTTCACTAGTGTCTGGGGTCCTGTTACTAAGAAAGAATAGACAATTAGTAGCCTGTACTGCTTAGCCTTGTCTCTGAGTTTGTCATGTTAGAACTATGTTCCCACGTCTGGAGAGTCTGCAATCCTCCATAACTTTGTATCTAAATTCCTTCATTGCATCAATTGGATTTTGCATGTCTGTGGCTTTCAAAATATCTGAATAACTCCTACTTGGATTCTGCATAAGACTTTGTGCTATACAGCACAAAAACTTCTAAGTTCATTCTCTTGACACTTTAAAGCTTCTTTTGGACTTTCTTTTTCTATATCTTCCACATCACTAAACTACTTTTAATATTTTTAATCACTTCCCAGAAATTAAAAATAGTTCAGTTTCAAATAATTGTTTTTAAATAGTTGTTTCAAATCTTCTTGCTATTTCTTTCTTGTAATTTCTTTAGTTTTCTGCATCTCCTATTATTTAATCTTATTGAACATATTTCTGATATTTCTAGTTAAAGGAGTGCTAATCTTATTGTGCACTGCTCTGACTTTTAACAGTTCGTTTCTTCATGTTATTAAGTTTTGCTCATGGGGATCTTATCATTAGCGGGTGTTATGTATGATTTTCTTGAGTTCTTTGAGTGGCTTCACTTTCCCTTTATGTTGCTTTCCTAATGAGATTCTCACACTTTTCATGTGTCTATTATTTAGGATCCTGATGTATTGTTCTCATTTCCAGGTTCTTAAATATGTCCCACAGGGTTGGATTGCTGGAAATTCGATCTCCTGGCTAACTGGAGTGTTAATCTGCTATACTTTTCTTAGCTTCACAGAGTGTTATCTTTTAATGAGCACTGTCTTATAGCATAAGGAAAAATAATTCAGAAATATTTCACAAACATCCAGTATTCACTATATGCTTTGAATTATTTGCTACTATTTTAATTCAGTGAAAAGATCTGAGCCAATAGTATAACTGTGTGTATAGTGGACACTTCATAAATGCTTATGGAATAAAGAATGTTCATAGCATGTAGTACTTTATTCCACTCGTATTGGAGACATATTTCTGTAACCCAGTATAGGGAAATAACATTTTAAATTTTATGTCTTCCAAGATATTTCACAGCTTTCCTTACTGGCCAGCACTGTATGAAATAGACTCTTGTTAAAGCTTTATCCGTTGTAACAGTTAAAATGTGATCTGTGGTAATGGCAGAAAATCCAAGTTTACTTGGTATAAATAATAAAGATGAAATTGATTTAATTGCTTATTCAGATTAACAATTTTCAAAAGTAGAGCATTCGTCAGGCATCATCTAGTCAAGATTCTGACTCTGTTTTTCTGTGTTTGTCTTGATTTTGCCTTTTTTGTGATGTTCATGTCCTCAACTTGGTTTTAAGATGGCTGCCAGCAGTAATTTGGGCTATTTGCTTATTGTAGCTATGTAGTTTAAATCTCCGGAGGGCTGGAGAGAGTTGTTTTCTACAACCATTGAACAAAATACTTTGACCCTATTCTGATTCAGTAACACTTGAAATCAGCCACTGTGGCAAAGAGCATTCCATGCATCGATAGACTTGGGCCTAGAGTCATTGCCTATCCCTCAGTAGCACCCAAAACAGTGTTAAACTCTAATGAGAAATGGGCAAGACATACATGAAGAAAACTACCAAACCCTACTGAAGGACATGAAAGAACTCTTAAGTAAATGGAGCAGCATATTAATGAATGAGTGATCTCAATTATAAAAATGTCATTTTGTGTCTATATAGCTAATGTTATGGTAACCAAAATCCCAGATTTTTATGAATGATTCCCAAGTTCATAATGGTAGAGGAACTACATAAAGGACCAAGAAAGTATTAAAAAGGAAGAACAATGGGGTAAGATTTTTGCTATCAGATATCAAAACAAATATAATGTTATAGTAATTAAAACTTGCTATTCATGTGAGAATATACAAATAGATAAGAGGAACAGTATGGAAAAGCCATAAGCGGGCTCATGTATACTTATTTACTTTATGATAAAGATGCTATACATCTTTATCAATTCAATGGAGAAAAGACAGACTGTTCAATGAATTATAGGGATAATTAGATATCCACTAAAATGAATGAAGTTAGAGCCTCACTTCATAACATTTCCAAAATTATTTAAAATCAAAAGATCAAAATAATACAAATAATAGAAGGAAACTGTACAATATTAGTTTGAGAGACTTTCATAAGCAAGATGCACAATCTGGAAGCCAAAGATTGATTCTTTTGCATAAACACTAAAACTTTTACATTGAAAGACAACCTTAAAAGTTAAACATCTATAACCAAATAATTACTGTCTACTACATATAAATAGTTTCTAAAACTATGAGAGAAAAGGGTAGACAATGTGATAATGGTCAAAAGATGTTAAAGTCATTGAAAAATACACATAATCAATAGATATATGAAAAGATATTAAGTCTCAGTAATCAAAAACATACAAATTAAAACAATAATGGAATGTCATTTTTCAGCCATCAGAGATTATCAGTCTTTTATACGATTACCAATATCCACTTTTGGGAAACACACAGGGAATAACCCTGTTATATAATGTTGGCGAAGAGCAAAATGAGTAAAAGTTAAACATTTACACCCATTAGATTAGGATGGCTGTTATAAAAAAGAAAGAAAAATTATAAATAACAGTGTTGGAGAAATTGAACCTTTGCATATTGCTAGTGGGAATGTAAAATGGAAAAGCTGCTGTGGAAAAACAGTAGGGTAGTTTCTAAAAAAGTTGTACCTAAAATTAAACCATATGATCCAGCAATTCTACTGTGAGGTATATACTCAAAAGAATTGAAATCAGGCAAGGGAATCAGACATTTGTATACCAGTGTTCATATTAGCATTATTAACAGCAGCTGAAAAGCAGAAATAATCCAAATGTCCATCAACACATGAACGGTTAAAAAAAAAAAAGCATGATATATACTGACAGTGGAATATTTATTATTCAGCCATAAAAATGAATGAAATAATGATAAATGCTATACAACATGGGCAGACCTTGAAAATGTTATGCTAAGTGAAATAAGCCAGACACAAAAGGACAAATATTGTATGATTCGACTTAAACGAAATATTTAGAACAGGCAAACTCATAGAGACAGAAGTAGCATTGAGGTCTCCAGGGACCTTGTGGGGAGAGCAGTGGGCAGCTGTAGTGGGCACAGAGTTTCTGTTTGGGCTGATGAAATGGTTCTGGAAATGGGTAATGGTGATGGGTGCACAACATTGTAACTGTACTTAATACCACTGAAGTATACACTTAAAAAATGGCTAAAACGATCAATTTCGATATGTGTATTATTTGTAATAAAAAGGACTAAAGAAAAAGTTAAATCTTTATATCCTTTGATCTAGCAGTTTTGCTCATAATCTACCTTACAGAAAGACTTTCACATGTACACAGAGATTTATGCCAAATGATGTGAGTGTTGGAGCTTTGCAGTTATGAAAAACTGGACATTAATAAAATAGCTATTTATAAATGAGTGGAATAATAAAGTAATAGTATGACATTAAAAAAAAGCATGAGCACAACACCAAATCCTGGCAAGGATGTGAAGCAACAAGAATTCTCATTTATTGCTGGTGGGAATGTGAAACGGTACAGTCACTTTGGAAGACAGTTGGCAGCTTCTTACAAAACTAAACATACTCTTATCATGTGATCCAACAGTTGTGCTTCTTGAGATTTACCCAAACAAGTGGAAAACTTAGGTGCACACAAATGTTCACAGCAGCTTAATTCATAATTGCCAAAACTTGAAAGGTGTCCTTCAGTAGGTAAATGCATAAATAAACTGTGGTACATTTGGACAATGAAATATTATTCATTGATAAAAAGAGTCTATTAAGCTTTGAAAAGACATGGAGGAACCTTAAATGCATATTACTAAGTGGAGGAAGCTAGTCTGAAAAGGTTACAAAATGTATGATTCCAACTATATACCATTCTAGAAGGTAAAATATGCCAGAGGTTGGGGGAAGAAGGGATGAACAGACAAAGTAAAGAGGATTTTTAGGACAGTGATAGGACTCTGATACCATAATGATGAATACATGTCATTATACATTTGTCACAACCCATAGAATGTACAACAGCAAGAGTGAACCCTAATGCAAACTGTGGAGTTCGGTTGATAATGATGTGTTAATGTAGGTTCATCAGTTGTAACAAATGCACCACTCTGGAGGGGTTTTGGTAGTGGGGGACCTCGTGTGTATATAGGAATATAACTCCACGTGAGAGCTCTCTATACCTTCAACCCAATTTTGCTATGAACCTAAAGCTGCTCTAAAAAATAAAATGTATTTAAAAAATAGTCTTACATATGTAGTTGGCATGGAACTTTCTCTGGAGAGAATAAGTTGCAGAACATTATGTAAAGCATAATCTCGTGTATTTTAAAATGTTCTCTCTGTTGATCTATATCTGACTATAAAGCAGAGGAACAAGACAAGCAGGGGTCACCTCTGGGGAGGAGATTTTGGGGGTGGTGTAGGTGGAGAGGAAAAGGGGACTTTGTTTTAATACTTATGGGTTGTTTGAGTCTTTTAAAAGAAGAATATACTCATTTTAATCTCTTGAGAATACATTTATATATTATAATTGAAAAATAGTTTTTAAAATAATGGTTATATATGCTCATTATATAGAAAATTTTAAAGTATGTTCACAATACAGGGATAACCATGTTTTAAATTTTGTGCATTTTCTTGCAGCTTTTTTCTTTTCGGTCTTAGGCTCTCAAATGTATCAACAGTATTGTTTCTACTTTTTACAAACTATTCTCTGAGTGTTTTACAGTATCATTAAAAATTCTTCTAAAACATTTCCTTTGGCTATATAATTATGACATATCATACCACTAAATATTGATTAACATTTCTGTATTTTTAAGACAATGACATGGCTCCCATCTTTATATATAAATATATCTTTATAGTGTTTATTTCCTTATATAATTGATTGTTAAATGGAATATGCCTTAAAACATAAATTTTAAAGTTTTGGATACTCTTATACTTTTTTAAACATACATAATTTTAAAGTAAATGATACTACATTTTTTATTTTTAAGGAAAAACAAAAGACATGGTACCTATTTTTCCATAACGTATTGTACATGGATTTTGATAAAGCAATAGACCGGTCTGGATTCTCTTGCTGTTGCCTCTTTTCCCCATTCTCTGTTCTTTGACAAACTTTTATATTTCCTCTCTAATGCTTTGAAAAAAATTTTTTTCTTTAATTTCTGAAAGGAGCAAATCAGAATTCCAAAGCAGCCAGCTTGAATCAGTCTTTCTGTTCTTCTTATGAATAGGCAGTTCCTCCAGGCAGTGAATTAGCCCTTTAGAAAACATGGGCTTTATGTTTCTCAACCCTGAGTGCCTGTATAGGTGGCCTGGAATGCATTAAAGAGAAGTATTGTGTCAGATCCTCCAGTCTAAAAATTTTAAGTAGTTTTTGTTTTTGTTGCTGCTGTTGTTTCATTCTGAGTTACTAGATTTTTTAAAAATATTGTTTGCTTTAGTGAAAGTTGGAAATGGGTTTGTTATAGTATATCGTTGGTTCTTGCTTTATGTTATAGAAATGTGTCTGGAGAGTTTGCTGCTTAAAGGAATCTCATGGTAAATACCTCTCCTGAATATAGAGTTATCACCCCTTTTTATGTTTTTGTAAATGTGGACTTTTCTATTTCTTCTAGCGACAGAAATACTAAATTATTTTGTTTCAAGGTCAGGCTATAATATTTATCAGTAATACATCTTTGCTGATGAACTAGATAATATTCACCTATAGTAATATCTTGTGTGTTTTAGTTGGGTTTGCTGCCACAAGAAAACAGGTTTTGTTTAGATCAGTACTTCTCAAAAGTGTGATGTCCCCAACCAGAAAAGGCAGAATCATCATTGACAGGAAGCATGTAAGAAATGCAGATTATTAGGCTCCACCCCAGACCTACTCTTCAGAAACTGAGAGGTGAAGCCCAGAAACCTGTATTTTAACAAGCCCTTCAGTGATTCTGATATATGCTAAAGTTTGAGAAGTTTGAGACATGGTACCTATTTTTCCATAACGGTCTATAGCTTTTGATAAAGGAGGATTCTCTTGCTGTTGCCTCTTTTCCCCATTCTGGATTAGATAATAGCTATACAGTGGCTAAAAATATCAGCTCTTATCACTGGTGGCCTAGTGATAAGGTTTGGTTTAATTCCAAGCTTAGGAACTATAGCAATATCTCTTCTAGGAGGTGTGTAGATGACAAACTGATAGCAAGGGCCCCTTACAAGAGTTGCTTTCATTGTTTACAATAGTTGAGATTTTAAGAATGAACAGAGAGCCAAGAACTCTTCACTATCGAGCTGAACCAAATTGTTTCAGTACTTAGGATAATTAGCAGAAACTTCTCATTTGATAACATCATTTAGATTGGCCTCCCTCCATTGCCAAGATACTAAAAATGACATCATAAAAATCACCTTTAAAATACCTAGGATTATTTTCAGAGTTAAGGAATTGCTGAATTAGCTCTTTCAAATGCTTTTAAACTGTTAGTAATTAAAAACATTCAATACCTAGATGACACTTCATTAATATCATTAAGATATATACCTGTTAATTATTGGCTTATTTTGATATAAATATTAACTTTTTGGATAATGTCTACCTATCTGGTTATTTAAAAAATATTTTTAATGGAAAAATGTTACGCTAATATGTATGTGTATTTTTTCATTGGAAAATTTTCTGTTCCTAAATATAAATGTCACATGCATTTTTTAATTATTTCAAATGGATTCTTCAGAGTAGAATATTAACTTTGTAAACATGGTGTTATTTTATGCATGGGAACCCTTGTTTTAAAGAACTAGATCTCCTTGCTAAAGATAGGACTTTAGAGCTTATTTTGGTTCTTAAATCTAGAGAAGATTTTTGGTTTTTAATTTAGGAAGATAATTAATCTCAAGAAGAGGTATAACTGGTTTGGTGGTGGTGTCTTGGCACTGTGGGGATCTCGTTCGTGCTGTGGATTAGGATCAGTGATGAAGAAGCATTAGAAGAAAGCCGACAACATTCCCTTTCTGCATACTGAGAAGTGGAAGATTTCCTAAAGCTAGGGTCAAGCTACCAACTTTTGAAGATACTATTTATGATTTTTAAGCAAAAAGGTCATCTACATATTATTCACCCTCTACATATTAATAGGTCATATTGTGAGAGGGAAGTTTCACAATAGAAAGAAATCTTCCAATCAATATTTTCTAAATGTTTGTAACTCAAGAATGAGGGAGGAGTAGAACAAATTTTAAGAAAGCCCTTACCCAGTCAAATGAGTCTGAAATTTCTGGCTAGTTTATAGCCAAAGATGTAGTGGAGAATTTCTTGTGGTTACTTATTTAGTCGGGCCCAGGCAAGATTAAAAAAATTAAGAAGGGAGGACAATGTTCTCAGATTAACCAGTCCTTTTTGGTGTGGGCCCAGCCACATGCTAATGAATAAATAGTCTATATCTGTGGCCTCTTTAGGCTGGTATTATTTAATCTATTTCCACATATAATTTGTTAGTTTCTAAGCTTAGTAAAATGCTTAAAATGATCACTTTTAAGGTGCATAAAACATACATAAAGTTGGTCACAAGCTAATAAAAAATTTTTCTTCTCTGAGAACTTAGTATATAAAGTATCAATTCCTTGTAAAATACCTTATTTAAGAATAATAAGTGATGTATTTATTTTTGACTCTGTCAGTGAAACAGGTCACGATACTACAAGTATATAAGTAATAGTCTAGGGTGTTTTGAAAAGATTACTCAGAAGTAAAATGAAATTTGAAGAGAATTTACATTGAACACATTTTGAATATTCAAGTTTTAAGTAATATACCTCAAGTTATTTGGGCTGAAGACAAATCTCATTTTGTCTTTTGACTCATAAACTTTGTGGTTAGCAAGTTCATCTTAGCAAGCCATTTTATTTGTTTTCCCTAGTTATCTGAGGGAAACCAAAAGCACGCAAACCTACAGAAAAGCATCGAGAAAGCTAAAATTGGCCGACATGAAACGGTAAGTTTATGTCTGTGGATTCTTTAATAATGCCAATTCTAAATTCGAGAATAAAGTCTCCTCCTGTGTGGAGTGTGTCATTCCCACCAGAAGAGAAGTGACTCACAGCAAAGGATGTGAATGTTCTACCCGGTGGGATTCACTAATCGTGAGTCTAGATTTGTTAATATTGTATTGTGTATGGCAGCATAGCGTGGAAGCATAAACTCTGGTGCCAGACTGCCTGGGTTTGCAAGCCTCCTAAACTCTCTGTTCTCAGTTTTCTCAGTTGTAAACTGGGGAATAATAAAATCTACCTCATTGGATTATTGTATAGATTAAAGTAGTATTGGCAAAGCACTTAGAAGAGAACCTGACACAAGACAGGCCCTATGTAAGTCTTGGCACAGAACAAATTGAAGGCTATCCCTATGGTATCCTTGTGGCCTTGTAATACTTCTAAATTATTTAAATGAATATTGACCTATTTTATTTTCAAAAGTGCAGTGTTCTCTAAAGTATTATGTTAGGGGTTTTTAAAAATCACTTCATGTTCTAGTTCCATCATTATCTCAGCTATGGGTTTATGACTTGAGAAAATATGAAGATCAACATGAACCACTAAGCATTCTGTCTAGGCCTCTGTTTGTACCATTTGATTGTGAAAGAGACACAAAAACTTGTCACATTATAGAAAAGCATACCTCACAGGTTTATAGTGGCTTTATGATTTTCAGTTATTTCACATACCTGCTTTCATGAGAATAGTCAGCATAGTCACAGATAGGAATTGAAGAATGGTGGTTTCTGAAGAATATTCAAGGGAAGGTAAGTTCTGGACATATCTGAAGCTGTTTTATTTCTTTTTCAGTTGATCCTTTTTTTCTTTAACATTGGCAGTAACTTATAGAAGCACCTTCAGCCACTGGTGACATACCTATGCCCTCAAGTTGTTATCCAGTCTGCTGAGTGCTACCTAGCCCACTGAACCATTGCAACTAGGAAAAAACCAGTAGCAAACCGAGTTGGTGCCTGCAGCTATCACAAGAGTGTGGTAGTTCAGAAAGATTTCTGAAAAGGATGAACTCTTTGTGTTCATCCTGAGCTCACCATCAGGATTTTCAGAAATACATAGCCCCTGTCTTCTGAATATTATTTATGGTGGTGATGTTGACAATGATGATGAAGAAATAGCTAACATGACTCTATTGCTTACTATGAGCCGGGCAGGTACTATTATAAACCCATTTTATGTAATTATTGAATTCTGCCAACAGTCCAAGGAGGTAGCTACTTTTTGAATTGCTGAAGGCATGAAAAGGTTAAGTAATTTGACAAAGATCTCAGTGCCAACAACATTCTGAGGTGGCTCCCATTTCAGGGCATCTGGAGAACTGCCATTGCATCACATGGGTATTCTCCACTTGTTTCTCCCTGTCTTCATTGGCTTTTTCTCCTCATTTTTCATTGTGGAGCATGTATAATTTGGGTGTGGATGGCAAATAATGACCATCTTACATTGTAGTTATTTTAAAATCTCTCCTGAGTTGTGCTAATATGTTATACACTCATCATATAAGGCTCTTTATATTTAAATTAAAATTAAACAATATAATTCAGTTTCTCAGTACCAATAGCTGCATTTCATGTACTCAGTAGACACATGCAGCTAATGCTTTCTGCATTTGAGAGCGCAGATCTAGAATATTTCTATCATTGCAGAGTCCCGTTGGAATATGCTGCTTCAGAGCATGCTGCTCCGTACATGTGTTCTTTTGTACAAATTGTAACTGACAAAGAGCTTTCTTCGCCTTGGAACCAAAGAGAACAGCTAAAGGAAAAAAAACCAATTCAAGTACAAAAACACAAGCTAGCAGGTGTCATTAGGCAGTGTGAACTACTTGGTTTTGCCTCAGACATCCTATTATTCTGTACCATAACCTTTGCCGGTGTTTGATTTTCATTTAGATTTAATTTTCAGGTTTCACACATATGAATTGAATATATTGAATATAGCACTATAACTTCTGTTAGAACTATGGCTGGAAATTTCACTTGCTGTTTATTGGGTCATAGTGTGTTTAAAAGCTGTATTCTGACTTAGCTTTAAAGGAAAGTGATAGAAGACCACAAGCTACTATTCTGTTCTTTCTAATATCTTTAAATATTTCTAAAGGTTATCCTTAAAAGTTGAAAATTATCTAGAACACTTTTAGAGAAAATTATATGCCTAAGAGGCATTATAATTTTTTTGCTAATGTATGATGTCTTTGAGTCCATACATAATTGGTAACCTCTTATCTATTTATGAGCATTCTATTCTACATATTAATTCCCTTTCAGTTAGTCAATAAAAGATGCTTGAGATGTCAGAGAAAAATGAGAATTGAGTTTGTTTTTATACTATACATATAAGTATGTGTACCTATAATATGGTCACATAGTTATGAGAAATAAAATGAAAATGTCTATAAAATGTATAGCTTTATAACGTATGGTATTTTGTCTGTCTTAACTGTACGTAAACTATTGCGAATGCAGGAAGAGCGCACCATGCTAGCTAAAGAACTTTCTTCACTTCGAGAACAAAAGGAACAGCTAAAGGCAGAAGTGGAAAAATACAAAGAATGTGACCCGCAGGTTGTGGAAGAAATACGTAAGTTTATCACATCTTGAAGATTTTTAGCTTCGAAAGAGACTTTATACTTCTAGTTGCCTGGTAACCATTCTCCATGTCTATGAGAAAATAAAGCCATTAATAGTATTAGTGCTTCATTTATGTTTCCATAAAGGAGCCTTCATGGTAAAGCAGTGAACAGTGACAACTTTGAAATTAAGCATTTCAAGAGTAAAGGAAGGCAATGGAGTAGGAAAATAGACATAAAGTATAAACTTAGGAAACTGAAGAGTCTGAGGAAGAGCTTAGCTGGCTCCAAGTACATTAACTCTAGGAAGAAATCCACTGTTATCATCTAGGAAAAAATGATAGGAAACATATAAGAGTTTGCAAGTGGCAGAAAATCAGTCTGTGCATTGACTACCCTTTTGAATATACTAATGATATTTTGTTCTACTTTAAATCAGAATCCTCAAAGCTTCATTTTGATGATTTTTATATATTTATGTAAAGATAGATATGAATATTTGAAGAAATGAAAAAGTATAAAAGACACTGCATTTAATTGCTTAGGAAAATATACATAACTTTCAGAAAAACTGGTATGTTCTTGAAGGCTTTGAGAGAAACTGAAAATATTTCACTTTAAAATTAACACAGGAATAGTTTGATTACAATTAAACTCTCTTTGGTGATATTCTTTCCCATTAAAAAATTTTAAGCTGCTCAGTTATAGTGTAATCTAAAGTCAAACTTAATTTTGGAGACAAGTCTCCACTTCGCACAGCTCCAGGAGGCACCTTCACGTACGAGTAGCACACAGCCTGGACACAGCCTGCCTCAGAGAGGTAGAGGCAGAAGAATCCCCTGAGCCAGTCATTTTTTATAAATTAAGTATTTGGGGAGACATGTTAGTGCTTCATGCCGCCCACAGATTCATGTCATTTATCATCATCCTGCAGAAGACAGTGCTAACCACATCTACTGCTACAAAATTAACCACTTTAATCAGTATTAAAGTTTTATCCCATATCAAATGACCCTCAGTGAGCACATGCACATCAAAGCAGCAGAAGACAGGTAGGAGGTTACTACCAGGAAGCGAGGCCTGCTCATGCTTCACTTGTCCTTCATTTATTACTCTTTTCTGGTTCTGCCTTCCTGGTTTCAGTTTTGTGTAATTCTTGGACTTTTTCTGTGAAGTACCAACTCTTAGCTTACCTGTTTATTCTCTTTTCTGTACAGGACCCCAGACTCTTAGCCATACCCATTCAGGCTTCTGCTTTTCTACTTGCGGTCCTCATTGTACTGCCACAGCTGTTTCCCTGGTTAGCTCACCCTGATTTCTACTTATGACCTGTTTTTACAGTACTTTTCATACGTTTGATTACTTCTGTCCTCTCAAGAATAGCAAAAACTCTTATTTAGGCTTATAAAATTACTCTGACTGTACTGATGGTGATGCTAAGGCACTGGGTCATCTTGAGGTACAGAAAATCAGCAGGGATAGAGAATCGTGCCAGACCGATTCATGAAGTAGGAAAACTTTTATTTCAGGCATATAATTTCAAATGTTACCATCTCTTGTACCTCTAAATCAAGAGCAATTTTATCAAATGCATTACCTCTTGAAAACCTGAACTTGAAGAAATTTCAAGATATAGAAAGGGTGATGGATTTTCTGCAGAGTAGAATAGCATATTGATGAAGTTATAACTAATTTTATGCTGGTTTCCTGAATTCTGCTGTTCATCTTAACCCTTGAATTTAAAAGCTTAGTGATTTATTTCTCAACCCAAGGAAAACATACCAATGTGAATGAGTAGTATAGATATGAGTTCTAATTGAATGAGAAGAAAGCATTTTCTGGTTTAGAGTTAAGAGACTTTTATCATTCTTTATCTACTTCTCACCTTTTAATATTTATTTATACAGCCACATAAGATAGGTCTATATTTGGATCCTTTAGAATTTGTAATGGTGACTCTATTACGGATGTATTAATTTTTGACATTTTCACATTGTACATTTCTGATCTTAGTAAGGGAAGGAGAGGATAAGTTCTTCCTTCCCAGCTTTGTACTATTTTTTTCTCCATTAAAAAATTTTATCTAATTTTATAGAACACATTAATTATAGAAAATTACAACATTTAATACATACTAGATATGTAGGATAATTACATTATTCCATAATATATTTTTGATTTGAAAGTAGGATATCTTTTTGATGGGAAACAGCCAAACTACAATCTGAAGGAAACGAAATTGTCAGTCTGTATACCTGTAAGAAGAATTTTTTGTCTTCTTCAGTTCTTTTATAGAGAAATGTGCAATTCCTCTGCTTTTAAAATTTAGAATAACTAACAAAACTTTATTCAAATGTGGAACTTCTTCCAGCCAAGATACAATAGTAATTAACTGGATTTTTATCCTCCTACCTGAAAAAAAAAATGCACACACAAACACAAAATAACGGTTTTTCAAGATACTTGGTATCAGAAGAGTGATTCTTAGGGAAGGAACAAAGTAAGCCTTCCAGGTGTTCCAGCTTATTTTGTTGAGTTTCCTGGCTGTGGCACAAGGGAGGAGAACCAAGGCAGAGCTCTGCAGGTTCCCTTCGTTGAAGAGATGACACTGAGAATCAGGAAGATCAATATGGCTACAGTTTACAGGCCAGCATACTGGAGTGAAGAGAGTTACATAGAAAGAGAACCTTGTATATCTGTAGAGGCTTCCCCTCAAGGATTTAGTGCATGTGTGGGGAAACTACCCAAATCTGGAAAGAACAGTCTCAGGATTAGAAAGAACAGTGCCAAGCACTCACTCACATAGGGCCAGGAATAATGCTTATTCTTATCAGCCAGATTGAAAAAAATTTATGTTATAAGCCATTAACTATAAGAGCAGATCTTAAAAGCAAATCTATTTCAAAGTAACTTTTGGCATCCCAAAACAAAGTTGAAGAATATTTATAGGAGTACAAAATATCTAGCACCCAACAAAATGAAATTCATAATGTCTGGCATACAGTGAAAAATTATCATGTGAGGAAGTAGAAAACATGATCCTTAATGAGGATAATCCTTCAATGAAAACTGACCCAGAATGCCACAGAGAGTCAAATTAGGAGACCATAACATGAAAAGTTGTTACAACTGTATTTTATATGATCAAAAAGTTAAGTAGACCCATGGAAGATATAAAAAAGACCTAAGTCAGACTTTAGAAGATAAACCCTACAGACTTCAGTGTCAGAAATGAAAAATACCCTGGATTGAATTAACAAGATTAAACTTTGCAAAAGAAAGGATTAGTGTTTTTGAAGATATAGCAATAGAAACGATCCAGAATAAAACTCAGAAAAATAAGTTTTAAAATGAATACAGCATTTGTGAGATGTAGGACAACTTCAGGTGACCTAATATATGTGTAAGCGGAGCCCCAAAAGGAGTGTATGTGTTTCGGGGGTGAGGAAGATTTCCAGGCCAGAAAAATATCTAAAGAAAGAAATATCAGGTTAAATAAATATCAGAAATAAAGGCTAACTATAACCCACAGATTTAAGAAATTAAACATATAAGTAGTAAATAGCAGTGGTCTTGTTATAGCTAAATCTAGAGAACTTTTTTAGACTTTAACCTCTACTCACCCCAAATCCTCTTTCCGCAATGGGATTATTGTTTTTAAAATGTGCTTTTTGATAATGAAGTATTTCGTAGGATTTCAGCTATCATGTTATTGCAGACAGATTAAACTTGATTAAAGGATTATAAGTTTCACAAATTGATTTTAATAGGATTTGGTTCTTAGCGTGGCTGTAGAACCCATAGTACAACAATCAGGCTTATCTTTAATTCTGTCTTGGTTTATTTTGAAACATTTTTTCTGCTGATAATAGCTATAACTTTTATGTTCTTATAGACATGGCTGTGTATTATCTTTCTTATTTCTCCATAATTCCTGCAGGGAATACTTATTTTTCATCAAGCCAGTTGAATGATTGATATCATTAAGTAAGTAAGAGCAAGATCAGTTGCAAATATCTAAGAAGTAAGAAGTAAAAACAATAATTTATAAGAAACGAATGTTAATTTTAGCTGCTGAGACCATTTCTTGAGAACAGATAAAATAAGTTGTAATAAAAAATGAATTTCCACAAAAATACTTGAAAATAAATCTTAGAAGTACTTAGAAATTTTCTTAGAAACAAGCAGTTGAATAAAGACCTCTGAAAATTTACCCTTCCATGAAAGCTTGCAAAAATTGTCACAACTTTGCCAGAATTCTAGAAACAAACCAAAGATTTGCCTATTTAAGAAAAATAGCTGAATTTTAGGAAGAGTAGGTATTTTAACTTGCTCTGTGTTTAACCCGTAAACTCCAATCTTGAGAAATAACAGCACTGTATTCCTGGTATAAGAGGGAGCAGAATGAAAGCTAGTTCTTAAAGATTTGTCATTTTTTGATATCTCTAGTGGTTCACCTGAAAGCCATTAATAGAAAGGATTGTCTTTATTTGACCTGGCTTGGAGTGTACCTAGTGCTAACAGCCTCTCCCTGGGGAGCATTTGTCTAAAACAATTACAGGCAAGAGTTTAACTTTGCAACTGTCTTAGATAATGAATAACAATTAAGGCAAACAATAGACTACCTACAAGCTTAAAAGGAGAGGCTAAAAGAGATGTTCATAGGTGCCTTGAAAAGCAACATATTCCTGGAAATCTAGAAGGCCATATGCATGCATAGACCTGTGCACATTCTCATGAAGGACCCAAGAAGGTCCTAATCTGCCTTTAGCTGACCTTGACACTGTGCAAGCTGAAAGTGAAAGCTAAGGCAGAGTTGTAAATTACCTAGCTGAGTGTTGGAACATGCCTCAACACACACTGGGATGCAAAAAGGCATTGCTCAGTGGGAAATTTATTAACATTTTAATGTTCGTGCTAAAAAATAGAAAAAACTCTTGAATCAGTAACCTAGTCTTCCACCTTAAGAAACTGGAAAAAGGAGGACAAATTAAACCTAAAGCAAGCAGAAGGAAAGAAATACAATGAATAAAGAAAAAATAAGAGTAATAGAGAATTGAAAAACAAGAGAACATCAATGAAAACAAAAGTTGGTTCTTTAAACAGATCAACACAATTGACAGTTTTTAGCTAGACTAACTAAGAAAAAAGGAAGATTCAAATTACTAAAATTAAGAATGAAAGTGGGGACATTATTGACCTTATAGAAATAAAAAAGATTATAAAGGAATGTTAAGGAGCAGGTGAGAACAGGGACCCACAGAGCCGAATCAGAGAGAATTATGAGCCTCTATTAGCCCCTCAGGACTGACTCTCTACCATGCAGGGTTAGAGATCAGCCCTGAGGTTTTAGAGTGAGGCAGTTATAAAGCCTAGAACAAGCAAGCAGATTACAGAAGCAGAAGTTGGCCATTAGCACAATACATCACCCAGTACCACACCCGGGTTAAAAAGTAAGTGGATAACAGAAGCAGGCATTGGCCATCTTCATATTTTATACACCTCCTAAACCACACCCAAGCAAGTAGGACAAATTCTGGTATCTAAAGATATTTCTTCCCTGTAGCTGACTTAGCTAGTTGGCTTACTTGAAAATTTTCCACCCTTAACAGGAATGCAGTTATATGCCAATAAATTGGATAAACTATATGAAATATACAAATTCCTAGAAAGATACACACTATTAAAACTTCCTCAAGCAGAAATAGACTATCTAAATAGATGTATAACATGTACAGAGATTGAATTAGAAATCAGAAAACTTCGTCTACAGCCATGCCACCCTGAACAAACCCGATCCCATATGATCTCGGAATCTAAGCAGGGTCAGGCCTGGTGAGTAGTTGGATGGGAGACTGCCTAGGAAGACCAGGTGCTGTAGGTGTAAAAAAATAATTAAAATAAAGAGAAATCAGAAAACTTCTTGCAATGAAAATCCTAGTCTACACTGGAGAATTCTTCCAGTTTAAGGAAGAATTAACTTTTCAAAGAAAAAAAAAATTAGAACACTTCCTAACTCATTCTTTGAGGTCAGTATTACCCTGATACTAAAACCAGACATCATAACAGAAAACTATAGGTAAATATTACTTATGAAATGTTGATATAAGAAATCTCAACAAAATACTAGCAAATCAGATCGAACAGTATTTAAAAAGAATTATAAACCCTGATTAAGTGACATTTATCCCAGGAGTGCAAGGTTGGTTCAGCATACAAAAATCAACCAACTACAACATACTGATAAAGGTGGAGGAACCCCATCTACATCATTGTCTTAATAGACAAAGAAAAAATATTTGACAAAATCCAACATTCTGTCATGATAAAAACACTTAACAAACTATGAATAGGAATGAGCTTCCTGAATCTAATAAAAAGATCCACATAAAATCCACAGCTAATGATATTAAATGGTGAAACACTGTATACTTTCTCCAAGAATGTCCACTCTCACCACTTCTATTCAGCATTATACTGGAAGTTCAAGCCAGGGTAATTAGACAAGAAAAGAAACAAATGGAATCTACATTGAAATGGAAATAGTAAAGTTATCTCTGTTTACAGTTAACATGATCTTAGGTAGATAGCCCTAAACAATCCACCAAAACAAAACGGTAACAACAGTAAAAACCTGTTAGTGCTAATAAGTGAGGCTAGCAGGTTGCAAGATACAAAATCAAAATACAAAAATCACTTGTATTTTGTATACTAGAAGTGAATGCTCTAAAATTAAATTAAGAAAAATTCCTTTATAATAGCAAAATGAATACATAGGAATAAAACTAATCAAAGAAGTGCAAGATGTACTGAATGAAATTGAAGACCTATTAAATACAAAGACATTGTATGTTCATGGATTGGAAGCTTAATATTGTTAAGATGAAAAAACTCCCTAAATTGATCTACGGATTTAATGTAAAACCTATCAAAATTCCAGCTGCTTTTATCAGAAGTTGACAAGTTGATCCTAAAATTCCTATGAAAATTCAGGGGACCCAGAAAAGCCAAAAGAATCTTGAATAAGAACAACAAAGTTGAAAAACTCAAATTTTTCAGTTTCAAAACTTACTACAAAACTATAGCAATCAAGATTGTGTGATACTGTGATAAGAGTAGCCATGTAGGTTAATGGAATAGAGTTGAAAGTCCAGAAATAAACCCAGTTGATTTTCAACAAGGGTGCCAAGACCTTCCAAAGAGGAACTAATAGTGTTCTTAACTAGTGATGCTGGGCACAGCTGCTTATCCACATGCAAATTAATCAACCTGGATTCCCACCTCACACCATATTTAAAAATTAACTCAACTAGATCAGACCTATGTGTAGGAGCCAAAACTATAAAACGTTTAGAAGAAAGCATAGGTGTATCCTTGGATTAGGAAACAGTTTCTTGGATATGACACCAGAAGCTCAAGCAATCAAAGAAAATGTAGATTAATTTGACTTCATCAAAATTTACCACTTTTTTTGTGTGTCAAAGTAAGTATCAAGAAAGTAAAAAGAAAACCCACAGAATGGGAGGAAATATTTGCAAATCCTATCCCTGAGAAGGCTCCAATATCCAAAAATATATATAATTTTAAGTCTTACAACTCAATTAAAAAAAGAATTTAAACATGGGCAAAGGCCAATAAGCATATGAAAAGAAGGTCAGCATTTTTAGTCATCAGGGAAATGCAAGTCAAAACCACAATGAGATGCTACTTCACACTAGTTAGAATGGCTATAATAAAAAGAATGGAAAATAATTGTTGGTGAAAATATAGAGAAATTGGAACTCATTGAGGGGATTGTTAAAATGATATAGCCACTTTTAAAAATAATTTAACTCTTTCCAAAAATATAATATAAAGTTACCATTTGAGCCAGCAATACCACTCCTAGGTGTGTACCCAAATTGAAAACATGTTCACATAAAATTATTAAATTATTCACATTACAGTAACGATCCAAATGTCTATCAGCTGATGAATTGTTAAACAAAATGTGGTATATCTATTCAATGGAATATTATTTGGCAATAAAAAGGAATGGAGTAGTGATATATATTACAACATGGATGAAACTTGAAAACATTTTGCTAAGTCAAGGAAGCCAGACACATATTGAATGATTTCATGTATATGAGATGTCCAGAGCAGGGAAATCTACAGAGATGGAAAGCAGATACATAGTGTCCAGTGGCTGCAGGAGGGAGAATGTGGAGTGACTCCTGATGGGTATGAGATTTCCTTCTGGGTGATAAAAATGTTCTGGAATTAAGTGCTGATGGTTGTACAACCATGTGAATATACTAAATACCACTGAACTACATACTTTCATATAGTGAGTTCTGTGGCATATAAATTATCTTTAAATAAATGCCATCATTATAAATAATATTAATACCTAGTTGATCATAGCATTGTTATATGCTGTGTAGAATAGCTTGAAAGATATAGGTACAGATACATTTAATAGCAAGTTGTATAATTAAATATAAAGTAAATATTTTCCCCTATAGGGCTAATATATGACCACTGAAAATTTTTTAAGGTCAGGTTTATTGTGATCTGTCATATATAGAATATTAAAATCCTTACTGTTAAACCTAAATTATTTTATCTTCTTTTGATGTGAATTGTTTGAGAAACACATCTCAGTTCAACTTATGCATTGTTTTTAAAGGAGCAAGTACAATAACAGTGGACATTTAGGAAAGGGAAATTGTTCACTTTGACTTTCTATTAATGACTAATGTAACTGTAGCTATACAGAATTTTCATGGGAAGGTAAGCAGGTTTGTGAGATATATATGTCACTATTTGAATATTTTTTCCATAGCCATTTCATTTGTATAACCTTTTGTTCATATAAGAAAAAGAATCTATAGATAGATGAAAATGATTATGTGTGTGTGTATTTCCCACCCGCCAGGTCAAGCAAATAAAGTAGCCAAAGAAGCTGCTAACAGATGGACTGGTATGTATGATAATGGCGCTGCTGAACTATAGTTAAACTTCTTCCACACTTACCGTGATATGAAATACAGAAGCTATTGTGCCTGGTTCTGTTCAAGAAAAGATGTTTCTGGAAATGTATGTATTTAAACAGGTTTTTTTATATATAAAATCATTTTAATTACTTAAGGTTGTTTTTAAAAATCTTATTAGTCATTTTATAAAGTATAAGGTATTTTCGAAAGACCAGTGATTGCTTTCAGTTTAACTTTGTGTAACTTTTCTGGAAGTCACTTGAACTAATCACTTAACCGTCATTCAACTTAAAGAGTTTCATAGAATCCTAAAGATTTGTCTTCTTGCTAATAATAATAACAGCTAACATTGGTTGACAGCTGACTATAAGCCAGGCATTGTAAAAGGTGTCTATATCTCTATAACAATCTTGTGAGATAGATAGGATTATTATCCCTAATTTTAGAGATGAAACTGAGACCATCAGGAACCCATGGTCACACAGGTGCTAGGCTGTGGAACAAGAATTGACTTAAAGTGGTCACTTTAAGAATCCAGCTTTCCTGATTCCAGAATCCAAGCTTTTATGTGATAGTCTTCTCTATATACCTGCCTTCTGTAAATGCCTCTTAATCCATTCTCCAATGGATATATCCTCTGGTCTACAGCAGAGATATTCTAAGAAATGAGAATTAATAAGGGATTATCTATGTACCTTAAAGTTTAGAAGAAGGTTAATAATGATAGTTGTGAATTATATGCAGGTATAATTAGTATTGTTAAAACCTGTCTGAAAATTATACTAATGTTTTTCCAGTATTTAATTAAAGTGATGGTAATTGAACTGGTCCATCCTGGTAAGAGTTTATAAAGCCTTCGCATGTGTTACTCATCCTCATTCTGGTTTTGTGGGAGAGATTGGATAAGATCTCATTAACTCAGAGATCAGAAAGCTTAAAGTGACTGCTGTAAGTCAAAGGTGATGAGTCACTGGAACAACAGATTGAGCCAGGTTAAGTGGATTGATAAAATTAATATAATTAGCCTTTGGTTCCTATAAAATTACAATCTTATTTTTTTCAAAGTTATTTCCTAAATAATGTAATATTTTAGCAATAAGAACAGAGTGGTGTGAAAGCAGCAAACTAACATTAAAGAAAAGAGAATAATGAAATATGTGTTCAATAAAGTATAAATAAATATAATATAGTGCTATTGTATGGATTGGAGAAATACAAAATTTTGAGTGAGAAAAAAAGCAAGAGGGTTTTTAGGTTAAAGATAAAACAAAAGTCACAAAGTACTCTCTCCCAGTAGTTCTCAGCAAAGCAGCTCAACAAACTGTAGGAATAGGCAGCCTATGTATATGATTAAAGAAACTTGACTTTGAAAGGAATCCAGGTTGTGCTCCTTATTTGAGTTGACTTATTGAACTTCTCTAAACTTAATTCCTCATCTGTTCAATGTGGATATCTGCCTCACATTTCAGGAGGATTAAACAAGACAGTAAGTTTAGCACATTAGACACATAGGTAAATACTTCTTCCTTACCCCTTCTCAAAAATATCCTGTCATGTTTTCCAGTTGATCGTAAACTCCCAAAATTATAATTTAAAAAAATGTTTGAACAACTTTTCCCCTCTATGTTATTAGCTAAGAAAGAACCTGGAACTTTTAAAATCATGTAGGAAGGAAGATATTTTTAGAACAGCAGAAACAGCTGTTAAGAAACATATTTCCAATTGAGGTTACAACTTGCTCCTTCCATCATAAAAGTGTTATGAAAAGATCTTGGAGTTAAAACAGATTACATCTCAAAACTTCTCAGTCTTCAAGACAAACAAAAGGAAAATATCAGTAATACTTAGAACTAAAGATTGTTATGTAATTATTAGTTAAGGTTTGGCTTCTTTTTACTTAAAAAGTTTCTAAAGTCTATCTAGAATTGAGATATTTACTGTTCAGTAATTTAGCATTTCAGTTTTATAGAATGAGATATTACCTCAGAGTATAACTAAAAAGAAGAATCACATCTAAATGTTTTGTGACAGTAAATGCACTTTAAATGTCATTTAACAAATTATGTAACACCTTGCTTAATGACTAAGATGGGGGACTTTTTATGATTTTGTGTGAGAGGCATCTTAATGAGTGAGCGAAAACAGAAGTTATAAAGTCCTAACAGAGACTTACGCACATATTACCCGCCCTATTCCTATGTATAGCTTGGGTGTGCCACCATATTTATTAACAGGAATTTTACCAGTCTTGAGGCTATTTCTTAAAAACAAAACAAACAAACAAAAAAAAAACACAAAACACTATTTTTTTATTAATTTACAAAAATTTCCACATAATAGGAAAGTTATTTGGTGGGAAATGAACTATCGGCATTGTGGGTGACATTGTCTTGAAGGCAGACATCCAGCGGCCCAAAGACTTGTTCAGTAGAGTCTTTTTGAATTGGTCCATTAAGCATTGTTGTGGAGAGGCTTTTATTTGTTTTTTGTTTGTTTGTTTTTAACCATATTGGATTGTAATAAAATGGTTTCTAGCCCTCATGTGAATCAAGAACCCCTTCCTGCAAAGGCTCATAGCCTTACTGTAGTGCATCATTTTGTTCTCTTCTGATCCAGTTTGAAGTCCATTTCTCCAAACTTTCTACTTCCAAACTGTCATCCGTTCTTTCATTTCCTGGAAATCTTTCTGTACTCTTGGAGCCTATTCTGAAAGCTGTACGCATAGGACTTGATCTTTTCTCTCTAACATCCGTATTTGAAATTGTTTAGTAATAGATTGATTTTTCTCTCTCTATTCTTTCAAATTGAGGCATGGGCTCTTTACATTCTGGAATACCTGTAATACACTTACTACCTGTTTCATGTAGCAGTGGGCCCTCCAAGTATTTGGCTGACATTGACAAGAATGTTCAAGTTATATAGAGACTAGTAAAACTAAACAGATCATTCTGGAGTACTTCATGCTATTTGCATTTAGTTTTCTCTCTTAGGTCCTTATGAAAGTAAAGATTTGTTTTAGATTTTTTTTAAAAAGTAAAGATTTAATATCTATTGATATTCTATAATACTTTAATTGAAAGAAATTAGGATATTTTTTAACATTATTCTGTTCGGTGTATTAGTATTAGCCTTAGAAATGAACTTCATTCCAAACATTTAGTTGTTATTATTTGATACCTGAAATTAAACTTCTTAAAACAATATTTTTAAAAGTGATCAAACTTCATATATTAATTTACTAAGGATACCATAACAAAGTACTTTAGACTGGGTGGTTTAAACAAAAGATATTTACTTTCTCACAGTTTTGGACCCTGGAAGTTCAAAATCTTGGTTTCTTCGGAGACCTCTTGGCTTGTAGATGGCTTCCTTCTCCACATATGGTCTTTTCTGTTCATGACCCTGGTATCTCAGTGTTTCCTTTTCTTAAAAGGATACCAGCCAGATTGAATAGGGCTCACACAACAGGCTATTTTTACTTAAACACCTCTAAAGACCCAGTTTCCAACTGTAGACACATTCTGAGGTATTGGGGGTCAGGACTGAAACATACGAATTTGGGGGAGGTGACAGACTTCCACCCTTAACACTCCAAAGAACCTATTTTAACCTTTTACTTCATTATCACCACTAATACAGTGTTTAACATTTATAGACTACTCTGAGCCAGAAAACTTTATACCATTACTTTGCTATATTTATAATACATTTTCATTATAAAGGTGGTATATGTACGTTAAAGAAAATGTGTAAATTAAAAAAAAATTGCCATCATTCCCATTCCCCTCGGGCAGCCACTGTGAGCCTTCGTGGCGCCCCTCCCACCCTCACTGCCTGTGCGGTCGTGCCCCCCAGGTGATTAGATGTTCAGATTGCTTTTTTTTTTTTTTTTTTTTTTTTTACGCTGGGGTGAAGATTCGACCGTATATCTTTGTACACAGTTTATTTCCTTGGTGTAAATTCCTTTAAGAAGATATAATACTCTTTAAGTGGTAAAATACATTTTAAAATTCCCCCTCGAAGACACTGAGGATACATGAGAGGGGAACCCCCTTCCCTCCTCACCCCTTGTCCCGCATCGCACACTGACCTGATTGTCTGGAAGCCATTACTCTGTGTCAGGGAGGGAAAGGCCTGGAGAGAAGCGTTCCCTCTGGGCACAGGAGCAGCTCTGACTTCTCCAGGGATAGTCCAGGCCTCCGCAGTGGTAACGGGGAAGAGGCCCCGCCAGCTTCTTCCTGTCTTCGGGTTATTCCTAAATCGGGTATTTTGTGGCAACTGATTTACTGAATTTTTAAATATGACTTGTTTTGTCAAAATATTAAATATTTTCTTCTGTAATTAATTACTCTTGAAAATACAGAAAACTACTTATTTTGATACTTATTAAAGTAATAAAAAACAATGGCTGTAATTATATTTGAAATGTTTTATGATTGTGTTTTGAATTCTCAAAAATATTTTTTATTTCTTTTATAGATAACATATTTGCAATAAAATCTTGGGCCAAAAGAAAGTTTGGGTTTGAAGAAAATAAAATTGATAAAAATTTTGGAATTCCAGAAGACTTTGACTACATTGACTAAAATGTTTGAAGTTGGTAAAGGATCTATATGCTTGTGAATATGTAAATTTTTTGTTATACAACCAAATGTATGGAATTGTCATTTACCTGTAACTGTGATTATCATTTTATTAATTTTAAATAAAGTATAAGGTATAGATGTTTTTCACTCTTTTTGATTGATCAAAAGCAGGATAGCCATATTCCTACACAGCTCATCAAAGGATAGTGCAAACAAAGCCATCCATATAAGATTTACAGATAATTTTTTAGAAATCAAAGCCATCATGACTTGATAACATTTTTTAGTTTCATTCAAATATTAAGTATTAAGAACTGAGGGTGCCTTCGAAGGCTCTGTTGTTCACATTCACTCACATGTGCTTGGAAATAACCTTTAAAACCCTAATGGCTGCTTTACTATTTCTCAGTATTTAGTGGAAAATGTATGTGATTAATTCTCAGTATACTGCATCATATTTGCAAATTTCCCACAGAAAAAAATACAGAGAACATTGCTGTTCCTCAAATTTAGAGTTAGGTAGTAATTCCTAGACATGAAAATTCTTTTGAATTTTTGATGACTTTCTACTACAAAGAACAAGCTTGTGGCCCTTTGTCCTGATTTGTGTGCTTTCTTTGAGATGATATATTGGTGTTATTATAGCATATGTCACCGACTAGAGTTCAGGCATTTTTTCAGCTGCCTAAAAAGTAGGTTAACAATAATGTATGTCCTGTGTATATGTGTTTTTCCAGTTAAGCTTAGGCATTTAGAGTATTTGCAGGCACTCTAAGGCAAACTTACAAAAAAAAAAAAATCTAAACTCGTGTGTAATGACCTTTATACACATGCCTTACCTTTTTTTTCCTGCTACATTGTTCAATTTTGATATTCTTTTAAGTAACTTGAATGAGCTACTCCATATTTCTGAACTGATCCAAATGGCATCCAAGCCATTTGTTAGTGAATCTGGCCTTTGTGTTACATGGAGTTGTTCTGGGCCAACTTAATCACTTCCTGGAGGTGGGTGGGAGCAAATCTGTCCATCTTTGTTTATTCTTGAGGCGGGTTTCTGTTGCCTTAGGACAACAGCTCTTCTCCCAGGCGAAAGTATTTGATGTGACAGACTGCAAAAATAACTCGTCATAAGCCTTTGCCTAAAACATTAATTGTGAGAATTCTAAAATTTCTCAGATGCAGCTTGCAATTTATTAGAAAAGATGCTTCCTTGTTTTAGAGAGAAGATATGTATGTTCAAAAAGGAAGTCATTTCTAATTGATTCTATAAATCTTTAGGCAACTTTTTTTTTTTTTTTAACTGAGTCTATTTCATGGGGCTAGCATGAGAATGACTGAAATGGGGTCTGTACGTGAGCTAACCAGAGGTTGTGGTACCCTCCTATAAGCTAATAGTTTTCTGATAAATGTTTAACTAAACTGACTCTAAAAAGTGGGTACAGGGCCTGATTTATAGTAGTAGTTTCTTATTTGTGTGGTATAAATATTCCCAATATAGTCAATTTCAGATTATCAATATGATGACAATACAGAATGGGAAAGAGATGCTCAGTAGCACACTATTATGTATTTTTTCTACCATACAGATACAATGGATGTAAATAATCTCAAGAGCATAGGTAATGGTAAAATGTCAAATAATTAGTGATGAGATTTAGTTTTAGTACCATTGTTTTTAATACAGTTCATTGTAGTTTATGTAATTTAATCTTTATTAATGGCTGTGTTTAACAGCTGGCTTGCTTTGTTATTTAACAGTTGGCTTGCTTAGTTCAGCATATCACTTTTCTTAATATTTAAGAGTTGTTTTTGAGTTTGCTCTTTGAAATTGGAGATGCTGATCAAGAAGTCCAGGTCTAGCCAAGCTCTAGGAAATCCTTAGTCCTGGGTTGGTTTTGTTATTGATGTGAAGACTGAGTACAACTTGGGTAGACCGAAAGTCAAATAACTAGTGATCTAGGACAAAATTCAGTATATAATGTTATAATCGATAATCCCAGTAGCTTTTCAATTGTGCAGTTTAAAAGGTATTTGAGAGCTGATGTCCATCTTATCAACATTCTCATGTAGTTATTTTTAAAATCTCACAATCCTATTTTTAAGTGATTCTAGGAAAGAGATTTTGTAGTTTCCTAGTACGTTTCATAATCATTCAGGGCCAGATAAATCACTGAAATGTCCCTTCTGAGGTTGTGCCAGGACCAAAGCAATTCTTAAGGATGAATTGGAATGACTTTTCCTCTGATGTTTGCCACATCATTAGTCTGATGGGATTATAAAGTCCTTGGCTTGTCACAGAAATAGATGCTATTATTTTTAACTTTATCAAACAGGATTCTCTTTAAAGGATTAGAAAAGGAAATGAGTATATCTGGCAGCCAAGAAACAAGAACCACCCTAATAATGCTTGAGCATTAAAGTCTAAATTGTAAACCCAATAATTCTGTCTTTCGAAAATGATTGGAGTAAAATAGAAAACATTTTTCAGCTAATATGGCATCATTTGGTAAGAGCAATTAAAATGTGACAGATGGTGGGAAGATATCTTAAAATTATGCATAAAACTCTTTCAGGATATGCTTCCTGAATATAAAACATGAGGAAAATATACTTTGAATATAAAACAGGAAGAAAATATACTTCGTTATGAAATGACCAATTGGTAGTGAATTTATATAGTACTACTCTAGCAGGTTTTTAGAAAAACTATTTGTGAGAGATAGAGGTCAAGCAATGTGGCTATCTTTGGAAGTACTCGTTGATTGTGAAGGTTAATTTCTATTTACCAAGATTGACAAGCTGCCATCCTGAGAGCCAAATCCAAGCCTATATTTTACAGCCCTTGAGCTAAGAATGTCGTTTTACTTTTTTTAATGTTGTAAAAATAGACAGGACTATTGCAACAGAGGTTGTATGTGGCCCACGAAGCCTAAAATATTACTATTTGGCCCTTTACAGAAAATATTTGTCAACCTCCAAAAGGTCAAACTTTGACCGCTTGTGGGCTGGATATGACCTGCAATTTAGATTTTATTTCGCCCAAACTTTTATTTTTAATATAAATTAGTCACAACATATTCACATGCAAATTGAGATTTTCAGCTTCTCCTGGAAACTGGGTGATTTAGCGACCTGCAGTGGTTTCACAGGGCAGATCAGCTGGAGGTAAGCAGGGCTGGCCCAGTGGTGGGGATTCGCTCTTAGAGGAATGCCAGCGTATAGCTTTCTTTTTTAAGTTCTAGCTTTGTTCCAAGTCAACAAACTGACTTGAGATCAAACTTTAAAGTCAACTTTTTAAATTCCAGGAAAAAAGAAAATTCTGGTGCTATTTTTAAAATTGAGATTGTATCAAATCCCTAAATTAACATAGGGAGAACGCATAGCTTGATGATTATAAAACATCTTAAGAACAAGGATGTCTTCCCATGTGCTAAAGCTCACTTTTAAGTTTTTCCAGTAGTTTTATAGTTTTCTTCACATAGACTTCACATTTCTTAAGTGTATTAAGTATTTTATCTTTTTTGTTGCTATCATAAATGCAGTTTTCTATCTTATTTTTTAACTAGTTATGTATCTGAAGGCCATTGGTTTTGTATATTTTATGTCCAGCTATCATGCTAAATTCTTTTTTATTTGAGTTTGTTTTATAATTCATTCTCTGAAGTTTTTCAGGTGTCCTGTCATATCATCTTCAAATAAACATACTCTTGATTCTTCTTTTCTAATTCTTATGCTTCTGTTTTTATGTAATTGCATTAGCTAATACTACTTGTCAACCTGTATTGGAGATAGAGAACACATATGTCTTATTTCTGACCTTAGTAGGAAAGTCTTTAGAATTTCTGCATTAAGTAAAATGCCGGCTTTTTATGATATATAATTTATAATGTTAAGGACATAGTGAGCTAGTTCTATTTTCTCAAGTATTTGTATAAGGAGTGGTTGAATTTGTCAGAGGCTCTCCCGATCTACGGAGATAAGGATATGATCTTTCTCCTTATATATATTAATAAGGGGAATGATTAGTATATTTTCTAATGTTTAGCCATCCATATATTTTTGGCACAAAACCTACTTGGTCATGGTGCATTATTTTCTAAATGTGATATTAGAGTCTATTTGCTGGCATTTTATTTAGAATTTTTGCATCAATATTCATAAGTGATGCTGGCCTATAACTTTATGTGCTATCTTTACAGATTTGGGTAAAAAAGATTTGTTCCTTAAAAAAGATTTGTCTTTTTTTGCAACTTATGTAACATTGGGACTATCTGGTCTCTAAAGATACTCAACTATAACTTCAAATGAACAAGAACAAAAATTAGATCATTCTATACATATGGATCAGCTCTATTTTGTTTTTCATTTAAAAGTTTAAAAAGTTTATTCAAAAGTTTATTTTACTTGTCACGTAGTATTCCTTCAGAAAGATATACTAAGATTGATGGAAATTTGGGTTGTTTTTAGTTTCATGCTATTTCAGGCCATATTTTCAAAGAACATTTCTAAACATATCTGTTTGCACATTTGTGGAAGTTTCAAGGATGAATTTCTTGATTAAAAAAAAAATTTCTTTTCATGAAGTCCTTAACCTCTAAAAATAATATGAGAAACATCAGACAGAGCTGATTTTTATAGAAAAGAAGAGGAAGACTTTCAGGACTTTTTATGTTGGTTTTTCTATGAGTTTTCAGAAATGAACTCAAGTAATTTTTAATTCAAAATGTATAAAATGAGCTGGGACTCTATTATCAAAAGCAGACCTGTAAAAAATACTGCCTCTTAGCTGGAATTTATTAATATCAAGAGTATGTTTATTTTATTAATTAATTTATAATGTTCAATTTTCTCTAGGTTAAAGGCTGGCTTTCCAAAGTTCAAGGCTAAGTGCTTTCAGAGACATCTCCCTCAAACACACCCTACCAATCTGGAGACTGGACCTGCTGCAGAAAGGGTGAGTTATTTTGCAAGCCTGGACTTGGAAGGCATCGTGTTTCTCATAACATTTTGAAAAGTAACTATGGGAACTTTTTACACATTTCAGTTGAACAGATGTGTAATTTTTTCTGGCCAGTTGTGGTTGTTATCGAATTTAAGTAAACGTACTTCTTGCTTACATTTGTTTTCTGTGTTATGTGTACTCTGGGGACCCACACCTGACTGAGTTTAACTTGCTTAGCAAGTTTCCATCCGAGCAGACTTGGTTTGATCCTTAGGTCAACTGGAACAAATATTTTGCCTTGAAGTGCCCTAATAAAATCAGTTTGTATCTACAGGGATTGAAGTGGCCTGTTTGTTTATTTTTAACAGATAAAAGTATACTTCTGATAATACCAACAATTCTCTTAATGGATCCAGAGAGGTAATTTCTTTTTTCGAAAGGTGTCAACATTTGCTCTAGCACAGCTTCAAGGAATAATAAAGTACCTGTATATCAAAATTTAAATCATAACCCTAACTGAAAGTATTGCTTAATTTATCTCATATATGCACAAAACATTTAGTATCAGTGACAGCCATTTTATATTGCAATGTTAACTCTGTTAGATAATAAGACCATTTTAAGAGTAAGGTAGTAATATTGGAACTAGATATATTTTGAAAGGTAGGTTGACTTTTCTCTCCACTAGATGAAAGCTCCTTGTGAGGGCATGTTGATTTTTCATCTCTGTAGGCCCAGAGCACCTCAGGTAGTATTTGACACAAAAGAATTACAGCTTCATAATCTCCTGTCTCAAATAGACTCCTGGCATTGCTTATCAAGGCTTTTACTTAAAGTCATAATTGGCCTTATTCCAGGAAGGCTGTCAGGCAGCCGCTGCTTTCAATCAGTTTTTCCTCTCAGTCCCCGTAACTATTTCAGACATTTGCCATTCAGGCCTCTCTACTCAACCTCATTTTCCACAATATTCTCTATTGAAATTTTTTTTTTTTTTAAATGTGAGCCCTTTAGACATAATCTCAGCTTCCTAAGCCCCCTACTTACAGTTGTTTTCCCACCCATATTTCCTGTTTAAGCTCTAACTTCTCCACTCTTATCCATGATCCAACTCCTTCCTGGTCGCTCTTCCTCTTTCTTTCAATGTCTTCACTTTTCCTCTTTACTGGCCAATCTTTCTTAACGCATCCCTACAGTGTTTCATCAAACTATATTTACCAGGTAGAATAAAGTACCATTCCTTCCCATTATATTCCGATACCCTAGGGTTTAGTGAAATTGTTCACGTCAATCCTTGAAAAATGTTTTTCACATTCACTCAACATACCTTTTTCTCCATTCAATCATGTAAACATTCATTTAATAATCTTATATTTGCCAGGCAAATATCTAAAAATATTAGAAAGATAAATGAATTCTGTAATCCTTGCCTCAAAGAATTTCAACCAAGTACATGAGGCAGCCACACAAACAAGTCATTATAAAGCTAGGAAGAAAGCCAAGGAGAGGAGCATTTGGGGCGTTATGGTGACACTGAAGGGGAGTATCCGCCTCACCAACCTAAACTCACACTTTTTAGGGTTCAGATCCATAGGTATGCTGGGTGAGTTCACCTCTGGAAATTACCAGCCCTATTTTGGATCCCACATCTTGATATTTGTTTAATAAATACATGCTGGGAAGCACCATTGTATTTTAATAAGTAAACATAATTATTTTAGATAGTAAGAAAAAATATATAAATTATTGTTATTCAAAATTTCTGCAGGCCATAGATGCTACCTTTTAATAAAGGGGGAAAATAAGAACATATACATTTATCATTACTTTTATAGGCACAGAAAACTGAAAGGCTGCACAGGAAATTTATTAACAGTGGTTACCTATGTGAGAGAAAGGGATTTTTCCTCTGTTCCTTTTTTAAAATTTAATTTTTGAACTATGTATTACTTATTCAAAAAGTTAAACTATAACAAAGAAATCCTAGAGCTCTGGCCCCAACTTTTCCAATCTTATTTTCTATTTCTCTAACATGAAACAAATCAAGCCAGTTTTGTCTGTTAGTTAAAGAATCATTAGCGTGCAAATTTTGCTCATCAGACATGTCCTCCATCTAAAACCACTTCTTCCAGGTCCAGCTCAAGTCCAGCAACCCAGATGAGGCCTTCTGTGATTAATGCCAGCTCACAGCGACCTCCCATAAGGCGTAGCTCTGCAGAACAAGGTATGTCAGTGTTCACGTGGCACTGGTCATCTGCTGCTCTGTAAAGTTACTTAAATGTTCCTGTTTGGATATCATGTTGTATCAACTGGATTTCATACCTCCTTCCATCATCTACATAGGAAGCACTTAATATTTATTGAATTAATGCAGTCCACTCACTGAGGGGGATCAATACTGCCTTAATTAAAAGTCTTAAATGGAAAACTAAACAATAAGCTGTTGGAAGTGTTCCATAAGTCCCTGGAAACAGCACAGAATTGTGGATTTGGAGTCAGACAAGCTCGGATTCGAGTGCTAGTTCCAACTGTATGAATTCAGCCAAGTTACTTAATATCCCGAAGCCTTCACGCCCTGTTTCTTAAACGCAGATAAAAACAAAAAAAAAGTTGGCCTCACAGATAGTGAGTTTGTTTGGAGAATTAGGTGAAACAATGGAGACGCAGCAGTTAACACTGTACTCTTGCACAGAGTATGTGCTCAGGGGGAGGTAGTTATACCATTCTGAACATTTAGGAAGTGCCTGCCAGACAAAATACAGTACTCCTCAGTGCAAATACGATGACAGCGTTCACTTTCACAGGTGTGCTGCCTCCCAGGGCCTGGGCTGCACCAGACCTGACTCTCAGCTCAGAGTCCTTGCTGCTGCGTGGAGGGTCCTGTACCGTGCATCTCCCCCACCCCTCCACCAGCTCCCAGCCCGCAGCCGCTTCACTCAGGGCATCCATCACCTTCCAGGGACAGGGAAGATGAGTTACGGAAATTCCCACTTACACGTCAGGACACATTTTTTTTTTTTTTTAAATAGAAAAGCATTGTTATACATGAAGGTTAGGGTCTTTTGTAAAATTATTATGGGTACGTGGGGTTCTTTGGCCATATCTGGAAATCTAAACCACTACATCTAAAATTGCTTCTATGGGAAACTATGTTCCAAGTGCCTGGCAACTGACTTAGAAACGAACTATTGGAATGCAGCTTGTTTGGGGACTGTCTGTAGGTCAACTTTCATAACTCAAATTGTCAATGAAAAAGGAAATGACATTTGTTCTGCTCTTACTGAGACACACTGCACATGCAGTTCTATAACTGTTTCGTGAGGACACCAAGTACCTAACGTTATTTAAAATAGCAGCCACATGAACCCATCAGATTGGACTGATATTCTGGGTCTAATTATATTTGAGCTACTAACTCCAGCAACTCAGATTGTTAGGTGTCTCCTAGACATTTTTAGAATTTAAGATTTTTGAGGAAGGCAGAAAGAGCCTTTGCTTTTGCAGAGCTCCCCTTGTGGTTATCGAGCTGCCGTGTGAGACAGCACGCTCCCTCCCTCCTCCCTCCTCGCGGCTTCTCTGCCCATGTATGGTAACTGTTCCACAGCCTTCTTGGTACTGAAGTGAGCAAGTCGGACCCTTATTAGGATCCAAGCTTAAAAGTTAAACAGCTCAGGGGCTAAGAATAAGAATCTCCTGTTTGTACAATCTGGTAGATCAAGTAAACTGGGTTTGGGACAGTCATTCAGGGAGGCAGAGGTAGGAATGTAAATATTCTATATGTTGATGTCCTAACAGAAAACCAGTTACTTGCTCGTTTTAAATTCATCCTGTCATGAGTCCCAAGAAAGCATTTTTTTAACAACTCTCTTACACTTCTATTCTGTGGGATTACCACAAAGAGCATCAGGTAGGTCTTTTCTTTCCTTTTTCTTTTTATGCCCTGTGCATGTGGACAGAAGCAATTTCCATTGTACTCTTTGCTCTTTACTCCAGATTTTACACTCAGTCCTGAGGTACTCATCCTTTTTTCAAGTAATTTCTCTAAGAGGGAATTAGAAAAAAAGCGGAACTAGGCAGTTTATTCATTCTTTCTCTAAGCCCTTGACAAAGCCAGTTCTCCAGAAGGGTAGGGTATAAGCATTTCATATGCCATGATAAGGTTTACGAAGATACCTCACCCAGAGTGTTTGCCTTGTTCTAAGGGATAGTTGTAGCTTCTTGAGAATTCTGGAAATTAAGCAGACTGGAACTTTTTTTTTCTATAAAAAAAAATACTTGAAACATTAGAGATCTCCAGTCACTTAGGAAACGCCTCCTTTGCACCATTCACAAAGGTGAATAACAAGATCCAAGTCCTAAAGATAATCAGTCTTGATGCAGAAACAGAAACAGAAATGGAAATAGATACTGGCATATCAATAAGTGCTGTATTAAAGCTTTTCAGCGGCTCTGGGAAGTCCAGGTGAAAGAGTAACTGTCCAGGGGTGACTCAGAAGGCCTCATGGAGAAACAGATGGTCAGTCGGGCTGAGTCTTAAAGGGAAAGTGTTCAGAGCAGAGCAGATGAACACGAGGAAGGCCAGAGATTCTGGCAGACGAAGATCTGAGGAGTCTTCCAGGCTCCCTGATTCTTCGGAAGTAAGTGAGGGAGTGAATGTTGGTACTTGAATTTTAACTCTTGCTTTCAGATATTTATTGGGTACTTATTAGGTGCTGGAGGTTACAACGGTAAACGAGTTCTCCTGAAGATCATGGCCTGGCGGGAAGACATGGAACAAAAGACTGTACCTGTAGAATAGTGTTGTGCGAAGTACCATGACCGAAAACCCAGGTGCGGAGAGTTTAACCGCAGGACCTTTTTGGCCTGGGGTGGGATGGCGTGTCGGCGTGCAGGTGACAAGGAAGAAAACATCATGAAAAACAAGACCTAGCACTTTGCGGAGGCAGAGAGAACAGCATGTGTGAAGATTTTCCTTGAGGAAAAAGCATGGCTTTGAAAGAGGAGGTGAGAGTCAGTGAGTCAGAGCCCCACTCCCAGGAGTAGGTTGTGGGAGGGACCAGAGAAATAGAGAGATCCTTCAGAATTTATAGGAACTGTCACAAATTCGGGACTCTGTGGAAGATGGGAAGCCATTGAGTGGTTTAAGCAAAAGAATTAACATGATCAGATCTGTATTTTTTAAAATCACTGTGACTTGAAAAACAAACAAAACACTGACTGTCATATCGTGGTCAAAAAACATTTTAAATCGTGTACCTCTACCAATAAAACCTGCATGCTAATGTAGGTATGTTTGTTATAATATTATGTATATTAGGTACAATATGTAAAAATAGTCATTTTCAAGAATGAGATAAATAGAAGCCCTGAAATTTTCTTCCCACACCCGTCAGCGGGTCCTGTGCCCTCTGCAGGTGCAGGCCCCATTTGGGAGGCCCGTGGTGTGGGGCGTGGCGGGAGAACGGGCCTGGGAGAGGGGAGACGGGTAAGAAGTGGGAGGCTTGGATTAGGGCAAGGGAAGGGAGAGGTGCAGCGTTGAAACATACTCTACGGGTTGCATAGAGAAGACCTGATGACGGGTTGGATGGGACAGGGCCAAGGAAGAAGGACAATGTTTAAGGCTTGAGCTGCCGGTTTCTGGTTTGAGTAACTTCTAAAATGATGGTGTCAACCTGCCCTTTAAATGCAGTTGAGTAAAAAAGTCTTACATTTTGGAGTTAAAAAAAAAAAAAAAAAAGGGAAGAACTCTTACAGTCATTTTAGTAGTGTGTGTGGGTTTTAATTGTTCATTTTTGTGAGAGGGATTAGCCCTAACACCCAAGTTTTTTGTTCTCATCTTTTATCTAAGGATAGGAAGTTCCCAGAGAAAGCCAAGGTTTCTAAGGCCCCACCTTTGTCTCTCTTGCTTGCCTCTTGCTCTCTTTCTCTGAGACTGAGTTCCTTCCACGTTATAAAAATTCGGGATTACTTTTATTATTTGCAGTTTCGATTGTGAGATATAGTTAAATTATATACTCATAAATTAGGACTCTTCCTTTTCTCACTGATCCATTTTATAACGCTTAGTACATTTTCAGAACTACTTGAGTCTGTTTCTCAGCATGGAGTACACTGAAAATAACGCTATTCACAGATTCCCACAAAAATAAAATGTTGGAGGAGTTACACCTACTCTAACACGCAACGGCAGGCCTGCTTTGCCCCGCTTCACAGAACTGGGCGGGAATCCCCTCACCAAGGACGCCCTTGGCTCAGCGCTCATCTGTAGGCAAATGTCAGCTGCAGCTACTATTAAAAAACCCTTTAAAAACACATAACCACTCGTAGTGATTATGAGGATCCAAAAAGACAATGGATATAGAGCATTCTGTAAACGGTGAGTTCATACATGCGTGTACATTAATATCTTAAAAAGAAAATTATTTTTAAGCACTCCCAAAGTAGCAACTTCTATAGAAATGGGATAAATCAATGAATAAAATGTGAAAAGCTGTCATAGCCACAGACTGTGCCATAATTAAAAGTGTGCTTGAATGATTGTGAGTTTGGAATGACATTTAGGACGGAAGCAGGATGATTCTCCTAGATTCATACTTGAGTGAAAATAAGTTTTTTATTTCCTGTTAGATATTTGTAATTACTTTGCTTCACCTTCTTAGTTATAAAAATTAGTAAACAAACCACAAATTTGGGCCTGTTCAGTGATCCAAAAGTATAGAAGAAATATTATTTATAAACTTAGAAATGCCTTGCTAGTTTTCTTCAAATAAGAGAATTTGATCTAATTTCAGAGAACAAGTTTTACTGTATATATACAACTTAACAGCCTTGTCAATTACTTTGGAGAGAGAAGGATTTTCTCTAATCATTTAGACTTCTAAAAGTCGTGTATGACTATCACATTCATTGTTTATGTTCAAAAACTGCTGAAAACGTGACCTGAGGTTATGGATGGGGACTTCTTCACCTTACTTCTCAGGTGTGGCCTTATGCTCACTGTTTTAGTGGCAGCCCCGGAAAGCAGAAATCCTGGCTTTTTTCCTCAACAGCCCGAGCCCTAGGAAGGGTAGTGGATTCCAGGGTACAGTTTAGCTGTTGGTTTACAGGCAGAAGGGTACGGGGAGGATTAGTGGGCACAGTCAAAATATCTTGGCCAAAAACATGAAGGGGAGATTTTCCTGCTGTTAGAAAGAAACTCCTCTAGGCTGAGAGGAAGAGGAAAGAGAGGGAAAGTTGGGGACCGGACCCTAAGGGTTGAAGGGACCTGGCACTGCTTCTTAGCTGAACTGCTAAGGAGAAGGCAAGACCCTAGAGAGAAATGGCTATGACGTGTGTAGATGGGCAAGGATGCCCATGTCCCCAACATGGCACCGAAGCAGCCAAGAGCTGCTGGACCTGAGTAGGCGTCTTTGCAGCAGGTAACTTCTAAAACAGAGGACCAGATGGTCCCATCCTTGATACTATGTAAGACCCCAGAGCTGTGGCACAATCTTGGGAAACCAGGAGGGGAGAGCCTCAAAAAGGGCTGAGGTTAAATCTGCCATCCTACAGATGGGACTAGAAATGGAAAATAACTTGATGTAGTACATAAAATTGTATTTCTTGCAAAAATAAGTTTGTGGACTGAGATGACAACTACAAAGGGCAAACTTTTTTTGTCTCAGGTGCAGAAATACACTTCAGTTTAGTGTGTCTGGGCGATCATACATCCTGGAACAGTAGGATGTGAACGAATGAGGGTTAACCTTGCCAGCACTCTAAAATGAAAAGACAAGGAAAGGGTTCTCAGTGCCAAGTGAGAGTCATTTAAACAGTGGGCTGAGATAGGATTTAGAAGCTTGTACAGGACTGGCATTTTTGACAGGTAGCAAAGGGCTGGATGAAATTTTAGGCTTTAGAGGCAGCTTACCCAGTAATGCTCTATTTTATTTCTGTTTTTCCAGAAGACACCACGAGGTAAAATGGGGATGTTTAGCTCCAAGAAATGGTGGGTGGTAAAGTCTTCCCAGTGAAATCCCTCTTTGACTAGCCAGAGAGTGCCAGAGACGTCCACACACACCCAGGGAAGGCCCTCTCCCTTCCCCGCAGATGTCTGGGGGTAGCTACCAAATGAGAGCAGCCAGAGGCAGACCTGACTCTCCTACCGATGTCTTCAGTGTGAGAAAGTGCTAGGAATAGCCAACCGGGATTGCAAATAGGAAGGGTACTCTTGAAAGCAGAGAGTTGAGTTTGGTGTAGAAAAGGCCTGCCAACACCTTGGGGGAAACAGAACTCAAGATGTGAAGACAGTAGCAGGGAGAGGAGACAAGCCCCATTTTAAGGTAAAAGGTGTCAGGGGAGAAATAAAAGGGAAATAATGACAGGGAAGGGAGAGGAGAAAGCATTGACATCACATGGGGATTTCTGATGGGAGGGGAAGTGAAAACTACAGAAATAGAAAGAGGAACTTGGGGACCAAAGGGCTTTATTTCCTAGTTGCTCCTCTACTTTCCTCCGCAAAGAAGCAACCATATTAAGGGGAGGAGATCCCGGAAATGTCCCTTTGCACCTTTGCCTCTGATTGTGTGATCGGAGATGCCAGCTCTCTAGTAGGCTATTGTCTAGGCTGGAATGGAATGAGGGATGGTCCCAGCGTGGAATGTGGCCTGTTTGCATTTGGGAGACAAATGAGGCTCCCATCCAACTTTGATGCTAATACTTAAAAAAAGAAAAAAAGAAATGACAAACTCACTTTTTACGTGGTGTTCATATCGGGGGAAAGAGGGTGGGCAAGCAAGAGGAGAGCTGTGTCTTCCAAGATGTTATTTTATCAAGCGTTGAATCAAGTCTTGCTCAAGGCTAATTGTAAAAATGCATTGTGCACATCTACCTGCAGCAGGCCGTTTGCAAGCTGCAGGTGCGATTGATAAAGTCGCTGTCAAGTTCCCAATTGAGATTCAAAAAGTATTTATACATAAAATGAAATTTATGAGTCTCACACTGTTTGGGGAACCAGAAATAGATTACAGCCCACGTTAAAACACCTATCAAAGAGCCAGCATGGAAAACTGTCACCAGATGAGGGCCTACACTTTTAAAAAAATGTTTTTAATTTTGGTAAAATGTACATAGCATCAAATTTACCATTTTAACCATTTTTAAAGCATCCAGTTCTGTGACATTAAGTACATTCACATTGTTATTCGACCATCATGTCATCAATTTCCAGAACTTCCTTATCTTTCCAAACTGAGCCTCTGTACCTCTTAAATAATAACTCTCATATTCCCCTCTCCCAGCCCCTGGCAACCAACCACACCATTCTCTTCTCTGTGTCTATGAATTAACTATTCTAGGGCCCTAATGTAAGTGCAGTCATACAGTGTCCCAGGTGATGGCAGATGGGAGGGCATGATCAGTCTCACCTTGCATTTTGAAATGATCAGCTGGCTCTGAAAATAATCTCCAAAACTCATTAGGCTCTAATTTCTGTTGTTACACACAGCACCTAGGCAGCACCAGGACTTATCAGTAAGCCACTGGCCCATCTAGTGATGCCCAGAGCAGAAGCCTAAGAAAACATGAGCATTTACTTACAGCCAATACATAGATATGGTTCCCATGGAAATAACTCAAAGGAACTACAAAAAAGGAAATGGGAGATGTTACAGTTTTTAGGTCTTTTTAGTTTCTTAAAACTTTTTTGATATATTTCCTTTTGAGGGAAGCTTTCATGTTTCTTACAAATCATCAAGAGTTGTTTTATTCAAAAAATATTTTCCAGATGATTGAAACTAGTAGACTTCTATTTCCCAGCAGGGCGAGATAGTTTCAGAGAAGGATAGTTTCAGAGAAGTATGGAGCTCCCTGCAGTTTCGGTTTACACCTGAGTTGCCCACTGGTTGTTCCATGAAGGAAGCTATTTCCTTTGAGAATAAAGGAAAGAGGATCTGTCTGGGAGTGGGGATTAGAGAATGAAGAAGAAATGCATATTTCTAGACTCGGTTCTTAGGGACACATTTGCCTGATGTAGAGAAACATTGTCCCATCCAGCTAACCTCACTGGCCTGCAGCTCCCAGCCCTGATCAAAATTCTGTGTAGAGGCCAGTCAAGCAGACATGATCATCCGTTATGTCCTATCGCTGCACCTGGATTCAGGTCGGAAGTCTAACTTCTAATAGTTTCTGTTTCTTTTAAAAGCCCCCCCTTTTTTTTTTTTCAGGAAAACTAAGAATATCACCAGAGTCTTATAAGAACAGGTGAATTAGTATATTTTAGGTGCTGTGAAATGTGAATTTTCCTAAAAGGGACATTATTTAGCAATTGGAAACGTGTTAGCTCTAGCTTTCTTTTATGGATTTTGTGTGTGTGTGTGTTTAACATAAATAACATAAAACTTACCATTTTGATCATTTTTAGGTGGCATTAAGTACATTTTATGGGTCATTTTTAAAACATTTACCACTCAATACAGAGGCTCTATCCTACTTTTTGTATAAGTTACTGTGGATAGCGTTTGGAAACATTTAATTTCTCTTCATTTTAAATAACAAAACATTATGGTAATTCTATCACCCTTTTAAAAATTAAGAGATTCTAAAATGGAGTGGCTTGAAGGCTATGTCCTTTTTCTACTGGTCCATTGATCTGTGACCTCGTATGACTTTGTATGCAGTTAAGATCTCTATTAGGTTGATCTTAAACTTTCTCTCTTTCAAGCTAAGTGATTTCAGGGGTTTTTTGGGTCTATTAATAGATATCTTTGCCCACACTTTAGACATGGTGGTTCTCACAGTGGTTCTTCTCTGAACCTGTCCAAAGTTATTTTTATTACTTCAGTTTTGAAATCTAGTAGTAGTGTCTATAAATTCAAATTAAAATAAAACAAAAGTCACCCAGGGTTTATCAGAATAAATGTCTGGATTAGAATCGCTAGTGTGAGAAGGAGTTACTGTTCTGGTAGAGCTGTTTGTTGAGTTTTACCTTTTCTGTCCCTGTAATGTTCTCACTCTCAGCTCCACTGTCCCTCTGCCACTTCAGGTCCAGCCTTATCTTAAAACTTCAGTTCAGACTAAGAACATCATTTCATACCTTTGAAACGGTATGGGATTACTAAAATGCATTTTCCAGAGCAGACGGTTTCCAATGTCCCGAGCCATTGTAATATCTTCTGTCAGGTGGTTGATTCGCTTTATTGTTCCGAGGGTTGGTCAGACTCTTAATGAGGGCTCACTGGAGGAAAAGGCACCTGGACAAGAACAAGGTTAGTGTCGAGACCATTTGGGGACTCACTGGTGCTTGTGCCTGTCCCAGCATGGTCCCGTAGATGTCAGTCTGTCGGATAAATGAATGAGAGATTGGGTAGATTTTAGAGAGGTGACATTTTAGCTCCTCCTAGTAAGCAGTCTAATCCAAAAGTGAAAGCAGGAGCAGGTGTGGTAAGTTAGAGCAAGAGTAACTTTTGACCTGAGGTAAGGATGTGGACCAAGTAGAGGAGATGAAAGCCTGTATGGGTTTGAATTGGAACCGTATCTTCCAGGCTGTGACAACCCCAAATGATTTACAAATGGCTTGTAAAGAAGGCATATTATAAGAATTCTAAACAAAAATTAAGTAAAAGGGGAGGGCAGAGGGTGGGAAGGAGGGAGAGAGAGAAAAAAAGGAAAGAAAGGAAAAGAAAGAAGAATGGAAGGGAAGGAAGGAATTCTCTTTTGTCTGCTCTTACCTGCATTCTACACGCTTGTCACCCCATGTGGGCACAATCCTAATTGTTCAATGTCCTCCTAATGCCCCTAGCACTATGCACTGATATAGGCACACCCAGGACAAGTTTGTCTTCCTTCACACTAAACTTTGTCCTGTAGTAACCCTTTTAGCAATGCACTTTAAGCTTCCAGTCCTCAGAACTGCAAATCCTTAGATTACCTTCATATGCATATTTAAGCCATAGTCAATAGTATTGCAAATTACTTGAATACAGGTAATTTAGAATACAGGTTAAAACTCTGTATTCTAAATCCCGAATGACTGATAGGCTTCATTTTCCCAGGGAACATTTATGTTTCAGAAGAGAATCTCATTAATCTAAGTAAATCTAATTGACGCAATGAGTTGGGACCTGCTGTGTCAATTTTGGTCCACGTTCTTCTCTTCTCACCGTCAGGCTGGAAGTAGAGGAATCAGCAAGTTGGTATCCCAGCTACATATTACTTATATCATCTACAGGAAGCCATTGTCGATCCTGTAGGGGGAAAAAGCATGATAAAAATGTTCTGGAAAGTTTACTAGAGAAGTAATGTCTATTCCAGAGTCATACGAGGACTCTAGGAGCTGATTTCTACCACTGCTGTTCCTGGTGCTCACTGTCATTTAGACTGAGTCCAGTGAGGAACACAGGTAGGCTCTGAGCTCCGTATTCCTGAGGAGTGTCACCTGGTTCTGGAACATGTGCCAAGTACATACGATGTTCCAGGTGCTTAGGATACAAAGACCAGTAAGAACGTAAAAGGGATGATCAAATTTAGTTGAGGGAAATAGGCGAGAGGGTGACCAACTCTGCCTGCGGGGGTATAGACGAGAAGGTGCCCATCTCCACCTGAGAACCCTGCAGGAGGCTGCATCAGTTAAGAAGTACTGGGCCTCATAGCACTGTCATCTGGCGTAATAAAATCTAGTGTTTTCCAGTCTGGTTTTACCACTCTACTGCTTTTTGAGGCAAGTGTTGCCTGTTACAAATTTTAAGGTAGCTTCATGTACAACTTGGCATGGAGAGATCATTGCTGTAATTACTTTTGAAAGAATAAATTGACATCTTTTTTGTCTTGAAAGATAAGTAGAAATGCAAAGGAAAGACAAGGATGCATGTGTACAGCACAGCAAAAAACACACATTGGGAAATTCGGTGGGATTTTTAGGGAATGCAGTTCATTCCTGGAGCTTCTGGTGACTTGGGGCGAGGGGTGGTAAGAAAGGAATGCCAGAAGTGTGGCCAAGAATCAGTGTCGAGGGTCTTGTAGTCTCTGCAGACAATTTGAGTGTAGGCACTAGGAACCCTCCAAAGTTCTAAAGTAGGGAAATGATTGATCAAACCTGTGTTTTAGAGCGATCACTGGTAACAACATAGAGAAGAATTGGAGTAAAGGGAGATTGGAAGTAACAATCATCGGTCCTTTTGTGAGTGGGAAGTGGAGGGACATTTGGGAAAAAATTCGGAGTCACACTATTAGTATTTAGAGAATAGAAAGAGTTGAAGATGACGTTAGGTTTCTTGCTTGGTTTGAGTATTGTGCAAGAAACTAAATTAGGAAATACAAGAAGAGAACCTGTGGAAGGAGAGATTATTAATTCAATTTTGAATATTTGGAGTTTGAGGAGCCCACACATTTCCAGGGGGAGCCCCATGTATGTGGTAAGTACTATGAAGCCTGGAAAGGAAATAGGGGCCAGAGGGATAGTTTGGGGTGTGGGAGTCGGGGTCATTTGATTGAATGAGAAACCCAGTTCACATGGAAAGAAGAGAACGAGAAATGAGAAACAACAAATTGAGATTCCTTTCCCCATTTTTACAAGTTTAATGACTTTCCCCCTATTATAAAGCTATCTGGAAACGAACACTGTGAGAAGAGGTGAGCTGGCACTTCTAGGTTCAGGAGTGCCTGGGAGTTGACTGCTATGCAGCTTGAGGTCCTGCAGTCACTTCCACGGAGCCAGCTCATCCAGGAGTTTGCCAGCAGCCCTGGAAGTGTCTGCACATGAAACCCCGGGGGCCAGAGCCAGCCCGATACAGAAGGGAAGAGCTTGAGTCAGAGCATCCGAACAATGGAGCTTTCAGAATCCCTTTTATTGTTAACTGTCTTGAAATGTCTGAAGATTTTAGAATGATGAGCAGTCTGAGCAGTTTCTGGTGGTGACCAAAGGAGGGGCCGATGACGTTTAGGGCTTAAAGGCATGAGAGAGGCTCAGAACACGACAGTAGTAATTCAGGTTGGGGTGTCATTTTTGAGTGAATTTTTGGTGAAAAAAGATGAATGAAAGAATTAGAAGTCGAAGAATGTACAGAGAACAGACTGGTGGTCGACAGGTAGGGCGTGGGCAGTGGGTGAAATGGGTGATGATGGTCAGAAACTACACACTTCCGGTTGCAAGGGAATACGTCCTGGGGGTGTAATGCGCAGTATGGTGTAAAGTTAGTCACACTGTACTGTATACTTGAAAGTTACTAAGAGAGTGGATCTTAAAAGTTCATATCACGAAAAAAAATTTGTAACTGTGTGGCGATGGATGTTAACTAGATTTAGTGCAGTGATCATGTCACAACATATACACATATCAAATCATGCTGTCCACCTGAAATTGATATAGTTACATGTCAATTATATCGATAAAACTGGAGAAAGAAAAAGTTGAAGAATATAAGAACTTCAGGAAAAATAGTTATTCAGGGAACCAACTCAACAGTGGTCCCATGAATAATAGCTCTTGATTAAAATAAATCATTACAGAGAGTACTTGAAAGACAATCGCAGAAGTATTTTGTTGGGCATAGGTTTTTTGGAGGATATAAAAGTTGAACTGACCCTTTAGTTTTGGACAGAGAGAGAAGGGAAGAGGTGGATTCTTACAGGCAGGGAGAATGATGCGAGCACAAAAGAACAAAGGGCCAATAAGGAAAAGAATAATAGGATATGAAACCTAAGGAAAATCTCCAGGTTGCAGCGCCAGCCCAGCTCCTCCATTTGCTGCTAAAAGCCTGGAGAGTGTAAGTCACTTAGCTGACTGACCATGAGCTGGTGCTGGAAGCCAGGCCTCTCGAAGGCCAGTGGAATAATGCCCTCATTATCCCAGACCAGCTTGAAAACAGTTTGGGGTAATCATGCAGCTGGCTAGATTTTATTTATTGGTTAGCACTAGCTAATACATTTGGGGAAAACTAGGCCATACACTAGCATTCTTCTATGTATAATGAGATTTAATTTGAAAATATGCAGAACCTTCTTCTATAAAATTTGAGTAGTTGGCTTTGCCAGTTCACCTCTGGCATTCACCCATTTGTCACAAAATATTAACTCCTTTTTGCTATGTATGTATACGTGGCCATTTATCAGGATCTAATGAGGAAATGCTAGATCAGAGAATAGTGGCATGGGCTAACGCTCTGAGTGAGGAGACAATAGTGACCTTGTCAGGTGAAGTTACTGCAATGAAATAGTATCACCATAATAACCAAGTTGGGGCTCTTTAGGCACTTTGGGGCTGGGGACTTCTAAGGAGATTTAACCAACCTCTCTGCTTATCCACATGAAGGTCCCAAAGCCAGGTTGGTAGTGACACTCTTCACTGTCACTCTTCAGTCTTTAATAGTCACCCAAATAAACGCAAGCTTGCTAATCTACACACTTCGAATAAAGAATAACCCGATAGTAACTCAGGTCGTCAACATGAGATAGCACAGAACTGAAAATGTATGTTTATTTCTTACCTTGCCATCTGTGCTCGTTCATTTCTAAAGTAATTGCAGAGATTTTGCGACTGTTTATATAGCATTTGAAATCCTAGACTTCAACTCCCATGAGACTATCATAGTCAGACTGTTTATGTCTCCCATCAGTTGAATGAGAGTCACTTTATTATCTTAAATGTGAGTTCCCCTCTGTCTTACCCTATTTCCTGTTAACTAACCTTCACCAAGATTGGAAGTGACATTAACAATGAAGGAGACTGGGGATCTTCAAGATAAGTCTATTGTCACTAAGGTATAGAGATTTTGTAGTCTGTTCTGTGTTTTCAGGACACAGCATATTCTAAAAGACAAAAATTTTTAGCAGATATATTCATACTTATACCAAATTAAACGAGGAAGCGTGGCATATTTCTATTTTACAATCATAGTCCTGGGCCTTAGATACTTGGAATGTAGCATGTGCCCTGTTGGCAGGGAGTTGGAGTCAGTTTACGGCGTGCGATATGATAACACATGTTCTGGATCAGTGGCAGGGGAATGTTTGGAGCTGTAATTCTGTCTGTCTCTCCATTAGCAGGAAGCCTTGCTAAACTCACAGCTGAAGTGCCTAAAAAGAACCAGGCTCCGTGTGTGTGTGTGTGTGTGTGTGTGTGTGTGTGTGTGTGTGTTTATAAAAGCAACACAAAACCCAGCCCCATGGATAAATGCTAAATGAAGGCCAAAAGTGAAATGGTACTTTCATCACATGAGTAAACTGGTCTCTATTCGAGATGATTACCTTTCTCAGAAGTGCTGCTATCTGCCTTCATCCATCTGGGCCTAATGATGCAGGTGATGTTTAACAACAGTAGAGAAAACCCTAGCTAGACCCAGTGGTTAGGAGAAGAAAATTCAGTGGAAAGAATTCATGTTAATAAGGCACGAGGGGAGGTATACAAGATTCACACAACGGGGAGTCGAAACCTGATCCCCCTGAGGCGTGAGGTAGAAGCTGACTCTTGGCCCTGGTGAGCCAAGCGTTAAGGAAACATGTAAGTACGTGTAAGTGCAAGCATGTAGTTCAGCAGCCTCGGGAAGCCAGATACTAAGCTCGGGCAGGAAAGATCAAATGTTCTTTGAAAAGATGTAAGTTATTTGCTCATTGAGCTCAGCAGAAAGAATGGTTTATAATGGAGCCCTTTCATATTTCTCTGAAAGTCTATAGTGTTCTGTACCTTTCTTTGCCTTACCACTTTTGTTCTCCTTCAGAGATACGGCACTTCTCTTGGGATTATCATGAACGAATGAGTGAATGAATGAATGAACGGGTGGTCATGTGATTTAAAGTATTCAGACTACAAAAATTGAGCCAATCCTGGTCAATTCAGCATTTTTGGACTGTTTCACTAATTCACAGCATGATCAATTTAATTATGGCTGGCTTATAGATCACCAAAAATCTACTGAAAAGAGCCAACATGATTAAATGGTCAAAATAAAATTATAGCTTCAAATAGAAAAAGCTTATGATTTTACCATTACTCATTAAGAATTAGAACTACAAGAATTTATAAAACCATTTATTGATTTAGGTCATATATAGTTAAAGAACACACTGGCTAACTAAGCCCTCGTCTCCAGAGAAAGTATTTATAAAGCATTTCTCAATTGGCAGAGTGCTTCTACACATTATTTCATCTAATCCTCTTGACTTCCTACCTTTTTGTTCGGAGCTGTCATCTGGGCTTCTTCACAGGTGAACTGAAGTATTTGGTCTTAATAATTGAGCAACATTTTCTTAAGGTCCTGTCTTTATTACATCAACTTCCTGAGACAACCGGAAAGACAGTCTTAGCCATTTCCTGCTCGGAGCCCTGCTCCTTTTGAGCCGCTGGCCTGTGTGCTTAGCTTCCTGCTTCAGAGGTGTCTTTATCTCTCACAAAGAGCAGTGAGAAGCCCAGTCATTGATGCCGTTTCCCATTTAGGGAACTAACTTTGCCCCTCGCCCCCCTCCTCTTTGATGACCCACTCTACAGTTGTCAGGTTAGTGTCCTGTTAAACCATGTACAAGTTTTTTTTTTCCTTGCAATTGAAAATTTAAGATCATTTGATAGAAAAATGCTCATTTTGTTTATGACTATGGCTTTTTAGGTCTTGATTCAACACACCTCATTCATGCTGATCGTGCAGCTCATACTCTCTCCAAGAGGAGCTTCATCTACCTTCGTCCTTCATAACCCACATTCTGCCCAAAGGAAACAGTGTCCTCCACACTTTCCCAGTTTTATTGCTTAGAAATCCCTTCTGCTCTAACCTCAGCGTGTGTACTTTTTTTCTTTATAGTATTTTAAAATCTATATATGTTATCATGTCATTGGACAGTCCAGTTTTTCAACTGACTCTATCGTAGTTGTCTTTGCCACTGCCGTGTAGTGGATTTATTTAGGGTGTTTCCAGTTTGGAGCTATTACAGATAACACTGCCATAAACATCTTGTGAAATATCTTTTAATTAAAATGATTCTCTCAAAATAAATTTCTAAGAATATTAATTAATGTGTTACTGGTTCGGGTCATTTTTGTGGCCCTTATTCTGTATTCAGATTGCCTTGAAGAAAAAATGCTCACTCGACTTATCCTTGGCACTGTGAAAGTGGGCTTCTGTAGATCTTTCCCGACACTGGTTTTTATAATCGTTTGCTTTTTTTTGGTTGTTGTCGTTAATTTTAGTGCTATAAAATGATACTGCTGTTATTCTGACATGCACTTCTGAGTGAGGCTGACCTATTAATGTGAAATTTCAGGACTCAAGTAATCTTTAGCACACAGCAAAAATAATTTCCAAGGGGAATGGGATGGCTAATTTCTTCAAATCCGTTGGGCTGACTCAGAAGAATTTGCCTACTCATGGGTGAGAGGTAACTCTTAATTGCTATTCAGCAAAATTACTGCCACCAGTCTAGTCTAGATACTCCTTTCCTCACACACTGGTGATTGCCAAAGTCTCTAATTTACCAGCCTTCAACTCCCCAAGTCATTTACTGTTTAATGCACTCTCAGAGGAAATAGGGCCCTGGGGAGGCAGACAGGGCGCACAGCCAGTTAGAGCTGGTACCCAGGTCCCCCGATGACTAGACAGTGCTCTTTCTCCTACGTCTGGCACCTCTCACTACTTTCTGGGAATCCAGGTGTCTCGGAAGAGCTGCGCGGGATGTTGGAGGCTTCCCTCACAGCTCCCTGGCTGCAGTAGCAGCGGCTTCTGTGGAGGGTCACGCTCCCGCTGTCTGTGATTCTGCCCCTTTGCCTCCTGCCGGCCAGAGTCCTCGGGCCTTAGCGCCGTGCCCCAGTTTGGGATGCTCCTGCTGTTACTTCTGTTGCTGTTGTTGGCAGCTGCCTCACCTCAGGTTGTGTTCCATGCCTCTTGTTTGCCTCCCGGCTGGTTTCTCTTCCTGAGTAATAGGACCTGCGTTCCTGTGTGGTTGCCACGGCCAGGGGACCAGGACGGTAGTGCAGTGCATGGAACTAATTTACTGTGCTAGTGGAGGTCCGCTCAGATCACGTGTCTGCAGCTTCCTTCCTGAGGGAGGTGTAGAGAAGGTCTAGGTTTAGCCCTATATAGAGTCAGATGTCACAGTTTGCACACACACACACACTCTCTCTCTCTCTCTTTCTCTCTCTCTCTCTCTCTGAATGCGGTCTGTTGCAGCACAATGTGTCACTGGCCCATAAGTGCACACTCGAGTCAGACTACCCAGAGTTGAATGCTGGTTCCACCACTTAGCTCTGTGACTTTGGGAAATTACTTAGCCTCTGCCTATGTAAGTGTTTGCTCTTCTTCTTATTATTCTTTGCAAAGGGAGGAAGGAGATCATAGGGGGAGACAGATCAGATCTCACCCGAGATGGTGGTCAGCTTTGTTTTGCAGTTGGAGGAAAAGGAAGGAAGCCCTGTCTTGGCCCGGGAGCCTGAAATTTGAACGTGTGTCTGAAGAGAAGAACTGAAGTGGAAGCATTTTCACTAGATGAGGCATCAGTCGCACACTGGCCCGGCACGAAGTTGATTCAGTAGAGGCATTTATGGGCCCTGCCCTGCGCTTCTCTCCTGCAGTACAAACTCAGGGTTTGCTTTCTTCTGGTTCTCACTTTGTGTTTCTTAATCTAAGAAACAACAATAATAAAACAACATTATGTAGCATTTCCTACATGCCAGGTGCTCTTCTACAGGCTTACATATACAATTTTTTCTGTCACAACTTGTGAAGTAGACTCTTATTATCTCTATTATCTCCATTTTGTAGGTGAGAAACTAAGGCACAGAGAGTGGATAAGTAATATGCCCAAGACCCCACAGACAGAACACTAGATTCTACCAACTGCACACTTCGCCAGGTGGCCCTAGACCGTCAGTCCAGGTCTGCACCTGAAGAAAGAACGCATCTCCCCTTATCTCCTCTTCTCCATAACATCTGGCTCCCTGCTGCTGACCTGGCAGTTTTTTACTTGAACTTTAAGTGCCAGACTTAACACGATTGTAATCTGAAAGCACACCGATTCCAGAAGCTGTGAGGTTGCTTTACTCAGTGGATTTCGAAGTAGTAAGAAATAGCGAATAAAAAAGTTCAGGCTTCCTGCTCTCCAGCTATCAGGTCTGGACAGAAAATCATTCCATGTTAGACATGGAAAGGCCCTTAGAGGTCATATCATTTTATGACTTCATTTTATAGACAAGAAAAAAAGGCCCAGAGAGGGGAAGTGCCTTGTTCAAGGTTGTGAAACATTTTCCAGAATTGCAGGTAGACTGTTTAGATGGTTAAGTCAGATAAGTGTTGTTTAAATACTACTATTAGGATCCTATCTTGTAATGGAAGTTGATATAAGGTGTTAGTCTGGGGAGCTCCTGCAACAACACGGGTTCATGTTGCTTAATTCATGTCAAAGTTACCGAGACAGATTCATCTCCACTGCAGGGAATGCCATTATTTCTGGAACCGTGACACATTCAGCAACTAAGAGTTGGTTATGCAGTACTGACATCCTCTTAAAAACAAGTTGTTAGTTTTATTGGTGTCACGATGGCCTTTATTCAGTGTTTCCAGTTTTGGTGCGCTTTGCATACATTTCTGATGGCCACTGTTACAGCAGTGGCCAGTGTTCCCCTTCCATTCACGGGGTGGGGGTGGGGAGTGGGGGGCATGGGGGTGGGTAGAAATGTGGTATTGCTCTGCTGGTCAGGAGCCTGTCCAGAGACAGACTGCTAGGGTTTCAATTCCAGCTCTGTGATAACCTTGGGCAGTTGTACCTTACCTATCTGTGCCTCAATTTCTCCATCTGTAAAATAGGGGTAATGATAGTACCTACATACTCTGGGGTTGCTGGAAGGATTAAGTGACTTAACAAACACATAGCACTTAGGATAGGGCTTGGCATATCATAGCATTATATGAGGTGTATCTTCCATTTCTAGAAGCAGAATTATACTACAATCACTTCAGACTGTTATATGGAGTTGAAAAAAGTACTTAGTATTTTTGCTTTCCAGACTAAGACTAGAATTTTATAGCTTGATAGTTTTATAGCTTAAGTGGGACCTTAAAAAAAAAAAAACCAGTTTTTCTAAGGTCATCTACCAAGAAATTGACTCAATTTACAGAACTGCAATTCTTGCCAACCCTCTGAAGTCTACTTCTTTATCTTTTCCAACAACAAGGAAGAAAGCAAGCCATCAAAGGAGAGAAAAATTCTACTCCTTGGTCTGCATTTTGAATTCCCAAGTAGAAAATTTTAGTAATAAGTAAAAACAAGTTAATGCAGTCACTACCTTAGAGGTTTACACAAATAATTTTCCCAATAAGCTATAAGCTAGTATGTGTAGAAGTCAGTAAAGGGACAAGGCCTATATGTCCAAAGGTATGGAGACTCAAAAGAGAAATGATAAATTTTACTAGGTTTCCTACTGACCTTAATTTATCACCTGGTCAGTGTGTATAGGACAGGTATGTTTTGTAGGTCTACGTAGCAATAGCAACTTCTTAATGACTATAGCTTGGGTCTTTATAGATTTTTTCCTAACTTTCCTACAGATGTCCTAAATAAGGAGAATTAAAACATAAAAAAAATAGAAGTTTCCAAGTGAGTTCTTGCTTCTTCATCTTTAGAGACAGTACCGTGCAGTGAAATTAGAGTCCAATTTTAACTCTGGATTAACAATTTATCCATTTCTGTTTCTAACATGTGAAATAAGGATGATCAGACTAACCCTGTTGTGTTTCACGTGAGACATGCATGTAAAATGAGTGCCAGTGATTATTCTCTCTTCTCTTTAGACATATGAAATAATATTTTGATTAGAAAAAGTGCCCCCTCTGAGAAGACACCATATCATGGTTTGGCTGGTGGTCAGTGTGGGATCAACAGAAGACTCTTCTCACTCCAAGCATCCTTGAGCCAAGGCCTGCCTTGGCGAATCAGTCCCAACTCCTTGGGAGCCCCATGCACAAGCATACGTGATAGTCCAATGGAAATGATGTAAAGCAACCAGATGTGTGACCACCAGGGCAAAGAGCTTTCCAGATAGAGAAAACAGCAAGTAGAAAGGCCCCAAGATGGGAGTCAAGCCTGGTGGGCTTGGGGAACGTGAAGGCCCCCGGATTGAAGAACAGATATCAAGAAAACTGGCAGAAGGTGAGGACAAAAAAAGTGGGGCAGGACCAGATCTTACAGTTCCATGCAGGACAGGATAGGAGACTAGATTTTAATCTAATTGTATAGGAAACCACTGGAAGGTTTTATACATAATCTGAATTCTATTTTTAAGAAGTCACTTTGGCCATTGTACAACCAAGATGTAAGGGGTGAGAGTGGAAGCAGAGGGTCCAGGAGAAGGAAATTAATTGTAGGAGGCTATGTGAGGGGTGAGGGGCTTCCGTCAGGGGTGTGATTGAAAAAGGAGAAGTATGGGAAGTATTCTGGAGGTGGGCACATAGGACTTCTTGATAGATTTACAGGGTGTAAAGAGAAGAGGAATGAAATACGACTCCTTGGCTTTTGGCTTGAGCACCTAGGTAGATGGAACTGCCATGGACTGGAGGTTAGGAAGACTAGGGATGTGCAGATTTGGATAGGTGGAATCAAGAGGTTTGGGACATGTTAAGTTTGAGATTCCTTTTAGACATTCAAGTGGAGATGGCAGGTAGACAGGTGCATATATGAGTATGGAACTTCAAGTCAATGCTAAAATTGTAATTTGAGACTTGTCAGCTTATGGATATTATTTAAAGCTATAGGGCTGGATTTGTTCATCCGGACAGAAAAACTATAGACTAGCCAGAACCCAGCCCTGGGGTACTATTAATTTTAGAGGTCGGGCATAGGAGGAAGAGGCTGCAAAGCAAATTGAGAAGGTAGGAGGAAAATCTCACAGATGGTACCCAGAACTGCATGTCACACATGCCAGGAGGGCCATTACACAGACTTAAGATGATGGCCTTTGTGATATCACTGTCGTTTGTAGAATAATTTGCAGAGTGATAAGCACTGTTTCTCTGCAGCTATCTAATTAGTATTTACTTTTGTTGCTTTTATCTATTTTGCTAATTTGAGATAAAATGATGGACGATTGCTGTTTTAATTTGCACTTATAAAATGAACCAAGTACTAGTTTGCTGTTTTCCTCTTGTTATATGAGCATTCTGTTAATATCTTTGAGGCTGGTTATTGTTAATAATGATTGTTCAGTTTCATTTTTGTTTTGGTTGACTTTTTTCTCTCTTTCACACGGGATTGTTATTGGCTAGAAGTAACAGAAAACTTTACTGCAGTAAGAAGGGGTTACTTTTGCTTATAGAACAAGATATATAAGGCAGACAAACTGTAATTCCTTAATTCCATCAAGGATCAGGATTTATTCTACCTTTCTAATTAATCTGCCACCCTCCACTTTTTCCTCAGGCTTGCATGATGGCTGCAGACCTCTGGGCAACACATCTTTATTCCAACAGGAAGAAGGATGCAGAACAGAAGACCTGCCCTAGCTGACTCTATTCCTTTTCATCAGGAAAACAATAGCTTTCTTTGAAGTCATGACAGTAGAAGTCTGCTTATATGTAATTGACAGGAGATAGGCTAAATAGCAATGCCAAGTTGCAAAAGAAACTGGGAAAGTGACTATTTTTTTTTCATTCACTTATCATTCATTTAATTATATTCAAACATTTAACAAGGCTTGAAGCATCCTGTATAAATCACATTCTAGCCTCCCCTTAAAAAATTTCTGTAATTCTAATTTTTAATTTTAATTTTATTTTTTGTTTTTAATTCTTTAAAAAAGTTATTTAATTAAAAATTTTAACACACAACTTAATTTTAACTTATATACAGTAATATTTACCCTTTTTCACTATACAGTTTTATGAGTTTTGAAACATAAAGATGACTGTTTTTAACTGTGAACACCAGTAGTCCTCCAAATTTCATGATGTTCCCAAATGGAAAAGGACAATTGTGTAACACACCAGCATAGTTTAAGAAAGGAAAGAACTCTATCCAATGCACTGAGGCTTCCAGAGATGAAATAAAATGGAATAAAGTTAGATAAGAAGGGTCCCCTGAGTCAGGGGCAGTTTGCATCTCAAGAGTGTTTGACCCTAACCACTAGGGTCCTACTCTGCTCAGGACCCATCCCCTCTGGGCATTTCCTCCCAGGCAAGGGTGAGGCAATGATGGTGGTGGCATGTGATAAGACACTTGGTTTTGTTGTCATGATTGGGATGGATAGATAAGCTAGCAAACAGCTGTTACAGGTACATTTGCATTAATCATTCTCATTTCCAGAATATCTGAGTGATAAATGATGTGATAATGAATGATAATAGGTAATTCAAGTAATTGAAAATCAGTATCAAATTTATCATATTAATGAAAGGTCTGGCTGGCCTTACATTGGTAATACATGATAATAGCATTACTAGCATTTATTGAACATCTAAACCAGATGCTTACCATACGTTATTTTACTTAATCTTCACAACCACCTTATGTCCTGGTGTGTTGAATCGTCTCTAGATTAGAGATAGGTGATTTGGCCGTGACATTTCACTGTCAATTTTATGCAGGATGTGTTAAGATGTAACTCACATTTATATACTTGCTTGGTGTTCATCTGTACTCATTAAGAAAAAAAAGAACAAGGGTAAAGTAAGTCAAAAGCATGGTCAACATCTTGTATATTTTAAAATAAGTTTAGATTCAATCAATTTTTGTTTTTTAGAAAACATTTTAACTTACATGGATCTAACTTAAAATTGATATACTCTAGTAAATTAACTTCTTAGTGCCTCTTTCATACTTTACTCTTGTGTATATAATTTGCACATAAAGTTTATTCATGTTTACACTAAATATTTTTAGTTAACATTATTTCATATATATTTTTCCATAACTATAACTTGGATATTTCTCATCTTTTCTGAGCTTCTGTTTCTTCTGTAAAATGAAGCAGTCCATTTATTAGCTAAAGTTTTCCAACTTTAATATTCCACGACAACAGAATATCTACTTTCTATAGAGGAATGGTGGAAATATAGCACAAATGACACTGGAGTCTTCTTTGGAACAGAACTTTAGTTCAAAACATAGATGCTACTTAATGGGCCATAACTTTCCTGTTGTTCATGAGTCAGCATGAAAAATACCTCCAGAGAAGGCTAAGTAGGTCAGATTTATCTAAGAAGACAGCTGTGTAATCCTGTATCCCTCTCCAACCCCCTGGCACCGCAGATACAGGTTTCTGGCTTTTTGAACAACAGTCTCATAGCATCACCCACTTTGTAAAGTCCTCAAGACCACACTTTGAAAAATTAAGCTGGCCTTTAAAAGGCTTTAGTATGAGGACAAAATATAGCCATAGTTATATATGTTCCACAGCTATTTTCTCTATCTCTTAAGTCATTTCCATTGATTCTGTGATACTGGTTAGAGTGGGAAAAAAGTAAGGTCATTTAAAAAGTAGTAAAAAACTTTTGTATCATGACTTTTTCTTAAATCTGTTTAATAAATTCTGTCAGGGCCATCAGTTTCTGCTTGCTTTCCTTTCTAAGTAGTATGGTCATAAGAGGACTTAAAAGTGCATATTGTAAATAACTAGGGTAATGAGAGAACTTTCATTAAAAAAAAAAAAACTGACGGTATAGTAACTGCCTAAGTGAGCTGTGCAAGTATTCTTGTCATGAGACCACCTTAACACTGGGACAACCTTCAGAGCTCAAGAGGGTAAATAAAAACCTGGAGAAATGACATGAAGAGAAAAAAGGGACATATTAGGATGGGACTGGAGATCCTTGCTAAGGAAATAAACAGGCTGGTAGGGAACAGAAAAAAGGCAAGGAACAAGAGAGAATACTGGAGATTTGCAAGTTAAATAATGCAAAGTGAGGTCCCCCCAACATCGAAGACTTCTATTTTTGCTAATCTTCTTAAATATTAAGTTCTGGCCAAGCAATTAGGCTATTTAAGCTTATTTAGAGTTTTGTCCAGACACAGCGTGAGGCTGGGCTCACAGGACTGTATTATATCCTTAGGAGAGAGACGATTCGTAATTGATTTAGTCCTTCTCCGGCATCTGTCCTGCTATTCGACCACCGCTTTTCCATTGTCTAGACTGTAAGGCACCAGAAGCAATTAAGCAGAGGATCAATGTAAGCAGACAGGTGTGCCCCGGTCACTTCCCCTCTTTACTGCTCATATTCTCTGAATTTCATACAAGCTACTCTGGAAGGAGCAAATTAACAAAAAAAAAAAAAAGTGAATATTGTCAGTACTTCCAGGTGATGCACATGGATTCCTGAATAAATGCTTGTTCCTGATATCGTTGGCAAAGGCATGATATTAAAAGACGTCTCCGATCTTAGATGTACTTCTCGGTTCAAGACAACAAAAAATGGGGCTAGAAAATATATCTTTAATATTTATATTATCCTGTTATGTTAGAAACAGGCAACTAACCCACGTCCTCCACCCCCACCAGGCTGGCTAAATTTTGCAACTTGAATCGAAGGGGAGTATTTGCAGGGTCTTTGGAGCTATAAAACGCCTAGGAAGAGGCTTCCCCACCTGTCACAACCTGGACGGTCTCCACAGAGGGCGTCGGGCGCACCACCGCCACGCGGCGCTGAGGTCAGCCTCTCGGGGCTTGGGAGAGCTCTTTTTATTCTAAATTACAGACTATGCAGCCACCGGATATCCTCGCTGCAGCACTGGCAGTAGCCATGTGGCTGCACTCGCGTTTCCTGACAACCACTGTATTATTTCCACTAATATCCCGTCTCGGGCCTCTCGCTGGGCGACTTCTCACTCCCATCACCCACCGCCGCACCCCTGCCCGTGGGTAATAACCCGACTGTGGCCGGTGTGCCCAAACAAAGTGGACCTCTCCCGAAAGTTGTTGAAATCGCACTTGGCGACAGGGGCCTGATAGTCTCTCCCGACAGTCTAAGTCACGGCCGCAGAAAGTGCCTGGGCCCCGCAGATTTGGGCAAAAAGCTGCGGGCGCTGCGGGGCGCGCCCGCAGCCACGCGCTCCACGCAGGGGTGGGGCGGCCGCGGCTGCGGCGTTCGCATTGTCCACGTTCCCCGCACCCCGCCGCGTTCCGTCCCCCCCTATCTGTGGCGCACACGCGCGCAGGGCGAGCGGCGCGCCCGGGGCTGGAGCTGCAGCAGCTGCGGCGGCGGCGGCGGCGGGGGCGGGGGTGGCAGCGCGGGGCGGGGCGGGGCGGGCGGCGCGGGGGCGGGTCCGGGGCGAGGCAGCCCGGGCGCCAGCGAGCTAGCGGCGAGCGCGGCGAGCACCGAGAGGAGCGCGAGCAGCAGCATGGCGGGGCTCCGACGCCCGCAGCCCGGCTGCTACTGCCGCACCGCCGCGGCCGTGAACCTCCTGCTGGGCATCTTCCAAGTCCTCCTGCCCTGCTGTCGCCCGGGAGGGGCTCAGGGACAAGGTCAGCCTTGCGCGGCTCTGCTGGCTTTCCCTCGCTACCCTGCCCCCCCCTTCTCTTTCTTTTAAGGAACTGCCGAAATCTATTAGAGGGCAAGCGGAGGGGAGGAAAGGGAAAGGGGCAGGAGGAGGAAGGAAAGCGGTTGCAATTCAGGCTGATAACATTTTCTAACCGCAGCGTCCCCATGCAAACAGAAAGCTGGGAAGTCGCGGGGCTCGGGGACCGCGACGCGGACCGCTAGCCGCGCGCGTCCGGGAGCCTTTGTGCGCGGGCCCCCGGCGCCCCGGGCGCAGCCTCCGCTTTGTGTGGCGCGCGCTGGGGCCCCGCCGCGGCCCGGCTTCCTGCAGCTTTGTTCCCCGAGCCTGGCCGCCCGGGACTCATTCTGCAGATGCCAGCCCCAAATGCTGCGGGGTGCGAGCGCAGAGTGGCCTGCGGGGTGGCTTCTCCCCACCCGCCCCCCAGTACGACAACCTTCAGACCCTGCACGCTGTCGGCTCTCTGTCACTGGGGCCACCGGTTTACACCCCTCCATTGTGTTCTTTTCCTCGGGTGTCCTCAGCTTCTAGAAGGAAAGGGAGGCTTGTTTTGGTGAGGCGGGTGCATGGGAGACGATAGGGAAACAGGAAGCCTTTCTTTTCCATGCATTAAAAACGCGGTGTGTTTTTTGGTGTTCGTGCAGCGGTTGAGCCCTTGCCGAACGTGGTGGAGCTGTGGCAGGCAGAAGAAGGGGAACTCCTGTTGCCTACTCAGGTGAGGACGACCAGGTGACAGGGCAAGGGGTGGGTGTGCGAGTGGGGAGAGGCTGGGAGGCCGCCGGCCCCCAGGCGGCACAGGCGTGCGGGCCACTTTGCAAGGCAAATAAACGGTCTGGCCGAGCCTGAACACCTGGCAATGGTGGCCTTCGAGGCCTCCTCTCGGGCCATGTGACGGCGTGAGTCACGCCTGCTCCAAGTTCAGGAGGTGGGAGCTCAGGCCACCTCAACAGGGCCGCAGCCAGCCTCTGCCGAGCATAGAGGGAAGGGCGGGCCTCTCGGCCAGCTGTGGTCCTGGGTGGGCGAGAGACATGTGCCCTGTTCTCCAAGTGAGCTGGTGCTATGTGCCTGAGGACAACAGGAATGTTGATTTCAGGAATGTTAGTGAGTGGTACTTGCTATATTAGCGTTAAGTAGCTTTGGGTTGAAGATGTGACTTTAAAAGGATTGTAATCTTGGATTTTTTCCAAGTTCCTTTAATTTGTGTTAGAATACAGCCCTTTAAAATCTCTATTTCCGGTTTGGGGGGTTCCCCTCATGATATAATGATTACACGAGGAAAAATATTTCCTAATGTTTTATCAGAATCTGTGGCATCATATATGGTTTAATGCAGCAATAGTACTGCAAAGCTTTTGTGTGTAAGGTTTAACTTTTAGGAGATATTCTCACTGACTTCAGATGTACACATTTAAATATAATGTTGTTGACTGTTTTCAGCAGCAACAGTACTGACCTCAAGTGTGTGTGTGTGTGTGTGTGTGTGTGTTTTACTGGGGAGGGAGGAGCGGTTTGAATTATAAAGGAATATTCAGTTTGTGTGCCGTAATTTTTGAGATGTTCATTACTTCCCACATTGGTGGCAGCACTTAATTCTATGCTGTCTCTTGTGGCTGTTTAGAAAAACAGGATGTCTAGCTGTAATTTCGCTGGAAAGGCTGTGCAGTTTTACATTTCAGTTTTCTCCTTCCTATGTGAAGCGTTTAGAGTGCTGGTTTTGAGATATTTGGAATATTCATTTTAACCAAGGCTAATGAATAACAGCTTCAAGGCGGAGAGGTGATTTTTAGAGGAAAATTTTTCTGGACCTTTGGTGAGGGCCAGCAGGCTGAATAAGACCAGTCCTTTGAGAAAAAGCCCCAACAGGATGGAGAGCAAATGGTTTGCCCTTCTCTTAAAAATTTATTCCCAAGTGGATTTTTTTTTTCTGTTTATAAATAACAGATGTGTATTGTTGAAGGTTTGGAATCTGCAAAAAGATAAAACAAACAAAATAGAAGTTGTGCGTAATCCTACTGAGAGAGCCACACTTAACATTTGCCATATTTACTATTAAAAATATACTTCTATTTGTGTATATCAGAGTTGTTAAACAGCCACAGTAGTGACATTTTGGACTGGAGAATTCTTTGTTGTTGTGGGGCTGACCTGGGCACTGTAGGATGTCAAGCAGCCAGAGCATCTCCGCCTCTACCCACTAGATCCCAGTGGCTTTCACTTCTCCCTCACTTCTTCTCACTTACGACAGCTAAAAATGTCTCCGGACATTGCCAAATGTCCCAGGGGAGCAAAATTGCCCCGGTTGAGAAGTACTGGTGTACATCTATAAGTATTCACATTTGCATTTTTACTCGTTTGTAGCCTGTTATTGGTTAGTGTTGAAAGGTAACCCAGGCTGAAAGGAAAGTACATTATAGACTCTCATTTGGTACAGCATTAGTTGAAGATGTAGTCACTGTGCTCCGAGGTGAAATGTCAAGGCCTATGATATTTTACTTATAGGTTCTGACATTATTTTACAAAATTATTAATTTACAGTTTTGTTTTGTTTATATGGATAATACAATTTTCTTTTGTGAAAGATGTTAGAATTTAGAAGCTGTCTTTTGGAATACTATAGAAGCATTAATAGCTAAGCTATTTTAATCAAAGCCGTAATGAAAGTGAAACCAGTAAAGTAATTTAAACACTTTATTTATATCTATATGTATATCTTTTAGAGGCTATTTTACTTTACCTGAATGTACCTGGGTGGGGATGAGGATATATTTGGATTTATCTATATCTAAACTGCATACTGTACACACACACACACACACACACACACACACGTTTAAATTGCCTACAGATATACACACAGTATATGTTATATGTATATACATATATGTGTATATATATACACATACATGTATATATATAAACTATAGAGAGTTTGGAAAGTTATTTTTAGAGAATGCTTTTCAAAGTATTTTGAATTTTTTTAAGAAAAAGTTCCCTCATGTGTGTCATGGAGTCTGTTGAAAGGAAATATATATAGTTGTTATTTAAATTTGAGGGTTTTCTGCATAATTAACTTGTAAGTCAGGTGTCTTTCATTCAGGAAAACTTAAAGATGGCTTCAGAAGCTAAGATTTTTCAATTATAGGTGAAATAGCATCAGAAGGTGTAGCAGTAAAAAATTGAATACTAACATTTGCCAATGCTAATTACTTATACAGTTATTTTGGAAATGTTTTCTGTTGATTGGGTCTTTTGCTTTCTGATGGATCTCTAAGTGATCAAGAACTTGAGTAATGCACCATTTGTAAAACCAGATATAACAACTGAGTTGTTCTACGCTGCTAGACCCTCTGGCCAGGCTTCCAGGGTTTGACTCCAAGCTCTGTTCCTTTTTACTTCTTTGTCCTCATTTTCTTCATTTGCAAAACAGGGGTGGAAATGGTGCTAATCTCAGAGGATTTTGTGAGGATTAAGGGCCTTGAATTTAGTAAGCGCTTAATACCCGTTACCTGTTATTTTGGCAGTATCTCAGCTGTCCCCTGAATTTGGTCCTGGGAGAGCATGGAACAGCTTTCCTTCCTTGAAGGGGCTGAACCAGTGCAGATAACTTGGGTCTGTTATGTGCCCTCCAGTTGCACAGATAAGTTATTCATGTCTTTTTGTTATATACTCTCTTGTGTTGTATAAAAGCTTGGTGGAGGAACATGAAAACTGTCCATGATGAGAAGGAAGAAAAAACCATGTGGTTTTATTCTTAGATTTACAGAGTTTTTCCTTTCCTCTGACTGCTTCACGTGACACGTGCTTCACTACACTGAATCCAAAGTGGCGATGGTGTAGACACCAAAAAGCATTTTCATTAGCTTACTGTCAAGAAGTAATTGCATGTGTGCAAGACCCTGCTTTGTGTTCCTTCTTACTTCACCTTCAAGGTCAAAAAGCTTCTGTGGTTCCCTGAGATCCACTTGACCTGCTCTGGCCCTGAGGTCTTTACGCATTCTGACCTTGGCTGCTGCTCTGGTCCGTTGTCTGGGACGCCCATTCTAGCCTGACCCTTGGCTGAGCAGGCCCAACATGTTATCTGTTGAATGAAAGAACAGATGCTATTGCCCTGCTTTTTGTATGGGGCTGGTCCTTCCAGACTCCTAACGTGGCATGGCACGGCACTGTCATCATTTCTCTCTCCTTGAATTTCTTGAGTGTCTTAGCTTTTCTTTATCGTGTGTGCCTTGTCACCGTAACTAGGTTCCCCTTAAGGGAGTTTGGGCTTCTAAGTTTGGTGTCCCTTTTGTGTATGCAGTAGTCACTCATTAGTTAGCCTGTGAGTTCTAATGGAAGAGAGGCAGTTGTCACTGTGTTGTCTTGTTTCCCTATTTATAGGTTATTCAGTTCTGAAGATGGCAGGCTGAATGCCTTAAGCATTGGTTTCTTCTTATTGTTTAATAATCACATTTTTATATCAGTTCTGGCAGCAAGAAGGTCAGTCTAGAATTTGTTCTTTTAATCCAGTCAGACTTTGCTGAGATGTGAAGCCTTGCCTCTGATGCCCCTGGATGGGTTTGGGACGTGGACATGGCTGCTGAGTAGGAGCAGCAGCTACAGACTCTCATTGGTCTAGACAAGGATGGTAGTAGCAGGCTCTGTGCTCCACTGGCCTTGTTTGTTCATCTAGCAAACACCTAGCATGGCCCCGACCCCAGATACAGTCATGAATAAGAAGGTCTCTAATTATAAAAATCTCGTGTCTTGTTAAATTTACCTCCTTAAGCCTGGGAGTATATAACGGAAATTGATAGAGAGTGAAACAGGAAATGGTACACTGAGTATGAGAATTCTTAATTGTCTCAGGTGCTGTGTTATGTAATGGCATCTTTCTCCAGTCGTTGATTCATTAACTAGTATTTAGAAATCTTTTTGTCATAGAGTTTTATTTTTGGTTTAATCTACTTCCACTGTTAACATAAAAATTAATAGCTATCATGGGTTCGATACTAACCAGCATTGTTTAAGCCTTTTATGAGTATTAACGCATGTTAATACACTAAAAACTATGAAGTTTTAAGTCCTGATTTTACAGGTGAGGAAATTGAAGCCCGGAGTCATTAAATAACTTGCCCAAGGCCTTAAGAAAGTGTCAGTGCTGGGGTTTGAACCTGCGAGGTGTTTAGCTCCAGAGCCCATGCTTTTGGCCACTGTACTATTGTATGAGTTTTAGCACAATTGGGCCAGAAGGTTAGTATTGTGGCGATAAAGGTCCTGTTTCTGAGGGAAATAATTTTCATGTTCTGTTTCAATTTAGAAAAATTTGCTTTGTGAGTTTTCAGAAATAGTCATATCCACTAGTATTTTTAAATTATCTTTATTAAAACATTTTTTGTTGCAGTATAATTGACATTAGCTTCAGGGGTACAACATAATGATCTGATATTTGTATATATTGTGTAATGATTGCCAGGGTAAGCCTAGGTAACATCTGTGATGGTACATTGTTAGAAAATTTTTTTTCTTGTGATGAGAACTTTAAGATTTGTGGTTTTTTTAGCAACTTCATGCAATATGCAATACAGTATTATTAACTGTAGTCACCATGCCATACATTATTTCCATATGATTTACTTATTTTATCGGTGGAAGTTTGTGCCTTTTGATTTATTTTTTTAGCAACTTTATGCAGTATGCAATAGAGTATTATTAACTGTAGTTACCATGCCATACATTATATCCATTTTGTAATTGGAAGTTTTTTGCCTTTTGACCACCTTTCCCCATTTTGCCCACCCCCACCCCTACCCCCACCCCCGCCTCTGGTGGTAGTGGGGGAATTACAGGATTTGGCTCCTGCCCTTTGAGAACTTGGTGTTGTTCCGGAGATAAGGCTGGTAATACTCTGAGATAACATCCAAGTGCTGAAATGTGGCAACCCAGAGGAGAGAGGAGGAACAGTGTGTGTTAGAGGCCCCTGAGAGATCTGCATTAGCAGACAGGGGGCTGGGGCCCAGCTTAGAGCCTCACTCACAGGGTGAAGGTTCAGTGCATTTATGCTGATCGTTTACATTGGAGCCAGAGCTCCTGCTGAAGCATGGTTGTAATGACTGAGGTAGGTATCAAGGTCAGTTGACAGTGGCTCAGTTCCAGATTAAGGGGCTGGAGCAGAGCTGACTAGCAGTTAGGGAGCCATGGTAGATTCTTGAGCAGAGAGAAGCACAGTGACACTGAATGCTGGGTCCATACCATGTGCATGGTAAGTAATGACTGATGTCGAGGAAGATTGGTCTAGCAGTGACACCCAGGATGGGTTGAAGGCTAAAGTCACAGAGAAGAAAGAAAGCCCATCTGTGATGGCAGTGAAGGCCTGGGGTACTGATGGTGTGGGCCAGTTGGCTGGCAGAAGGGATGGAGAAGAAAGGACAGGTCTGAACTGTCTTTCAGATGAGTGGGTGGGTCTTTGATGGTAGGAGGTGAAGAGAGGAGAGCAGTGTAGGATGACCCTAAAGGTTTGCAGGTCTGGGAGTGTGATGGTGGTGTCTGACAAAGGGAGCCTAGTTAGAACAGCAGCCACTTGACAGGGATCCCTGATGTTGATAAGTCTGACGCTGGTCATAATTGTTTCTGGGGAGACAAAGTGCACGTGCCCTGGAGGCGTCTGGCAGAAGGGCTGCTGGAGCTGTAAGTTAGTTCACGCCACGGGTGGTGGAGCACGGAGCATGCGCCGTGCTGACCAAAACCGCATGAGGCTTGGCTCTTGCGGAAAGATAGGTGTTTATTGAGTATCTATGATGTGACTGAGTGAGAGGTTGGGGCCGGAGATAGGGATTCGGGCCCGTGGTTACAAGCGAGGGCTAACCTGTGGAATTAGTGTAGCGGGGGGTTGGGGGGGTCGTCCCAGGGGGATGGGCAGTGACACAGAAAGAGCTCAGTGAGGCCATATTACCAAGAGAGCCAAGAATCAGAGAGAAGCTGAAGGAACAGGATGGGTTGGTGTTGCTGAAGCCAACAGTGATGAGCTTCTAGAAAGAATAGTCAAGATTGCGTCCATCGGGCAACTGTAGTATTTTATTGGATCTGCCCTTGTGTTCATTTCCAGAGCCTTCTCTGGTACATGGCACATGGTGTGATTTTGGGGTAAATCTGGAAGATTTTGGAATCACTTTTGAGCATGATATTTATGCCACTTATAATATTTATCAGCCTTTTTATGTTGATGTCAGAATAGATCAGGTATTCATTTAGCAGATTTTGAGCAAAACTGTACATTTTCTAGATTATCATTAAATTTACCTTGTGTGATAAACATTAAAAAATGCTTTTGGAGACAATTGACGTTAAACTAATTTGAGAGTGTGTTTAGGTTGTGATTTTAAAGAGGTAGAATTCTTACAATGAGTAGGGGGTCACTTGACAATTTATGGCTTTTAGTAGTGTCATTAATAGTGTCATTCTTTCAATAAATATTGAATGCCTGCTGTGTGTCACACACTTCTGTTTTAGACATTCATTACACATTCATCACCTCTGTGAGATTTGAAGAACTCCTTCTTTTAGAGATTTTGTGTTCCTTTGAAACAACTGTTAAGGCATGTTTTTTTTCAATAGGGTGATTCTGAAGAGGATATGGAGGAGCATTCTCAAGAACAGAGGTAAGAAAAAAGTGGAAGCATTTACCTGCTAGATTGCTCTGTCCACTTTGGATGCTATCTGAAGTCTTGTGTATGTCTGTGTTTATGTATTTAATGTTATCTGTAATATACCTTTCTCTTTGGCATTTGGAGTATCTATATTCTCTAATAGTAATATGATTTTGTTTGAAAATAAGGTTGTACAGAAGGCTGTTAAATACAGATACACACACTCACTCTTATTCCTTCTCCCTCTCCTTCCCCCTTTCTCCCTCCCTCCCTCTTTCCCTCCCTCTTTCCCTCCCTCTTTCCCTCCCTCTTTCCCTCCCTCTTTTACTCCCTCTTTTACTCCCTCTCTCCACCAACTTCTCTTCTCCCATGGCATGCTTATATTGTGCTGAGTGCTGGATGCAAAATACCAAACAAGGCCTTGCTGTGTGTAATGGGGGAGTTCGGCAGTACTGCAAGCAAAACAAAATAATTACGCTTTTATAAGAACTATCAAGAATTAGATGGCCATGGTAGAGAATAATGAGGTGATGAGGTGATCAGGTGAGGCCTCTCTTAACTGGTAACATTTGAGTTGAGATCCGGAGGATGCTCAGCGGTGGCCTCACAGCAAACAGAAGGAGAGCGCTGTGGGCAGAGGGAACAGCAAGTGCAAAGGCCCTGAGGTGGGAAGCCCTGGCAGCTGTCCAGGAACCTGGAGAAGGCCAATGTCGTTTGTGGAATAGTGAGATGAGGTAGGACCTTAGAGGTCAAGAGATTTGAATTTTATATTTAATAAAATAAAATATAGTATTGTGGTGTGAGTTGTTAAAGGATTTTAAGCAGGAGCAAGCAAATCGAAAGAGGTAAACTACATTTTTAAAAGAGAATACTCTTGTCATGGGGCAGTCTCAGTTGTCAGACTGGGATATCTGATCCCTTAGAAGTACCTGAAGACTCAGTGGTAGCTGAACATGGGAATAACTTCTAGGAAATCAGCTTCTTCTAGATTCCCAACATCCACATATTTTCCTAAAAAATGATCTACTTGAGGTTGCAAGTTATGCTTCTCCACTTTAAAAAAGAAAGACATACCTTACCTAGCCCTGATCCTACTGTGTGTTTCATTTTGGGCATTTGAAATTCTGGTATTGGTTAGGAGAAAGTGGTTAACTGACTGGATGAGAAACTGATTGTTACTCCGGTGATTTTCAGATCTCTACTTTCATTAAAATTGATGGAGGACCCATTCAAACTGGCAGTTGTTAGGTCATCGGAAGTTATTTTTAATGCTTGATCACTGTGATTTTTGGATAAACATTGAGGGAGTTTAGAGAATATAGGTAGGGGCAATGCTGTAACAAGTCTCCGTCTACTCACATCTGTTTATGTAAACTAGATTTTTTCCATGCTTACATTAAAAAAAAATTATAATAAAGGACAAGAAAAATAAGATTAAATTGATGCTAACATCCTCTCTTATTCCAGCAGTAAGTAATCATCATATGGACCAATTAGGGGAGAAAAAGACAGTTCCATTCATCTCATTAAAGGAGACATTTTTCAATTAAATTTGATTTGTGTTTAATTACCTATTAAAATTTGTAAAATCTGTTGGTTTGATCAACTGCATACTAATACAATTATAATGATAACTTCAGAAGAAAAAAATTAACACTAAGATCCAATGGCCACAGGAAATTTTTAAAAACCTGAAATTTCAATTTATACCCATAGTTTTGTTGCAAAAGGCTTTGAACATAAAGGTATATTAAGTTACAATTCTTTGAGGGAATATCCAGCAATATAGAAAAGCCTATTTGTATATTTTAAAAAATGGATGATGATGGATATTATTGTACTGGTGTTTAGATTCCATTGAATATATTTTAAAAAGTGATTGTGAGTTTTATTAAAAATGCCAATATTTACAGTATTACCTTCTTGGCAACCATTTAAACTCAGCATAAAATTTTAAATAGGAGATAACTTAAAGTTCAGAATTTGTCACAATCCTGTTTGGGTGTATGGGAGCAAGAAAAGGTTCAGGCTCGCGGCAGTAGAGGGGCTGGAGGGGCATGGAAAGTTCTGAGATGAATTCTGGGTTGGAACAGATCCATCCCTTGTTGAAGCGGTTGTGGAGAGGGAGGGAAGGAAGTCGCGGAGGGCTTCTAGCGTTTGGCTCTGAGCATCCGGCGAGATCATGACGGTGATGGGAAGGGATTTAGTGGGAGGGAAATCAGGAAGTCTGATGGGTTGTTTCGTAGGAATCTCAGACTTGATTTGACATGTTCAGGCGCTGCTAGCAGGTACGCAGGTGATTGTGTGAGCCTTGAGCTAGGACCGCCTGGGCCGCATCTCCCGGGGTGGGCGGGCCTGGCCTGCGGAGAGTCGTGCTGCATGTGCTTTTGAGTTTGTCTCTTTGGCAAATGCAGTTCTCTCCTTTCTCATTAATTAGAACTCGTTTCTTTTCACCAGTTTTCTGCCCCACTTAAAGGTATTAGTAGACTTTAATCTTATTGATTTTTTGACACTGTCATATTATCAGCAGAGGTGTGTGTGCGGTGAGGGAAAATTGTGTCAGTGATTTAGAACAGTGGCTTTCAAACTTTCTGACAGCAATTCCAAGTAAGAGATACACTTCACCTCACGGTTACTTATTCACCCACAGCCATATATGTGGATGTGTGACTGTGTATATGCATGCTTACTTATTAATAAAATGGCACATCACATTACTACCTGTGAATCACTCTATTTTTTTTTATTTATATATAAAACATTTTTCATTTTAACCATTTTTAAGTATACAGTTCTGTGTCATTGAGTGTGTACACATTAGAACTTTTCTATTTCATTAAAAAAAAAAAGGCTGGTTGCCACTTCTGGATTGATTTGAAAATGCCTTAATTTGATCATCCCTCATTTATACAGTATTTTAATCTTCCAAGTAGCAAATATTCCAGTATTTTGCCATTATTTTATCCTTTTCACCTTGACTTCCAAGCATCTTTGTTTTCTTTTGGCTTTTTGTTGTTGTTGTTGAGATTTATTCTTTCTGTGTAAAGACAAGATCATGACATGGGTTGGATGCTGCTATTAGAAAACTCTTTTTGTGTCCATTTTCTGAAAATGTAGATTGTGGAGTTCTCTCCAGAGAATTATCTCTGTAAGTGTAATGTCCTGTGATGGGTAGATTTGTCACCTAAGTGCTTACTGTCCATTTATCTTCACTGTGTAGTATTTTTTTTTTTTTAACAAAAAATTTAATATCCCTGAAGCTCATATAATGTCTGGCTACTTTTAAAATAAACCTTTTGCTTTAGAATAGATTTAGATTTACAGGAAGCTGTAGAGATGGTACAGAGTCTCCATTTACCCCTCAGGCAGTTACCCCAGTGCTGACATCTTACGTTACTGTGGTCTGTTCAGCACAACTCAGACACCAGTTGATACGTTGCTATGAACTAAATTTACCCCACACTTCATTTGGATTTCGTTAGTTTTTCCCTAATGTCCTTTTTCTGTCCAGGGTCCTTACTTTTAATCATCATGTCCTCTGAGGATCTTCTTGCTTGTCCCAGTTTGTCACTTTCCTTGTTTTTGAAACCCTGCCAGATTTGAGGAGGACGAGACAGGTGTTTTGTAAAATGTACCTACCTCAGTTTGGGATTGTCTGATGTGTTTTTTCACGGTTAGACTGGGGTTGTGGGTTTGGGGAGGAAGACCACAGATATAAATTGCCATCCTTATCACATATCACCTCTCTACTATCAACATGTGGTATCACTTTGATGTTGACCTTGATCACCTGGCTGAGGTACCATTTGTAAGGTTTTTCTGCAGTAAAGTTATTCTCTTTTTCACCTCATTTCATGGTACACTGTTTAGAGGCAAGTCGTTAAATAGGATTAAACTCTACTTACATTATTTAGAATTCTTTTGTATGGGAGACTTGTCTTTTCTCCCTCATTTATTGATTTGTTTGGTCATTTATTTATATCGGTATGGATTGATGGATATTTATACTTTGGGTTATCATTCAATACTAGATTTGCCCTGTTTTAATGTCATTTATCCTTAATGTTACTTATGAAGTTATTAGTATTTCCTTTCACATTTACCAAACAAACATTTTTGCGATTTTCATTTTAATGGCTACCTTACAATGCCAACCGTTAATAATATTAACATGGCCTTGAAGGCAGTAGAGCCAATACTTATGAATTCCACAAAAAGAATATATCATCTCTGAGAGGCCCAAATAGCGGAGCAGCTACTACCCGGGGACTCGATAAATAGATTTCACCATAGAACGGTCTCAATGTGTCCCAAGAAAAGTGTAGGTGTCACTTAACGTCTGCCCACGGAGGGGCCGGAAGCAGACCCCTGTTCTCTCTGGGGTTGAGGGTTCTGGAGTAGCTAGCCTGTGATCTCACACACAGTTGGGGAAAGCTTTCAGGGTAATTGGCCCCATTGAAGATTTTGTTTATGTTATCTTGACCTCATCTTCAGCGAATGCTGTGTAATCGTATTTTGGTTGAAAGCCAGAAGAGCAATATTTGAAAAACTTTCTCCCTTCTTTCCTCTCCATCCCCATTTTCCTCCTGGGTGTTCTCAGATATCAGCAGTAAGCTTGTTGCTTTGCTGAGAAAGATTGCTGTTGGGGATTTGGTGATGAGAGCAAACGAGGGCTGACATCAGCTCTTACTAGAATTGAACACTCTGGGAAGCTTGGCTGGCTCTGTGCATATCTCTGATAAGCCTTTTTAGGGTATGTTCGTTAGAATGTGAAAAGTTGAAGCAATGACAAAGTATAAATAGTATATTATTTCATCTTTTTAAAAGGGTTATATAAAAAATCATACACGCCAATTGACTAGGTACAGTGTCTGTGGAAGGTTTGTTTCTGTGTTTAACTGTGCTTTTATCTGATTAGTAACAGCAGCAAAATGTGTTTTCCTGAAACCATTTACATCCGTTAAAGGCAGATTCTGAGAGTCAGAACATGGAGAAAATCTTGTTAACCTTTCAGCAACACACTGAAAGATATACTCGCAGACAAAAATGACCTAATCTTAAAGGAAATTTCCTTTTGGCAGTGAAGGGGATCTCAGAGTCCCCACAGGGACTGGAACTACTTTTCACTTGTCTTTGTTCTCATTCAGAAATTGAAGCTATGTTTTCAGCACAACCCCAAGTTCTTGATCTGTTGATAGGATTGTAGGTTTTTAACCTGAACGTGTCTCTCTGGGGTTCCACTGTTCTCTTCCCATCTGTCATTTCCCTAGGTGATCTCACTTGTTCTCTGGGGTTTTTGTAGGAGGAACTTGAACTGGGGTGGTACCTTCTGTGCAGGAGGTCGCACCTGTTCAGGTGTCACAGAGAGCAGCTCCCATTAGCCTTCAGGTGCTGCTGAGTGTGTCCTGAGCAGAGCAGTTGGGCTCAGTGCTCTCAGGCCTCCCACAGCTGCTCCTCCTCTGCAGAGCCCCTCTGGCGAATGGCAGGCAGCCTGTGCGAGTTCATTTGCATAAGCCAGAAATCCGGATGCCCCCCTTGACTCCCCCGTCATCCCCAGGAGGTCATCAGGTATGGCTGGAGCTTCTTCATGTGCTCTCCTGCCTCATTTCATAGCTATCTGAGCCTGTTCGCCACACACCTACTCGAGTAACGTGTCTAAACCGTACATCCTCTCCCGTCATGCCTCTTACAAACAGCCTTTTGTGGAGCTCCGTACCTGCAGGGTGAAGTGCAGATGCCTGAGTGTGGCACAGAAGGCCTTTTGTGATGTGGGCCCTGCTCATCTCTTAGGCTGTCCTCCCCTGCTTCTCACAGGGTACCCCCCTTTCTTTTCTTGCTGAAACACCTCTCTCTCCCCTAGCTAAGCCCTCCCTCCCTCACCTGACTGACACCGTGAGGCTGCTTCACACAACCTCGCACACTCGTCTCAGCACAGGGCACTCACTGCTGTTTGGAAATCATTTTCTCAGGATACTCAAGTTCCTTGAGTCTGTGTCTCGGATCAGCCGAGTCCCCCAGCGCCTAACTGTTTACCTCACCCCTCAGAGCTGCTGAACGAAGGAATGCAAGCTTCTGTTTTTAAATTTAAGTCTAGTAAATTGGCGTGTCCACACGTGTTTCACGTGTCCTTCATATCCCAGCTCGCAAACCGTGTTTGCCATTGAAACTACAGCCCTGGCGTTAGTTTTAGGGGCTGCGGTTTGTAAGTTGGCTTTTGCAGTTTGGCATGTTTTTAGAGACCCTGGGTAGTAGCTGTATCTGCGTGTGCCCGCAGAACCTTCTGTCGGTCGTGTGGGCTCCGAGCGGGTTGCACAGTGAATGTCTTCATGGCCGTCGCAGTGCGAAGTGAGTTTCCTTTGACAATAACCGGTCTCATGATGTAGCTGTTCTCCTTAGATTACGAGCTTTTCAACAGGGTTCTTGGTATGTATTAACATTGTTTTCAAGCCATACAAACATTGTTGGGTATTTTTAGGTTGTGAAATTTTTGGCAAAACTTTTGACATTTATATTATTACTCAGCCCTCGATTGGAACTGATTGGATAAATAGTAGAATAATAGGATCAGAATTGTCATTCCGATTTTCATTGAAATGTTTACTTCTGTTAGATATGTATTTTTTACAGACTCTGGAGTGATTAGGCTTGTGCTACGCTGTATCTTTATATTTAAAAATATATTTAAGCCAGTTTAATAATTCCAGGTGGATTTTGAAGGGTTAATCTAGAATAAAAATAGGCAAAACGCTTTGTTCACATTGACATTCCCGAACCAGAAAGAGTGGAATGGCAGTCCGGGGGGTGGGGGGTGGCGTATCCAGCGCAGGAACATCGTGTTCACTAGACTGGGGAGCTTGCCTTTCAGAGGGGTTCAGCTGGACAAGAGTCTGGCTCTCAGTGGGCTTCGTTCCATCTGTTGCTCAGTGGCTTGGAAGCCATTGATTATTTATTGCTACTCGCCACAGTATTTAACAGTAAAGTAACTCCCTGGAATCCATGCAGTCAGCTGTGCATCCTGAAGAAAGGGCCCGGGATGCCCAGCAGCCCAGGAAGATGTGCCCATACAGGAAGGACCTGAGAGAAGCTCCTTTCAGATGAGTGAAGGTACCGCTGTGAACAGGGGAGGGGGCGTTCGGCCTTTAGGAACCCAGCCCCTGTGCTCTGGAAATCTCAGTGGGAGGTGGGCTGACAGTTTGGTCGCTTTAGGCTTCTTTTATGCAGTGAGCATTGTGCTTCAGTCCTTACTCATCACAGTGGGTGATGAGAGATGAAAGTGATTTTTCGATGGATCCCGATACATTGGCAGCAGCACTGATTAGTTCTGTAAAGGTATTATGGATCTATTGTGTCACCAGCTTCTTATTGCTTAAGAAGTTGGCAGAGCTTGGGGTTTCAAGGTGCAAAGGGAAAATATAATTTCCCAAGGTAGTAGTCTCTGTCTAGGAACACCAATTACTTAGATAATGGGGTCTCCTGGGAGCTTGTTACTTTAGTTTTAAATGAATTGCCGTCAAATTATTAGTTTGTTGTTACAGTCTTTAAATGTGAAATATGACTCTAGAGTAATCGTGATTCCCGCCCCCCCATAAATGTAAAAAAGAATGTCACCACTTTACAAATAATTGCTGTGCTAGTCTAGACAGTATTTCATAGATGTTGTGCTCAGTAAAGATGTTCTTTTGGGACTATTGTTTTAGGATTGCCTAATTAATTTATAAATGATACAAGAAAGTCTTACTTGCTTATTGTAGTTTTTCCCAATGCTTTCCCCCAAAGTAGTGGATATATAGTTTAAAAAAGTGTGCTATGACCATGAAAACTCTTTGAAATCAACAAAATTTAAAATGTATTGAGAAGTTTCCAGCATTAAAATTATTCACTGGTTGTTTCTTTCTTTTATTTTTTTCCCCCTAAAAATCTTTTAGTAAAATTCATGTTTCAGGAAGAAGGCTATATTTACCTCATGGCATTATTTTCTGTTACACAAGTGACATATCATTTTGAGAAACATGAGTTTAATGCCATACCTGCTTTTTTCCCTCATGCCAATCAATCCCTGTTGTTTTTACCCAGCTTGTTCAAGGAATTTGTTCAGGAAATATGGCTTTGAAGGACACGTAGGTGTTGGGCGAAAACTAAACTTCTATGGGAAGGGTGATCTGCCACCTGTGAAATGGCCAAAGAAACCCACTTATGCATTTGAAGGTAGTGTCCCGAGAACAGCTTCAGTAAAAGCACGTTGCGTGTGACCGCCCAAGCTGACGATTGTGAAGATATGCCTGGTCAGTAATTCCTGTTGGTGTCCCGCCAACCGTGACCTTAGGGGTGTGCCACCTTGTGGATGTTGGTTCCTCTCGCTGCCACCAGATTATTGGTCATAGGTGAAGTCCAGTTTCAATAACAGTCTAGACGATGTTCCAATTAATAGTTACAGCAGGTACATATAATATTAATTTTTAGTGAAGCAGTTCTCCCAGGATCATGATTAAGCTTTATCTCTTAAAATGCCCATCCAGTTAATCCATTGAAAATTGGATGTAAGTTATTGCCCTTGTATTATACTTTATGGTTTACGAAGTACTTTCACAGGCATTATTATCCTTAGGTGACAGGATTCGCATTCCCATTTTATAGATGCGGAAACAAGTTTATCAAGGTAAAATAGTTTGAGATTACAGAGCTATCAAGTAGCAGAGCAGGCACATGATCTGAGGTATCTTCTCTCTAGGTACACTTGTCTACTTTGTATCTAAAGTGAAATAGCTTGAAAAACCATTTTCCCAATTAAATGTACTGGTGGTCTGCCTTCTGTAGAAGGAGACTTGGTCTAAGATTGATGTGTGGGAGCAGTTGAATCATTTAGTAAGCCCCGTTGTCAAAAGATTCCTAATAAAGCCTGGAAGAGAATGAACTTGGCTCTTACAAGACCCAGAGCTGGTCTTCAGTAATCCCTCTTTGTGTGCTAGTCTCCTTAGTTCTACACTATTTCCACGTGGGGCTCATCCACTGACATGCAGTTGCATAGCTTTTGAGAGTCTCTGGAACATTTAAGTCTGTTCTTTCAGGATTACCTGTGGACCACATACCATTGTGGCGTGTCCTGTGAGGCTGCCTTTAGTCCTTGGGTGGGTGATCCTGTTAGCTTGCTTTGCTTTGTGATTATATATTGTCAGCTTCAAGTAACAGAAAACCCTGACTCAGCGCCAGCTCAAACAGTAAAGAATGCATCTGTCACCTAAGGAGAAGCCATGAGGCAGGGTAGTTCTGGGTTGGTTTACTCAGCAGAGGAGCGTCAGCACCGGGCAAGCCAGGTCCTTTTACCTGCCTGTCCTGCTGGCCCCAGAAACTGCCCAGCTCCCCTTAGCAGTACAGGAGAGCTGGAGGCCTCCCACTTGAACATCCAAAGGCAGGTTCAAAGAACCTTTGCCACACATCAAAAATGGGTCCATACTCACCTTGAACCAGTCCCTGACCCAGGGCCTGGTGGGACCCCTGGGGTTTGCTCTGTGTCAGAGTTCTCCTAGGCACCAGGAGTGCCTGGCACACCAGGACTGCGCCCGTGTGGGGGAAGCAGTGCGCCCTGTGCAGGCTGGCGCCGGTGCCTGCTACGGAGCAGGCCGCCTGAGCTGAGTGAGGCCTGAGAGGTGTAGGGCACTGTTTCTCAAAGGCGTCCCAGGATCAGCAGCATCAGCAGCACCTGGGAACCTGCTAGGCCAGTTCTCAGGCCCCACCCAGGGGCTACTGAATCAGAAGCTGGGGGGTGGGGGCCTGAGATCTGTTTTAACAAGCCTTCCGGCTGGTTCTGACGCCCGTTCAGGTTTGGGAACCATTGGTCCCAGGGGAAGGCATGTCAGGAAGCCTTTTTCAGAATACCCTTTTGGTTGAAGATTAAATAACGAGAGGCAGAAATGATGTTGTAGGTAAAACAGTGGGGTGGACACTGGGAGAAGGAGCTTGGTTTTCAGCACTGCTCACCAGCCCAGGATTTTAGCAAACCCACGACACCTGGGTTTTCTTTCCATGTGTTCTCCAGTTTCAGCCGGCTGATCCCATTTTTCTAAAACAGTTCTGGCGTGGTGATGGGGGTGGGGGTGGGGTTCCAGGTTGAGCTTTGGTGCCCACCCTTCAGAGTCCACTGTGCCCTGGCATCCCGGGAAACAGGTGGGTTAGGCCTTCACAGGTCAGGTCCGCCTTCAGGGGAGAACTGAGGAACTTTCTCAGGGATAATCCATTCATTCTAAGGGAAGTGGGTCTGGCTGAAAATTTGGCCAAGTAACAAAAAGTCTCAGTTACTGGATGGGAGTGGCCGCTCCCATACAGGGTGGTGTGTGTACTCAGATCTGTCTCCTGGCCCAGCTCCCTCTGGGCACGTGGCGGGGTGTGTGTGTGTGTGTGTGTGTGTGTGTGTGAGAGAGAGAGAGAGGAATAGAGAGAGAGAGATTGGAGAGAGAGAGAGAGAGAGAGAGAGAGAGAGAGAGAAAGAGAGAAAGAGAAAGAGGGAGAGAGAATGAGAATATGAATGAATGACTATAAGGGGGTGGTTGGGGCATAAGGAAGGATATTACTTAAGTAAAAACTGAAAGAAGTGTTCTAAAAATTCTGTGAGAAACTGGGGTGGGCGGAAGCAGTGCGAGCGCAGCCCACGCTGAAGGGAACTTCCACATCCTGCTTGACTCCCCAAACCCCTGCCTCTGGTCTGTCGGGGGATGGTCAGGGGTGCTGCGGGGAGGGGCGGGGCTTGTGCCCAGGGGCAGGGTGGGAGCTGGAGGGAAGGAATAAAATTGGTACGGGGACGATGGCTGAGCCTGTCATGTAACCCTTTGGGGGAAGAGGGAGGCCGCAAACCAAACCACAGACTGGGGATTCCCTGTGGCTCTTTCGTTCTGCCGTGGGAGCATTTGCCCAGTGAGGGGGCAGGACAGAGACAGGCCAGAGGAAGAAACCCAAGTTCAAGAGTGGCGCATTCCATTCCTAGGGCTGCCATAGCAAAGTATCACAAGCTGGGTGGCTTACCATGGCAGAAGTGCGTTCCGTTTCAGTTCTGGAGGCTAAACGTCTGAAAGCAAGGCGTCCGCGCGGCCACCTGCCCTCCGAAAGCTTTGGGGACCCTTTCCTGCCTCTGCTTAGCTTCTGCTCATTACTCCAGTCTCTCTGTCTTTGCCACCACGTGTCATTCCCCGTGTTTCCCCGTGTGTTCACATGGCCGTCCCCGTAGGACACCAGTGCTGTTCTATCAGGGGCCCGCCTCATGCTGGTCTGCTCTGATTTCAGCTGGTTACATCTGCAATGAGCCGAGTTCTGCGTAAGGCCACATTCCGAGGTCTTAGGGTCTAGGACTTCAGGATATCATTTTAGGGGGACACAGTTCGACCCATAACAGAGACTTATCAGTAATCCTTTGTGTGGGGGTCCCCTCATCTCCTTTCTCTGCCCCACCCCAACTCCAAGGCTCCTAGGACGTAACTTTGGTATCGGCCTTGCACTCTGTTAAGTGACTGGCTGTGAATTTTCATATCTTAGAGCTGCTCTTAGGGGTCCAAGCTTTGGACTGTCAGAGTTCAAGGGCAGCTGCAGGCCCAACTCATTCAGCCTGGCCATTTGGTTAAATGGCTTTTATATCTACATTATGGAGCACGTCCAAGATAATTCTGCATTTTATTTACACGAAATTGTGAGCGCTAGAGACCATTATTTTTTTCCTTTGGTGATTTTTTTTTTTTTTGGTGGGAAATAAGTGGGAAGATTGAAGGATATTTCAGTATATACTGAAGCTTAGCAAATACTCAAAGGCTTGAAATCAAACCACATTCCTTTGATTAGAATTCAGAGAAAATACAGCTACTGAAACAGCTGTCAGGCCGTGTGTGCTGCATCTGTGTATCTTAAGCTTGTTTCGTTCCCACTTTAAACGCAGCATATGAAGACCTGTGGGGGTTGATTCACATGCTGAAACAGACCCTGTGAGCCATTTATTGGTGTGGTGGGAGAATCCTTCTGTTGTTTCCTGGAAGTGCTTGAATCAAGAAGATTAGTCTCTTTCTGCTTCCGTGTATTTTAACTGCAATTACCCAGGTGTATAATAGAGCTCACCATAAGGAATAGCTAAGCTGCTGTGACTGTGAATTTTACTACTTCACCTGTAATTCTACTTTCAGGTGGATAAATGTCACATCTAAATTGCCTGTTAGTTTGACTTTCATGTAACTTAATTAGCAGATTCGTGTTTTGGGAAAATCTGATCTGTGATCTTGAAATTGGTTACGGTTGGCGTAATTCGCGGGTAACTACGGATTCACAGGGACTCTTCCAGTCACTCATTAAGGGCTAAGGTAATTTGAGGCTGAAATGTGAGAGTGAGATGGGGAAAGCACTGGCTTGGTGTTCCTTAATCTTTTAATCCATTTAACCTGGGTTGTAAATTCAGGCGTCCTTTTAATTTGAAAGGATGTTTAGGTAGTTGGGAAGGGGTTGCATTAATTCACCACATTTAGACCATAATTAAGGGAGGGAGATTCTCTCTAATTGTCTAGACTTCTTAGAGTTACGATGGATACAGTAAGGGTCCATTAAAGTTAGATTGCTCCTCGTTGGAAACCAAAATTCTAGATTTAAAGAATCAGCCTGAGACCAAACAGAACAAGCATATGACAGAAAACAAAACCCAGTTCAGAGATGTGTTGTGGGTGTTGTCCTTGGGAGTTTAGAAATACGTCGGTGGCATATGGAATAGGGCTTATGAATGGGCGCACAGGTATCAGGTAACCGTGGTCCCTTGCTGAGTTAAAGGCCTGTCACTTAAACACACTATTTACTTTCTATTTTTGATTTTGAATTGGGGCTAGTAGGGGAAACTGGAGAAGGAGAGAGTTGCTTCAGGAGGCCTGCACACACACCTGTAATGTTGACTAATTCAAGGAGAGAAGGGGGGGTGGAAGTGGGGGTGGGGAGGAGTAGGCAGAAAGTAAGTGGAGTAGGAAATGGGTGGAGAAAGGGGAACACGATAAAAACGTCTCCTAGTGAGTCTAGATTGTGGGAATTTTAAAATCTGCATCCCCCTGCGGGTATTTTGATCGGTGGGTGATGATTATAAGCATTAAGCATATGAAATTAAATCACCAGTCTTTTGTATTAGTGTTTTCTCAGTGATCCGTGTCAGTTTCCTGTTTCTCTGTAATTATTCAAGTGGTTAGTAAAAAATCATTTTTATTCCTATAAGCTTGTTTAGTTAGGGACAACTTTAAATATTTTGTCACGTTAGTCATTTTTATTCCAATTTGTGCATTTATTTTTTAACATTATGGTAAAAGCCCTCTGTATACATTCAATATAGTTAATCTCTGGGTTACTTTTTAGTACTTTTTTTATAGAGTACATTTCTTTTAAGGTTTTTTTTTTTTTTTTGGTTCCCTAAATACTTTTAATGTCCAAAAGTTATTTAGGCTCTTCTAGTACGTTCTCTAAACTTATATAGCTTTTGTAGTATTTTTCTTATAATGTCAAGTTTTGGATATGTTTGGCAGTATTCAGCACATGTCATTTCTACTACAAAATAGAAACACGATTAAGAGTTTAGCATACATCTTATTGTAATAAGTCAATTAAATATTTAGATTTTAATTTTTCTGGAGAATGGGACCCTAAGATTTTTCATGGAAATCGAAGCCCTAAAAAGTTAAGTCTGCTCTGGCATTCCGGGAGAGGGCTGGACTGACTTGAGCATCTTACTTTGTGGCGCTGCACACGGAGTTGCCATGCCAGGTCGACCTGCTGCCCTTGGAGCTGTGTCCTCTCAGAGGGAACATCTTATTCAAATTTGTACAAAAGCACCATAGGGACAAGTTTTGAACTTGACCCTGCTCTCTACAGTTTTTATTTATACTGAGTATGTGTTCCTTTTGTAGCCTTAAAAAAATTCATTTTGGAATTATAATATTAATTTAAAAACTAAGAGTGCTTTAGCAGACTGTGTTTTTTTTCCGCACAGTTACTGACCTATCACCTTTTTTAGTGTCAAGCCCAGGGCTGTGTATTCTTATTTGATTCGTGTAACCTTGTAAAGCAGATTTCATGTGGTCACCAAGCGAAGATTCTGGGCGCAGAATCTTAGAACTAACATCTTTTGATCATCGAATCTTTCTAGTTTTTTAAAAATAAATACGTTTATTTAATTCATAGAACCTTTTTTGAACATCGAATCTTTCTAGTTTTTTAAAAATAAATACGTTTATTTAATTCATAGAACCTTTCAAGAGAAAATAGCCTTCGCTCCATTATACCGTGTCTGTTGAGATTCCTGCCTCTCAAGGTCTCAGTTCCTGCCACAACGGAGAAGTGTCAGCTGAGACGGGAGTCCAGTCTCACGTTTAGGGCATGACGTCTACTGAAATGATTAGAAAATTCTCACTTTCCCTCATTTCTTTAGTTTCTTTCTGTTCTAGGATGGGTCTGTGAAGAAAAAAAATGGAATAATACCATCTAACTACAGATACTGAAATGTTCTTAATTCATGTAAGCTAGGAAAATTCAATATTGAATTATGAGAACTCTTGGCCTAAAGCTTATTTAAAAGAACAGTTTAAAATACATAATTTAGCTCAAGAGGTTTGATCAAGAAATGATGATGGTGACAAATTTAACATGTTGGTTTGATTGTAGATCATCCTTATAATTAAATGCTTTTAGTATTAAAATATTTCTCTCTTGAATTCACCCTGGATTAAAAATAGAGGGAGCTTGTTGAAATTTTTATTTCTCCCTCACCCTTTTCCAAGTCATGACATTTTCCAAATTAATGTGCTTCAGCTGGAGAGATTTTCAAAGACTATTTTGAATCTGTGTTACATTAATATATGGACACAAAACTTTGCATAAACCATTGACTGAGTCTCAAGGTTTTGCATATAATACCTCAAATGTGCCGAGTTGGACCTGGGGGAAACAAATACTGTGTTGTGACCAATGATTAAAGACAGTAAGCTGGTGTTAGGAAATGGGCATTGCTTGGTTCTAGAAAGCCCTGGAGCATATTGGTTAAACTAGTAGGTTATAAACACAAGCTCTGCTCTCAAGGAATGCATATAGTTTTAAGAGAAGGAGCACATGACTTCCGTGGCACATGAACTATTGTGTGTTTATGAGCTGAGTTTTTAATTTAGTTCTTTTTACTTAATGTTTTCTGGGTTCTATAATGTCGGGTTAGGGTTGGGGTGGAGAGGAAAGTACAAAATAGAAAGTGGGTGGGTTGAGGAGTGGGTGAGAAGGAGGGTGGCAGGTGGAGTGGAGGAGGCAGCTGGGAGAGGCGTAAGGGCCTGGACGGGAAAGAATGAGCCAAGGTCGGGAACCCGCGGTGGTCGTGGGCAGGGCTATGAATAAGATGGTGGACACAGATGTGTATGGTAATGAATACTTGAGTCAGGGAATTTTTTTCTAACCTCCGATCAGGGTAGTAGCTCAGCGGTCAGGGTAGTAGCTCAGTGGTCAGGGTAGTAGCTCAGAGGCTAAGAGATGTGTTTGGAACCAGAATACCTGAGTTTGAATCTGACCTCCTACTCATTAGCTGGTCACATGTTGCCAGAACTCACTGTTGACTTCTCCCTGTAGCAGGTGGGTATGATCGATAGTGCCTACCACGGTTTCTGGTAAAAATTAAGTTCATGCATGGACAGCGTTTAGAACAGAGCCGTGTGTGTAAGTGTTGCAGCCCGATGTGGGATTGACGAGGTTGTCATCATTCTAGCTCTGTGTACAAGAAAATATGTATATGTATGTGTGTGTGTGTGTGTATGCATATATATGTATATATGTATGTGTGTGTGTGTATATATATTTTTTAAAGGAATTGAGGTATTTGAAAAGCCAGAACTAGTGTGGGTAAGGTCCAGGTTCAGGGTTTGAATCCTGTGTCCGGCTGACTAGCTGTGTGACTCTGAGCCTCAGTGTCCTCATCTGTAAAACTGGAGCAATCATAGTACCTCCCTCCGAAGATCGTGTGAGGATTCAAGGGGTGCGTGTAAAACACTCTTCAGAGGAGACTGTGCACTCGGCAGCACATACCGAAGTTTGCGTGTGCTTTAATGAAATTAGACTTGAAGAGTTTTCTTAAGGAAAGAATAGGATAAGTTTACAAAGATGTACTTAAAATGTCTTTTTTTTATTGGGAATAAATTAGAAACAACCTAGATGTGCATGTTGGAGAGAGAAAGATGTTCCACGGTATTGAATTTTTTATAGAAAAGAAATGACAAATGTTAGAGTTATTGTGGTAATCATTTCAGAGTATATACAAATATAGAATCATAATGTTATATGCCTGAAACTAATATGTTATATGTCAATTATACCACAATAAGAAAAATCATTTATTTTGAAGGCTAGTCCTCATGTTGACCGAACTGGTCTGTGCCGGGTTCTGTGATGCAGTTCCCTGTATATGTCTTTGCTTTGTCCTTAGTGTCATAGCAGCTCCCAGTGTCAACCTGTATGACACTGCACAAACAGAATGTGCCGTCAGGAAGATAATACTTGAAAGTGTTCATTGTTCTCCTTTGGTAGTGAATTGTTATTCTTATTTTGGCTTATTATGTTCTAAACTACGGTAAAAACTAAGATCTTGACGTAGGGAAAGAGATGTGCTGCCCTGTGCGTGCGGGAGCCGGGGAGAGCCCCTTCCGCTCAGGTGCTTTCCCTCCACCCTGGGCCTTGCTTCAGGCCGCTCACCTGAGGAATGGGAAGTCGTCTTTTTGCAAATGAGGAGTGATTATGAGGCTGGGGAAGGGAAAGGTGGGAAGAGCTGTTTAGTTAATAGGATTGTTGAGGCGGAGCTGCCAGCAGAGAGTTCTCTGGAGCTGACACCCCCGCGGAATAAGGTGAAGCTCTGAACCTGGCCGGAGGCAGGGGTGCGGTGGGGCTGCTCTGCCAGGTGTGGACCCTTTAGTTGCTCAGTCCTGGGGAGGCGTGAGGGGGCCCTGGGGGAGCGGTAGTAGCCTTTAGCACACTGGTAGGAAGCTGTGGCTGCATGTTAACAAGGATGTGGCAGTACCTGTGCTCAGGGAGTGGGGTGTCAGCCCTGGCCAGCGAAGAGGTGTGAAGGTGAATTCCTGCAGTGCCAGCGAAGCCTTTGCATGCCAGCCAGCCTCGCTCCAGGGTGGCGCAACCGGAAATCAGAAAGGGGGTTGGTCGAAGAGAATCCCATTCAGAGTCAGAGTATCAAAACAGATTAGGCTGTGGATTTAATGGATAGGAATTCTTTAGAAAGGTATCAAATAGGACTTGCCTAGGCATTATTCCAGAAGCTCGGCCTAAACTACGGCTTCAAAAAACAAAACAAAACATTTCAAATCACTGATCACTGCATTGAAACAGAATTTTCTGCGGAAGCTTGGTATGCAAAAGATAAACACAGGCCGCTTTATATTATATACACTGGGGATGGGGAGGCCCACTGAGGCAGAGGGATATTTTATGTCTTTCAGGAACTGTCCACCCCTCCCCGACCCCATCTTATTCAGTTGGGGTTGCCATGCCTGGCAGGGAAGACCAGCCCTGTTCCCCCAACCCCAGAAATGTATCTCGAATATCTGAGTCCGTCCCCTCTGCACAGAAGTGTGTGTGGTGTGACCACAGCAATGTCACGGTTGCCCCCTTGATTTTGCGAATGATTTAGGGTTGGACGTTTATGAAGACAGATTTGAAGGGAGTGTTGAATGAGAACTTGGGGCAAAGTTTCTCAGCCTCTAAAGAACACCAGCGAGGACGTGATGCTGGGGGTGATGGGGGATGGATGGCACAGTGGGAAGATTCTGTTGAGCTGTGAATCTACCTGCCCTGGAACCGTCTGCTCTAGGACTTCAGGTCAGGAGAATCAAGTGAGAGAAATACTCTTATTTATTTACCTTGTTCTGAGTTAGGCCTCCTGCTGCTTGAAGCTGAAGACACCCTGTCCCACCTGTGTTTTAGGCACCACTCCTCTGGCCCCTGTCGGAAACCTGTGACTCCCTCACCCAGTCTGACACTTTTGGCTCCATAGGATCATCTACCTTGGGGAGTTAATTTGCTTTTATTAGGCCTTATATTTTATGTTATTCACATTCTCAAAGGCATATTTTTGAAGTCTGCACCTCAGGCCGAGCATTTTCCACATCGTAGTTGTATCACCATGTCTGTCGGTGCTGTTTTGTCCTTTTCCGAAAGAGAAAGTCACTTGTGTGCCGAACTCACAGGCTTGAAATTACAAAGTGATGACAAATATCAGTGCCTGGCTGTTTTTATCACAGACTGTACTCTTCCCCACTCTTTACTATTTCATCTGTGTTCACAAAGATATATGGCAAAATACAGAAACACATTTTTTTCTTTCCTCAAGAAAATTTCAAAAATAAAGACAACTCGAAAAAATTCCACAGTGGACTGCCAGATGTACATCTCCCAAGATTCAGCTTCTGTTGTCATCCTTAAAGCTTTTGAAAGCAGAGGCCAGTGTTTAAGCACTTTGAAGCTTTCGACTAAATAAAGAAAAACGTTATGGTGCCTCCTCGGTCTTTGTATTTTGTCAGATTTAAGGCACAGCTCCTTTTCTGTCTGCCTGCCATTCTCTGAGTTTATGTAAGTTGGAGGAGGCGGGTGGGAGAAGATGTAGGAGGATGGAAAATGAACATCTTGCTTTACTCACAAACAGTGCTCAGTGGGTCCCAGATAGAGCCAGGGGTTTTGAGGTGTCCTCTGCAGGAAGCCCTTCCCCTTTCAGGCCTGTTTATTTGCATGCTTTTGTCCCCTGAGAGGATGAAGAGCGTGTCAGGGGCCCTTCGGCGCTGGGAACTTTTCCTAAAAGTCCACTCTGGGCCGAGAAGCCCGGATCGTAGCAGCAGAGCCAAGCAGGGCCGAGGCCAGCTTTCTCAGCTCTCCCACTCGTTTCCGGCTTGCTGTCTAATTTGAAATCCTGGAACATGTGTTTTAGTGCATTGGTTCATAAAATGTTTTTTGCAGGATTCTGGAATAGAGGCTGTGCATTCTTAGGTACAACCTACTTGGATAACTGCAGTATGTGAGTGTGAGAGCGTGTGTGTGCAGTGTGTATTTTTGGAGGTGAGGGTGAATACAGTTTTTTAAAAATTCTCTCTTCACAAGAGGCAGAATGTGTCCTCCCTTAGTGTTTATGCAGAATCCGAGCAAGGAAGCGTCGAGTTGCTGTCACCCTGGGTCCCCAGGAGCTTCTTGTTCGGCCCTTCTGGGCAAGCCTGGCCTTCCCACGTTGCCCTCATCTTTTTCCATTTCACTCACTTTGGAAACTACTAGTTGGATGCTGGCAATCGAGAAGTTGCCATTTAGAAGTTTATAGAACATATGCCGGAGAGAGTCAGTTCCAAACTTTGCAGTTATATCAGCTTGAGCTTTTGCCAGCCTTTCTTTGGGGGGAAAAAAAAACCCCTGCTGGAATGAAGAGAAGCCTCACGATACTGCACAGCATCGCTGGGTCTGCGTTTGTAGTGTGTCAGCTTGGATTGGTTTTGTTGTCCTTGTCTCTGAATGTAGTCTTAGAGAGCTTGGGTTGCCTCTCATTTTTCGAAACCTTTGTCTTGCTTTCTTGTAGATAGGCACAGGTCATGTTTTTCCCCCTTCTATTAGCATTTACGGGTGAGTCAGACCTGAATTCACTGCTTTATGGCTCCAAGAATGTGTCCTCTATCTTCGGAGACCTGGTCGGTCCCTTTCGCACAGTTAGTGATGCTTAGGCACTGGAGCTCAGAGTCATCCGTGGGAGGCTTAGAAGTGGCCCGGCTCTCTCTCTCTCTCCTCTGCCAGACTACGGACTGACCTGTAGCATCACGCGGCACGGCTGCGGCCAGGCTGTGGTACACTCTCCACCGCTGTATCAGTCTCGACAGGAATCACCTAACTCTGTGCCAGTGAAGAAATAAATCCCTGTGTGGCATCCTTTACCCCTGATGGATTCTTCAGCTCCAGCCTGAACACTTCAGGTGACGGGCGTTCACCTCTGTACTGGACTGCCCGTAGTGAGCCTCTCGTACTGTTAAGATGTTCTGTGACTGAGATTTCACATTTGCCATCTTCGGCCGTCTTCCACCGCTGATCCCAGTCTGCCTCCCGGAGCTGTGCAGAACAGGTCCGCACTCTCTGCCGTTGGACAGACAGTTCTTCACAGTTCTTCACAGATTCGGAGACAGTTATCAGATCTCATCTTTGGCTTGATGACACCTAATTATTTTTTTAGCTTCTACAGGTTAAACTGTTGCTCTTTTTTTTTTTTTTATTTTCAGTTCTGATGTTAACTGGGCCAGAACTTCTTTTTAAGCTTAAGTTTAGCTAAAACTGGATAAAGTGATTTAGTTGAGATCTGAATGGTGCCATATGTGGTGAATTCATTTTTTTTTTTTCCTTTTTTGGTTGGACTTTACTTATTTTAATGAAGCCTAAGATTTCATTAGCACTTCTATTAGTCAATTCTTGCTTGGACCATGTTGATTTTATGGCCAAACAAAAATAAGAACAGAAACCAAAAAAAACCCTTAAATCTCTTTTTTTTTTCCTTTTCTTTTTACCAGGAACTGTTAAGTTCTTTTTCTCATTATACACTTTAGTTAATTGCCTTCTTTAAAAAACAAAAATTTAAGTGTAAGTATTTACCTTTGGTCTTGCTGAGGTTTCTGTCTTGTTGATTTGGATCTACCTTGGCCTGTTGAGACCAAAGAAAAATACACACACACGCATGCACTTTCCCTGCCTAATTGTGAAAATCGGTTCCAAAATGACCATATGATGACTTATTCTCCTCCCTCTCCCAAGACCTCATTTAATATGACAGGACAGAAATTTAAAAGGTAGAAAAAGCCCATCATGAAGAAATGTTTAGTGGAGGGAGCTATCAATGGCTAAGAAATTTTTTTTTAATTCTGGAAGATTGAAAATGGATGAGATGGTAGGTAGGTGATGCAGGAGACAGGGAGAAGCCTACAATGTGAAAGATTAAGAGGGTCCACCAAGCATACTGTGAAATTTCAGCACAAGGGTAAGGAGAATATTCTCAAACGTGTGTGTGTGTGAGAGAGAGATAATGTGTGTGAGTGTGGGCAGGGTTTGGCAGGGAATAGGTCATTAATGAAGCCACCACATTTCTAGGACTTCCGATTGACCAAGCTAGATGCCTAACTGAAGATCTTAGAATGCCCACCTCACAAGGTTGTTGCAAGTATGATATGATGTATATAAAGTACCTAATATATTTTCTGGCACGTGGCAGGAACTCTTAGGGTGCGTATGCAGGCGTTACTACTATTCTCGTCGTCCCTACGACGACTGTGATGGTGAAGAAGTGTATCAGGATTAGATCAGCTTCGTGAGACAGAAAATCCCGTGGCATAAACAAGATGAAGTAAACAAGGTAGTATTTTACCGCTAGACTGCTTATCTGAGAGAGCAAAGCGGGAGCTGCAGCCATCGTTCTGTGATCTTCAAGGTGGTGGCTCCATTTTACACACACTAGTGTAGAATGACTGCTGACCTGCAGTTCATGTCCCCTCAGGGGAGGAGAAAGGGGCTGCAGGAGACTTTGTTCCCCTCTCTCCTTTAAGGTCACTTCCTGGAAGTAGCCCCAAAATGTCAACATACAATCTCATTCCTAGAATTTAGCAACATGGTTGTATCTTGGTTGCAAGATATTCTGGTAAAAAAAAAAAAAGTCTATCCTACAGCCATGAGCCTAGTTAAGAATTTCTTTTAAGGAGGAAGGGAAAAATACCCATTGGGGTCAAAGGCTAGTATTCTCCTTGTCACAATTAGCCTTTATAATGCATCAGATCCTAAACTCCTGGAGCATAAGGGTAGTTTAAACTCTTTGGGAGTTAACACAGAGGTCCATTGACATATTAACTTATACTTTGGTTGATCTATGAATTATTATGTGTTCAACTAGGCATTAAAACCACAGAAGATTTTAATATGGCTGCAATGTATTTCAGAGGACTCCGCCGAAAGAGTTCAGCCCAACATTTTATTACTTTGAAAAGATCTGCAGATAAGGAGAAAGCTGGAAATTTCTGAGATTTTTGTAAGGCTGATATTAGTCATACATTATTTTTTCTTTTGGAATGGAGACAATTCGTGCGGATTGCTTTGACTGTTAGAGGACGCTTGGAGAGTTTGGTGATCATAACTTCTTGTTATTTGATCCCTCTGCCCTGGGAGTGCTGTAACTCTCTGTGGCCATTCCTGGGAAAGCTACATCTTCGATTTTTCACATTAATCCCCTCTGTTAGGATAACTGAGGGGGTCCATGACCCTGTTCCTAGACGTAGAATTTCTAGAAAGCCAGTTACTGCAGGCTCTTATCTTGCTAGATGACCCTATTTATTTTTTTCTAGTCTTCTTGACCATGTTTTTTTCTGTTGACCCAAATACTTGAGATTTATTTTTAGTTGGAAAAACTCAGAGATGCCTAAAGGTTCATTGTAAACTCTATGAACTGTGCATTGAAGCAAACACAGATGTAATTTCAGTTTCTCACACTTGGAGAGTGCTTTCTCGCTTAGGAAATTTCTCAAGAACCTTAACACTTAGCAAATGTTCGTGTGATGTTTTCCGTTGCTATAACTTTCTTGCTTAATTCACTTTTTCCCTTATTCATTTTCAGAATGCAAGGGAATTTTCACATTCCAGGAACTTAGTTTCTTCTTCTTGCCCTTTGGAGTATAACTTAGCTTTTAAACATATACTAGGACAGTATTAACCATATTAGATAAGATAGAATAGGATAAAGTTAAGTGGCACAATGGGACAGCTGTTTAAAGTATAGCAGAATGACTTGATTCTATGTGTTACTGCATTTTCAAATTCAGACATTTTTTATACTCAATTATATTTAAAGTAACTAGTAGGATATAGCTTTGAAAAATCTATTAGGATCTACGGCCATGCCACCCTGAACAAGCCCAGTCCCGTCAGATCTCGGAAGCTAAGCATGGTTGAGCTGTCAAGTTTGATTAGTACTTGGATGGGAAACCACCAAAGAAGACCAGGTGCAATAGCATAAAAAATAAGGGATTGTAAGCTGGCAAGGTCCTTGCAATCTGTGAGGTCAACTAAGGATTGCCTTGCCTAAAAAAAAAAAAAAAAAACATCTATTAGGATATACTATTGGATAAATTGAAATGTTAATAGTTAGAAAAAATATTGGGTATATATTAAATTAATGCCTTAATTCAGTTTCATGACCAGAGCCAAGACAAGGAGTCAGAGACAATGGGTCCTACAGCTTACTAGTGATGTTATCTGGGGAAGTCATTTGACTTCTAAATCTATTTCACCGCAAGCAAAATAAGCTGATGTGTGCCTTGCCAGCCTCATTGCGAGAATGTAATAAGATACTGGTTATGAAAGTGCTTTGACAATGATCAAGGGTCATGAAATGTAAGGCTATTTTATGGTAGAGTCACAGCTGAGAGTAGAAGCAAATCTTCAATAAGGAAAGAAAAACCAGAAAACACTGCTTTTCAGTATATATTGTTTTCAATATATACATTGAAGCCTTTGGTTTTAAATGGATAATGAAAGCTAAATGCATTGGTTCTTTGTGTTTTATCCTAAGCAAGAGAAATATTGGCCTATTGGAATGATAATTATTTTGTTGCTTGCTTAGTCTGAGTTGTAATATAAATTTTCTTATCTACAGCCATGCCACCCTGAATGTGCCCCGATTTCGTCTGATATCGGAAGCTAAGCAGGGTCGGGCCTGGTTAGTACTTGGATGGGAGACCACCTAGGAATACCGGGTGCTGTAGGAGTTAAAAAAAATTTTTTTTTCTTATAAACACTGACTTTTTTTATATATCCCATGGAAGTAGGAAAATGTTATGCTTCTTTTAACTAGGCTATCAAATTTGCTTCTAATAAAAAGGCTTGTTCCACAAAGGAATGGAATTTAGGGTCTGTGAACAACAGAACCCTTGACCTTCTGCGCCTTCATCACGTTTACTGCTGACCACACGTCGATGTCCAGGATGGATGTGTTCACTTGCGTCTCGGCTTGCTTTTCCAGAGCGACCAGCCTTGCTGAGTAGTAACAGGTTGGGGTTCCATGGTGGCAGGTGGGAGGAAAGCGTAGGGTTGGCTGGGTGCAAACTGCAGGGTTGGAGAGCAAGTGTCAGGGCTTCTTGGGGGAGAGGATAAAGACAACTTCTATTTTGTGTCTATAAATACTTTCAGTGTAATACGAGTCTGTACTGAACGCCAAAGTTATAAATCCATTCTTTAATTATAATGTGAGGGTACACATGGTTGTGTATCACTTGAATTAGAATTTGAAAGCATATTAGGTGCTGAAGAGAAAAAAAAAATATTAACTCATACGTCTCAGTATTCAAGTTCTCGGCTTGGGAAATGAGTTATAAGCCCGTGACACATTAATGGTATAAGATGGTACTGTAAATTGCCCAGTTAAAATGTCTTAATGCCAGTAAAATGAGTTAGACTATAAAATTATGAGAATTCAGAAAGAGGGAGCCAATTTCAGGTCAGAATGTCAAGAGAGAGACTTGTGTAATAAGCAGGACAGGACTTGAGAGGAACGAGAGACATCAATCAAATAGGAAATGGGTTGGAAGAAGGGCATGCCCCGGACTCTGTGAGGGGATTGCCTGGCTAGAGCAGAGAGCTTGTTTGGGGTGTCAAACATTAGCATGATAGCTATGTTGTACCAGATTTTGATAGCTTAAATTTTTGCCCAAGGAATTAAAACTTTTCTATGAAGCAAAAAGGATCAGAGAGCAAGTGGTTTGAAGTAGAAGATAGCAAAAAACCCCACAACTTATGTGTAATTGGATTGCGAAGAAGAAAATCAAATGGTGCAGTGGTACTAATATTTAAATGTCAAGGAAACTTTCTGGAAATGAAAGACCTGAATCTATACATTGGAAGAGTCCACCCAGTATCTGAGGAAATTAAGCCAAAATGATCGTCATGGAGTTATATTCTTGGAAAAGTGTTAAGACTTCAAAGAAAAAAAGAAACGAAAAGAATTTTCAAGGACTCCTTGCAAAAAGATTGAATAATATCAAAGGGCAAAAAGAATTTAACCGTAATCACATTTCTTAAATGACATGCAAAGCAAGGCCACAGTGGAACAGCATTTTATAGAGAGTGACAGCCATGGATTTATACCCAGCCAAGCTTTTCTTCAGATATCGAAGTTAGAAGAGCAATTTTAAACATACACAAACTGAGGAAACTTCGTACTTGGAGCTGTTGTTGAGGAATCTGTTAAGAGAATGGATTTCATTTAACCAAGAAATGACCTAGGAAATTTCTGCAAAGTGATTGAGCCTGAGCCTTTCATATTTTGTTTGCAGATTTGAAGACTAAAATGGAGTAGGAGACAAGAATGGGAGGATAAAATCTTCCCCTTATTCGTAATTGGAAGCTCTTTGAGGTTATTTTCTGTCATAGTGTGGGTTCTTAGAAGCGGATGCTGAGACAGAGTTTGGTGTACAGGATATTTATGAAGGATTAACGCCTGTGAGAGGGAGGGGGCAGAAGTCAAGCCGCAGTGCTGGCCGGCAGAGACTTGACCCAGAACCACAGGGGGGCTTTGGCGCATTTGTGGCCCATCAGAGCTGTCCAGTCTTGGGCTGAAATGGTTGAGCTTTTGAACCCATCATCATCAGTTACTGGGTGTATAGACCGCCTTTCAGAGCGCATGTTTTTGGGTGGGTGACTCTTCGAAGCTGAGGCGGACCCTGAAGGAGCGGACCGCTGGAGGCTGTCCACCCACCGCTTTCTGCGTGGCACATCCCCATGTCTGCCGCGCTTGCTTTTTCTTTACAAGAAGACGGTGGCCAAAGTGATCGTTTAGAAAGATGAATTTCTTCTCCTTGTGATAGACTTCTACTATTTAGTGATTTCCCAGGATCTATTGAACAGCCTCTCCGGAGACATTTGGGGAGTTTGCTGTATCGTGAATCCTAACTCTCCAACAGAGAATAAATACACAGCAAAAGTTCAGAACATAATAACTCATCAACCTCTGTTACCCAGCCTCTCTTGCTTGTTAGGGCGCAGATGTAGGACTTAAAGTTCTGCCAGTTTGAGTGAGATCCCCTCACAAGACTCATGAAATGTGGAAAAACAGGCAAGGCTTGTAGTACCTATTTTGGTGGTGGTGTAGCCTCAGAGGCTGCTTCTCAATCACAGTGGAGCTGGGGTGGTTCCGGTGATGGTACTGCTCCCTTACTAGACCAGTTCTGCAGTGTGATTCAGCCTAGATCCTGGGATGGAGTATAGCCTAATACCCTGCTGCAATAAAAGCCTTTAAAACATGTGGAGTGGATTCTGTGATTGGCAGCTAAGGCCATGACATGTGCTCTGAATGGTTTGTGGGGAAAATCGCTTGGAGTAAGGGAGATAGATCGTCAGTTAAAAGACCACTGCACATCATCCAAGTGGGAACTAATAAATCCTGAACTAAGAGTGGACTTGATAGAACATAAGGGGAACATGAAAGAAGGAATAAATCACATAAATGATGGTTAGACTAAGAAACTGAAGGGGGAAAATCAGACAACATTCCCAGCATTACTGCTGGGTTATGGTTTGGGTGTGTTACAGGGATGTCTGGGTGTATGTGAACACTAGTGAGATCGAGACATACTTTTTAATTTGTGTTCTGTTTACTTTATGCTCATAGTATTTTCATGATTTTACAAAAGATAGCTCTAAGGTTTGAGCCAGGATGATTAGAAAAATTGTAATGTCCAAATGTCACATTTGGATATGTGTATTTATACCTGTGTTTGAACATGTTATTTTTTTCTAATCTGAGAAGTCACAGTGAGTCAAATGAAGGAAGGCCATGAAGACTGGCATTGTGTAGTTAGAGTCTTGTGCAGATGTCCCCTCTGAACCCTAAGTTCAGAACTTGTGAAACACAATTGCTCAGTTCCTGCTTTGTACCCAGCATTGTGCTAGATTGTCTAAATGTTTTCTCATGTAGTGCTTTTTTCTCACATCTGTGTTGTAGATAATGTCATCCACTGAATAGAATGCCATTACAAATTGGTTAATGATGTATCTCTCAAAGGTTTCCTTGAATTGAGAGATGTAATTTAGGGTTTGCTTTAAACAGATTCTTTTAAAGAAGTTAAAAAGGTGGTACTTTATCTGCAAAGAATTCTACCACCTATGATGTTTTCTAAATTAATAATACATCTTAAAAATTAAAATAGGTAAAACCTTGGTTAATCTTTAAATCAGAAATATACACCACCCCACACAATTAAAAATGAATTTCAATATTTAGGTATGAATTAGTTTAGTCTCAACCCTGGCTACGCTTTAGAATCACCTGGAGAGTTTTAGAAAGACAATATTGATGCTATTAGCCCCACCCGACAGTAATTAAATGAGAATATGGGAAGCCAAAGTCGAATCTGCTGCATGGAGATTGCTTTTGTAATTGGCCAGCAGCTGCTTTTATAGTGCCCTTGTTTTGAGCTTGCAAACTGGAATATGATCTGTCCGGAAAGGGATGACGGTGTTGATTTCATAGAAAGCTAAATTTTCATTTTAAAATGAAAGCCCATTTGATGATGTGAAACAGTTTGAAAACACTCATCTTTATATTAAGATTTTGGTAACCCGACTCTGATTTTTAAAATAATATGTGTATGAAACAGCCCAAATTAGAATCAGACTAAGGGGACCTTTTTCTTAATCTTTATCGCTTCCCTTTCATCCCCATCTGCCTTTGAACTTGAGGTCTATCCTTGCCTGAGTCTTAGAGCAGTGGCCTTCAGATCCAAGAGAATACACACCTGGGGGTAGTTTGAAGCCTTTTCAAGGGATGTGCAGGCACCTGTAATTTAAAGAGAATCAGTTTCAGATTCTTAGATCTTCAGTGTAATTAGCCCTAAAATTGACCTGCCTGAGAAAATGCCTGTGGCCCAGGCAGCCTGCTGGTTTTCCTTTCACACCTCCCCTTTTTGAATTACCATTCTTTGAAGGGAAGACACACCTCTCACCTTCCCTAATCATCAGGGTGCCAAGCAGAGAGATAATTAAAATATTGGCGTGGCTGCTGAGAAAGTGAATGACTCCAGTCACTGCGTAAAGGATCCTTTTGCAAATAAATTTCCTATTCTTTACTTTCAATAAAATTTAAGAAAAAACTTAATTGAGTGATCAGCTGATAGATTAGTATTGCACTCATGGATGCATATTATTCTTTGCTGGAAAAATCTTTCCATTTCCATCTACCTATTTATGTGAACACATTTTCTTAGTGTTTCCATCTATAAGAACTAAACAAAACAGATTTCATGTGGAATCTTATTTCAGTAATAAGTAATAATCTACAAAGAATGAGCTCGTGGGAGAGAAAGTCCCATCCATGTCATTAAGATACACATAACCAATAAAAATTTACTTATATTGAATAATTTATGATATTTCTTTTGGTCAGTGTTGTCCTTACAATAATGATTATGTATCACTCAATTTGGAAGAAACTTTTAACTGGTTTTTCTGGTCAAATACATAAATCTCAAATTGTTTACAGACTTGGTGCAAAGAGGTATGGGCGACTTTTAAGCATAAAAGTATATTAGGATGGAATACTTCGGGGAAAGTGGAATGGAAAGATGAGATCAAGGAGAAAGGGAAATGATGTACAATTTCCAGCTCTTAAACAGTTTATTCATTTATTTTTTTTAAGGAGATGTTGGTATGTGGGAAATAAATAGTGATGGAATTTAGACTAGAATAGATACATTTAAAAGTGATGTCATAGTTTTATTTAAAACTTAATGTAACAGTATGCCAGAAATTATTATTTTTTTGCATCCACTTAAAATTACAGTGTGAACTTCTGAATATTAACTTAAAAATATGTGGGGTACGTATCTTTAAAATGCTTTTTGGGATTATGCAAACAGCAATAGGAAGAACCCTGAGTAAGGCCTATCACGAGGGCAGGGAAGATGAGGATGATAGAGTTATTTATTGTGTTCATTAGTTAAAATACCTGGAAAAATGATGTGATTGGATATTTTAACAAAAAAAAGATAGTTTGCCAAACTTCAATATGACGTCCAAAAACACACACTCTCCTTTCTAAAAGCCCTTAACTTTTCTGGGCCCATTCTTCTCTGAGCCTTTTTCAAAGGTGTTCCTGTCATCTCTATGTCATCTGCCTTCCTCCTGCACAAGAATCTCCATTTTTTATGGTGTTATATTAATTACGTAGGACTTTTGTATTACCAGTAGATGTCAATGGGGTTTTAACTCGGCTTTGCACACTCAGGTATGCCTTCATCTTCTGGGAATTTTCACTTTTCATCTGCTGGTTTTAGTTACCAAGGAGCTTAGAGAGATTGGGAATACATGAAGAAGTAGATGACGCCCTGAGAAAGAGTCCAGATATTCTGTGGTCTCATTGAGGCTCTATTGCTAACAAGCTGCTTGAATTTACAGATACTTTGCAGACTGTCTTGTTGGCCTAAGGGGTCAGGGGGTGTTGGTACTTTTCCTGTTGCCCCTCCCAGAGCACATCTGTGTACTTAATAGAGAAAAGTGTGAGACTTGACTACAAAAAACTTATTTCCGCTGGTTCTAGGTCTCTACTGGGTAAGATAGGAGCACTGCTCTATCATTTCTGAGTGGACAGTGTTGAAAAGATACCACCGAAAGATACTTTCCAAATGACTAAACTGAAGATTGAGATAAGGTAGAATGCATTCAGTTTGCTTTTTATGTTCCGTGAGCAGATTGTGTATTTAATCAGGATAGGTATTCTTATTTTCTTTTTTAGTCTCTGAGTTCCAACACTGAGGTTTCATAGGCGTGCATAAGCTGTTATAACGCAAAAATGTGCGATAATAAATGTAACACTTGGGGAATTGGTCTCCATTTGAACATGACTTCCTGCTAGTACTAGCTTCTTGGCCAGGTATTTCTCATCTGGTCCATAGCCAGTGTTTTTGTGTTGGCAATTGAAGGAGAGAAAATTGACAGAGGTGATATAATTGATGCCCTTGTAAAAATTAATAAGGCCCTTAAGTATTTTAGCAAATTACCTGTCACTCCCCCTATGTCAACTCATGCTAGTCTTTGTCAAGAATTATACAAAAAATTTTCAATTTTGATTCCTTCTTTGTTCCTGCTGAGACGCAGAACATGGTTGGGATTATAACGAACTTTATTAAATAATATAAAACTTACTTTCATTACTTAGTTTTATTTTTTAAGATGTAAAGCCCCAGATACATCACCCATTTGTTTTACTCTCTCACTGGTGTGGGTTTTAAGTGGATTCCTCTGAGCAGCTTCCACCAGACCCCGGTTTTCCCAGGTGGATGGCACAGCACAGGCTTTGGAAACATAAACCTGGGTTTGTGTCCAGCCTCGGCCAAATAAATCTGTGCCTGCTTTGATTTCCTCCTCTGTAAAACGAGACTAATAGTACCTTCTCCAGACTGTTGTTGAGAAGGTTTCATGGCAGAAGGCACATAAAGCACGGGTGGAGAGCCTACACAATTAGCGAGTGCTCCATCACAGGGCCGGAGGCTGTCATTAATTATTTGCCATGTTACTCTTGTATCTCAGTTGCTTTGCACTTGGCATCTGTCTCAGCTGAGACGAGAATTGCTTCTTAAACGATGAGAAACAAGTCAAGAATGTGTAGTGATGTAAGTAGAAGGTCATGTTTCCGTTTTCAACATGGAAATTGTTTGTTTTAAAGATTTAATCATAATAGCTCGTTTTTGAGTGCTTGCTTTATGCTAGATACTTTTTAAAGTCCTCTATAAACGGAATCTCATTTAATCCTTCAAATAAAACTATGGGATAGATACTGTTATGGGTACCATTACTAGCCCCATTTTGTAATAGAAAACCAGAGTTAGTGCCCACGCAAGCATGCCAGCTGGTAAGCGTAATGCCTGTTGTTAATTTTTTTTTTAAATACTATGAAGTGTAAAGAAGAAAATTAAAACCACCATAAGGTAGAGAGATAAGTGCTGTATTTTTTGAAATAGCATCTTTGTTGAGATAATAATTCACACAGTCCCACATAAATGCACCCTGTTAACATGGGACAATTTGGTGGTTTTTAGTGTATAAAAAACAGTTGTACAACTATCACTACTGTCTAATTTTAGAACATTTTCATCACCTCAGAGAGAAATATCACACCCATTAGCAGTCACTTCCCATCCTTCCACTTCAGTCCCTGGCAACCACTATCTACTTTCTATCTCTCTAGACTTGCTTATTCTGAATATTTCATATAGATGAGGTCATACAACATGCGGTCTTTTGTGTGACTGTCTTCTTTTAGCATAATGTTTTCAAGGTTTACCCACATTGTAGTGTATGTGAGTACATCATTCCTTCGTATTACCAAATAATATGTCGTTGTATGGCTATGCCATGTTTTGTCTGTCCGTCCATCCATTAGTATACATTTGGGATGTTTCCTACTTTGAGCTATTATGAATAATGCCACTGTGAACATTGGTTTATAGGCTTTTGTGTGGACATATGTTTGCAGCTCTGTTGGGTACGAGTCTAAGAATGAAATTGCTGGTTCATATGGGACCTCTGTGTGTTACATTTTGAAGAACGACTAAACTTTTCCCAGAGGGCCTACACCACTCAATATTCCCACCAGCAATGTCTGAGGGCTCTGATTTCTCCACATCCCCACCAGCACGTATTAGCCAACTTTTTGATTATAGCCGTGCTAGTGGGTATGAAGTGGTATCTCACAGTGGTTTAGATTTGCATTTTCTCTAATGACTGGTCATGTTGGCCATCTTTTCGTGTGCCTTTTGTCCATTTGCATGTATTCTTTGGAGAAATGTCTACTCAATCCTTTGCCGATTTTAAAATTGTATTAATTGTATCTTTTTTGTTGAGTTGTATCCTGTAGGGTTTGAATGTATCCTACCAGAACTTTTTTCCTATTAAGAGAGTATAATATTTTTGCTATCTATTTTTAAATAGAATTATATGTACAGTTATAGAACTTGATTTTTTTTTTCTTTTCTAGTTTGTGATATAATTGACATTCATCACTGTAAGTTTAAGATGCACAGCATAATGGTGTGACTTACATATATTGTGAAATGATTACTGCAATGAGTTTAGTTAGCATCCATCTCATATAGATAAAATAAAAATAAAAAGCAGAAAAAGAAAAAACATGTATTTCTTGTGATGAGAACTCGTAAGATTTACTCCCTTAATAACTTCCTTCTGTATCATACAGCAGTTAACTGTAGCCATCATGTTGCCCATTATATCCCTAGAACTTATTTATCTTGTAACTGGAAGTTTGTACCTTTTGGCCACCTTCCTCCAATTCCCCCTCTCTCCTCACCCCGCTGACTCTAGCAACCACAAGTGTGATCTCTTTTTCTAGGAGTTTGGTTTGTTTGTTTGTATTACATTCTACGTATAAGTGAGATCAGACAGTATTTGTTTTTCTGAGTTATTTCACTTAGTGTAATACCCGCAAGGTCCAACCATGTGGTTGCAAATGGCAGGATTTCCTCATTTTTTATAAGTGATTGTGTGTATGTACGCACATACACACTATGCCACAACTTCTTTATCCATTCATCCGTTGACGGACACTTAGGTTGTTTCCTTATCTTGGCTACTGTTAATAAAGCTGCTGTGAGTGTTGAGAGTGCATATATCTTTTCAAGTTAGTATAACTTGATTTTTAAACTTAATCTATTAATGAGCATCTTCATGTCTATTTCTAATTACATCACTGCTTTATACTTAATTGTACAAATGTTCCATAATTTATAATCTAATACTTTACATATGGGACTTATTTAAAAGGAAGAAAACCCCACACACTGTATCTACATCTTCGAACGCTTGTGCAATCATTTATTTCTTTAGAACACATCACTAGAACTGGAATTGCTGGCTCAAAAAGTGGGCATGTTTTAAAGCCTTTGAAAATATTCCCAAATTGCCCTCCAGAAAGCTTGTTCTGATTTATATTCTGATGCCAGTGTCTAGGATTGTCAGTTTCCCCACAAACTTTCCAGCACTGAGTACCTGTATTTTTGTTAATCTTTTGGGTTTTACTCTGAGAGGCTCCGATTGGTATTAGCTACTCTTTTAAAATGTGCGTTCATTTATTAATGAAGTTGGTCGAAGTCTTTTCCTTGTTCCCCATCATCGATCTAGTTTCCTGAACTTGGAGATTCCTTCCTGGCCTCCTCCAGATAAATCTCTGCCTGGATCTCCCTTGGTCTGGGAAGCTTTCCCTACCCTGCCCACCTCTGCACAGACCCAAGCACGTTCTCATTCTTACGTGCACAGGTCCTATCTAAGGCCCTGTCAGGGCCCCTAGGAATGTGTTCACATGGTTATGTTTTCTACTGAATTTTCAAAAATAAGATATAGTATGTATTTTTTCCCTTTAAACACCCCATTGAAAGTAAGTTTCAAGCCCATCCAAAACTGGATTTGCTCCTGCCTGGGACATGTTAGGCGCTCAGTGTAAAGTTGAATGGGATGGAACCCATGAAGTTTAGTGCTCATTAAATAACTGTTTTAGTATTGGGGCGAAGACCCTCTTGTTTCTGTGAGGCTTGGTTCCTAGTAGACTCATGAAAAATGTGGTCACAGTGAAAGAAATACTCTTTGAAGGTATTTTTGAACAGTTAAGAGTAATTTTGCGTGCAGTAGATGTGTTTATGCAATCATGTGTTCCCAAACCTCGTTAACCAGAAGTCAAAAATCTATTTTGGTACATTTCTGATTTCCTGTGATAACCCAGTCAAGTCACTCCGTGCCCAGAAAGCCTCAGACTTAACTCACTTTGTGACTCACATCTTTTAAAGCACTGGTCCTCAACCTTTTTGGCACCAGGGACGGGTGCTCCACCTGGTGATCTGAGGTGGAGCTGAGGTGGAGCTGAGGCGGTGATGCTAGTGCTGGTGAGCGGCTGCAAATACACGAGGCTTCTCGTGCTCACTGGTACTGGTCCATGGCCCGGGGGTTGGGGACTCCTGTTTTAAAGCCTTTACACTAGGTAGGAGTCTTTTGGAACCCTATTTTTTATGTCTTGAAAATTTGCCCAAATTGAGTGATTGGATTTCAAGGTGATTTGTTTACTAGCATTCCATATATCCTGAACTTACTATGAGTGTGTGTTTAGCAACAGGGTGGCAAAGAAGCCCAGCACACTTTTCGTTGAACAGAACGTTTCGGAGTTGCTTTTAGTGAGAGCGGAGGCCTAGAGAATCCGGGTGAACATGCAGGGCTTTAATTTGGCTCCAGCCAGGTTCGTGGTTAGAGCTGAGATCGGTCAGCAGGTGCTGAGTTCTCACAGGGGCCCTGAGGTTGTAGGATTGAACATTGTGACATAAAAACGTCCCCTCATTTCCCGAGCACCTTTGGATAGCACTGTTGGATGCTGTCAAGTCTTTTAAAAGACTATTTTCGGTGTAATAGAAAGCTGTGGCAGCCAGGGGCGAGGCGGGACATCCAGGAGCCAGAGCAAAAGGTAAATAGAATCAGTCAGAAGAGGCTGAGTGAGACCTGTCAGGTGAGGTCTGTGAAAATAAGAAGCAGACATCATCAGCTGAGAAACTGGTAATAATGGAATAGAAAAGCTTGAAAACATAGCTGAAGAAATTAGTTTTTGTCTCAGCCTTAGATTGTCCTGGAGAGACGATGTGTGTAACATGTGCGACGAGTGATGCTGCAGGGTGGGGGTGTTGACTAGTGACACTCTGGCCTGCCCTGCGGAAAAGGAGAATTGGGTAAGTTATTGAGAAATTTCCCACTGATTAAAGTCGTGTGCAACAGGTTCAAGAAATAATGACGGGCTTTGGTGTATGTTGGTGTCTGTTTACTATAAAAACCAAGAGCCTCACTTGGTGCTCAGACGCTATTTTCAGTAGCCCCAGGATATGTCAGGGCCAGTTTTCAGCTTTTCGCTGGAATCTGTGACTGCAGGGGACACACAGCAATTTACGGATGGGGCCCCCTCTTTCTGGTTTACTCCAGATCAGGGCAGCCACCTGCAAATCCTGGTGGTGGTCATACAGCCACTGGGAATCTTAAGCTGTGGCTAGCTTACCTGCCGTGTTTTAAACTTCTGATCACCTTTCTGACATGTCCCATGCTCAGGTGGTAGACTTTATATGGAATACTTTTCTCTCTGGCCTCCTGGGCGGCGGGAAGCCTGTGTGTCCCGGACTCGTTAAGTCGGTGCTGTGATCTCTAACCGTCTGAGGGAGAGTGAGAAGTCGCTGTGAGCACGCTGGCCGCGTGCTGGTGAGCTGCAGAGCCGGGGCGGCTGTGTGGGTACCTTTTGTTCTTGGCTTAGAGGTTGGGTAGGGAAAGTCCTCTGGGATTTCGACAGCAGTTGTTCTGATGTCATGTGTAAATATTGTCATTTTGAGTCGCTGGCTTGGCGCCAAGCGTTCAGTGAAAGTTGCTGAAGCGGCAAAAGCTGTGGTAGAAAATTATTTAGTGGCCAAGCACGTACTTAGTTTTGAAGGCCTTGAAATAATGTCAGTTCATTCGATGTCGGTTCGTTATCATGATGAGATGCCATAGGAACGTAACTCTTGTTTATGTCGGGTAAAGCTGGTTTCATGACTATGTTATTTCGTTATTTTGCTTAAAGTCACAGAACCTATCGAGTACATTAAGTGACAGCTTATTCTACCTCTCCAAATGGTTAGGTCTCTCAGTTTTTTTTTCTTGCTACAGAGATTGTGAAGTATTGCTCAAACTTAAGGTGACGTGAACACCAAAAAGTGTAATAAAAGTATGGAGAGACTTTAAATTGCTACAGAGAGAGTTTGAACATATTTACCTACCTGTCTGGCTCTGTTAGCAGACACATTTAGAACATGGAGAAGGAACAGTTTAAACTGTAATATTTGTGTTTACCTAGGAAGGAAGCAACAGGCAAACGTAATTATAAAGCAAATGCATAATGCTTAGTACAGATACATTTAGTACATGTATAATTTAGCCAGGGGCAAAAGAAACATGGCTCTCACAGGCAGTAGCATAAGGTGCTGCTGTCCCCATCGGAATGAGGGGCTTCTCCGGCTTTGAGACAGGAATTCACGAGGCGTTTCTAGGAAGATGGCCTTTCATAGTCAAATACAAGGACTTTTTTGAAGAACCTGCCATGCCAAGTGCCTGTTATGTGTAAGAAACAGGAATAGATGTCGTAGGTGAATGGGGAAGTATGACAGTCCTTGAGCACAGGGAGTTTACACATTTATGCACATGAAAACAAAACTACCAGGGTAAAGCCCAGCGCATAATGCCAACTGAGTGATACAAGCGATAGTCACTTGCTCTGGGGAAGATCTTGCCAGGAATTCGTGTGGGGGCTGGCCACGAGGACCTCTGAGTGCTGGGGCAGCCAGGCCCGCTTCCTCCTCTGAGCTAACTTTGTGAGTCGGGGATCTCTGAGTGTCGGATGTGCATGGTCTGTCTTTCTTGCTGCCAATTTTATGGAAGCTGTGGATGAAGGTTTTTACATTAAACCCAAAAGTCTGAGTGAAGTGTTCGATTTCCATCCATCGTAAGAACAGAGGACTAGCCTTTAAATATTTTTTACGCTTTGGGCAGGAAACTGGGAAGGCCCTGGTTTCCTGGTGCAGTTCACCCTCTTGTCAGGGGAGTTTGCGGGGAAGTTCGAGAAGCACTGATGAGGGGTTAGGAAAGGCCAGCCTTAGGAGGTCCCTGTCCTTTCCCCAGTGACTGAGCGGGTTTGGCCACGCAGCCAAACGGGGATGCCAGGGATTCATGAGTGAGACGGACTAACCATCCAATGTAAAGCATTGGATGGAGCACTGAAGCCTTTTCTCTTTAGGGTCAGTTTCTGGCAAGCAGTAGTATATCTTCTCATTTTTCATTTGAGGACTTTGGAGCCAGCACCAAACACAGTTCTAGAGCAGGTGTCCAGTGTGTTTGCTGAGGGAACGAGGCCCTTGCAGTCCACTGTGGGTGTGACTTTACGGAAGAAGGGGTCCCCACGGGGTAGCAGTATTGCCCTCAGGTTGGCAGTGCACAGACTTGAGCCATTTTCAATAGTCTCGGGCCTCGTCTCAAGTGCAGAATGGGGGTGACACGCGTTCCTCAGTGTGGCGGTGGTGAGGGTAGTGATAATGATAGGGGACAGCTAACGCGAGTGTGGCTGCACCGAGGATCATGGCGCTGATATCGTTGGGAGAGAAGGGAGTGGCTTCTTCTCCAGGGAAAGTTCTGGGCCCTGGCCTTCCAGGCAGGCAGGCCTCTTCTCTCTACACGTGTTCACCTTGATGTTCTGGTTTGGAATTATAACTGCCAGAACCCTTGTGCATTATGCAAGAAAAACGTTTGTTATTCAATACAGGCAAATCCTAGTTTAGATACAGTAAATTTCTGAACACTGTTCTTTTAAAAAGTTTATTGATTTTAGTTGTGATAAAATGTGTATAATATAACATTTACCATTTTAATTGTGTTTAAGTGTACAGTTCAGAGGCATTAAATATTTTCCCCTTGGTGAGCCACCATCACCTCTGTCCATCCACAGAATTTTTTTCATCCTGCAAAACTGTGGCTCTGGGCTTGTCACACAGTAACTCCCCACTTCCCCCTTCCCCAACCCCTGCCCTGACAAGCCACCTTTCTACTTTCTGTCACTATGAATGTGACTAAGTGGAATGCTATAGTATTTGTCCTTTGGGGTCTGGCTTATTTCACTTAGCAATTTGTGTCTTCAAGGTTCATCCATGTTGTAGCGTATACATGCTCATTTTACAGTCTTTCAACAATATAGAGAAGACTAGAATCAATCCCTAGTTCTCTGACCCAGTGTAACTCTCGCTGTTGTGGAGACTGTGCCTCCATCGGGACTGTGTCTTCAAACAGAATGGCTTGGACCAAAACCCTGTCTTTGGCCTTGGCCTCTTTGAACGTGAGGGGAACGGTCGAATAGAAGTTTTGAAGATGGTGAGAAATCAGGAAGGAGTCTGTACGGGCCTGTGGTGAGGGCCGGGGGGAGGACATGGAACAGTGAAGTGGGAACCCTCAGCCGCCTTTTATGACATGGGACATTCTCACCTTTGAAGCTCGAGCTTGTGGGTTTTGAGTTCCTGTTTGGTGCCCTGTAATTTCAACTTTCTAAGTTCATAAGTTTTGTAGTAAATAGGTGTCCTGGCTTTCATTATGTGCAAATATTAGACCTCAGAAGGGTAGTCCCTTCCTTCCAAGGTGGGCGATTTGAGAGGGAAGCTGTATGCCAAGCACCAGGGGAAGGAAGGGACCCAGGATGGAAGTGAAGGCAAATGCAGTGCTGAGGGGCCCACCCCCAGACTCAGCCTGGTGGGGTGCAGCTTCCCGGAAACCTGACCCCTCCCCCAGCCACCATGCTCCTTCTGCCAGAACATTCTGTGCTCTGCCTAATTCTTAAGTCTCTTGATCGTCTCCACCCAGTAAGATGGAGTACTTCTGAGAGCAGAATCCTTCTGTTCTTTTTAAGTTTTTGTATTCCCGGCACTTAGTTGGGTGCCTTAGCCTTAGACCATCTTTAATAAATGTTTCTTTGACTGAATGGGGTGCCTGCTCCGGAGGTCTTCGTTCCCCGGCCTCATTCTGTGCCGTGCCCATTTTGATTCTCACCCCAATTCTCCCGTCCCTGTCTTTCACTCTGTTCCTATATTCTGCCCCTGACAACACCCCCAAGGCCTCCTCACTCTCCCACACCCTACAGGCCACTTTCTACACCGCGTTTGCCTGACGGCCGCCTCGAGGTACCTTTGGTGGATGTCAGATAAGGCTGAGGAAAGCCCTCCATCTCTTCAGGCCCTCAGGGAGCCTGGGCTTTCTCGTAGCCCACTCTGATGTGTGGTGGTCAGACTTTACAGGACTTCAGGACCGAGTAGGTGTTTGCAGCTTCATCTCTCTGTTCACTTAACCATCATGTAATATTTCTGTGGGACTGTGTTTTCTTTGGTCTAAAAAAAAAAAAAAATACCTAAAGACCACATATCTGTAGGATTACTGTATTTTTGCCTTTAGCATTCATCACGCCTTTAGCATTTTATGCCCAAATAAGACCTGAAATATAGTTTCCTGTGAATATAATTCCCAAGTGTTATGTCAAGGCATTGGCAAACCATGTTCATTAAAACTGCCAGAATTAAGTTGCGTTTTCAGTAGAAGTATTTGTGAAACTTAGGAATTTCCTATGTTTGTCTCCATTGCCGTCTGTTGAATGAAATTCTTTCTATAAGACGTGAGGTCAGGCAGTTTGCCTAAAGCGAGAAAAGGGAACCGTTAGTTGTTTCAGGAATAAAATGGAAAGGGGAGAGAAACGTCATAAAAACTTCAAAAAGTCTAAGGGAAACAGCCCTGCATCGAGTAGCAGGAAGTCAAGTCTGACGCAAGTCTGGACGTGGGACTTGAGAGAAAAAGAAGGGGAAGTTTTCAAGGAAGAGGCATTAAGGTTTTAGAACTGCAAGGCCGAAATTTGCAGAGGTGGTGGTTGGCCGTTGGCTAAGGGTTTTGAAGGGGAGAGCAGACAGATAGGAGGTTGGGTGTTTCTAAGTAGCCTCAGGTTTCGTAGTTGAATTTTTATTCTTCAACTACACATTATTATTGATAAAATTGTAGGGAAAGGTGTGTAGTTAGCTAGTGTTAAAACAGAATGAAAATATATGTCCACATAGGGGCCACATCCAGAAAAGAAGCTCTCACCCTCATCCCTGCAGTCAGCTTCATGGGCTATACGGAAGTTTTATTGTTTGTTTTTTCTTCAAGTTCAGGGTGATACCTAAGGTCCAAATCCATCAGAAGACGCCTTAGACAGCCAATAAAGGAAGTCCTTTCCAGTTGAATATCAGCCCTGCCCTTACTTCATGACATAGTTTTCTTATTACATTTCTCATTATGAAGTTCATGTTTGTTGTAAACTTAGGCCATTCAGAAGAGAACATGGAGGATAGAAATCATCAGTATAGAGAACAACAAAAACATCTCAGTTTTACCAGCTCATCTCGGGCTGTCTCTCTCTCTCTCTCTCTCCCACCTCTCACTTCTGGTTGACTTTTTTCGGTCTCTTCTGCAGAAAGTCTGGCGGGGAATTTGGCCACCAGCTGGGCCAGATTGCCCTTTACAAAGCGTTGCACCCAGAGAATTTCCCTTCTGGTGCATCATGGACCTGCCTTGGGTCACACACAGATCCCGGTGGCCAGCGAAGCTGAGTCTCTAACCAGAAGGGGGTGGCCAGAAGCCATGGCTCCTTCTGATTGGCAGTCCAAGCTTTTCCCCATAATGCTTTGTCAATTTTAAAAAGGCCAAAGAATAAAATGGTTGCTGATAAACAGGCACACAGATATAGATTTTTTTTTAATGGCTGACATTGTTTGCAGGTAAAATATGTTACGTGGGAGTTCTATTTTTATTTGCTTTATGTATGTCTAATTTGGGGGGGGTGGCTTATATAATAACATATTGTATAATAAGGGGCTCTTTATATAAAGAAGTTCAGTTTGTCTAGTAATGCTGCAGTGGTTGGGTTTGTTTCTCAGTGGACTTCTAACTAAATCCCTGACCTTGGGCAAATGGTCCTCTGGGTTTCCATTTCTGTCTGGCCTGGAGGAGGAGAGACCCAGGCCCTGTGGTCTGTAATGTCACTTCTGACATCAAATTCCAATGTTATGTCTCGGTTTTATCTCTTTGTATTATATACGGGGTTTGTATCTGTGTCATAGATTTTGTGCAACATTGTCATCCCTGTAGTTTCTTTGGTGCCATTGGCCAAGACGTAACCCTTTGATTTTAAAGGAGTTCCCACGGGAAGGTGTAATTGGCTTTTACATTATGGTTTCTAGGAATGTGCCGTGGAGGTAGTAAAGCATAAGAAACGGCATCGGATGGCTTTTTTTTTTTTTTTTTTTTTTTAAGACCGCACTGTTTGCACAGTGACGCATGCTTAATGATGCTAAGTGTGCTCAGCGGCACACTGTCCAAGTGCTTGCCAGGCGTCCCTTTACCTGCCCGTGGTTAGTTTTTCCTGCTTTATTCAACTACTTTGCGTTTGTTTCTCTTCAGTTTCATCTTTTTGGGACTATCGTTTTAGAGGCTGCTTTGGTTTGGGGTCCTGCGTGTTAGCCATCATCACTAATACAAGCAGCTGCTTTGTCCCTTGGTCTGTCCGTCCTGAATTTCCTTGGCATGTTTTGAGACATCGCCTGCCGGGCCCTGGATGTGCTTTACCCACCGAGTTCTTCCGTCTCTGAAATGGAGAGCAACATGGATACGTATGGATTTTTAGAACTGGGGGTGAGATATCGCAGCCTCAGCTTCCTTCCACATTTTGGCGTTAGATAACATACAACAGGTTACAGCTTGCCTCTTCAAAGAGTGGGGTTTTTTAGTTGTAGAGATGGGAATTTATTGATAGGGAGAGCCTGGTATATGAAAACAGAACAGAGAGCAAAGCTGTATTTGAGCTCCTAGCAGTTGGCGTTGATAGATTTGTGTGGGTTGAAAAACATAAGTTTTATATTTACTGTATTCTTTTCCAGGGACTGGAGAAAACTCTGTGGCATGTTTTAAAATATTGAGGAAAAAAGAGGACTGGTTTTAAAATAGAGTGCAAAATCTGGTTGCAGTTAGACAGATAAACTCAATTCACCTGTGGAAATTTAGGGGGGAAATCTATAGGTTTAAAAACAACAGAACAATTAGAAACAAGGTGAGAAGAAGTGTCAGTTTAAAAATAAGAGGAGAAAAAGACTACTTTTAGAATATACGGAGGAAAATAACTTTCTCACTTCTGTTTCTCCTGTGTTCCTCTTGCTTTGAAATCCTGATCTTGTCTCTTGTAGGTTCCCTTTGCCAGGCCTGTCTCCTGCACATTGGATACAAATGTGTTTGTATCAAAGTTGCTGTATCAAGCAAAGCAGTTACAGTGTATACCTCAGTCGTAGCGTTTCCAAGACTAATAGAAAGAGCATGGGGAGCAAGGGATTTGGTAGGGATTGAGGGAGCTGGCTCTGCCCTCAGAGTGTGGAGTAGAGGTAGGGTGGACTTTGAAACTCAAGAGAAACATTCAGTGTTGGGTTCTTATTTGACAATTTATGTTGTAGGTTCCACCAGGCTTTGGATTTTTTTGCCCTCTTTCTGTGGGGCAACTGTGTTTTTATTCAGTCTGTTTGGGAGGATTATATCCTCAGGATGGAGGAGGTGGAGTCCTGAGCAGTGAGGAAGAACCTTCCCACTGTCCAGGAAGCTCTGGAGACCACTCAGTGGTCTTCTGTTCCATCACTACCCATGGGTGATTTCCAGAATATTTCGTGGTTAATTTTATCTTGGTGCTTATGAGAAATGACACTTCATCTAGTGTCCATAAACTTTTGCCTTTCATCTAAAGAGGATGGAAATGTTCTGTTCCATGTAGACTTGGTTGTAATTGCAGTAGGAAAAGAAATGGTTGATTATTTTGAATTTTCTGTTTAAAGTAATTTGCATGCAGCCATGCTTCTAAAGTGTGGTAGGTGGGATGGAATCCTTTTACAAAAGAAAAGACAGTAAAATTTCCGCTTAAAACAAGTCAGCAAGCTTTTGTGAGTGTGCCTCTTCCACTTTCAGCATGACTTGAAGAGAAATTTGGTGTGTATGTTTCCACTTATGAAAGTGAATGCGTGGAGTAAGAAGCCTTTGTGGACTCCTTATTTAGAGACAGATGCTGCTGCTTTGAAAGGGAGTAGGTTGAAAAAGGTAAAAGAAAAAAGAAAAACTGAATCCTCAGGGGGAAAAAAGTCTTAATGCAAGCACAAATATGATACCAAGTTGAATCTAGGAGTAAAAAATAGTTTACTCACAGGAGAACATTAATTCAGGAACTAAGGGTACATGTGCATCTTATATCCCCCCACCCGTGGCATCCTCTCTGCCCTGACTCCCTGTGTCAGAAATGTTTTCATTTGCTTTAACGATCTCCCTTCACTCCCCCACCCCATCCAGGTAACTGTGGGCAAGTTTCCGTGTTTGACACATGCCCGTGTTTTGAAGTCACAGTGAATTATATTAAGTAAGATCTGATTGCAGAAATGGACTCTGTGGGCTGTTACACAAGATGTTCCCGTACGTTCATTTCACGAGACCTCACACATGCTTTAAAAAAAGGACAACCACCATTATTTCAAATACAGTACTGTATAGTTCACATTGGTGTCAAATATTCTGTTTGCAGCATCCAAAATTCTTGCTGTCTCTACTTTTCGTTTTGCTTAGGTCTCTGCTGCAGCTCTGAGAATACCAACTCCTGTGGTCAGGGGCTTTTATCCATTCATAGCACCTGATGCTGTGTTGGACGTATGGTCCAGAAAATACCCTGTCAAAAAGGCTGGTTGAATCTGGCCAGACCCTGATAATGTGATTATTAGAATTTTCCAATGAAGGCGGTGTTGGTATATTTTGTATTAATCCTATCTGTTTAGTTCAAGTGTTATTAATTTGGTGAATGATAGAATTTGGGAGCAAAGAGCCAGTTTATTGGCTGATAAAAAAATCAGGATCCTAAACAAAACTAGACAGGGTTCATTATGAGCCGAATCAAAGAAGAAGAAATTCTTAAGATGTCATTAGGTACGGAACTAGGATCTGAATTAGCAGCTGCCCCACAGGGAGGGGAAATGGTGTGATGAAAGGCCAGAGGAAGTGAGGTAGTGAGGTAGCTCGGGGTGTTGGAGACTGCTTCGGAGCGGAGGGGGGCCCTCTGTGCAGGGTCGGCCAGCACGCCGGACTCGGCTCTGCTGACCGCTTTTCAGTGCAGGGGCATCAGAAGCGCATTGGACTCAACGTTAGGTTTAACTGCTGGAGTGTAGCAAAGAGTGATTCTTTCCATGACTCCGCTCAGTGCCTGTCGGGTGTAGGACCAGTGATGGTGGCGGCGGCAGCTGTCAGGTCCTGGCAGCACAGCTGGCGGGATGTTCCTGACTCAGTTGCTCAGGGCAGCTTCCTGAGGAGCTTCACCTTCCTGATGTGGCAGGGGCCCTGGCAGCCCTGGGGGCCAGTGCCAGGTTGCTCTGGGCGTTCCTCCCGAGGCCCTTGTGATGATCACATAAGTAGCAAATTTCCTGTCTTGACATCCCTTTCTGCTTAAAACAGCCAGCTTGTTTCCTGCACCACAGAATTTTATAATGGAAATGAGTTGTGCATAATAAACAGAAGCATCACTGGAAGAACCCCGGGATGAGCAGCAGATAGATGGATAAATGGGCCTGTGGTTCCCAAATGCACACATCCATTCTGCTTTCCTAATGGGAGCAAGGACAGTGGAATTCCTTTGGGGAACTATTGCCAAAATGCAGATTTCCAGGCTCTTTCTGCAGAGATTACAATTCAGGAAGAACTAATAGAGTCCCGGGATCCATATTTTTAATAGCTGCCCCTGGTTATCTCGGAGAGATTGGCCACATTGAATACCAGTGGACTAAATTATTTCTTGACTCTGAGCTGGCGCTCATGATGATCCTTTTTAAAAGGGAGGAAATGTTTAAGAGGTACGTATTTTTAAAGATTCCACTGCAGAGGATTTACCTTTTCTTGAATTTAAAGGGATTGATTCTGTAATTACTGCCGGAATGTGACGGTATTTCTAGCGTGGGTGTGCAGGGTTTTCCTCTTTTGTTATTACTAGAGGGAAGAAATACATTTCGAAAGTGTTACTGACACAAAATAAACACTGAGTTGTTGGTGATGAGGGTCAAAAATTTAACTGACTACTTTATATACTATATTTTATTGTGTAAATACGGCTTTTCACAGTACAGTACCCTATTTCGTTGTATAAGTACTGCTAGTGTATTTTCTTATCTCTGTTTATAGTTAAAGGAAGACCACAATGGGAGCTATTTAAAACACGGAAATGCCTCCTCAGAAGAGAGGTCAAGGGGTTATTTGGAGAACTGGCGAATGCAGAATAATTTAGCAGTATTGGAGTTTATTGAGCTCTGGAGGCCAGGTGGCTCCAGCACCAGGGCTCACGTGTCCGTGGAGATGAATGCAGGGATGGGGAGAGAGCAGGGGGAGAGAGCATGTCTTGGCATAAGTGCTTGTTCTGCTCTTATTTGACTTCTTCCCACCTCCACCCCCACAACACACACACCCCCCAGAAATAAAAGGCCTAAAACACTAGTCCAGATTTCTGCCCTCCTCTTCATCTTCTCATGCCGGCTTTCTGAAGGGACGTGCTAACATGAAAAAAGGAAGTCACCATTTTTCTTTGGTCTCATAGCGCCTACTTGATTGAAATTGATTAGGCCTCTGCGATTGGAGTTCTTAGTAGCAGCGGGGGTTATATGTCAGATGGGCTCCTCTGAAGGGCAAGGCTGTTCTTCCCCTGCAGCTGCCAGGCTGCTTGAAATTAGGCAGAATGATTTTGCACTTGGATAATAGGCAGGAATTAACTGCGTCTTACAAAGTGCTGCATAATGATGGGAAATGTGGATGGCGCTAATCAAAGGCATCTGCATATGGCATTTTCACTGTGTGTAAGAGGCAGGCGTCTGTGTGCGCGGAAAGGAAATGAGCTGGTCGGGATTGTAGGGGGGCGCGTTGGAGAAGTTGCATCTGCAGAAGGGGCCTCTCTGCTTCCCTTTTCTGCACTGAATCCTGACAGAAAGCTTGAATTTGGAGGCTGGCATGTGTGCTTGCTTTTGGTTCTTTTTTCAAAAATAGCTTTATGGAGATATAATCTACACACCGTATAGTTCACCCATTTTAAGTGTACAGTTCCTTAAAAAAAATAAAATTTTTTTAGTATATCTGCAGGGTCGTGTAGCCATCACCATAATCTAATTTTAGAACATTTCTGTCTCCCTTAAAGAAGCTATTCTACATAAAGACAATGTAGTTTGTGCTTTTAAGAGCCACTCCCCCACTTTTTTTTTTTTTTTGGTGGGGATGCAGATTAATGGAGGCCTTTTACAGAATCATGCTATTCCTCAGAAAGCATTTGTTTTCATAAATAGTCATAAAATGTATCTTAATGTCCAAAGATTACCTGCTTTCCCGGACACAACCTCACCAATTATGTTTAATTACTGGGTGTTCATCTGCTTGTTGGGACTTTTTCAGCTTAAAGCGACAAGTGCCATTCATTTAGCTTAAGCATTAAAAGGAATGTCTTAGCTCTTAAAACCGGAAGGAGGGAGGTTATTGGCTTTAGGAATAAACGAATTTAGAGATTCTCTCTCCATCTCTCAAATCTTTGGTCCCCATGTTGACCACATTAGCCCCCTTTACATCTGGGGGACTAGACGTGGGGGTGGGGTACACACCTGCCCCCTCTTGTTGCCTGAACCAGAGGTGCATCTGCATGTGAGGCCGAGGGTCAGGTCCCGGGCCTCACCTCAGCCGGCCTCTGTTTTTGTGTAACTGGTGTTTGTAAATACTATCGGTTTTGATTTATTTCTTCATTCTGGGATTATGAATCTGCTCATTGAAACAGTGGGGCCAAAACAGCCGTCTCAGGCATGCATGTTGCAGGAACGGGTGTTGCTGATTCAGATGGTTTGTTAGTCAGAGCGTCCCAGCCCTGGCTGCAGCCTTCCAAGAGGTTCTTCCCAGCCAAGGGCTGGCAAGGCGGGTCTCTCCTCGCGGTCCCGGCTTCAACTCTTCCACATTTCAGTGTCCAGTTCGATGCCGTATTTTTTCCCAATAGGTTTAATATCTCCTCTCTCTTTTTAAATTTCTTAATTGTCTCAGTGTTTTATGTACAATTATAGCATTTGTAATGTAGTAAGTTGCTCTAATTTATACCCCTGATATGACTAGACCTGACTTTTTTTTTTTAACATGAATAAAAAAATACAATTTACCGGACATTGGTTTTTAAAACAATTTTGTCTTTCCTTCCTTCCTTCCTTCCTTCCTTCCTTCCTTCCTTCCTTCCTTCCTTCCTTCCTTCCTTCCTTTAAAAGTAGATTTGGTAAAGGTTTAAACGGAAGTTTGGGAAACATTGTTTTCATGACCCTATGGTTTTGACATTATAGGGAAGCTAACTTTATACTGGATAATTAAGAAGATAATTCTGAGGCCTGAATTGCAATTTTATAAATCCATGACACCAGTCGAAGACTTAAAAGACAAACTTAAGTCCTATCAAGCGACTGTTCTCTAAATGCTTGGGACACACTGGCACACAAAACAACCCAAAATTTCTGCCCTGGTGGAACTTGCAATCTAACGGTCCAGGAAAGAGACAGCAAACCTAAATATAGCAAACAACTAAGCTATATGGATGTTCGAAGGTGAGATAGAGAAAGTTGAAAAAACAGGGCAGAGGAAAAAGAGGATGAGGATTGTGTGGATGGGGCTGTCGTAAACAAGGTTGAAGCTCACTCAAAGGGTGAGATTTTACAAAGATTTGGAGGAGGTGAGGGAGATCGCCTTGAAGCTATCTGACAGAAGAATATTCCAGACAGAATGGCCAGTGCAAAGGCCTTTATGGTGGGAATTTATGCCAGGTGTGCTCACAGAGCAGCCAGAAGAGCTTGCCGATAGAGCAGAGCTTGTACCCGTGGGGGAGGGGGAGTCATCCCCGGGTTTGGAGCAGGGCAGTGACAGGATCTGAGTTAGGTTTTAAAAGGCCGTCCTGGCTGGTGTTGAGCCTGGACTGTAGGGAGAGACCAGCCGAGGCCAGTGCGTGCGGTTAGTAATCAGGAGATCAGAGGAGGTGGTGCAGTGATGGCGCTTGGACCAGGGTCGAGGTGGTGAAGGGGTGAAGTTCTGGGTGTGTTTTGAAAACAGAGCTCACAAGACTTCCAGTAGATGGATGTGAAGTGTAAGGCAGATAACAGACAGTCAAGGGTGATTTCAATTCAAGACTATTGGGTTGAATAACTGCGCCGAAGTAGCTATTGATGGAGTGGGTTGAGTAAGGTCTAGACTTTTTGTTCATGTCTTGTAGCCTTCCCAGTCAGCCTGGGAGTGGGCAACTGGGCTGCAGGGGTTGGGGAGAGGACTGGGCAGGAGATGTAAATTCCAGGTGATGTTTGGAGCCCAGAGACTAGGCCAGATCAGCAAGTGAATGTAGATGGGATGGAGAAGGTGTGTTGGAGAGATGGGAGGAGTGGGGAGGAGTGGGGAGGAGCGGGGAGGAGCGGGGAGGAGCGGGGAGGAGCGGGGAGGAGCGGGGAGGAGCGGGGAGGAGAGCCCAGAGAGTGAAAAGTAACCAGTGAGGTAGGGAAGTGGAGCAAAGGTAACAAGCAAGTGTTTCAGAATTGAAACTTTTTTTAAAAAAATAACATAAATGTGGAACTGTGTTCTTTGTGTCGATACAAAGAAATATTTACAAGTCCTGTGTAAGAAGTGTGTACCTACCATCCTGTTGTTCTTGACTTTTCTAAAGGTAACAGAACTCCAGCTTTTTAAAATTTTCACAAAGATATCAAGTCATTTAACAATTCTGGAATATCAAGGAAATGGAAATGTTACTGATAACCTTCCCATCCCAACATTGCTGTTAATTGCCTCCTCATGTTCCTCTGCATGTTTTCTAATTTATAATGTTGCAAGGGACAGTTTTGTTGCCTTTTATTGACTTGGCAGCATTTTTTTTTCCAGGTTGCTAGTATTAGCTTCAAAACATTTTTTGTGGGAGAGCTCTACTTTTGTAATCCCTGTTCATTCCTGTAAGAACTGAATGGATCAAACAAAGTTGCAACCAGCTGATCTTTGCTTTCCCCGCCTTCTCTGCTGGGCCCAGGAGTCTGTGCCGGATTCATGCTGTGCTTTGTCTAGGGATGGAGAGCTCTGGAAAGAGAGGGGAAGGTGTTAGGGAAGGATGGAGTGGGGGGCTGAAAAGGAGACCTGGGACTAGACCGGGGTTGGCCAGGCAGTGGGGGAGTAACACCTACAGCGCCGGACAAAGGGAGGGCGGGCCTGTGAAAGGGGGCCTCCCTCCTGGGCCTGAGTGACCGCGGGGGCCATTCTTTCTTCCAGGACATCTTCAGCAGGAACACTTCAGTGCCTCGAGAGTTTGAAAGGAAAATTACAATTTAAAAGGAAACCCTTCATGCACTATTTGCATATGAGTGGCGTCTATGTAATTAAGAACAATTAAATTCCTTAGAAAGGGTGGCTCCGGCTACTTTGCTGCTGTGCTGGTGGAGTGCAGCCTGGAGCTGTCAGTTCCCTTGAATTAAGTTGGGGGCGGTATCTCCCCCACTCCCATAAAATTCTGAAAGAGACACCTTTTAGCCTTATTTTAGCCTGATTTGCTTCTTTACAAGTCCATGGATCTCAGAGGATGAATCTTTGCTATTTTTGCTTTTCTGCTGACCTTAAAACTGATACCTCTCCCCTCCCTAGGCTAACACTTTGCTGGGCACTTTACATAGCTCCTTCAGTACAAGACTCCTCGGGGTGTTCCTTTATACTAGCTGAAACTGAAATTCTGATTCCTAGAACATTTGTACTAATTTTTCTAGTTAATTCGCCTTTGTTAGTTTCTTCTCTGATTGGGACCCAGTGACCCTATAGGCCTTGATTGAGACCTGAGCAGAGCAAATTTTTTCACTGTTATAACCCTATCCCTTTCCCCCAAGACTGACTTAGGAAACGGGACACTGTCTTGCCCTGTTTTTCCTCTTGTGGTTCTGCAAGAACTCTGTAGTTTGACACAGTGTCAGATGGACTTTAAGTAGAGCCGTAGAGAGCTGTTTTCTATTGTAGGTTCGTGCCCGTCACCCAGGGGAAGGAGGCAATGTGTCTCAATAACTGAGGCACTTTCAAGAAGTCTTTAAAAAGTAGAATAATTTTTATTACTTGCCTTCACTGCAGTGTAAAGGGCATTGGGCTCTTACCGGCCAGGCTTCCTCTAGGACTTTATTCCTAGGAGGCCAGGTGGGGACATCATCACCCGTGTGTTCCTTCTAGCAGCTCTTTTACTTCTGGGGTGGCCACGCCAGTCTGGGCTCCCTGAAACGTCTCACTGAGGTCCTTGCACATCCCTTTGTGGGACTCGACTCGTCCCTGCACGTGATGAACGAAAGGCTCTGAACTGGAAGGTGGTTTCGGCGTGCCTCGTCCTACAGGCAGTCCGCATACAGGCAGTTCTCATGGACACTGCGTGTGACCAGAGCAAGCCACCAAGGTGACCACCACAGTCAGTGACTTTTCCCAGTGAAAGGGAGCACGAGCCATCCTTTCTTAGAATTTTCTTTGTTTTACCATCAAATTTGGGTTATGTTTGGGTTACTGTTGTTGCTTTGGCCATTTAGCCTTCTGATGTATTGGGTTCTGGTCCAGAGCCGCCTGAAAGGCTGGCACTGCTGGCTCGGCCCCCCGGGGGCAGGCCAAGGGTGGAGCCCCCGGCCAGGGGCTAGTGTTAGCCTTCCTGAGCAGAGGCCACTGGCAGCTGCTGGTGTTTGAAAAGGAGAGAAGCCTTTTCAATTTGAATTTGAGTTGCAGGTAACAGAGTTACAAAATACCAGGGGTTTAAAACAAGATTGCATTTTCCCTCCCTGGTGAGACTCCAGGAAGTCTTTAGGACCTGGTGTCCCTGGGATGCCAGCTCTGAGCCTCTGGTGCAAGGTGGAGACATTTGTGTTCATGGCAGCAGATGGGAGGAAACAGCCAAAGGGTTTCTGGAAGCTTCCACACGGTACTTCAGCTTACATCCCATTTGTTGGAACTTGTGGCTGTACCCAGCTGCAAGGGAGCCTGGGAAATGGGACCAGCTAAAAATTACATGGAAGAAGGAGAGCAGGGATATCAAGGGCCAAAGAACAAACAGCCTCTGTCACAAAACTCCGGAAAAGAAAGCATGAAACCTTTACCATTATTTCTCAAGGGAAAGTTGCTTTTAACGTAACACATTTTTTAAGTTGCTATTCCCTGCCTTACCCGCAGTCCCTAGGAAATAAACCCCGGCCTCCTCTGCCTTGTGTTTAGCACTACTTGTTTTACTGGGCATCCCCTAGATTGCTTTCTCCAGTGTCGGTATTCTTCGGGTCTCACATGAGAAAAATCAGCTTTCAAGCCATTCTGACAGTGGGATTATATCACCTAAGTGAGCTCAGCAGTAGTTAAGTTATGCTCTGTGGGCAAGTGTGGGCAGGTGTACACTGGTGTGTTTAGTGAACAGCTTATCAGTCCAATTAAAACAACAACTTCTGCATGCCCTTTTCAGAATTACATTCAGCGTGTGGGTTTATTTAAATTGCTTTAACGGGAGAAGACTTGAACTTGAGGATAGTGTCGTCCAGGTATTCGGAGAAACAGGAATGCTGCAGGTGCACAAGTGAGTCTCGGGCAGGACTGACTACGATCGCTGTGCTCTTCCCAATAAGCCGAAGCTGGGGGCCCCCCACTCACTGCAGCCAAGAGGGCCATGAGGCCCTCCCTTCAAGGGACAATTAAAAAGCTCCGGAATTTTTCATTAGATTTCTTTCGAACAGTATTGTTAATATTCTTTGTAATCGCCTGAGGATTGTTTTTGCTGTGTTGGCCCCCATTGGGGTTTTAAAAAAAAAATCGATCAGTTCATTGTGTTTGAAATGAAATTGTTCTGGGACGTGAAGTTATATAGGATTATTTTTATATCTTCCAAGAAACTCTGAGAAGTTGCCGTGCGTGTCAGCCGTTCTGCTGCCTGCGCGCCTTCGTTTGTTCTTCCCGGTGTCTCCTTCCTCCATTTCCCCCCTGGAGACGGCACTTCCAAGCTTCTGGGCCCTGCTCACGGCCACCTCTTCCAGAAGGCTTTTCCTTAACCTGCTCCACCCTATCTCTTCCTCCGGAATGCGCTCTACCTTGTATGTGAGACCGTAAGCCCAGCCTCTTCTTCATCTTGGGATTTTGGGGTCACCTTGCCTTCGCTGTGGCACTGTGTCGTGGGCCTTGGCATTGTTGCTTTTACAATAGGAGTAAGTTTAGCTTCCGAGTTGCTTTCAGCATTATAGATGAACTTGTAAAAAAAAAAAACACAGCTGACTACCGTGTGAAGTTATATGGACACTTCGAGAACTCAGAGGTGGTTTTCTAAAATAAGAGCTGTAGTATTGCACGCACTCACACTGTCTTCCTGTGACTGAGAAGGAAAAGTCCATTCCCAGCCAGTCTCCCCATTTCCTTACCATCCGTGTGAATTCCTGCTTGGGCTTCCTCTTCCTGACATGGAGCATCTCATCTGCCCAACGCTGTGACTGCTGGAGGCGTTTAATACTGGATTACTTTCTCATGCTGACTTGTCCTTGAGCTGAAAGGTAGTGCAGAACGTATTTTGCAGATTTTAAAAATCATCCTTAATTATTTTAACACATGGTAGAGTTGAGGAGAAGAACATGAAATCTTTAAACCATAGGTGAGAAGCCATATGTTGCTGGAAAGAGGAAGTTGGAATGGAAGTTAGGAAAAACGAGCTTAATTACTGGCCTTTTCTTTTATAGGTTTTTGTAAAGTTATTTAACCATGTCGCTAAAGGAGTTCTTTAGAGCACGTGGACTGTGGTATGATTAAATGTATCAATGTAATAATGTATTGTAAAATTCTTTAGATGAAGTGCAGATGCAGTGCCTTCTGCTAGTGAGAAGCAGAGGAGAGATCTGAGTGGCGTAAACGCAGGGTCCCAGGATAGCCGTTCGCAGCGGTCGCACGGGGAGTGAAGACAGGCACGGGAGGGGTTCCGGGCCTCATCTGGGCTCCCGGCTGGGCAGGTAGGCCAGGTAGGCCGTCACCCACCCAGAGGGCGACACCGCGCTGGGAGCAGCTAGGGAGAGCAGGTGGGCTGTTGAGCCCCATATCGGATTCCATTTGGAGGTGCCTGTGGGCCGTGGACGGCACGGCGTCTGGGTTGGGTGGAAACACAAGTCAGGAGCAGGAACCCGGCAGAGTCCAGGCCACAGACACGCAGGCTTGGGAAATGAATCAGTCAGACCACAGAAACCACCTCGGGCTGATTGAAGCAGAAAAGGAATTTATTGAAAAGCTGTTGGGCAGCTTACAGAATCTCTAGGAAGACTTAAGAACCCGGCTCAGAAAACAAACAAGCCAGAAGGGGACTTAGCAGCTAGAACCGCAGCCAGAATGGGTCACGGAGGTACACTGCTGAGGATCCTGCACCTCTGCCGGTCTCCCCACCGCTCAGCTGCTGTGGTCACCCCCAGAATGATTTCCCTTTTCTCCCCTCCCTTCCTCCTTCCCTCACCTTCTTCCTTCCTTCCATCAGCTCCCGATGCCCGGCCTCAGGGGGGTGTCTCTGGCCAAGTCTAGGTCATATGCCAGCACCTAACTGCAAGCAGGGCTAGTAAAATTAATACGTGGTTCTTTCACAATTCAGATGGGGTGACAGTGGGAAATCTGTGCATATCGTAAGGAAGCTTAGCTGCTGGACAGCCAAAGAAAGGAGAAATGTCTGTATAGGAAACATCACCTTATCAGTGATAGGTGAGCCTCGGGGCGTGGGGGTATGATTGGCCCCTGAAGAGTAAGAATTGAGGAAGAGCTAAGGGAACAATAACGAGGGAGAGATAAGCAGAGGGAGGAGAGCTTGCCAAGGAGATGAGAAGGAGCAGCTGTAGAGGTAGGAGGAAGACTGGGTGAGATTTCCTAGAAACCAAGGGAGGGCCCTTCGAGAGAGGGTAGCCAGTGGAGAGATTAAGGGAGCTCAGTACTTGACTTCACAGCTTGTCATCATTGATGACCTCAGCAAGCACAGCCTTGGTCAGGCGAGGATGCGGGGTGCCAGAGAAGGGGTACAGCGGGCAGGGCAGTGTAGGGGCTCTGAGTGTGGACTCAGACTCCCATTCAGCTTCCACTGCAGAGCCTGTGGGCTTAGGCAAGTCGTTTCAACCCTCAAAGTGTGTTCCCTGGTATGGGGAAAGGGGATAATGCTACTACCCACACAGGGTTCTAAGGAGTCCGTGGGCTAATACAGCGCTGGGCACAGCGCCTGGAACACTGTGCGGGCTCGATAAGTGCACTCGCTGCTGCTGTTACTTTCGCCCACAGTTTGACTACGAGGGGAAGAAGACTTGAGCAGATGGGGAACATCAGGGGATCTCGAGTGAGCGGGGCAGGAGCCTGTCATGGAGTGAAGAAAGGGTGGGGAGGGAGATGGTGCAGATCCTGGAGAGGGCAGGATGGAGGCTCTGAGGCCCTGGAGTGAGCACCCCGAAGGAACGCCTCTGGCAGAAGGAACACCTCATCCATGGGCGGTATGACCACAGAAAAGGTCATCAGCAACTCAGGGGACAGACTAGCATGAACTTTTTGTCTTGGCTTTAGGAAGGAAGGCTGGGCCATCAACGTGCCCGGTGGCTTAAATCCAAGATACCTTGTGGGTGAGAGCGCCTCCAACGGACCACTGTTGGTAGTGCTCCAAGGACTTTCATTTTTTTTGCTTTGACCTTGACTCCTGAAACTTCTACCAAATGACTTTTTACACCCAAAATACTGGCTTCTGTCTTTATTGTTGAGTGGTTCTTCTCAAGTAATTTACCAGGAAGAATAGCAGTTCTCACGTAAGAGGACATACCTGTGTATGTCATGTTTTTTTCCTGTCAAACTTCTGGGAATGTTTTTTTTTTTAAGTGAAAGCAGAAAGCAACTTGTAATCTTAAGATTATGATGGAGAGTTTTATAGATCCTGTAGCTATAGAACTCATTTCATAAGTCATGCAGTTCGGGCCATTCCTTTTTCCTGAAGGCCCTGGAGCTGGGCACCCACCTCATCACAGAAGTGCTTCAGGTGGTGTTGGCGCCAACAGCGAGGAGTCTGGGGAGACCTTTCCCTGGGGGTGGGCGAGGTTTAGGAAGGGCCTCCAGGCTGGGGCTGCCTATATCTGTGTAGCCATCAATTCCGGGTTTATTGCAAAGTACTCATTTCCTCCAGGGTCCCTGGGAATGGCTGCAGAGTTCTAGAAATACCTGTTTCCCCACTCAGGGTCTGAGGGAATTTACAATGCAGGAGTCCCTGCCTTAGGGGCTTCTCAGGTCTCCCCAGCCCTGGGACCTAATAGGCACCCATGTTCTTGTGACTCTAAGAATAGCCCAGTAAGTAGCTCGGGTGCATAATGAAACCATTGAAACCGATGGAGTCTAGACAGTAGCATTATTTCAGTGTGGTTTACTTTGTCACCTCTGAGGGTTTGTGAAATGGATGGGAAGCCTTTTCTCTTGTCCACACAACCCTTTTACCCTCCTTCGGTGGCTAAAGCCCTTGTCATAGGCTCAAAAATAATTTTTTTTTAAACATGTGTTACACTTTCCAGATATTGAAACGGTTTTCATTTGAAGGGCACTAGCTGTAGCTGTCGGGGCTTCTAGAGACAGATGGAAGGAAACCAGTCCAGTTAGGACTGTGGAAAACCAGACAGTTCCACCCTCCCCATAGGTGGTCACCGTTGGTTCTCCAATTCCTTTTTGAAGGCGCAGGTATTTGTCATTTGTTCTGAAAGGATTCCGTCCTCTGCAGGACCTCTCCTGAAACATGGCAGTGTACTCTAGACCTCAGTTAGACCTTCGGGTCTACCTTGAGCCATGCTACCTAAGACTTGCGCCATGGCGAGCACTGACCTTATCAGGGTCCAGCGGGGCCGTCTTTGTTGGCTGCGGGGCTGTCTCGGGGCTGCTCTGTCTGCCGCCTCCTTCCCTCTTACTCACACGCGTCTCTGTGATTTAGGCTCCACACTCTGCTCAGAGCCAACAGCCAGCTTTCTAGCGTGTTTTCCTTGCTCAGATGGTGTTCCCCACATGTGGCCCGTGCGTTCTGAGCTGTGCTGAAAGGGGCCTCCATTCAGTTTCCACTCCTGTTAGCTCTTCACTGAGGCCCATTCCCCCTCCGCCCCTTTGAAAAACCTTCCCTGACCTTTTTTTTTTTTTTTTTTTTTAGGTAGGTTTTTCCTTTTCTCTCTTTATTCAATTCTCTTGACCTTTGAGTTTTGCTCATCCTGCTTGGCCGAGCCTTGTTCAGCTTCCTGGATTAGAACCTGGAGGGTTCTAATCGCTCCAGGGCAGCCAGGCCTCACCACAGAGCTAGGAGCTGTGAAGCTGGGTCTGGAGTCTACGGGCCCTGTTGCTCGTTCTGGAGAGGTGGCTCACGGTGTTTGAAAAGATGTGTTTTGGTCAGATAACATTTGTGACAGGCCAGAAGAGTTGGTAATAGTTATTAATTCATCCATATAAGTTCCTGGACTGAGTTTTTCTAAAGGATGTATCCGATACCAGTAGATAGATTTAATTTTCCTAGGAATAAGGAGTCTGGGCATTCCAGCCCTTTTCTAAGGATCCCAGAGTCACCTAGTCAGGCTCCCTCAATTTGCCAAAGACAAAACTAAAGCCCGTGTCACATGGGAACTCGTGTCATAGCTGGGACCTGAACCCAGGTCCTCTCGTCTCTAGTGAAGTATCTTTTATACTAGCCACTTTTTTGAACGGTATTTGTTTTATATATACAGAGTTTTAAAATTTTTTAAAAAAGAAGTTGAAAGAAAAAAATCTAAGGCAAAGATATTCTTTCAAAATAACCTGTGGAACTCCTTGTCCACGTGTCCTGTGCCTGAGGGAAGGCTCAGCTCTTTGAAGAAGGTGGGTGTCCCCGGGACAAGTGCTACAAGAATGTGTGGCACAGACAAGAGCCCACTCACCTCATTGTACTGTCACTTTTGTTTCTTGTCCCTCTCTGTTATAGAAGCCACATGGCCTCTTTTTTATTTTTTTCTTTTAAATAAAGGACTTTTCCTTATAATTAACTTGCAGATGGGGAAAGGGTGAACATTAGAAATATACGGCATCAATTTGTAGTTTACTTTTTACAAGAGTCATGTGTTTATGCCAGATGGGGGACCCTTCACGTGAGAGAGGCCAGGTGGATATGACATAAACGAATCGTCCGTATTATGAAGGGTATAAATGTGAAATGATTAATGCTGACTTTTGAGAGAAAGGGGAAAAAGGAGGAAATTTTATCTTTTAGTGTGGTCACTCTTGAAGCTTAATTTATTTTTCAGAAGCTGTCAATTTAGAAATGATAACTTTGGCATCTTTAAACAGTGTAATTTCTTAGCTAGCACTGATATTTGAGGATAATTGTCGATGTGTTCTTCGTTAGCTAAATTTGGTGATTTGCAGCTTTTTCCCCCTTGAATCTTTAATAAATACTTGAAGGGTGTATGCCTAAGTGTGCATTCTCTCCAGGTCCATGCCTTTGTTAAAAACGGTTTCACCTATGAGGTCTAACTTTTCAATTTATGTAGTGATGTTAAATCTCCTTATAACTTGGTCCACTTTCCAAATTTTAAAGTCAAGTAAGCTGAAACTGACCAGTAAGAAAGATTAACCTGTTCTGACTTTTAAGGGAAAAATACTGATATGGTTTTATTTCTCCACTGTGAGGTCTTTGAAGTGAGAGAAATTCTAGCATTTCTACCAATTTCAGGTTGGATCTTTTGGTTTTCATTAGGTATGTAAAACTTCCTGATTATGGAACTTCAAAATCTGTTATGCTGTGAGATGGCCCAGGTGTATATTTCATTTGTTCTATTCAGAAATAATTGCTGCTGCCTCATTTGGGTCTTTTAAATCCAGAGTCAGCTCTGACTCCAAGCTCAATTGGCTTCTCCTCCTGTTCTCATTGCTCTTCTTGTTAGCCGAGAATCCTCCTCTTGGCAACATGATATAATGTTTACTGCACTTAACTCGGTGCCGGTCATGAAGCAAAGGCATTATCATCTCATTTTAGACTCGTGATGACTGCAAGGTAGATACTATTGTCATCTCCACTTTACTGATAGCCAGGCTGGGACTTGAGAGTAGTGAAGTACCTCTCAGGGCTAGAACATGATGGCCTTGGACCTGGAAGCCAAGTTTATCTGGACTCCGAAGCCCAAGCCCTCACCCAGTGGGCAAGACTGCCTCGGTTCCTTGGGGAGGTCATGCGAGCTTGGATAGGCCTGAACGCCATGCTGGGTTCATGTTTCTGACCTGGACAGATCTGCATTGGAATTTGAGCTCTGCCTCTTAGTAGCTGTGTGATCTTGCGTGAATTACTTCAATCCTCTAAACCATCTTCATTTGGAAGTTACCTGTGAAATCTGATGATAAATCCACTTTTGGTACACAAGAGAGGAAGGAGACTGTCAGTGATTTTGCTTATTATTGATACAGTAGCTTGATTTTTGTACAGTAATTTTTGGTATGCAAAGTTACCTGTTTTCTCCTCCTGGAATTCTGAGCCCTGGTCGGCTCAGTCTGGAGTGGTGTGGCTGTGGGGCATCTGTTGTTGGCACCTCTGTGTGTTCATCACTTTCTGGGGCTCCTCAAAACATATCTGGAGGCTCCTGGGTGTGTTAGTGGCCTTTTTCTGCAAGTAACTCATGGAGTTAGTCCTGGCCTTTGGAAGTGTGAAGGGGCCCAGCAAATAACATGCCTCTTCTCTGCTTAAGCTCAACGCAAGAGGAGAGATGGGCAGGATAGGCAGATGGAGACTGAGGCATCACCTTTGTTATTAATACAGCTGATGTTGGAGACAAACTAAAGGAAATGCAGATAGAAGATAGAGAGAAAGGAGTCTTAGGAGAAAGGATGGAGAACAGGAAGCTTAGATAGATAGAGGCAAAAAAAAAAAAAATGGAGGCAGAGAAGATTGCAGCCATGAGAAGAGGATTTTGGAAGAGGGTCTCTGGTCTTGTTTGTACCTTCAAGGAAAATAGGAAAGGGAGCTGCTGAAGGTCACAAAGCTTCTGTTGGCCAGCAGGTTTGAAACTCAGATGTCTGCTCCTGTACCAGCCCCAGAACCATGCTTGGTGGAGGGCTCCTTGGTGAGAGAAGAAAATGGAAAGATTGCATTTTGGAACGCTAGCTTGAGTCTTTGAAAACAGTCGTATATGTTACATTTAGAAGCTTCTTCAGTTAAATATTTTTACATGACTTTTAAAATGTCATATGACAGTTATTTCCTTGGTATACATATATCTATATCTGTATCTATATATAGATATATGTGTGTGTATACATATACATGTATATATGTATTTATGCACATGCATGTATATATCTGTATATATACATTCATATATAACATTTTTTATATTTTATGTCTTTAAGTATGTTTACATATTATTAGAGCTTATGTTTTTTAAGATTTTTAAATTTTCATTTATTTTGTAATTGAAGAAATGATTTCCCCTTCTACTTCCCCCTTTCCCCATCCCCTAGAGCTTATGTTTTTTATGTGTCTTCTTTACATACTTTCTGGTATGTTAATTGGTAGCTTTTGATTCTGAAGGAAAACAAAATCATAGTAATGATTAACAATTGCTGAAATTATATGCGATGGTTATCCTACCATGTCCTACCATGTGAAATTTTATGTGATGGTTATCCATAAAAATACAGATCCGGTTATGGTTTCAGTCTTCAGGAACAACCCTGGCCGTGCACCCATCTTTTCCCTGTTATAAGTCTTAAGAAATTTAGCTGCCAAAGCTTTCTCCATCTCCAGCTCCTCTCCCACCCTCATTCCCATCCAACGTATTTGTATGTTTTGTCTTGATTTGAAGTTTATGAAAATAGTCATGTTATCTGAATTCATCCAGAAATGAAGTCTAATTAAAAATTAGATTCATCCACATTTTTGTCTGAATGCTTACAGAATCTGTACATTTCTTATAAAGGTATATTAACCATAATCTAAGAGCATCTTAAATTTTTGCAACTGTAGAATTATATTAGACTTCCAGTAATTCAATTTTGGTGTTTAAAATCTAGTTCAGACTCATCTATGAGGGACTAAAATTGTATCTCATAACTTAGCATTCAAAATTTAAAACTACAGCAAAAGTTAATCTCTCTTCTTTTCTTTTTTAGCTTCTCAGACAAACTATTTGGTGGAAATGGCTTACATTTTCAACCATCAGTTCTAGATTTTGGAATTCAGTAAGTATCTTTTATTTATGATTTTTAAGAACTTATTTGCATTATTGGCTTTTAGGATATCTTTTATATATGTATGATGTTAAGTACTTTTAAAGTGTATTAGTCATAGCAAGTGGTATTGATCCTGGGACTTGTTAAAAGGAATATTTATGTGGAATAGAGGGTGTAAGAATTGTTTTAGCCCTTCCTTTAGTTTTTAATAAATATACCTTATAATACTTTATAGTGACTAGAATTTAATAAGAAGTCAATATTATTAAGTCCTTGTTTTTCTGAAACAAATCAGATTATTTTATAAAGAAAACCTAAATATTGATGGTTTTTCAGTTTTTTTAATTAGATTCATTTACTGACTCGTTTTTACTTCTCACTATGCTTCAGGACTCGAAATTGCACTGTGCAGACATTAGTTATTATAATTAAGACTTTGGAAACAAGTGGGGAAGACAGCATGTAAGCTGTAATTACTTACAGTTCTTACATCGTGTTAAGAACTATGAGGTGAAGGGAATGTGATCTGAGTGTCAGTTGAGGGACTAAGCTGGGAACTCAGAAATTAAGGAAGAGAAGAGTGAAGCCGTGTGGAAGAGGAAACTGAAGAACTTTTGTCGGCTGTGATGATGTTTGAAATTTAAAGTGTCTGACTTCCTCGGTGCAGAATATTGCCACACTGAACAGGTGTAATCTCAAATCAGTAGTTTCAAGGGTGAAAGTTAAAGGAGTGTTTCAGGTGTAAAAACTTGGTGTGCTCGAGCAGCCTGGACCATCCCTTCAGTTTTACAGAGAGCTTCGTTGAGTTACAAGAAAAGTTATGTGAATAAAACAACCACGGTGTTGGGAGAGCATGCTGGCTGAGTTGGTGGTGGTCCCCATGGTGTCCCCTCCCGTATTCATCTGGATAGCTGCCTTTCCATTTCCTTCTGATCATCAGAAGTTAGCTCTGAAGTGAGAGAGAGTGAATTTTCAATTTACAAGTACCTTGTTGAGCTTTTCAGAAAGATTCTGTGAAAGGAAGAAGAGACAAAAGTGTGAAGGGAGATTGCTGGCTTTGTAGGAGTCTATGTGCCTGCTTTTTAATTTATGAATTGTTATATTTCTTACTCTTTGGTAAAGTAACTTTTTTATATGGCTAAATTTATAGTAAAACCTCATGGATTTCAAATTTTGAGAGAGCACTTTGCTTTTGTGAAAAGTCTTTATTGTAAAAATAAATTTTAATTTGGGACGTATTACTGATCAGTAGATGTAATAAGGTAGATTGTATTAAGTACAGTTAGATTAGGATAAACAGTTCCAGGTCATAGAGCGCTGGCTGTGTATGACATATTTACTCTCCAGTAACATAAAAATCCTGTGATCAGTGCACATGGACTTATGTATATATTAGCTTTGTATGTTAATTTGCTCATATAGATATCAATTACTGGTCCTGATGGCTGGAAGCATGTTGAAAAAATGTTTAAAGTCTTTGATTTGGAGAGCTTGCTAACTTTTAGACTTGAGCCACCTTTGCATGGTTCAGTTATGTGTATGTAGTACTTCTGTAGTTCTCAAAGTACAGTCATGTCTTCTGTCATTTGAGTGTTAAATCAGTCCTGGAGAGATAGGTGTTATCCGAGTGAGTGTATGTTTGCGTTCGTGTGTGCGCGTGGGTGTTCGGGCATGTACTAAAATGTGTTTATACATTTGTTGCAGAGGTGTAATGCAGTGTGCTCAAGGTCATTTTACTAGAAGTGACAGAATAAATCTTCTAATTTCTAAGCCAGCACATACCATGCTATTTTTTTTTTTTCTTGTAAGTAAAATCTATCTAGAATATAATTCTGGGAATAAATTGTTTTCCCTGAAAATTTTAAAATCTCAGTAAGAAGAAACGATAGTTTAAATTAGAATACTTTAAAAATTAGTTTTTTTAACTTTACTTCTGATAATTGACATAAATTATGGGCATTAGATTAAAACTTTAGACAGTTTTCCCGATTCTTCATTGCCCTATTTCAGCCTTTGCTATTGTTTATTTTGATGTTGACTTTTTGGCAAACTCCATCCCTTTCATAACTTTGATTTCTTTCTAGGATATGGAATCAGGGTCATACTGTCAAGCTGCTCTCCACCTACTTATGAGGGTTTATAGTAGGGTTAATGCTTTGCTGGTCCTGAGATTAAAAGTGCTCATCATTCATAAGAGATTTCAATCAGTCTTTTGTAGTATTAAATTAATAGAGCATCGTCTTCCAGTTGTCACTAGTGATGGAAATTCTTATCCTCATAACATTTTTAAAAATAGAATGAAAAAAAAATAGAATAAAAATAGCACAGTGGTAACTAGGCTTCAGCCAGCGTTCTCTGTCAGGGCTGGTGAGGTTTCTGGTGGATGCAGTCCTTGGGCTTTGTTGCATTGCAGCTTTGTAGCCTTATTTTCTAATGTGTCCTTTGAAATGAAAAATCCTTGATTCCAGTTGTGTGAATTGGGATAGAACGCTTTGAAGATAACTGTTAATAACCTTGCTGATTGATTCATACTATTTACCTATAATCATGGAAGCATCCTTTTTATTTAATTTAATGGAGAGAAAAGACAAATGTAGACCTGGTACTCTTAGGTAGGGCTTTCTGAAGTGACCTTTTATGCTTATGATAGTGTAAGAACATTTTCGTTGTGTAATCTAAGAACACTCTAAAAAAAATCACACCAATTTGTATTTTACTTGTAACTAGCTGTAAAAGACTTATTTTTTAAAATACACATTGGACAGACATATTAAACCTATTAAGACCTGGGATTGAAACTAGAAAGAAAAGCTAGAAGAAAAATCCCAAGGATTTGCTGGTGATAAATACAGTATTTTTGAAATCCCATTGTGTATAAAAGAAACAACATTTCATTTTTCTAAAAGCACACATCTCTAATATCAGAGAAATTGGAATAAAATCAGAAAAATACAAGCATAATGTAGATGAGTTTTTTGCCAGATTTAGAATATAGTGTTTTTTCTGGGGCTTACTAACGAGAACTGTATATTTGGGTCTCTGCCACTGAGGGTATTAAAACTGGAGAAATTACGTCAGTGAAATGTTCGCAGGCTTTCTATTTATTGCAGCATAATTTAACTAGAGTGAATTTGGTATTGGGCAGCAGGACCCAGAGGTGAAGGTTTAGAGGGAACATTGCAGGTAGCTCCAGGTAGGTGGGCTAGAGACCGGTTCTTTTTCTCTTATAGTTCCTTTGCCAGGGCAACCTTGTAGGTGCAAAAGTCAGCATTAAGGTCTTTAGGGTACTTGCTGTCAAGCAGAGATTCTTAATCTGAGGTTCATGGAGTTTTGAAATTATTTTTTTGAAATTAAATTTTTGTGTGTGCATGTTTGTGGAGGGAGGAGCCAAACCTTCATCAGTGTTTGGAAAGACTCATGATTTAAATGGATAAGAACCACCGCCAGAAAGTGATGCAGGGTTTTCATTTCTCTTAGAAGACTGGTTTTTTAGCAACAATTAAGTTTTCATTTTATAAGATTCAATGAAGTCTCTTTGCAAGTTGAAATTCATTCCCCGCAAAAGCCTCTTTAAATTTATTACTCAGGAAACAAACCCTAAGAAACGGATTTTTCTAGGAGTAGTTTCCTGTTTAAATATATTTTCATTTGCTTTAGAGTCCCAAGTTGGACAAGTACCTCATTCCCACTGTGTGTTTTTTGCAAGCATTTAATGGCCTACATGAGTTGAATTCTTCTAACACAAAAAACCAGTGGGGTGCTAATGTGGGTTGGCATAATTTTTATAAAAGATGAGGATGTTTCAGTATTTGCCTTATGGTACTTTCAACTTTTCTGATGCTTGAAATTTTTTTTCACACTTGTGGATTAAATGTTTTATTAATAACAGAATTTGATGATCGTTGCCTTTAACTTTATAATGAACATCAACAACTTCCTTGGTTTAAAGAATATGGATGGATGGATGGATGCAAGGAAGGAAGGAAGGAAGGAAGGAAGGAAGGAAGGAAGGAAGGAGGAAAGGAAAGGAAAGAAGGAAAGGATGGATGGATGGATGGATGGATGGATGGATGGATGGATAGATAGTTATATTTATAACCACAATACATTGCTTTTTCTCCTTATTCCTCTCCTAGGTTCCTGGGACACCCTGCAGCCAAGATTCTCTATGTTTATAACCCTAGTAGGGAGAGTGAGGTCGTGGTGAATTCAGTGTTTACAGCCGCTAGGCATTTTCATGTGCCTCCCGTCCACTGCAGGGTAAGTGTTGATGAACTTTTGGACACTGTGCCGTGGCAGGCCGCCAGGGTGTCTCGCTTCCTCTGGCCTGATGTTTTTCCTTTCTGCTCTTTCTCCCCTTTTTCTGCTACCCAAACTCTGTCCTTCTGTGTGTTTGCTTTAGCATTTATTTTTTCAGTTGTTCATACTTACAGTTTTGGGGGTTTTGATACCCCCACGGAAGAAAAAGTTTGAAAAGTCTAAACTGGGTAGTAATGGATATATAATTAATGTGACTTTTTCATCATTGAAGGGCTCTGGGGGGATTTCCAGTGACGAGGCCTCCTCCCTTCCTGAGCTCAGGAACATTTCTCATCAGGGAACATGATTTTCATGCTTGGGGGCCTGTCTTCAGAGAGCTCACTCTTCATATCAAGGCACTAGAAAGTGGGAGAGTGAGCTGTCTTTTTGGTGACGTTCACAAAAATAATTAGGAATCATTATCTCAAGTTGTACCAGCTACATCTTTAAGAGAACATGGCATAAAGCAATTTAAGTGCCAAGATCTGTCTGACCATTTTTGTGGTTAATTCTCACTGTCCATGAAACACAGGGTTCCATATCAGAAAATTTTGTTTTGACATGACTACAAATACTGAAGCATTTAGTAGCTAACACAAGTTTAAGTGGATGTACCATGATCTCTTCCCCTGGCGAACCTAATAAGATAGTTAGAACTCCTTCCTAAGTGTAGGACTAGTAGGTAATGAATGGCTCCTCATAAAGCTGATTTGTACTGGAAAAAAGATACCAAGACCCCAGTCTTCTAATAGTTTTAATTTCAGTGGTCTTTAACTTCTAATGAAGTTCCCAGTTACCAGTGGGTGTTATTTACATATTTTGCTCCTTTATGTCTACTCAATGCACTTAAAAAAAAAAAAAATCCTGGGACCACGGAAATGGTGTCTAGGGGAGCCCGATATTTTGCTTATGATAGTCTCTCTGTATAAATGCCGTCCCTGACTTCTGTTATCAGCATACTTGTACATCGGTGGCTTCCTTTATCTAAGTAGAGCTAGGACTGTTTCAGTTGAAGGCGTTGAACACGGGGGCGTGGAAGGAGAGGAGAAAAGGGATGTGAGGCACGGGGCTCTGGTCTGAAGTGGGAGGACTCAGCAATATCTCGCTTAAGTCCATGCTATATTATCTGAAATTTTCTTAGAATGTTGGATGTTGATCCATTTGGGGTATTCTCAGCATTTCACGACACTTAAAAGTCGGGGGCAGAATATGCAAACATCTGTTCACAGAAATTATCAAAAAGAAAGTCTGAGGAAAAAATATTCTCAGAGGGGGCCATTCCAAATGGCTAATTAGGTGCCCGTTCTTTCAGGTAATCCCAGCAATGGGGAAAACTTCCTTCAGAATTATTTTCTTACCTACTGAAGAAGGAAGCATTGAAAGCTCCTTATTTATTAATACCTCCTCATATGGAGTCCTTTCCTATCATGTAAGTAACTTTTTCTTCTTGTCACACAGTTTGGTCGTTGGCTTAGCCAGAGGGGTTTGGATAGGTTAAAAAAGATGTTTGGAAGTGTTGCCACCTGGCTTATGCCACTAATATTATATGACACTAGTGACGTTGAACTCATTGGCCTTCTTCCTCCCCGCCCCACGTGGCACACCCAGTGAGCCGTAACTCTCACCCTGGATCGTTGGAGGGCATTGGAACAAAACAAAAACTCCCACACAGTTTTCTAGTAGAAAATATAACAGGCTTTTAAAACTCACAGCCCTCACCCCAGAAACGGTCCAGAGGGAGGGAACTGTAGGGGGAATTTTCAGTGACATGGGCTCAGGAACGTTTCTCATCAGAGGACATGGCTTTCGTGCTTGGGGAACAGACTTCAGGATGCTCACTCTTTGTATCAAGGCACTAGAAGGGGAGGGTGAGGTATCTTTTCGTTGTTCAAAACATAGTAGGGAATCTTTATCTCAAGTTGTACCTGTGACCTCTTTAAGAGGACACGGCATGAAGTAATTTAAGTGCCAAGATCTGTCTGGCTATTTTTGTGGTTAATTCTTACTGGATTCCACTAAACACCCGGTCCCATATCAGAAAAGTTGACTATTGGTGAAAAGATTTGCTGCAGTGAGGGCTATTCAGCTTAAATACAGCAATTTGCATTACTTTTTTTTTTTTTTGTAGACAAAGATAAATGTAATAATTGGATAGAGTCTTGAATGCCGAGGTGAAGAATCCAGATTTCCTTTGGAAAGGCATTTTAGCGTTTTGGCAGATGTGTTTCAGAACTAACAGAGGAGCGATTCTCTGTTTCCCTGCAGGTATCTGGAATCGGTACTCGCGGAATCTCGACAGAAGGGTCTGCAAAGCAGCTCCCAAATGCTTATTTTCTGCTTCCGCAGGTCCAGAGCATTCAGCTCTCACAGACACAGGTAATTTTAATAATAGACTTCTTTTGAATGCTAGTCAACACTGAACTTGGTTGCCCTCTAAATTTATGTGTCATCTGCAGACTACATATAGCTCCTTTGCATAGTTGGGATTTTTAGTTTTTTCTGCTTTTTGAAACAATCTTGACATATAGAAATCGGAAGAGAAATATATGTATGTAAAGTGTCAGTGGAATCCATACATTTCTTGTTCATGGCTGTCCTGTCCGTGGTGTTCACATTCCGTAGTTTTCCTGTATTGTCGGTGCTTTGAAATGTTTCCAGTTTTTCATCATTATAACCATTAGTCCCTGGACATATTTTTTATAAGTTTATTTCCCTTTAGGTTACGTGTTCCTTGGGGCTCTATTTCATTGAGAGAGAGTCTGTAGTTAGAGACTATGAACCGTTTTATAGAGCTTGTTAAATCTCACCAGGCTGCTTTTGAGGGAGACAGAAGAACCTCCGTGGTCACCAGTAACGATGTTCCCGCAGAAAGGGCTCACTGCCTCCCCTTCTCCCCGCTTCCAGTCCTGCCTGTGTGCCGCTTAGCGGAAATAAACGTTTTTGATATTTTAGAAGATACGTAATGAGACCTTCATATCTTTTAATCTGCAAAGATACATTTTATTAATAGCATATAGGTTTGGTCATTGTTTTTTTTTCTTTGATTATCCATATTTCCTGGTAACTATGGATAACTTTTGAAATTGAAAAAAAAAACTCTCGAACCAAGATGTTACGAGCCTTACCGTCTTGCCTGCCATTTCTTTCCTGATTAGTGAATAAAGAACATTGCTCAGACTTTTTCATCAATCACAGCTGTAGTTGGAGCTCTTTTTCATTTAGCGATCTCATTGGGCCTCTGCTGTGGGCCTGGCCTTGGTCTATCCTTTCTGTCTTTATGGAGCTTACATTCCAGTGGATGAGACAGACAAAACGAATTTACCTGTAATGTAATGTCTGGAAGCTTTGTCACGACATAAATAATTCTTAAGAGTTTTTTAACATTACTTTCATTTTCACAAAATTGAATAGCCTTCCCCCCAGGATTGTAAGGAAGATTTCTTTTAATGTGCGCATTTGGATTTGGTTTAAATCCTGTAACCAGTTGGGGATGTATTGAAAGGTTTGAAGCAGGAGACTGATGTGATCTGACTTGCGTTTTGGAAGGGCTGGAAGGGGCTGGGGGAGGTTTGACTCACATGTGCTGACAGCGTGGCTTTTCCCATATGAACATTTTTAGCTTTATCTCGGGGCTGTCCTTCAGCGAAGAGGGGCAGCTGAGAATGGCCAGGTTTCTCTGGTGATTGAGACTGGGCGCTCTGAGTTCCAGATGCCATATTAATGGTGATATAAGTATGGAAACAGACGTGGGCGTTCAGATTACTGTAGTTAATGGGGTTACTTTAAGGATACATGGAATTATGGGTCTCAGAGGGAGGCCCGCATGAAACCTTGATATGACGAAAGCCTGTTCCTGTCTGCTGGCCATGATGCCCACTGCCCTTTTCTGTGTCCAGTTCATCATCATCTCTCTCCTGGACAGTATACTGCAGTAGCCCCCTAACTGGTCTGCCACCATATACTTTGGCCCTTTCTAGTCCTTTTCCCAAAAATGCAAGTTGGACCTCATTAGTTACCTGCTTCACACCTCTTGGTGCATTCCTGTAGGTCCTGGAGTTTGCGCCCAGTCTTCGGTGGTGGGCGGGGGGTGAGGGGTGGAGGGTGGAGAGGGCCGTCGTGAGGCCTCACACAGAGTGGCTGCCGCGTCTCTTCAGTCTCGTAGCACACCATTCTCAGTCACCCCGGCCTTCCTCCGCCTGCCCGTGCGTGCTGTTTCACTCAGCCACAGGTCCTTGGTGTGTGCAGGTTCCTCAGACTCCTCCCCCACATTAACCCTTATTGCATTCGTCCTCCACCAGCTCCAGTCCCTCAGGGAACCTGGCTCCCTTCCCCCATTCTAGTTCAGAACCCATGTCAGACTGTAGTAGAACAGTGTTCCTCCTGCCTTAGAACCTCGCTAAATAGTCGCACGCCCCACAATGCAGCCACTTAGTCGCTCTTGCCTTCACTCCGTGGAATTTGAGCCCCGTGAAAGCAGGGACTGTCTGATTTGGCCCTCCACTGTCCTCCCTGAGCCTAGCCCGGGACCTGCAGTCGGGGGTGCCCAGTCAACGGTGGCCGAGTGATGCTGTGGCCTCCAGGCAGGTCCGTAGCTCTCCCCTCAGGAGCAGTTTTTGTTGCTCCCTGCCCTGCAGCCCAGCGTGGCGGTGACTTGGCTTTATTTGGTCCTTGTTTCTGCATTAGCTGATACCAAACTCAGTTTGGTTTCTTTTTTTTTTTTTCCTTTTTTTGCATTTTTTTTCCATTTTCCTTTTTTTGCATTTTATTTTATTTTTTCAAACAGCTTTATTGAGATATAATTCACATACCACAGAATTCACCCATTTAAAGTGTGCAGTTCATTGGTTTTTAGTATGTTATAAAGTTGTGTAACCATCACCACAATCTAATTTTAGAACATTTTCATCACCCCAGGCCCTGGTAACCACTACTCTATTTTTGTTCCTTATAAATTTGTCTGTTCTGGACATTTCATGTAAACAAACTGTGTGGCCTTTTGTGATTGGCTTCTTTCAGTGAGCATAATGTTTTCAAGTTTCATCCATATCATAGCATATATCAGTCTTTCATTCCTTTTTTTTATTGCCAGATAATATGCCATTATGTGGACATACCACATTTATTTAACTGTTTTATCACTTGGTGGACATTTGAGTCATTTCCATATTTTGCACTCAAAGCTTATACCCAGGGGTCTAAATAGAATTGGATTTCATCTGGCTTGAATGTGGACAAAAGGATAAAAAAGACATGTGCTAAAGGATCCCTGAGTGTAAATATTTGAAGGTGAGGGGCCCCCAAATGTGCTGTGTTGCTGCTCTCCTCCACGCTGTGACATACTGATTCGAGAAGGAAAGTAGCAGGAATATTTCGGAAAACTACGAGCATGGGTCAGAACAGGCAATGCAGATGTGCTTTATGTGCTGCGTTAAGGACACAGTTCACATGGCATTTTGAAGATGGCCTACACTGTCTGTCAAAACCTGCAAGAAACTTGAGTTGTCAGAATGGTCACAGAAGACGTCAGATATTTTCCTGCTGCAAACCGAACAAAATTCCATCATGAGAAATTAAGTCGAAAACAGTCAGAAAGCAGATGCAGACCTCTGTGTGGTATCCTGCTGTATGGGACTCCATCAGAACTCAGATGATAAGAAGCTGAACCAGGTTCTGGCGACATACCAGGATGGCTGGAGACGGATGCTCCAGAACAGCGCCCAGAAGCTCTGTCTGTGTCCAGAGTGAAGGCCGTCGAGGCCTGTCCCTCACGAGAGCATCCGCTCGGCTCAGCAGCCTTTGTTTCTCACTGACTCGCACTTTGTAGGTGTTCAATGAACGTGTGTTGGCACGAATAGGTGAAAGTTCTTATTTTTATACATCCAGGGATCAACAGGGCAGTTCTTATCCAATAAGCTTATTAAACACAAACATACACATCGTTTCAAGGAGGCTTTAGAGAGATCGCTAGAAAAGGTATGTAAGTAGGTCAGTCACGGGGAGCCACAGCTGCACGGGGGCACATTCTCAAACCTTATAGTTCAGTCGCATGTGTATGAAGTTTCCCCTCCCCCGCTGTGCTATACATTACAACCCCGGGAATTACTCAGTTTATAACTGGAAGTTTGTACCTTTTGACCCCCTTTACTCCTCTCACCGCACCCCCTCTCCCCGCCTCTGGAACTAGTCCCAGTCTGTTCTGTGAGTTCTTTTTTTTCCCCTTAATTGAGATTGCACATATAAATCAGAGCATAACAACATTTGTTTTCTCCGTCTGACTTATTTCCCTCAGCCTAATGCCCTCAAGGTCTGACCATGTTGTTGCACATGGCAGGATTTCCTTTTTTTTTTTTTTTTATAGCTGAATAATATTCCATATATAGTTTTTTATATACCACATTTTCTTTATCCATCAATGGACACATCCGTTTCCTGGCTATATCATAAATAACATTGCCATGAACGCGGGGATGAAGAAATCTTTTCGAGTGAGTGTTTTCGTTTTCTTTGGATAAATACCCAGACGTGGAATTGCTGGATCATATAGTCGTTCTATTTTTAAGTTTTTGAGGAGCCGCCATAGTTTTCCATGGTGGCTGCACCAGTTTATGATCCCACCAACAGTGCACAAGGGTTCCCTTTTCTCCACGTCCTTACAAACGTTTTATATCCATACGAAGTAAATGTTGACGGAGGACAGAGGAGCTCCTTTCACGGGAGGGGTAGCCAGCCATAGTGAGTTTTTCAGATGTAGGGGATTGTCGCTGGCCTTTCCTCACACTTCTTTCAAGTGGCTTCCTGAGATTGCAACTAGAAATTTTATGCCATTGGAACACCTGGGCTCACGTATCCTTGCCACTTATCACAGATTCCCTCCAACAGGTAACACTGTGGCAGCAGTTGGTCCTGTTGTTTTCTAAGCTGTTAAAAGATGTATTTGGCTATAACACAAATGAAGTTTAAGTAATGCTAAAAAAAAATGATGGATTTATGTTAGGGGTACCAGCTGGAAGAAGACATACTTACCTGTATGAGGTAAAGAAGCCGATTTCATACCTCGGTCTGTTTCTAAGCTTCTGGTCTTTCCACCAAGCAACACGGTCTCTTGGAAGCATTCAATGAGTACCTGTAAAGCACCCAGCACAGAGCCTAACCCAGAGTCACAGAGTTTTACTTTATGAAACGGCCATTGTTTGATATTTGATCTTTAATGAAAAATTAGGAGAAATGGTCAAACAGTATACTCATTTTATTTGATCTTATTTCTGTATTAGGGTAAAACAGCATTAATATCCATAAAGTTATATACGTTGTGGTTGGTTCTGCTCTCTTAAATGAATCCTAAGGTTAAGATCCCAGTTTGTTTTTTTCAGAATAACAAAAAATTTATTCATCTTATGACATAAACTAGGACGCCAGCAAATAATTAAGTTATCTCATTTTTTTGTACTAAAGGCTTACTTAGGTCCTTTTTGTTTATACGCATTGCCCATTTGTATCTGACTGTTGCATTCTTCCTGCTCCATCAGATGGGAGTAAATGGCTTACTCTCTTCTGCTGAACACATGAGTGTTTGTGTGGTTCATCTTCTGTCTGAATTCTTGCTGGCCCAGGGTTTCCTAGCAATCACGGGTCAGGGGAGTGGCAGTCCCCCTGCTGCCCATGGGCATCTGCTCTCAGGAAAAACGTAGGAAAACACGAGAAATTAAGGTGGTATTTTTTTTAAAAACCTCTTCATGTGGTCCTTTTTTTTCCATCCATCTTGACTTTTATGAAGTGAGAATTCCTAGCAGATGAGAAACCACAGGGGATCTAATTGAGAATCTGTGGGTCCTCTGCTTTTGTCACAATTTTGTCATCATCTGGCACCTGGATTATCCTCCCAGTCAATGTTTCTCTGCTCTAGGACTCCTGTCACACTGCTGCTGACAGTGGCATCTTATACAAAGCTATCCATTATTTCCCTGGTCACTGTGCTAGCTGGGTTCCCTGTTGTTTACAGGATAAGGTATAAGTGCCTTAGCTTGGCGTAGAGGTTCCTTTCTCACCTGGCTGCAGCATCTCCAGCCTCAGAGGTCCCACCCCTCTCTCCTCACCTCTGGCCTCAGAAGCCTCTCATCATTGCCTGGAACGTGGCCTTCCTTGTGTTTTACAGACCATCTCACCTCCATGAGCTTTTACTTCATTCGAACTCTGATCATCCTTCTGATTCCATCCTTTGAGACCCAGTTCAGATGCCACCGCCTCTGGCGCCTCTCTGGGTTCCCGGGCGAGTCTGTGCTCTAGGCCCCATGGCACTTGGTTCAAACCCCTGCTTGAACATTTAGTGTTTCATGTTGTCCCTCTCCCTTGCTCTGCCATGAGCCTCTGTAGGACAGGGCCTGTTTCTTTTTCATTCTTATAATGTCACCATCAACTTCGCGTTTAGTACTTTGAGGGCCCCCAGAGTTTTTAATAGATAGATGAGTCAGTGGGCATCTGAGTTGAGATCCCCAAATAGCACATCTGCCCCTTGTAACATCTAAGATTTGCATACCTTCACCTTTTCATCACACCAACCAGTTTGACCTTCAGCAGATTTACTGCCAGGGCAGGTGGTATTATTCTTATTTTAGAAATTATAGAATGGACTTTGAGTTTAAGTTACTCAGTGGAAGTGGAGAGTGGAGCCAGGATTGGCAGCCCCACTTTAGGATGCTTTAAATGTTTCCCCATATATAGTAAGTGTGGTAATGATTTTCACATCTGTTGCCTTAGTAATTCATGTTGCAGGAAAGATAAATGCACATAAAATGCATTTTTTTTATAATGGCAGAAAGGCTCAAAACTAGGAAGGGGATTTGACAAATTTGATTATATCAACATAGCAGAATATTAAGTAGTTCTTCCAAGATATAATTATGATATTTACGTAGAGATGTCTGACAAGTGAACAGTAGAGTACAAGCTAGACTATATCCTCTGTTTGTAACCCTCAAATATATGGTAGGATATGTTATGTAAGTACAGTTGTGTTTAGGCTCATGAAAAGCAAGAAATTTTATTTTTATTGTTTTCTTTAGTGCTGTTTTAGATCCAAGCCATTGAGATTTGGGGAGTATTTCAGTGCTTTCTTTGGACAAAACAATATTTGAAGTTGTCTCAGAATCTGGCATATAGAGTCACTGTTGCAGTAAGCTTATCTCAGAGAGTTAAAAGAACTTAAATTATTGTTTCGAGGATCATTGTAAAGTAATGTTTATTGTTTAAAATGAAATTATATGGCAGTATAGGAAACCTTGTAAAGATGGTTGTGTGTGTGTGTTGCAACATGGTAGTATATTGGATTGTATAAAAGAGAGTCTGATTATAAGAAATTATAATGTAATTATAAAAAAACAGGGGAAATCAGAGAAATGAAAAATTAGAAATAAGCCCCAAGATTAGTTACACTCAGCAAAGGTAACCAGGGTGAATATCTTGTCATCTCCTTTAGCGTTTTTTTGAGTGTGTGTGATGAACGGGGTCCTCACCTCGCCAGTGTCACGTTACTGGATTGTGTAAAGGAGAGATTATTTCTGGGTGTTTGGTGTGATATCTAATACGTGTCAGACCAGGAGTTCCTAACCTTTTAATATTGGCACAGCCTTTGCTTTGGGAGTGGTGATAGGCATCACCCGGGACAGGTGTTGGGCAAGGACTGCAGTCTGGGGCCTGCATGGAGCCCGGTGCCTGCCAGGTTGGGTAGAGGGCCCCCCAAGTTGCTATCCTGCTTCTTGTCTCCGGAGGTGCTGATTCTGTCAATTAAATGTGGCAGTCTGGAAGGGAAGCTGTCAGATCAGTACAGGGAGGGGAACAAGGAAAGTCTTTTTCCATCTCAGAGGAGAAATGGAAAGAGTTGGATTCGTCATGAACAAATAAGTTGCAAAAGTCTGATTTAGGATTCAGAGATAGATGGAAGATAGAGAACAAGGAAAGGTTAAAGACCTCTGTCGCTGTTCTGTTTTCCTGCTTATCTTACATAATTAGTTAAGTGAAATAAAACAGAATTTCTGGGTGTAAAAGCTGAGAATTGTTTCAAATCTGTATGTAATCATAATGTATTTAATAACGTTTCTCTGCATGATATAAGTTCTTTGATCTTATATAAAAATGATAGGTTGTCAGACTCTGGAAAGTTATTACTGTATATTAGATAAACACATGTCATTACCTAATTTCCCCCTACTGTTTACCTCTGAGTATCATTTCTATAAAAGCAAGAAAATGGCCTAAATTTTAAAAAATGTTTTCTGTTCATCAGAGCCACAAATGAGAATGATTCGGTAGAATGGGAACTTGGAGAGAGGAGAGAGAGGGTTGAGTGGAAAAAAGGAAGAGAGCGTGGTAAAGCTTAGAAAAACCAAGAGGTGTGGGGTGGGCGTTTCTCTTCCCTCTTCTGTATTGTACAGGCGGTGGAATCTTCCCCTTCCATCTTTCCCTGGTTGCCTTTCTACAGTCTCTGCTTTCTTGGCTACTAGGAGAACACAGTTTCCTGGTCCTTCTTTAAGTGTTTGCCTCTCTTGCCTCTCTTGCCTCTCTTGCCTCCCAGGAGAATTGACTCACTCACTTGATAATAGAATGAATGATCTTTAAAAGGAAGAAATTATTATGATCTCAGCTATTTACAGAGTTACAAGACATGAATCTTTTTGACATCTTTCAAACCTTCATTGTGTTAGACTGTTCTAGCAATTTTGGTTAGAACACTTAAAGGTGCCCTATAAATAGCACCTCTTTTCCTGGCCAAATTCTGAACTAGTCGATCTATAAGGATCAGCAGTCAGAGAACTGAAATGCCTCTTTATGTTACTGATGAGCCACCTTCTCCTGTATCAGAGGGAAGAGAGGCAGAGCTGCTAACTCCGTATCTCCTGGGGTGGTCTTTCGGAAGGAAGTTTGAACCAAGGACAGACGTCCTTACCCAGGGTATCAAGTGAAAGAAACCAGCTTTTCTGAAATCTCCCTGCCCTGCCACCCCAGCCTTCAGCACAGGATTGTTGTCTATTGCCCCCTAGTAGACAGTTCCCTCTGCCTCGAGGGGAGAGGAAGGCTTGGGGCAAGAGGACAGAAGTATTTAGAGAAAGAGAATCCTTTCGCTATAACATTTTCTCGGTTTTGTACTCCAGACCCATTGGGCTCACCTGTTTTTAAGTCTCTTGCTCTCCCTTCTCTGACAAGGAGATCCTCAGACTTCCGGCAGCCGTGCTCCCACCTTCCTGAGCCTCTTCCTCTTCTCAGGAGAACCAAACCCCCTGTTTCTTTGTTGGTCCCCCTCACATGGCTGGGACACACTGATGAGCTTGCACCTAGAAAGCTCTGAGATGGATTATAATAATTCATGAATATAATCTTCTCCAAAGCCACACTCTACCCAAGGTTGAAAGTTCACGTTCTCGTCTGTCTCCCATTCCAGATTCTTTTCAAGTGTGATATACAGTGCAGCTTATCAGAGCTTTTGCGGTGGGATCAAATAGCAGAGTCAAGATACTCCAATAAAAAATGCCACCTATGTGAGGATGCCCTGTCCTAGACATGCACAGTGTAGCAAATAAGAAGGTGAATTCTAAAACCAGACCAACTGGGTAAAGATCTTGGTTCTGAGTGACCTTGGCCAAATTACCTAACTTCCTTGTTTCTTCATTTATCTGTAAAATAGGTAATAATAGCACTACCTCATAGGATTGCTGTAACTGTTGAATAAATTAATAGATGTAAAGTGTTTTGAACTATTACCTGGCACATAACTAAAATACATTTTTCACTTTAAAAGAATTTTAAATGTAAACCTTTTCCTGTTATAAAGCTCTTAGAGAATTTTTAAATTCAGAGGTTCAGTCCTTTGGCAAGACATGAAAGTTCAAAGTGCTAGTCCCATGTCAAATTATTTTGGCCTGTGAGTTAACATTCAAAGAATTTGAAGTCCTCCCCAACTCCTTATTGATTTATGTTTTTGTCTTTGCCAGCGAGGTTTTCCATGCTTGTGTGCAGCTGGAGAAACTTCAGCAGCTGTAGCCTAGGCTCGCTCTCACTAGAATGTGCATGACTTCCCCAGGGTTTCAGAAGTTACCGTAGTTTAATACCAGGTCTCTCTTGAGCCTCACTTGGGTCAAGAATCTTAATAAGACACAGAGAAAAATCAAATTATCAACCTTGCATCCACCGAATTTAGAAAACATGCTCCTGTGCCAGCCTTCAAGGCAAAATTGTTTCCACCATTTCCTGTGGGATGGAGGACAGGAGAGAGCATCACCTTCGTTTCAACTTCAGTCCATGCCAGTCGTTCTAAGATCTTGACATTTGAACTTGCCGGGGAGAGACTGCCTGTTAGGATGGGACGTTGACAGTAGGGAAGGAGCCACCTGTCCACGGCACCGCACCTCATCTCTCAGGAAGTAGCATCCGAGAAGCTGTGGTCTTCCTCGAGTTAGAGCTTTGTAGTGGCGGCAGCCCAGTCTCTGGGTGTGCCTCTCTTTGCCTTTTGGCCGGACCCCTTGTCTCTGGCACCCATGCTGGGGGGTGTCGACCTCTGTTCAGGGATGGAGCATCTGCAGCGGCTGTGAGCAGAGACGTGGAGATCTGTGCACACGGTTTTCCATTTTCTCTTATTGTGGACTTAACTGAGGCTTCTGGAACCTACTACTTAGGGAAGGCTTTTCCATTTTTGTCCCGCTTATTTCAAGTGGAACATTGTTCTCAGCAGATTCCTAGAGGGGAGCTGCTGTTGACACACTCTGGAAGCTTAGGGCCTCGTGGGTATAGAGCTTGGCCATAGAGCTTGGCCGTGAGCCTCTCCCGGTCTCTAGGTCGTGAGTGTGCCCCTTCTTTCTCTGCAGTCTCGGGTTATGCCTCCAGGATGTGCTTGTCATCCCCTGTCCCCCTCTTCCTTTCAGGAAGGCTCAGTTGAGTTTTTTGCTGTTTAACCAGCTGCTTTTGTTGGTCTCTTTCTTTCTGACACTTGTAAGCTGCTACTGATTGCTGGAATTGGTATATTCTTTTTCTTTTCTCTTTACTTTGTGGCCAAGACGTGCCCTGATCTCGCTGGCCCTCCCCTCACAGCCTGCCCAGATCTGATCTAACTCTTGGTCCAGCTGTCTCAGCCTTTGGAGGTGCAGGGCAGGTCCTCAGTTGCTCTTACTATGGGTTCTGTACATAGCTTTAGAAGCGTGTTTCTCCATAGTTCCTAGAACTGAATTCTGTTTTTCCTTGGAGAGAGCAATTACAGTCTGCTGAGACCTTCCCTGTCTTATTAGGTTTTCTTTTTTAAGTCCAAGAAGCACAAAGATTTATCTTTCTCATTTCAGTTCGATCCCAGGCTGCCTTCGTCTCTTTTTATGTCTGTTGCACGGGGCCTTCCAGGTCACCTGTCCTATTCAGCGCTATCTAGTTGTTTCCTGAGGTGTCCGCTTCTTTCCAAAGGGCAGCCCTGTCTTCCTCCCGCATCCTCGATCTGCTTTCCTTTTTTGGTTTTTGTTCTCTTGGCCTGGTAGGAGGACTAAAGCGTGTTTCTCCAACCTTCCAGCACCTCTCTGATTTCCTGAGTGAACCTTTTAGTACCAAGGACAGACTTCAGTGGTTGTCTTTTTTTTTGCATGCAATAACTTTGTCAGATTGCCTCTGTGACTCCATCTAACATGACAGCACGCTTCCTTAATAAGAATACCCTTATTACTTTTTCATTTATAAAATCTGTCACCCTTGTGTGGCTCTGTCACTTTGCATCTTGAAAATGTGGTGATTAGCATTTAGACGATTAATAAATCTGGAGTCAGTGAGTTGGGGGGCACCTCGTGAGACCGTGGACCGACGTCATGCGTTTAAGCCGCACCCTTTCACAGTTCTGACGCTTGGCCATGAAGACAACGTTTTAAAAGGAACAGACTTTGGAGCAGCCTGTCTCTACTGCTGGCCAGGAGTTGGACTCAACACCTGAGTATGAAGTCCGCAGATAGTATTCTGGAAGCTCTGTTTTGAGGCAAGCCCTGACTGGAACATCTGGTTCTTTTTTTTTTTTTTTTTAACTTTTCCCTTCTCTCGTGGTACAATATACATAAGACAAAATTTACCATTTAAACTATTTTTAAGTGTGTGATTTAATTAAGTATATTCACACTGTTGTGCAACCATCAACAGCATCCGTCTCTAGGACTCTGTACCCATTAAACAATTACTACTCCCCATCCCCACCTTCTCTCATGCCCTGGTAACCTCTTCTTTTTTCTGTCTATGAATTTGACTATTAGGTCTCTATGTAAGTGGAATCACAGAATACTTGTCCTTTTGTGACTGGCTTATTTCACTTAGCATAATGCCTTTAAGGTTCATCCATGTCAGAATTTTCTTCCCTTTAAGTCTAATAGTTCACTATACGCCTGTGGCATGTTTTGTGTATTCATTCATCCATCGGTGGATTTTGGTTTGTTTTCCCCTTTTGACTATTCTTTGTAATGCAGCTATGAATGGGGGGATATAAGTAATTCTGTTTAATTTTTTGAGGAACCACTGTACAGCTTTATACGGCAGCACCCTTTCTTTCATAGTTAACCTTGCCTGGCCATGCCTACTTAGGTAAGCACTGTGCCTTCATTGTTCAAGGTCAGGCCACAGCTGCCTGCATCTTAATGCCTGAACTTTTGCCGAGCCCGGGCCCAGGTTCAGGGTCTGAGCCAGGCCTTTAGGACCCACTTGCCATTTGCTGAAGGCCCAGCAGCGTCCAGTTGTATAAAAATAGCTGCTTGCCTTTGTACACGGTTATGACCTGCCAAGGTGAAAATCCCATGTGGCTCTCCTGAAACTGCCCGCCCAGGTTTTAGTAATTAAAAGCCAGCCACCCCAGTGTAAACGCCAGGGTGCTGCACAGCACAGCCGCTGCCACGCGGTCCAAGCAAAAGTCTCAATGTCCAAGTGTTACCTTTGTTCTCTAAATTGCCTTTTGTTTACCTTTCAGGGTTGCTGGCACATTTCAGGGAGTGGGGGTGGGAGGCGGTGTGCAGCAAATAACACTTCTCTCTTTTCTTGGGTTCTGAACCAATGGTGATGAAATAAGACAAAAAGAATTTGAAGTGTTTAAGGGAAGAAAAATCCGTTCTCTTAGAAACCAAAGGAGTGAGGAAGAGAAATTTTCTCTCCAACAACTTTGACGTGGGAACAATCCTTCCCAGAGGCATATGAATTAGTTGTTGTGGAATTTCACTCATTTAATGCGTTAATTGTGAAAATAACACAGCTCCCTTTTGAGGGTCTACTGTGTGCTCTTGCTATTGGCATACACATCTCATTTAGTGCTGTAATGTGGCCGTGAGCTCATTAACTCCGTTTTGTAGAACCTGAATCACGAGAAGGACAGAGAATGTCCCCAAGGTTTGGTGTCTGGGGTTTCATCTTGGGTTTATGTTGGCCACAGTCATCTGGCCACACTGCCTTTTCTCAAAAGACGTGGATATGGAAAAATGAATCTATATGCTTTAACCCTTTTTGTCTTAAAACAGAAAAGTTGTTGTTTCAGCCAATTCTTGGGTTTTTACAAGTATTGAGTGAGTGGGACTGGCAAATTAGGTAAATTCTGTTTCAGCTGTTTCACTATCTGAGGACTAGGAGGGTAGTAGAGGCAGCAGTGAGGGTTGACACACAACTACTGTTTAACAGAAGGGTAAAGCAGCCCAGCTGTGCTTCCTAATAACTCAGCTGACTCTGTCGTGCAGGAAACACTAAATTTAGGAGTCTGGTTATAGAGCGTGAGCGCTGTGTGGAAAATACCCAAGAAAGTACTCATTTTACACAAAATCATTTGCTGTATAGAATGTATTGTACCTAGCACTGTGTGTGGGCCGCTGGCTGGAATGGTCACATGGCTTATGTGAAATCTGTGTTCCCATTGATCTCTATGCTGGCAAAAGATACTTACCTTTATAAGGACCTCTAAACTTAGCATTCAAAAATGTCTGAGAAGTATACACTCTAAGATCAGGATTTATCTAAGTAATCCTTATGTATTTTACAAGGTACAGTCCCTAATTGACAGGGTTTCATGCATGGTTATTACTGGGAATATCATAAGTTGTGCATTCTGTCTAGATTAATATAGGTTCTCGTATACTTTTTTAGGAGATGGTTTACTCTTGTTAATAAAAGTCACGTAAAATGTTTATCATTTTCTTTACTGTTTAATTTCATACAGTCCCTCCCCCAACTCACACTCTGCTCAGTACACAAAGACTAGTTTTTTAGCAAATAAGGAAGGTGATTTTTTTTTTCTTAGAGCCAATTACCTACATTCATACCCCTTTACCACAAAACCATGGCACTACAAGCCAAACAAAAGGAGTTTTGACATTACTAGTTTCTTGACCTTTGTGTTAATTCTTGGTATGATTTTCTAATATGTGTTTCCATGTTGAAGAATTTTTAGGCTTTTAAGTACCTAGGAAAAATAGTCTTGGTCTATTCCAGTTTACTTGGAAAAAATACTGACTTGTGTTAAAACAAAACCTGCTATTGTTTTCCATTTTTCTGCTAACTAACCTTAGGACCCTTTGTGAAGTCATTTAGCCCTTTGTAACCACATTTCCCACATCTTATAAAAGGAGATAATGCCATATACTTAATGTGGAAACTACTAAGGAATTAGTTTTTCTTTTCGCTATGAAATTTCTGAACTAATTCATTCAGGTAGTGAGTGTGGGGGATTTCACAAGTAGGGAAATCGGTTTTTGTTTATTTTTCTTTTATAATCCGAGTAGGCACACTCCTGGAAGAGGGGACCTCCTCCTGTCATAACAAACGAGCTCGGTTGGGGTCCTTTCAGGGGAAATTTGTACTCCCAGCGTGTGTGTGTGTGTGTGTCCCAAGTGGCTCATGTTTTGTTTCTAGTTTTCTTTTTAAAGTCGATTGTAATAGTTGTATTCTTTTGGAAAAGAAAGGCGTGAACGTTTAAATTTCCCTTTGAGAAAAATTAGTATACTTCAATGACAGTTTGGAGGTGCTGGAACGCCCCCTTGTGGGATTCTGAAATATGTTCTATGGCCAATGAAACAATGTAGTGGTTTATTTTTGTTTTGTTTCCAGCAAATAAAAGAATCTTAACTTCAAGTGGTAGGTTATAAATTCATCCATCCAGAAATTTACCAAACAAAACATTGAGCTTTTAATCACGTCACATTACTGTGCAAATCAGATTTTTAAGCATGTTGAAAATTATAATCTTGAATTTTTAACATTATTTCAACATTTGAAGAAATGTTTTATGGAAGAGAACTGCCTTGCCAGGTTAAAATCTGTAGTTAAATTGTTGTAAATTATTAAACAAAATCAACTTAATGACAAATGTGTAATGTTGAAAGTGTTGATACGAGTTTTTCTTTAAACTCTTTTTAAAAGTATCAGATCAGAATCACATGCCAAATATCAGATTTTGATATATTCTTTTATTCTATAGCCATTGCTCATTATTTTTTAGTTTCTTGCCCTTTTCAAGCAAATACATGGCTGTGTGTCTGCTTTTCTTCCTTCACCAGCTGTATGTGGAGTGCTGGTTATGTGGTAGGCATTGTGGTAGATGCATCAGACAAGGTGCTCACAGTCTGTGGGGAAGACGGACCTTAAAAAATATTACATTTTAATGGGGAGTGTTAAGGACGGTCAGGTAAAAGGTGCTGTGGTGTCAGGGAACACCCGTTTAAGCCGGGCCATGACGGATGAATCAGGTTTAACTAGGTGGGGGAGAGGGTGAGTTCAAAGGAAACAACAGCAAATTCAGAGGCTGAAGGCAAAACAGCAGAAAGTAAGACCAGTGAGGCTGGAGTATAAACAAGGAGGTACGGGCTAGGCAGGTGCCTGAGTTTTGTAGCTCCAGGAAAGGATTTGGGACTTTGGCCAAGCAGGAAGTATTTGAAGGGCTTTAAGGAGATAGTAGCTTGACCTGATGTGTGTATTTGTAAACTCATTCTCGATGTAGTGTAGAGTGAAATGCAGAGGGCAGAGGTTGACACAGGGACCCTAGCAGGAAGTTGGTGCAGCAGCTTCCCTGCCTCTGCCACTTCCATCCTCCCACTGGGGCAAGGATCCATAAACTTTTTCGATAAAGACTGCAGAGTAGCATTTTTTGGCTTTGTAGGCCATAGACCAACCCTCTGTTGCAAGTACTCAATCGGGTCGTTGTTAGCACAAAAGCAGCCATGAACAGTACACAAGGAATGAGTATGGCTGTGTTCTAATAAAACTTTATTGATAAACACAGTTACTGGGCTGGATTTGGCCCCTGGGCACAGTTTGTTGAGCCCTGATCTGTAGGGTATTAGGAATGAAGAGAAGTGCATGGATCCAGGGGCTACTGAACAGGTAGAAGCAGTATAGGTTTTAATTATGATGTGTCTCGGTATGAGCCTCTTTGAGTTTATCTCATTGGGGCTCTATAGTTCCTGGGTTTATATGCCGATTTCCTTCACCAGGTTAGAGAAGTTTTCTGTCATTATTTCTTCAAATAGGTTTTCAGTACTTTGCTCTCTCTCGTCTCCTTCTGGTACCTTTGATGCGAATGTTGGTACGCTTGATGTCCCAGATGCCTCTTAAACTGTCCTCCTTTTTTTGGATTCTTTTTTTCTTGGTGCTCTTCTGATTGGATGTTTTCTTTTACTTTGTCTTCTAAATTGCTGATTTGATCTTTGCTTCATCTAATGTGTTGATTTTAATTTAATCTATTATATTCTTCATTTTAGACTGGTTCTTTTATTATGTTTTCTATCTCTTCATTGAAGTTCTCACTGAGATCATCGAGCATCCTTATAACCAGTGTTTTGAACTCTGCATCTGATAGATTGCCTGTCTCCATTTTGTTTAGTTCTTTTTCTGGAGCTTTGTCTCTTCTTTCCTTTGGGATATGTTTTTTTGTCTCTCCATTTTGGCTGCCACACTATGTTTCTTCGGATTAGGAAGGGCTGCTGTGTCTCCCAGTCTCAGTGGAGTGGCCTTATGTAGTAGGTATCCCATGGGGTGCAGTGGCACAGCCACTCTGGTCACCTGTGCCAGGTGCTCCAGGTGTGTCCCTTGTATGGGTTGTGTGTGCCCTCCTGCTGTAGTCGAGCCTTGGTTGCTGTTTGCACGTCAGTGAAAAGGATTGACCCTTGGGATGACTGGTGTGCGGACTGGCCGGTGGAGGAGCCGTTGTGCAGGGGCTGACCCCACAGAGCAGGATTGCCTTTAGCCTCATTCTGACACTTGCCCTGTCTGCCTTTTGGGTGTGTTGTCCTTGGAAGCAGCCTGGGTGGTGCTCTGGCTTTTTCTGACACCGGCCACCTGGGGTACTGGCCCCAGGGCCTCCTGGGAGGGGCCCTGTCTCAGGTCACATTCAGCAGCAGCTTGTGCCCTGCCTTGGGCCACCAGGCATGAGCCACCAAGCAATCGGCCGATGGCTACCTCCCATGCTGGGCTTGGAGGTGCCTCAAGAGGCCAAGTTGTGAGCTGAGCCCAGCTTTTACTAAATTTTAAAATGTAATCTACTGTATTCTTTTCTCGCCTATATTTTCATTGCCTAAATGACAATTGAAGTAGTTAAAAATTGGTTTGCATATAATGTCCTTAGGTAATTCTTATAAGTCTAACAAATTAAACATAATTGGGGTGATTCTATTTAGTAGTAAATCTTCTTGGAGTAAATGGATGCCGACCCACAGTTGTCAGCCAGGGATTTGGGGACTGCCTTCTTACCTTACAGAGCGTTCCTCGCGTTCCAACTGTGGATGCCAGGCTGAGTGCCTTTTTGTGAGAGCTATGCCAGACATATTAAACTCAGCGAGAGGAGTTCTCTCAGCCAGGCCTTCACATTCCCGTGCTGCATGCCCCAACTTTTCTGTGCAGCCACCACCCTCCCACCCAAAGGGCCGTATCCCCGCATGGGACTTGACATTTCCTTGTCTGTCCATACTGCCCCACGTGGCTGTTAAAAGATCTTTAAACTTGACAGAATTCTTAATTCTTTTTATACACTTTTGTCTCCTCCATCCACAGCTCTTTCACCTAGTAAAAATGGTAGCCAGTTGCAGTTGGGACCTCTCTTATGGTTTCATCATAGCTTCTGAGGTCATTCTGGGGATGGAAGGCAGACATAAGAACAGTTATTTGGCTATTATTGGGTGAACTTACTTTAAAATAAAAGTAGACTCCTGGGTTGAAACGAAATGTTCAAAAAGTGTAAGAGATGCTAAACTACAGTGCTCCTGTATATATTTGGAACATATTTATTTGCTTGTCATAGTCGGAATTTTCATGTTACACAAGGAAGGACTATGACTTTCATTAGAATGTAAGCTCGGTTTCAGAACAGATTTTCCTGCTGTAATTATTGTCATATTTCCAGTAAATAGAATACTATGCAGAATTTAGCAGATACTCAAATATTTGTTGATTGCGTAAATGTAGTTTCTGAATACATGATAGATTGTCTGCTGTTAATACTAGATTAAGCCTTTTGCTTTCTTTTAAATTCTTTTCCCTTTTTTTTCTTCTTTTAGGCAGAAACCACTAATACTAGCCTCTTGCAGGTACAACTGGAATGCAGTTTACATAATAAAGTATGCCAGCGATTAAAGGTAAAATAGAAAATTCAGTATTTTCTTCTTGCCTTCTTTCCTGCCTTTTTGTTTAGAAATAAAAAATAAAACAGCACATTTTATTCTCAGAAATATGCATGCCCTTAAGTGCTTTTCCCCCTAAAATTTGAAGTCATGAAGTTCAGATGAGTTTTTTGAGTTTTTCCTTTTTTTCTCCATTCCTCCAATCTCAGAGTTGTTATCTGGAATCCAATGATGTTTTACGGTTACAAATGAGCATAATTGTAACAATGGAAAACTCCTCAAAAGAATTTGAAGAAAACACACAAAATTTGTTAGATCATCTTTCTATTATATATGTAGCTACAGATAAATCTGAGACCTCAGGTAAGGTGGAATCTTTAAATCTCATATTTTGATTAAACTGCATCATCCTTCTGTCACGTGTACTTACAGACTGTACCATTGCAATCTGAGGCAACAAAGACCCTTCGCTTTCATTATTAAGAGCTTGTAATAATAACTGGTTCTCAGTCTGTGGCTGCTAGTAAATTTTTGTAGTAAATTAAATGGCAGTTGCGAACTATTCTGAGTTTCCTTGGGAATAATTTTTCTTGATATTCTTGGGAGAATAAATTAAATTGGCACACAATCTAATACAAATATTCACAAAGTATTTGGAGTCTTGTGTCTCTTCTTCCAGTTTTACTAATTTTCCGAAGCTCAGTTCACCAAGTTATTCTGTTTTGTACTTTTTTAATAGCTGATTTAATGCTAGTTGTTATTGGATATCTGACAAGTTAGTGTAGTATAAACTTTAGTGTTTGGTCTATGAATTTTATCTTTGAAACATGTGTCCTACTTAGGTGGAAATAAACTAGTTTATCAGCTTAAGTTCATCAGTCTAAGTTCATGAGAACTTTTGTAGGAGACACATATTATGTGATCCATGATATTTACAATGTAGGGTTGATATTATCCATTGGCTGTCAAGACTATTCTAGTATGTGAGTGTGTATTACAAACACACACACACACACACACACACACACACACACACATTCAGAGAAAGAAACAGCATCCAAATAGAGTTTTATATTGGCAGTTTTAATTGTTGGTCAAACAACATTTACTTTCTAATCCTCAGAATAGATTATAATAATGATGATTGAACAGAGAGCTTTCCTGTCCTTAAGTTCATAGTTTTTGGTGATTCTTAGAATGGTCAGGTGGGTGTCAGTATAGAGAGGACTACTGGCTGGTGGTAAGGATTAAAAGGAAGGCTATGTTTTGAGATTCCAGGGTTTAATTTTTCCTAAGTATGGCCGTCTAAATAAGGAAATGGGCTGTCTAATCAACAGGAGAACATAGCTTTATTTGAAGCTGTCCAGTTGGTTGGTTTCATCCAGAGGAGCAGGAAGTAGTCAGAATTTTCCCTCTGGTAATTTTTAATCATATAGAAAGCCTGTGTATTGGTAGGTTAATATTTTTGTAAGAATCCTTTTTCTTGTGATTTAAAAGAATATCAATGGAAAATAGTTCCAAGTTCCAATTGCAGTGTTGAAAAATGAGATATGTTTCTTAGAATAATATGTACTGTGTGAGAATGAGATGGCTTTTTGTTTTAATCTCATTGCTCTGATTCTTTTGTACAGATGATTCGGCAGTAAATATGTATATATTACATTCAGGAAACAGCCTTATATGGATACAGGTAATTGTAAATGCTTATGTAAACTAAATGTAGAACTTACAGGTGTGTATTTAATTGCAGAACATGAGGATTTTTCCAGAACAGACGTAGAAACACTTGTCTCTGTTCTCTTTTGCTTTAATTTAAACCCGATTTCCCTTGTTTGAACCCATATTAAGATGACGGTTGTCAGCACCCACTTCATACTGTTAGAGACACATCTGCTGAGCAGTTTCTATATGATGCCAGCTTGAGTTGCTTAGTTATTTTAACAGTCTATTCAAATGGGATAAATATTTCCTAGCTGAGAGCAGTAATGTGGATTTTTTTGTTGTTGTTATAGGATGTACATCATTTCTCACAAAGAGATGCTCTGTCTCTGCAGTTTGAACCAGTACTCCTGCCTACTTCTACGACAAACTTTACAAAAATCGCTTCTTTTACTTGCAGAGGTACAAATTTTAAAAATATTGGAGGTTATCTTTTTTTTTTTTTTTTTGTTATCAGTGGCAATTCTTTCTGTGAAGTGACTTAGAACTACAAATTAGGCAAGTTTCTAAGAAAGTGAATGGGTTTGCTTTCAATACCACAGTCCTGATAGTTCTAAGAGATGGCATGATGGAAAAAATGATTGTTGATGCCACTTTTAGTCTGCCACACATGTAGGATTTTGAGTTTAAAGCGTACCTCAACTGGCAATTTGAAAGACCAGAATATAAATGTGTGTGATGGAGGCACTGCTTTCACAGATAGAGAGCTTGTACCGTCTCCATTTTGTTCCTTGTGTAGAATGAGATGCAGAAGGTCTAATGAATATAAACATAGTCTTATCTGTAGGTTCTTACTTATAGTTAAGGAGATTTCTGTAAAGAAATGTTAAGTGGGTTTTAAACATATGAAAACATGCCTCATGTTACTTATATTGAAAGAAATGTTAATTTAAAGCAAAAAGTGAGACATCATTTATTACTTAGATCGGTGAAAATAGAAAAGATTGTTAATATTCTGTGTTGGTAATGGGTTAGGAAAAAAACCCACTTATTTTTGACAAGAGTATTAATTGATACAGGCTTTTTTGAAGGGAAAATGGGCAATCTCTATGAAAATTTAAAATGCACATATATGTTCTCCAATCCTTAATTCTACTTTTAAGAATCTATCTACAGATACACTCACATATGTACCCAAAACTTGACCTACAAAAATGTGTATCAATTGTGACAACAGATTAGCATATACATCCATCAATAGGTAACTGATTTAAATTGTAGTTCACCCATGGGGGGTATACTCTGCAGCTATTAAAAACCGTACATGGACATGTAATACAAGCAGTATATGTATATTTGGGTTTTTTAAAGGGTAGCTGTGTACTTGTATATGTGTAGAACAGCTGGAAGGATGCCCAAGAATGTTAACAGTTGTTTCTTCTAAGATAATTGGGAAGTCAGGGATGAAAGGTAGATTTTATTTTCACATTTTTTTTAGCGTTTGAATTTTTTTTAATCATATATACTTGTGTGTGTGTGTGTGTGTGTGTGTGTGTACACATATATATGTGTGTATGTGTACGTGTGTGTGTGTGTGTGTGTGTGTGTGTGTGTGTGTGTATAGCGCTTTAGAAAAAGAGCTGGGTATTAGAGTTAAGAATGCAATGACAGTGATTTAGTAACCTAGCTCCAGGAAAGCTTGATGTTTTGATAAAGCAGCAGTGATTTGAAATGCATTCCCACCTTTACTGTGAAGCTCCCTCTTGTCACTGAAGTGCGTTCCTTTCTCGCTTGTGCCCCCACATGCTCCTCTTCACCCCACCCAACTGAGCTTTATCTTTTACTTTTGTCATCTCTGGCAGACCCAAGGACTTATTTATGGTGAATACAGATCTCTGTTAAAACACACACACACACACACACACACACACAGCATTGATTTTTTTTTTTTTCCCTCAAAAAAGAAATGAGATGTCGGTTTATAAAAGGGGGTGGGTGGGGTGGCAGACATCATGTTTTAGATAACAGGCAGCAAACCAGTAAAGAAGAAAGATAGTGTTTGAGAAAGGATTTTGCCATTTATATCTGATGCATGATTTTAATGGAGACGGAAAAACTGAAGTGATTAAAAAGTTATAAATAACATGTATCTTGTATTTGTTTACAAGTAATGAAAGAAAAGATACTTACACACTTGACATTTATTTCTTTTATCTCAAAACAGCTACATCATGTGACAGTGGAGTGAAAGAAGAAATGAAGAAAACAAAAAACACTCCAGCACTAAAAGCCTGCCTCTCCTCTCCTATGGTCCCAGGGTAGGTAAATTCTACTTTCTCTGAAATCATATGGGATTTTTTTTTTCCATTTATAAATTATTTAAAATATAGCTAAGACTCATATGATTCTGGACTTGCCTTCCATGCAGTGACACTGCTAACAAGCAGAGAAAGGGTTGTTTTCACAGTGGGAAAGAGGAAGCTGAATGATTCCAATTACTAAACGGGTTCTGGGCCCGGCAGCAAGGCGTGGGAGAAGAAATTAGTCCCCTGTGTGTCTCAGTCTCACTTGGGTCCTGATTTTGCCCTGGTGGCCTCTGTGAGCTGTCCTGGTCCTGGCTCTGTCGCTTTCCCTTTGGCCTTCAGGTGCTCCACTTGTGAGCCAGGGAGGTTAGAGCAAGTGGTCTGTAAGGTCCTTCCTGGCATGCAATTCTGACGTTTATGATGCTATCCTTTCTGTAGGTCGAGGCTTATTCAAGTGTAAAGGGTTGTCTTACACGGGGGGCTGATAGCATGCATGTGCTGTGTTTGCAGGTATTTTAGAATGGAGTCTTCTGCAACCCAGTTTCACATAGAGACCCACGAGAACACATCGGGAGTTTGGTCAATGTGGTACCTCAACCATTTTGACCGTACTATTGTACTAAATGATGTGTTTGTTTCCAAGGAGACCAAGCACCTTTTGAAGGTACGTATAGTATTTTAATCTAAGTTTTAGCCTATTTTGAGCTTTGTTTAAGGTCAGGTACTATGAAATTAATATTTACAAAAGTTAATATTTACTTACTACTAATTTTAAAGCAAGTATTTTTCTTTTAACATTTTCAGAATTACTTTTAGGATCTCTCTCTCTTTTTTTTTAACTATTGTTCAGGATGCTCAAAGGGGCCAGGATGTATTTTTTACAGATATTTGCTCTTATCATTATTCAAAAAATTTTTAATATATAACATACTAAAAAGATTGTGTATTTAGTAAAAATAAGCCTCATTCATGATAAAATAATAGCGTTTGCAAAATACCCACCTATGAAAATTCCTTTTGTTGAAATTTACAAATGATTGCATGTTAAACATTATTTGAAAGCTATCATTTAAATGAAAATACTTCAGTTTTTGACTGGGAAATGATTGAGCCAAATTATATTTCTTAAAGTATAGAACGACTTTCATATCATACTTTATAATGATTTTAATTATAACTAGTGTTAGGAAAGTAATTTCTCTTGCTTCTTTTCTTTTTAGATTCTGAATTTCACTGGCCCTTTATTTCTACCTCCAGGCTGTTGGAATATATTTTCTTTGAAACTTGCTGTTAAAGACATTGCCATAAATCTATTCACCAATGTATTTTTGACTACAAACATAGGTGCCATTTTTGCAATACCTCTACAGATTTACTCTGCTCCGACCAAGGTATCATTTACAACACTATATAAGTATTGTAATTTTTGTTATAATTATTGTTTCTTTTTAACTTACAGTGCTGGGGTTTTATGGACTAAGTTAAGTTCATGTTAAGGTTCTCTAAGAAACTGAAGGATATTAGCAGGCCAGTCTTTGATGGTGAATTTTTTAAATGTAGAAATCTTTATTTGAAAAGAGTTACTATTTTTCATAAAGTGATATGAGGTTCTTGAATGAAATAAGGCATCACAAGTAGATAGATCTCATTTTCATTTATTTCTAAAATTTGCAAGGAATGTATGCTTGCTGTAGAAAACACATTTGAGCTTTTATTACATACTTGCAATTACTACAAATAAATGAGATGGTTAAATGCTTTATTTAGACTTCTGGTAAGTGATGCTCAGTTGCTTGTAATCTTTGCATTTCTTTAGTGAGCCAAATCTAAAGCCTGAAAGCGTTCACAGTTAAGAAAACACCTTCTAAAATCTGCATAAATTGCATTTAATTTAGATCTTAAACATGTCTCATTTTTTTCTTAATGTTTCTTTCTTTTTGTTTAGTTACTGTTATTGCTTCTTTTGGATCCAAGCTATTCAGTATAATGCTGGATTCTGATTTTTCACTATGAAACCTTCATGCAACCATCTTTATGATTTTTTCTCACTTATTAGCATTAGTGTTTCATAGATAGAAATGCTTCATGTTTAGCTAATAAGCTTAAAGATAGGACTTCTGAAAACTAAGCGAAATGTAAGGTTAATTTCATTCATTCATATTTTGAGCAGGGGAGTTTTCTTAGAAATTTTCTTTTTTTGATCAGGAGATGCTTAGAAGGGGAGTGACTGGGAGGGAGCAGGCAGGTTTCAGGTATGTGTGGAAGTAGCAAGTCTGTTTTCCCCACCTGTAGGACATGGGACATTCATCTGAATGTCCTGATTAGCTCTTAGGAGATACTATAGATTGGCGTACAGTTTCTCAGAGGATTTGAGTACAGTGTTTTTTAAAAACCTACTAAGAATGTCATGACACTAATTTCACCTTTAATTCAGAAGGCAGTTTGGTGGCTTTTGGACCCAAGGGTTGTCACTGTGGGCACTTTGAGAAACAATTCAGAGCTCTCATTCAAGGATAAAAGAAGCCAAGAAATCAGTTTCTAGTTATTTTTGGCCTTTGGTTAAAGGGAATTTCACTGAGGTGGAGGCCAATGTCTGCTTTGCATTTGAGTGCATTAGGATTTTTATGTTTAGTGCTGTGTTGTAAGTTATTCATATATTACTTTTCAATCTAGGAAGGGAGTCTGGGTTTTGAAGTGATAGCACATTGTGGCATGCATTATTTCATGGGAAAATCAAAAGCAGGTAAGTATTTTGCCCTCAGGCTTTTTGTAGAACTCTAGTTGGGGGATGGATGGGGTGTAGTGAGGAAAATTAACATTTGTGGATGGGATAATTAGTCCTGTAAATGGAATTGCATCATATTCTATTCCTAAAGAGCATGATCCTTAACAGAATGGCATGCTATTGTTACGAAGCCTCTAAAACATCCAAGATCCTTGTGTAAATAATGCCCTCCTAAGTAGCTCATACTTGTTTAAGAGTTTTTTTTCAAACACATTATTTGATCATCATAGCAACTTTGTCACCAGGAAAAATTGGAAGATTGTAGTTTTTTGTTTTTTTTTTAAAGGATTGACTAGGAGTTTTTAGAAATAAATTGGAATTGCATTTGAAAGCAAGTTATAGGAGTATAAGCATTTTGTGGGGGTGCTTCTTGTTGGGTGAGACTGAATGAAGGCCAGAGTGTTGACGTAGAAGTTGTTTCTAGTTTTGTTCCTGCTGTTTGATTTATTAAAATATTTCATCTAAAGAGAGAATGGTAGTACAGAGGTTTCTTTGGAGAAGATTCCCACTTTCTCACCGATATGCTCCTTAGCACAGATAAGTAGAGAGGGCGAGGTTAACAAGAGACCAGTTTATAAACATAAATACACACTTTCTCTACACTGACGCCTGGTCTCTGCCCTCTTTTGAGGATTTGTCCATCAGCGTTCTATGCAGTAACCAGAAAGACTCCACTTACATGCGCACAGTTTAGCCTTTTAGATTTAAAGCTGTTAGAAATGTTCCAATTGTAATTTAACTTGTTTCAGGCTGTATTCATGAGCCATGTGTCTTTTCTTTTCTTACCTTTACATAATTCAATTTAGTTTTGTTTTATGCATGTTCGTTTGATTTGATACATCATTTGCCATGAATTAGAGAGACATTTATTTCATAGAGCGATCAGAGGAGAGAGGGGCCGTGGATTCACTCTACAACCCTGTCACTGAGAAGTTTAACAGTAGCTTTGGCAATATTTGCTAATTGCATTGTGCTTTCTGTAAATATAAATATTAAATCTGATCTAACTTTTAGAAAATCCTCATTGGGAAAGGAGCCTCTCTCTGGATCGGTTTACTTGGGATGTGGATTTCGAACTTGCAAATAAGTTGTATGAGAGATGGAAGAAATTTAAAAACGGTGACGTCTGCAAGTAGGTCTTCGCCTTTCTCCGTTTCTTCTACTCAGCATTGAGGCAACACCGTTACAGTGCTTTGTTGAAATGGCAGTACTGAATTTTTAATAGTTGATATTTCTCTCCAGTCTTTTATTTTGACAAATTTCAAGCGTCAGAAAAGTTGGAAGTACCATGAGGCGAATACTGACACATCCTCATCTGGATTCACCAGTTGTTCACATCTCAGCACATTTGCGTCATTTCTCTCTCTGCACCTGTATTCGTGTGCACACACTCACGTTTTCTTTTTGCTGAGTCATTTGAATGTAAGCTGTAGGCATCGTGATACTTCAACCCTCAGTACTTTATTAGGAAATATTTTATTTCCTGAGGAGAATATTCTCCTACATGATAACTACACTACCATTACGTACCAGACAGACTTAGCATTGATCCAGTTTTATTATCTAATATACAACTTGTATTCAGATGTCCCTAGTCGACCCCAAAATATCCATGATAGCTGTCTTTTTCCTTTTTAAAAAATCTAGGATCCATTCAGCAATTATGCATCACATTTGGTTGTCATGTTTTCTTAATTTTCTTTAGACTAGTGTTCCCACCTTTCATCTTTCATAATGTTGACGTTTTAAGAGTCCTAGCCAGTTGTATTATAAAATGGTCATCACTCTGGATTTTTTCTTTTTTTAATTGCATCCTCACGTTTATATTCATGTGAAACATTTTGGGGAAGAGTGCTGATTACTTGTTTTGTTTTGTTTTGTTTCGTTAGCATCACCTCAAGATGGGCATAAATATCAATTTGTCCCATCATCAGCATTGCTAAGTTGAATCGTTTGACTCTCTTTTCATTGTACGTGAGCCAGATCTCTCTACATTGCAGATATAATTTTTTTTCTTTTCTAATTTGTAAACAGTATGTACGATGATGATTTGAGCCCATATAAATTTCCTATTCCCTGGGACTGTTTCACCCCATGATTTTAGCATCTGTTGGTAATCTTTGCCTGGATCAGTTGTTTGAGATTGATGGCTGCAAAATGGTGATGTTTCTCATTATTCTACTTTTTATATTCTTTTTCAGCATCACTTATAGACCCTTTGTCTTTACCACCATTACCATCATTATTTTTTTTTTGATGCTAAATTATCCCAGATTTGGCTGATGGGGGCCCCTTCAGCTAGCTTGGATGGGTCCCTTTGATCTGTTCTCATCATTCTTTGAGCACTTCTTTACTTTCGAGTATAATGGGATGGTCCAGGATCACCTTGTACTTTCTCTTCTCCAAACCCACCAAACCACCCTCCCTGCCCCGAGACCCTTTGTTCCTTCTAGTGAGAGTGATGTAATTGGTAATGTCTTCTTTTGTGTGTCAGCCTTGTATGTTTTATAATCATTTCTTTCTTTACGAATTGCCCAGGAGGAGTGTTCTGGGAATGACCCGGTTTGCCCACCTGAAGAAGTCCAGGGAGCCCGAGCCCTTCATTTCCTTCCTGCCTCGTCTGACCGCAGAGCCTGGCCTGGTGCTAAACTTCAGCGCCACCGCCCTCAGGAGCGGCGTGGTGAGGGCCCTGCGTCTTCCAGCCTCTTTGTCACTGACACCCCAGCTCTTGGGTTTTTAAGATACCAGAGTCTTCCCGCTTGAGAATATTGTTTCAGAACCAGAACTAATGTAAATTCATTTGAAGCGACACACATGTGCTTGCTGTTCAGTGCTTAGTAGGGAGGTGTCAGAAGAACAACAGAGTAAGGAATAACTCTAAACAGACTCCAAATGCAGAAATGCACTTAATGCATTTCCTGTACAATCAATTCAAATTCTTATCAGCTAAGTAAGTAATCAACTGCAAACAATAGAACATCTCGACTGACGCTGGCTTAAGTGGGAGTTTGTTTCATGACAAGAAACTCAAAGGAGAGACATTCAGAGCTGGCGCAGTGGCTCTGTGATGCCATCAGGAACCAGGCCCTTTCTGAGTGTTGTCTCTCCGTCCTCAGTGGGCTGGCGTCCTTCCTTGTGTGTGCTGCTCTCGTTGAGCTGGAGGGGCAGGAAGAAGGGCAAAGGGAAGGAAGCGACGTCAGACTTGCATTCACGTCTCATAGGTCTCATTGCCAAAGAACTCTATTCCATACGATCTGAGTAATAATTATACCTTGTCAGGCACTCATGGAGTTTCTTAGGGATGACCTTCTAAGACTGTTTCTTTTAGATAATTTTTTATTTTGAAATAATTTCAACTTAGAGAAAAGTTTCAAGAATCGCACCAAGAACTCCCAATTGCCCTTCCAAAGAGTCATCAATTTTTAACAATTGCTGCACTTGCTTTATCACTCCCTCTGTCTTTCTATACACACGCATTTTTATGAGTTATTTGAGCGTGTCGGACATGCCCCCTTACCTCTGATGATTTCAGTACAAATTTCTTAAGAAAAAGAGCATCTTATATCGCAGAGTATACTTATCAAAATTATAAAATGCAACATTAATCATAATAATGTAATCTACTCTTTCCAGTAATCCCACTGACATACTTCACAGCATTTTTTTTTTTCTGGTTCAGGGTCTAGCTCAGGACCTCCCATTGCATAGTCAGGTCTTGCTCATCTCGTAATCTTCCTCAGCCTCTCTTTGTCTTTCAAAGCCTAGACCTTTCTGAGATGTGCAGGCCATTTATTTTCTAGAGTGTCCCTCGATTTGATTTGTGTGTTGGCTCCTCGTGATTGGATTCAGGTTATGCGGGGGTTTTGTTTGTCTGTTTGTTCGTTTGTTGCAGGAGTATCTCAGAAGTGATGCTGTGTCTTTCGCAGGGTTTTGATTTTCCTTTCTCCCTGTCTAGGTGAAGTACTTTGTGGTAAAGAACCCTTCCTCTTTGCCAGTCTCCTTGCAGCTCCTGCCACTCTCCTTGTATCCCAAGCCCGAAGCTGCAGTGCGCCTGCTCAATAAATGGTAAAGAAGCACCCATCAGTGAAGTCTCTCAGATGGCTGGTTTGGGACATGCTGTTAAGGCTCACAAATACTTTAAGTCCTTCCTGTTCTGCATCCGGAACCTGTGTGTGGATGCACACAGTGCTAACCCACGCACCTGGGCACCCAGCTCTTGATGCGTGTAATGCCGGGAACTGCCAGTTCCATTTGTTATGTGGAATTTTCAGTGTCACTATGTCAGGTTCCCAGCAGAGTGTTTTTTTTCCTTGATCAGGGAACCTTTACAGTCATGACTTTTCACAAAGACTCCTAAAATTTAGAATCTAAATTATGATGATCTCTAGACGACAGAAGAAAGGAGTTTAGTGTTTTGGTGTATTTTAACCTAGTGTTAAAGAAGATAAGATGATGATACTGTTAGTTCATGTCTGTTATATCTTAACTTGTTTTCGGACAATACAGTTTCGCTTAGAATGTTCCCACCTTTTCGCTTAGTAGGATCTACCCTTATTGTAGGGTTTTTCAACTGCAGCGATATTGACATTTTGTTCCAGATGAGTCTGTTCTGTGCTTCGAAGGCTGTTTAGCAGCATCAGTGGCTTCTCCCCAATAGATGCCAGTTAGACTTCCCCAGCTGCAACAGACAAAAAATGTTGCCAGACATCGCCATATGTCCGCTGGACATTTAGCAGGGGGATGAAATTACCCTTGACTGAGAGTCACTTCCTATCAGGTTTCATAGCTATGAACAATTTGGAGAAAAAAAATTGCTTCATATTTAGAGCTCTTTTCACCATATGCTTCTTTGTATTCTCTGCTGCCAGAGTCATTCATTCAACAATATTTACCAAGCACTTATGATATGCCACCTACAATGCGAGGGCTGGGACAGTAGTGACAGGAGAGAGTGACTTGTTTGTTTGTCAAATACATGTGTTCACACATATGAACATATATATGTGCATACACATATTTATTGACTGAATGTAATTTTAAACTATTTTTTTCTTTATAGGTTTGGCATTGATATGCAGATGATTAATTTCACAACTGGTGAATTCCAGCTCACCCGAGCTTGCCCTTACCAGGTAGGATGTTGTCTTTAAACAGGAAAAGGAATGCTTCCAAACCAGACACAGCACATGGGCCTCACCAAACTTATGTTTCAAGTGTCTTTATGTAATATATGTGGCTCTCTTATTTTTATGTTCTAGGCATTAAGTATACATAGCAGATTTTTCCAATTAACTAATGCAGCAGGCACCCATGATTTATGTTAGCCTGTAAATCATTTTAATTTGATGATTTAAATTCATGTGAGTAAAAGGAATAACAATTGAATCAGGGCTATGTAGAAAACCATAAAATTTGAAACCCTAGAATTTATAATTCTCTTAAGATTCCATGGCCCCATCAAATTCCTTTTAGGGCAAGATAAGGTAAAAGTAAATACATTTTTTTTAAAGAAAACTTCTCTTACTGACCTGGTTTCATGTTTTTAGCAAGTCACCCAATTTCTGTGATAGTCACCTCATCTGCAAAAAAGGATTTCTCTGAGATTCGCACGCCTCTGAGCACTCGTGAGGTTTTGCATAAATACTCAGGAGTAGGAGTAAACATGTCACGTGGTGGGGATGTCTGACTGGGGACTTGGCAGCCTTGTTTCTCAGTTTTCACTCAGTAGTTCTGTAGCTCTTTGTGTGTAGCTGAATGTTTTCCTTATAGGAATTCTGTGTGTAGATTCTTTCAAAAGTGGAGCATCTGTTTTAAAAAGTACACACATAGACATGTAAACATACGTATGTATATAACTATATTTTTAATACAGACACATATTTAAATGCCTTGGGTATTTTCTTCTTTCTCCTCACTGAGCCCTCCAAAAAGATATACCGTCAGCTCGAGATTGCCTTGAATAACAGAAAGAGAGAGACCACAGATAACCTCCAACTGAGAGTTAAAACGAAACTAAATCAAAGCGAGTTTTTAAGTGGATTTTTAACATAGACACCTTTTTTTTACAGTAGGAAGCACATCACCAGCAAGACGTTTCTTTCCCTTTGGAAGTGGTCTGGGCAGCGTGGTCTTGTTTTGCTCAGCGGGACCGTCCTGCTTTGTCCCTCCCAGTCTTCTCTCCACCCAACACCCGAGGCTGTTCTAGATAAATTAGTCCAAAATACTGAGAGAGTTTGCCTCAATACTATTATATCATACATAATTTGAAATTCCAACAATAATGCCAATTCCTTTTACATAGAAATATTCTATTCAGATTTGAACAAATATTGTAACTCATTGGGAAAACGTTTTTTTAATCTAAGATTGAAGATTTTCCCTAAGAATTTAAACATCTTCTCTGATAAAGGAAGTTATTACCATTGTGAATTTATCACATTGACAAAAATAATAGTCAGATCCATGCCTTTGAGACACGTAAAAATGTAACTTAAACTTTTTATTAGAACTCTTTGTCATATAAAGAAAGGGGCCTATATTTTAATTTAGTTGGTTCGCTTTGGAAATGTAGCTTCTTTAGTGAAGAGCATGTGGAATTGGACATGCAAGGTTCTGAATCCAAGCTCTTCCATGTTCTAGCTCTGCATCCCTGGGCAAATTATTTAACCTCTCTAAGCCTCCTCTTTCTAATTCACGATAATGTTCAAAGATTTAGTAAGGTTTATAGGATGCTCAGCATTTTATATACCTTACATTTCAGTGCCTGACATGAAAGCACCATTTAATAAATGGTGCTATTGTTGTTGTTATTATTGTTTTAATACTAAAAATGAGCAGCTTTTTATTCAATATTTATATGTATAAAGCAGGGTTTCTCTCTTTATGAAGTTTACCATTCTAATGAAAATGAATCAACTACCATCACTATTGCTTCTTTCAGATAGCATGAGAAATGGGAGCAATAACTGAGGGATAAAACAAGTTTAAAAATTGAGAACAGAAGAGAGAAATATTGTTGTGCAGACAATGTGATTATAGCGCTAAGAAATTCATAAAATGTTTTTAGTGAGAAGGAGCTAGAAAGAACAATGAAAAAAAGGAAAATGATAATGAAATCTTGAGTATTAAGTTTAGAACACAAGATTTATTCAGAAGAAGTTAGAAATCTTGGAAAGAATAAAGGAGTATGAGAATAAATAAAGCTCTTTCTCCTGAGTGGAGAGATTGAATATAATAAAGATGGTTTCTGTATAAACATAGACATTAAAGAGAATTTAGTGTTGCTGAGCAGTGTGTGGGTGGTTTCATCAGATTCATGTAGCATTCAAAAAGAGGCTCTTTGGTCTGTTTTCTAAGTGATGTTTTACATGCAAAGCAACTTTTCATAGATGGCTTCTAGCCCCATCTCATATGAACCCAGAAACGACTCATCTTTCCAGCGTCCATGTGTGTTGTCCTGAAGCCTCTCCCTGTTCTCAGCTGTGGCTTGGGAATTGTTTATTGGTTTGAACTCTCGAGATAAATAAGTTTAATAGGTTGATTGGGGTGGTCAAATCTGGACATAAAAAGAAAAGCAATCATGTTTATACTCTAAAATGCACATAACGAAGACAGAAGCTTGCTTTAGAGGAGTTGTTGAATTGTGCTTGTTAAATTTGCAGGGTGTGCATTCTGAGGAATCCAGGTTTGGCAGTCTCCACTTACATTTGCAGCCTTTGGAAATGAAAAGGGTTGGTGTCGTTTTCACACCAGCTGACTATGGAAAAGTTACCTCACTCATCCTAATTCGGTAGGTGTGGCCTTGTCCTGGAGTCTGTTTTTGTGTTGTTTTTTTCTCCCTGACTTGTCTGTCTAAATTTTTTCTCTCAAGAATACATGATCTCTAAAGAGTTGACATTTATGTCTCAAGTCAGGCTTTCAGTGACGAGGCTGTGCTGCCTGGTAGGAAGAAGCAGTGGCAGAGGAGAGAGGCTGCCTGAGGTCTCAATACTTCCCCGCCTCCCGTGCCTCAGTTTCCTCCCTTGCAAAATAGGAGTGTGTGCCTGTCTCTCCAAGAGCAGCAGTACGTTTCACTGACATCTCATCCGCTACTGTCACAGAGGGCAGAACACACACTCAAATACGTGTGTATGTACGAATACATACACACAAATGCACGCACACAAGCATGCATGCACACACTGACTTCTCTGTCTTAGCCCAGAAAAATAATTGAAGCACTGCTGTATACATTTCCATTCTGAAATGTTTGGATGTACACGATTCTCATATCTGTCTGTCTTGTTCTGGAATTCTGTCATTGCCTCAAAGGACAGTGGAAAAAGTGCTCAGTTGAGGCCACTGGCTTTTTGTATTTCTTTTCCTTTTAAATGAGAATTATTGCCAGCTGACTTAATTAAGCAGCTTAATGTTTTCCATTCTTAATTTTTTCATCATTAGGTAGTATTTATTGAGAGCTTCTTTCAAAAATTTACAGTAAACACAGATCTTTGTTGAAGCTCTGCAATGGTGAGAATCTAACACAAATTTAATTTTTAATAAATGATACTTTAGTTTTTTACGCTTTTCTACTGTCAGATCAGTTGGCAGTGACTTATTCTGGGCTTTCTTTAAGAAATCGTATGAATTTATTCTGCAAGTGAATGCTACTAAAAGGAAAAATGTATTAAAAGTTCTAAAAAGAGTTTCTTCTAGTAAGCAATTTAACTAAGACTCCTAATGCTCTGTTGACGATGTGTTTTTATTTTAAATCTATTCTCTCTTGAAGAACTAAGGTTATAGGAAATGTAGATATAAACTTTACTTCATCCTGGTGACAATGTCCCAGACTCAAAAAGAAAGTCTAAACTTTTAGAGTAGTTCATTTATTTTGCGTGGTTTCTGTATTGATAGACATTATTTTTCTGCAAACAGTCTGAATCCTCTGACATCACTTAAAGGCTTTTAAATGGTTAAGTGAACAGTTTTTAATCATTCAGATAAAGATGTGAAGATATCTGTGTATTTTGCATAATTAGAAATGAATTCTCTCTCTGGTTCTGTAGTATTTACATTAATAATGACTGGCTTTCAGTCCAATCTGCATCACTGAAACATCATTTCCACTTAACTTTTTTGTCCCAGGAATCGTGATTTCAGTTCATGAAAAGGCAAAAGCTAGTCTGAATTACTGTTTGACTAGTAAGAACTTGAGTAGATATGTGTTATTTATGGGATATTTTAAATCTTTGTTTCAGAAGAAACAAGAGGATTTTACTGCTAGAATTATTCCTAAGGCAGAATTTCTTACGGTCACAATTTCTGTGAAAACCCCTTAGTTCACTGTGTAAACAATTTTTTATCAGTTTGTCTTATTTGTCAGTGTTTCTCTGTGGCCCCTTATTTATTTCTGGGGTGCTTTTTCTCAGAGGTCAGTTCACCGTCCAGGGGTCTGGTTATTAGACACTTGTGGGTTTACATTCTGGGGCTGAGACTGAAGAGCGTTCACAACCGTTCACTCCTGCTGGCCGTTGGCCGCTTGCCTTGACTCTTCTGAGCTTGGTAGCTTCCACTTTCCGTGGACGCACCTTTATTCCTCAAGGTGGCAGAAGATGCCACACCACTTACATAGATTCTCCCCCTGCCCCTCTAAAAAACTTTAAAACTGGTTTTGCTAACTAGTAATATTTAGGTTCAAGTGCACCTTATGTCGTGCCTCTGTGGCGACGCCTTTTTATTTGCCTCTCTTTTCACTGCAGGAATAACTTGACTGTCGTCGACCTGATTGGCGTGGAAGGGTTTGGGGCGAGAGAGTTACTGAAAGTGGGCGGAAGGCTTCCTGGAGCGGGAGGTTCGCTGCGGTTTAAGGTGCCCGAGTCCACGCTGATGGACTGCCGCCGACGTGAGTTTGTGTTCGTGGCGCTCAAGGCAGGGCAGGCTTGGTGCTGAAGCCAAGAGCAAAAGGGTTCTTTCTGTACGAAGTTTCTTTGGACAGTGTTGATAGTCGTTGTGATGGATTTTCACACAAGCACACATACACCCTCTTCACTCTGTTCAGCGTGAGTGAGGATCTCGGAGACAAAGCATGCTTGGTAGCTAATGGTAAATCCAAACAATTTGGCCTCTGAGAAGAATACACTTTTAACCTTAACCTTTAATAAAAGAACAAAGAAATGTTTTTGATTACTTTTGGTACTTTGGCAGGTCAATTGACTTAAGGAAAATCTCAACTGATTATTTTTATTGTATTCTTATAGTATAACAGGATCTATAACTATTCTAGAAATTAGGTAGAAATCATACTTGGAGCTTATATTGAATTATTTTTTTTTTACATTTTAGTAATGTGTGTCATGATTTGTTGATTCAATACATGTTGTTCCAATATTTATTTTAAATCAAATTTGCAGTTTGTATATACTAAATATCACCTTTCATCCTCACTAGAACTGAAAGACAGCAAGCAAATTTTATCTATTACGAAGAACTTTAAAGTTGAGAATATTGGACCACTTCCTATAACTGTGACGTCTCTGAAAATTAATGGGTATAATTGCCAAGGTTATGGATTCGAAGTGCTAGATTGTCGTCAGTTTTCCCTGGACCCAAACACATCACGGGATATCAGCATTGTGTAAGCACAGAGCTTTAACCTCATTTAAGTTTTGTGATGCATTTAATGTCAGGTGTGGGGGGGAATCCTTTTTTCATTGGTAAGACATCTTAAGTTGCTTTTATATAAGTATTTATCTTGTACAAATAGGAAATTTTGCTGCCATTATGACTATTATGTTTCGTGCCTCAAATTAAGACATTAAAGTTCATGAAGATGCATCTTTCATTATCAGGTTTACTCCAGACTTTACCTCGTCCTGGGTCATTCGTGAGCTAACTCTCGTCACTGCAGCAGACCTAGAGTTCCGCTTCACTCTCAATGTGACCCTCCCTCATCACCTGTTGCCTTTGTGTGCGGATGTGGTTCCCGGGCCCAGCTGGGAGGAGTCGTTTTGGAGGCTTACGGTCTTCTTTGTCAGGTAAATTACCACCTTCTCCACTGTTCTTCTCTCACTGAGTAGAGAAGCTATCTGGGTGAGTTGCATGCAGTATGTATATTACCTGGATATCATCAAAGCAATTTATAGCGCTTTGAGAACCCTGACATGCATGAAGTAGAGAAAGTGGTAACTGGTAAGCTTCAAGATAATAGTAAACAAATTGTAAGAGATTCATAGGACCTAGAAGTATAAGAGACAACTGCTTACCATGCATGTTCATTAGCAGTCAAGGTGGAAGGTATAAGTGTTACTCCTATTATTAGCTCAGCAGCTGTGGCAATTTGAGATTAGAAGAGTAGAATGACCCGTTTAGAGGGATTTTTATCCTGGTGGCATCTTCAAAAATAGAAACGTCAGACTTACGTTAAAAATATACACATTTTTAGAAACTTGGGTTTTTTAACCTTCAAGAAACATCAGAAAGTATGATGTCATACATCCTAGGGAATTTTAACACCATATCTTTGGTTGTTACCCATCGGCCTTCACCGCTCCTGTAGTAAAGCTAGTGTTTTTAATGCCTGTCGCAACCATGCAGTAATGAACCTCATTGCTTTCCTTCTTAGTTTGTCCCTGTTGGGTGTGATTTTAATAGCCTTCCAACAAGCACAGTACATTCTCATGGAGTTCATGAAAACAAGACAGAGGCAGAACGCTAGCTCCTCTTCACAGCAAAACAACAGTCCGATGGACGTCATCGGCTCCCATTCTCATAAGTAAGAATCCTCCTGGTGTGTATGTGGGTTCTCACCTTTGCTAGTACGTGTTTCTGATTTCATTTTAAGGTAATACAAATTTTTATTTCAAATTCGTTTTTGTAAAATTTCCTTCAGATCATTATGTGACAGCTGAAATGTCTTTTGTTATAAGATAGACTTCCTGTAAGGACTTAGTTTATTAAACTCGCGGAGTTTTAGAGGAAGGAAAGGTGGAACACCTAAATAGACATAGTACCGATTGCTGTCTCTATCTCATGGGTTTGGAAACAGAGGTAGAGCTCTGTTCGATGTGGCTTGATGTTAAATGTTTTCCTTCTTGAATTCAGAAGCAACTGCAAGAACTTTCTCGATACCTATGGCCCCTCTGATAAAGGCAGAGGGAAAGGCTGCCTTCCGGTGAACACTCCGCAAAGCAGGATGCAAAATGCTGCAAAGAGGAGCCCAGCTACCTACGGTCATTCTCAGAAGAAGCACAAGTGCTCAGTCTATTACAGCAAACACAAACCCAGCACATCTGTCGCCAGCAGTGCCAACAACACTAATACTGAGGAGAAACAGACTTCCACCCCGGGCAGCCCCCCGTCAGCCCCTAAAGAGGGCGTGTGCGCTGATGTTATGGGTGAGAACTGGATAAACCTCAAATATGCAAGTGGCATGAACGTCCACCTGCAAAAGAATTTAACCCTTCCCAAAAACTTACTGAATAAAGAGGAAAACACACTGAAAAACACAGTTGTTGTCAATAATACTTCTTCAGAATGTCATGTGAAGGAGGGAATACAGACATGTATGTTTCCTAAGGAAACGGACATTAAAATTTCAGAAAACATAGCTGAGCTCAAGGAACGAGAGCTCGGTCCTCTGAAGACCTCTAAGAAACTACCTGAAAATCATTTGCCAAGAAATTCACCTCAGTACCAGTCAGACTTGGCAGCAATTTCCAGGAAAAATAATGGTAATCTTTTTATTCTTTTTGATGATTCCTCTCTCCTGTTTGTCTCAGGTCTGTTTTAAATGGGATTTGTTCTTACCTGTGGCTTTAGATTTTACTGTAGATTTTTAGTTCACGTGCAGAGTTTTAGCAAAGGTATAAATGTTGAAATACGGTTTGTAAGACAAAAGTTTAGGCACCAAGGCTTTAGACTATCTAGTTAAGAAGTTAACTTTTTAGTACGTATGTGTAGAGGGATGTGAATATCATATTTTGTTTTAGGGAGGATAAGGTCATATTTTTCTAACTATTTTTTTATCTTGACGTTTCAGACTATTTGCAGAAGTTTATCAGCCCATAAAATGTTTCTGAGTGGAAAAAACTTTACAACTTTCTGTATTTAACAGCTGCCACCATCTCATGTTCCTTGGC